>BPTQ01000001.1:96505788-96534608 GCA_019973895.1 Chrysanthemum seticuspe | reverse complement strand
AAAATATATGAATTGATCGGATTTTAAGTGATTTTTCATTGGTATAGTTTTTCATCAAGTATTATATAACACAAAAAAATATTTAAGGTCAAAGTTGAATCAGTTTGACTCTGAAAAGTTAAACTGGACATTTTTTTTCAAATATGAAGGACTCATCTCCACCTTTAATCTAAAAAAATCAATGGTCAAAATTAAAATCATTTTAATATTTCACCTGTTTTTTAAAATTTAAATATCTTTTAAACCGTTAATCGTTAATCGAAATAATTACACCATCGCGACGAGTATTTTTAATTATCTTTTTATAAATTGACATTTTGATATACTTTCGACAAAAAAAAAATCGTTTTTTCATTTTTTTCGTATTATTCTTATATTTTCATTACTGAAGTTTGCATGAAAAAATCACATGTGATTTAAACAATAATTTGAATATTTTAATAACATCACATGTAATATTAGTCTTAAATCACATATGATATGTAATATCACATGTGATAGTATTAAATCATATATGATATTGCATATTATATGTGATTCAATACTAATATCACATGTGATATTATTAGAATATTTACATCAATGTGTAATCACATGTGATTTTTTCATGCAAATTTCAATAAAGAAAAATAAAACGAAAAAAAACGTTAAAAAAAGTGAAAAAACACGAAAAAAAAATCGAATGTATATCAAAGAGCATATCTATTGAAAGATAATTAAATGCTCGTCATAATGGTATTTTTTTCCCTTAACAATTAACAGTTTGAAAGATATTAATACTTGAAAAAAAAAAGAAAGATGAAAGTTGGTTTTTTAAATTGTTGGAATTATTCTCATGATGATTGATCCCTTGGTATTTAAATGATCTTAAATCCTAGAATTACGTTTAGCTTTACGTTTGTGTGAAAACGAGGTTGTGTGTATTCGACTTGAATTTACAAATCTATACAACATAGAGTTGAGATAAATGTTGAAACAAAATTATTTAATATTCAATGAATCAATTTTAGCCACTTATTTTTTCGTCAAAAAAAAAAAGAAAAGAAAAAGAAATTTTTATTTATCTTTCAGTAGATGGGTACTTCGATATACATTCGACGAACTTTTTTTTTTCCAGTTACGTCTAACAAAATCACATGTGATTTGTATCACAAATCACATGTGATTTCATAAACCTCATGTGTGATTTCATAATCACATGTGATTTTTGATACAAATCACCTGTGATTTTTTCAAACGTAACTGAAAAAAGAATCGTCGTAAGTATATAGAAGTGTCACTCTATAGAAAGATAATTTAATTCTCGTCGCGATGGTATGATTCGTTTTGCATAACGATTAACGGTTTGCGAGATATTTAATTTTTAAAAAAAGTGTGAAAGTTTATTTGTTTATTTTTTTTATGAAAAAAATAGATGGACATGATTGTTTCATTAGATATTTAGAGAATGTTGAATCTACATTGAACTTTTCTCATACAACATATACATTGAAAATATTAAGTTATTTTACTTCTACATATTTTCTTATATTGTAAAGGATTAATCATAACCATACAAATTATTTAATCTAATAGACCGGATCATATATTAAAAACATTAACTTCCACCTCTTCCACCCTCATTTTTTTAGTTACAATCCACTTTCACCTCTTTTTCAAAAACAAAATACAATTGTAAACCGTTAACCTATATAAATTAAATCATCGTAACGAGCATTTAATCGTTTTTCAATAAAGGGCACTTTCATATACTTTTGACAATTTTTTTTTCTCAGTACAGTATTTTCTTCGATATGATATATCACATGTGGTATAACACTAATCTATAAGATTAAGCCCTCAACATGCTTTCGTAAAACGGGTATAAATTTTTTTGGATTTAATTACTTAAATAGACAAAAAGAACCAGGAATTTCACATCCTTTCCACTAAACTTTCTATAAACACATGACTCGAAATCACTTTAGATGAAGCCAAATTGTTTTATCCTCTCACCAAAGCAGTGATTCCAACTTTTGATGCTTGCTTTAAACCATAAATAGATTTAAGCAACTTGCAAATTTTATTAGGATTCATCGAATCTAGAAAACGACCCAGTTATGCCGTATTCACGTCCTCTATCAATTTCCCATCATGGTAGGCGGGTTTGACATCCATTTACCATATATCATAATTTTAGTATGCAGATATAGCCATCAGTAGGGACTTCTATTTATTATGTATGTTGTTGTGAGTATTATGTGTGCATGATGAAAGATACAAACTTATATTAGTCATTTTCTTATAAGACCTAAGGGTCGCACATATATAACGCGAGAACCCTGGGTAATATATATGTAATGTACATATATATATCATAGTTTATTATAAGAGAATATTAAATGGGTTATTTACGTATTAAGTTTAATTAGCAATTGGGCTTAATTAAGATTATGTGTAAATAAACATTTAATTAAGTTGGACTGAACATAGAAGCCTGGTGAGCCATTGTGAGGCATATGCATGACCAGCCCTTCATAGGGTTTTCGGTTGGGCTTGTGAAAAATATGAGGGAATGATAATTATCTTGTTTGACAAGATAATTATCATTTTAATTAAAGTAATTATATTATTTAAATTAGGAGTTTATCTCTTATTTAATATAGTAATTATCCAGTCTATATTTAGTACTAGCTTAGAGACCCGTTGACACCGGGTTATTTTTTAAAGAAATAGATAAATGAGATGATAATAAAAGTAATAACGTAAATTTGTTAAATTTAAAATATGTGTGAGTCACAATCGATTTACAACCATCACGTTGCCAATCAATTAAAAGTAAAGTCAATAATAGATGCTATGGGTCATCAGCAGCATCTATTAGAATATCTTCCGGCACATCTATCGAAACCTCTCCTTCGTTTGGTCCTCCAAGCTTGCCGTCTCCCACATTCAATATCCATTCTGCAAATTCTCTTATCTCGCTAACATCTTCTGGTCGTGTACCCACAGTAAGCCTCATGTTAGCGGTTAGCTTAAGAACTTTGCAGTTATCCCATAGGTATGCTTGCTTCAAAGAAGCACCAACAATGTCTTGGCGTGATCCTTTCGGAATGACAGGAAGAACCTGCCTAAAATCACCGCCAAACACCATCGTCATATTTCCAAAAGGCTGATCACACGCTTCATACCGGCTCCTACGAAGTATGTCTCTCAAAGACCGATCTAAAGCCTCAAAACAAAGCTTATATGTCATAGGCGCTTCATCCCAAATAATAAACTAATATGAATTGATATTGGAGCAGATTATGGAGGAATGGAACTGATGATGAATCGTAATAAGGGGAGTGTTGGAGAAGCTTTCAACTCATTTTTGGATAGTCTTTATTACATTTAATCAAATATGAAACCGTAGTTTGACTTTATCTAAACTTTAAACCTTTTTGTTTTTTTTTTCTAAACTTTCTTAATTTAAATCATAGAAAAACATATGCATTGTAGGTGTTGTATAAAGTGATTATTTATGAAATGACACATCATCGAATTAATTGAATTTTTAATGCACTGCTTCAATGGGCTTGTACAAAATATTGTTTTATTATATAGTATAGCTTAAAGACCTGTGGATTTACGGAGTTTTTAAAAAAATATGAAAATGTGATGATAAAAAGATACAAACGTAAACATGTTTCGTTAATATATGAAAAAACAATGAGATACGTGTGAATTATTTGATAATTAAGTTAGTTTACAACACTCTAGAATTATTCAACGTCAATGATTTGTCGTATCCCATATTAATGTTGGTATAACTTAAAAAATTAAAAAAAAAAAAAAAAAAAAAAGGGTCAAAATGCTACTTTTTTATCATGGAATAATCTGTATGTTATAATGAATGGTCTATAAAAGAGAAAAATATGTTGCACTTATTTTGAAATGTACCACAAATTATTCGAAGAAATTTAGTTACATTACGTTGTTCCAATAACCCGACTGTTGTATATGAATTGTCATCATAAGATTCTGTATGATCATTATATAGCTGCCAAGCAAATCCTCCCCCTGATGAAGTCATTTGCATCAACGCCATTTGTTCACCTACCTATTAAACACATTTATAGTTACAAATCATCAACATGCGACAAAAAATAATGAAAATTCACAGTAATATTATTCTTACCCGTGCAGTTTATAAACGGTAATCATGAAGTCAGGAAGGATACTAACAGACCAAGGATGAAGGCTATAACGTTGGTTTCCATAGATGTAGAGCATATAATCATTTTTTAGTTAACATAGAAACTATAAGACACAAAGAATTCACCCTCTTCGCATTACTTGATCAACCTCCTTAACCTCTAAGAACCTTAATTAGTACTTATCGCACAAGGCTATATCAGATTATCAAATCCAGACGACCATTAGAGAAACATATAAGTTGAAATGAAGACTCAATTATCCATATCAAAGTCGCTTATTAAAAACTGCATTTTTGCATACTGCGTTTTGGTTGGCAGTTAACTTTAGGAGTGATTGGCTATAGCATAGTTAACTATTAGTGAGTGAAGTAACTTGTATATATAACCTATCCCCAAAAGCCCAACATTTGGGATTAGCTTGCCCTTTCTACGACATAGTTTTATAATTGTTACTTTAAAAATAAATAGTACTCATTATTCATGTTCATTAAACAATTTTTTTTACTCGAGTACGTATGTAATCCTAAAGAAACTTAAGCTAAGAAAGCCAAAACAACCACTATTCACAAAGTTGAAATATAAAAAATGCGGACCTTTAATAATTTCTCTCGTGCATATGAAACTCAACCTTACCAGCTAACCCCATAGACTGTGCTGTTATCTGAATCATTTCAATAGTTGAGAGGTACAGTAGGTTGTAATCACAATACTTTCCGAATACTTTTGTTTCTTTCGTCACATAGTTGTGCGGACCTTTAATCATTTCTATGTATGTTTCCAAATTTATCAGATAACTTACCTGTCAGAGATACCCTTGCAACACTAATCTCCATATCAGTAGAGCTTTATATGCACCTTTCAACAAATGGATCACCACATCAGCAAAGCTTGATATGTTTGTACTTCTCATTAGTTACAGATAGTGTGCTCATTTGACTGCACACACTTGATATATAAATACACAACACAAAAAACAATCAATACCAATATACCAAATCACTCTCATTAAAATAGCCATGATCGCATCCATTATGAACTAACAGCCTAAATAATATCTCAATGATTCAAATCCCATAGCCACACCATTTCAAGGGAACCTGTTTGAAAGTCACCTAATGTGTCTTTTAATGCATAAAAGATACTAAATCTTTTTATTTCTTTGTTGTTACTCAAATAGTATACTAATAGTAGCTATTGTGACAAACTAATTATTAAGAGATAGTATAGTCAACCCGGGGAAAAAACGCTCATTACAGATTCGGTGATAAATACTTACTTCAACCTGTGGAATTATAGGCGATTTCTTCTGTCCTACTGCCTGAAAAATAATACCGGTCCGCAAATTAACATATCAGCAATGCATAAGAATATAGACATTAGACTTTGACTTTGACTATTGATCGACTCCCTAATTATCCATAATTAGTCAAAATCAATACTGCAAGTAAAATCTCACCAATTGAGCAATCAATAAGCGGTTATCAAGTGGTTGAGAGTTTATAAGAACCTGTATTAGTATTATGTTTTGAATCAAAATAGCCAAAATAAAAGAAAATAAATACAAACTACATGTCAAAGATGAGCCCCTTATTTACCAAAGCAAACTTCTTTTTTATGTTCAAATTCTTGGCTTAGAACATACATGGATATATTTAGGAAACACCGAGATAAGAACCTAATCTTGGACATGTAATCATAATATCTTAACCGCCATTTCGATGAATCAAAAGATAAAAAATGTGATCAAAAGTGGTGATATTTACTCCTTCCAAGATTATTACCTGCAAAAGTTGAGAAAATTGAACTGTCTATCATGATCATCAACTTACATAACATTATAATCATAATAAAGAAAGTTCTTTAAGATTACTAACAAAAATTCAAAATTTTAGCAAACAACCTTAATAAAATTCCATATAGATGTGTTTGGATACTAACTTAAAGGTTAAGCACATATGAATATTGACTTTTGAATTCATAAGAGCATTATATAATTCGAAAATTGACATATAGGTACACAGATTATTACAATAACTTCAGTCATGCATAGTAGTTAAAAAGAGGGTCACCAATGTATTATAATTATAACTCTAAATACTTTTTACAAATTAATCTTTTGTTCTCAGTTGTTTTTTTGTTAAATATTACTTTTTTACAACTTCATAAAGAGGGTCAAGTTCCATAGGGACCTTTTACAGCTTGCTCGTTTACGGATTTTAAAGACATCCAAGCTTGATAACATTCATCAATCTTACGCTGACATTCAGTACCAACTCTTGTATCCTCTTCTCATACTTTTATACTCATTGATTTCGCTTTAGTTTCTTCTGCAATATTCAGTTTGCGTCATTCATTAGTAATATAGCATTAATGTACTCATAAGGATCATACCTGAACTGAAGGAATCTTTATATTAGCAGCACCAGTTATTTAAGAAAATCATGATTTGCATCATAGTTTGTGAGTACATCAACGAAGTCAAAGTCAAGTCATTTGTTACAATTATAGTTATAAAAATAAAATTCAAACTCGTAAGAAGTTTCACATGTCGAATGGAGAAAACTGGAAACATTATGAGTGAGCTTTTATCATAGCAAAGCTATAAGAAATCGTATATTTCCTGCTCAAACTTATTGAATACCTGAAAAAATACAGTTACTCGACCGTGCTTGTAGTACAACTGAAGCATAGTGGGTTAAGAAAAAACTTAACTATTTCAACAGTGATCTTAACTACTGAACTGTGTAAAATGTGATCACTAGTGTTAACTTATTTCAACAGTGATCTCACCTATTTGAATGCTAACATATGAGGATTTATGCATTAGTAATCCACTTTGGGACTTGTTTTCTACTTTTTCCTTTTTAGCAAACTTTTTTGTAGCACACATATAACTTGGTAGAAAATACACATGATCCATGACCTTAAATATGGATGTGAGCGTAAGAGTGATGCCTTTAGCAGTCAGTAACATAAACTGAATCCCTACTTGTGAAAGAAATACAACCTCAATCAGAATATGCTAAATATATTGTTTTTCTCATTATCACAACCTATTTGTTAAATTCTATTCCTTTTTTCCAGTATTGGTACCTATTTAAATAATACCATAAAAAATCAATAAATTTATTTACATGTTTTTTTATACAATCAGGATAATAGATTGTCCCTTTGTCAATGAGGTGATGGTAATTTATTTATATTCCTTTTTCCCAGTATCGTACTTACATTAGAATTTGTACAACAAAGTACATACATTAGAATTTATACAATGAGGTGATGGTAATTTCACATGATGAATTGTTAAAGTAACAAATAAATGAGCAAACATACCATATGAAACAACAAAATCTCGCTCTTCTTTATGCATGACGTCGGAGGGTTAAAAATTAAACCTATGGACGGGGTCCACCGAACTCCGTGCATTTGGTGACTTGTGTTTGCTTAAGAACTTGACATGTTTATTCTTTAATAATGTAGTAATTTTAGTTCCCTGAAAGAGTACGAAACAATTAAATTCAAAAACCATAACTATCATTTGTATAACAACACATTTAATAGGACATCACGTCAGTTAGTAAGAGATTGGTACATGTACTTGTTCAACCATTAACATACATATAACAATTCAACCATTAATATGCATTCCAGTTTCCTGATTGTCAATTGATGTTTATAGTTCATTAAGTTCCATATCCTCACTATTGTGACTTTAACATTCCATTCATCTTATGTTTTGTTACTTATAAATATCAATTTCCATGCACCTAAATATGCCAAAAAGCATATGAGCAAAACTTTTATTTTTTATGACATGGATAATAAGCAGCCTCAGACGAAATGTGGGTTAAAGGTTTATCTCCATACGCCCAAGTATGATGATGCTCTTGACACTCCCTTCAGTGAAAGAAAGTTCAAAGAAATGAAAAAGAAAAAATTAGCATATCTTTATGCGAATAAGCATTTTAGATAAGAGGGTGTTTAGGATAACAATTTTTTGTTTGTTTACATAAGCAGTTTAGAGTGTTTGGGGCAAACCATGCAGTTTTACAGGCTCTAACATGCCAATTTGAAAGTTCTAACTTGAGATTAAACAAAATGTGTTACAATTCCTATGGCATAAGCAAATTCAAACACTTGACTGCTTGTCCTTGTAAGCAAAAGCATAAGCAGAAAAATAAAAAAATTACACACGACACACACCATCTAACTCATATACTATCACATTATTAAAAACATTGCATGTACTAAACTTACCATCCAAATATGTCAGATATGATAGTTAAACACGAAAAATATAATTTTACCTTAGAGTACCCAAACCACATATTATGAGCCAAGTAGCAGAACTGCCATGAGAAATAATAATATTCTCTTATTCAAGTCCCTTATCCAATTCAAGACACGAAGGTATACCTGCATGTTGTAGAATAACATAGATTATAGTTGACTCGCTAGGGATTGGAAAAAGAAGCGCACTTGCGTAAAAGAATAATAGATATATATAATTAATCCTAATAGCATTGGAAAACCATTATCTTCTAATAATTTCTTTTGCCAAGTAAGACGTGAAAAATCATTTAACCTGCAAACACGAAATTTCTGTGATGTATAGATGCAACTTAAATGTTGATCATCCAAAACAGGCCCTTTATAAGCAATTAAGCAGATACAATCATCAACCCCATACACCTCCTTTTAACATAATTTATATAGAAAAATTCATAGCCATTTTACAGTAGTTCAATCACATTTTATCGTTAGAAAACTTGAAATGTATGTTATAGTATCTTTCAAGTGGATTTCTTTTGAAAGATCGTGTAAAAAGTTTTGGCTAGATTGACTGAACGTTCAAGCAGCTCATACACATTATTTTCGTTGTAGCTTACTACTTAATAAATGAATAAAAAGTTTTATTTGAATTAACCACAATACAAGAAGAATAGAATTAACCACAGTAAATAATTACATACCCAATGTATGGTCACTAACATTATCATGGAATAACTTGCAAGCATATAACTCTAGGAAGCACCTAACCGGAATCTTGCAAACCCGCTAATTCAATAAATTCAACGGATGAATCATCATGTAAAACATCATCTCTTGGTTATAACTTATAAGGAATCATCATGTGCTCCATTTTTGCCCTACAAATGACATTTACACAAACACAATTTATCAAACACTTGGTGTGCATAAAAAACACACATAGAACATAAACTACAAATAATCATTTTCATCAATCTATATCATCTACTAACAATTAAATTGAAGAATGAAAAGAGATAAAACAAGTCAAACTTGGTTAATATTTCTCAATCACATTCTACCTAAACAAAATTATGACAAAATCAATCGAAATATATCATATATTTAAATCGAAACAATATTATCAATCGGAAGAAAATTAGATGAAGGAAACTCCAAAACAAACTTAAAATTATGACAAAATCAATCAAAATATATCATATATTTTAATCAAAACAATATTAGGGTTTATGATTCTTTGTAGGAATCAAAGCCATAAATAATTGTACAATTGTAACCGATTACAGAGGTGCGATTGTGTTGGTTTATTTGTCGTAATGAAGAAGTTTTGTATGATTTTTAATAGTATTTGAATGATTTTTAATGATTCGTGTAGAAGAAGAATCATGAAGAAGAGGTTAGTAGGACTTGTACAAAACCTCCTACATAAAATAATTGTACTTAGAAGCTAAATAAGGTAGTGCATTAAACCAATTTTTAATGCAAAGTGCTTAGTAGGCTTGTACAAAAGCTTATTTTATTATATATAATAATAGATTTTATCTTTAACTTATTAGATAAATTACAAGATTGATATAAATATTGATCAAATAAATTAGATTCAAAATGAATATGCAAACCCAAAAACCCTCCTTCCGTCTCTCTCTGTACAACCGCACCACATACCGAACACATTAGTTTGTTGAAATATATGAATAGTAAATCTATAGTTCCTTAGGTATTTAAGCTATAAAACTATAGTTCATTTTTTTGATGAATTTTGCATTTGCATGTAAAGTTAATTGATGTTAATTTGATAATGTTATTCAGAAATATGTAATTGAAAGTGTTTAATTATGGATATATGTAATTTCTCTTAAGATTTAAAGAGTCACTACATGTATCATTGCAATATGCATAAATTGTGTATACGTTTTTTTATCTTACAGTGTTGTACGGTTGTGCATTTATTTTGATATTTATATTCCTGTTAATAAAAAAATTTATCCGTATCTAACTATTAAACCTATGTATACGCGGGTTAAACTTATAAAGATTAATAACATGAGTCGTTATTTAATGCGAATAGTAAAAAAAGTATTTTTCTGGATATCCTTACTTAATCAAATAAAAATAATAATATCAGATGTTCATATATGTATAATCTCGTGTATTTATTTACATATCACAGTAACTTGTGCTTTCATCTTGATATTTATAATTTCTGTTCATATGCATTAATATAATATATAATGCTAATAATATTTAAAAAAAAAATAACTAAATTAGAAAATTTATAAAGTCTAAGGGGTATTTATTGAATTTATAAAGTTATAAAAAAATGAAAACTGATAAGTTTACTTAAGTTCATTTAATTTATTTAAAATTTAACAACTAAAGTTTTATTACGCTCCTTCTGTTTTTAGTTTGTTTTTACAAAACCAACATACATGTTTATATATATATATATATATATATATATATATATATATATATATATATATGTTTGTTGGATGAAATTTAGACAAGTTTAACCAAATTGTTTCAGTTTTGACTTTTTATCAGTCAACGGGATGACTTCATTTATACTATGTGAAAAAATTGAACATTTTTATTGGTCCAATTTCAATTGTCACAATATTTTTTTCAACTTTTGGAAATCTCATATTATATAAGAGATATAGTTGTACGGATTTATAAAGAGAAATTACATTCTATCAGTTCTCTACTTTCTTATTTTTTCCTATCTTGAGTACCCTAGTATTTTATGCACAATTTGAGTATTACACTTCTCATCCCCAATCTAAAACCACGTGTCAATAACGTCTCCTCATGCTCATAATCACGGCATTTGACGGCCGATCACACAACGTATCATCACCCAATTAGGTCTAGTAGTACTTGACGTCATCAACGTACTCTCCTTTCGTGTCTCAAACCCGGACCTGCTTTTTTATTATTTAGGGTTTTATTTTTTAAAAGGCACATGATTTAGTTAAAAAAATCAGGTATTAGATGTATATTTGAGGTACATGTTTCGCACTACTACACAAACTGGTTTTTCCCACAAACTTTTACCCACAGAAAATAATATGTGGGAGATTTCCCACAAATTACCTACAATTTACACACCAAATTGTAAAACAAAACTTCTGTGGGAAATCAGTCAAAGATTTCCCACGGATTTCCCACAATTTACACATCAATTTGTTGACCAAATTTTAGTGGGAATTCGGTCGCAAATTTCCCACGGATCAGCGACAAAATTCACACTAATAGTGTTGACCGGACTTCCGTGGGAAATATGTCGCAAATTTCACACATATTAGCGACGGTCATAAGTCAGTGGCAAATCTGTAGCTAAATTACCCACGAATTTTACACAATCTTATTTAATAAATATATGGTTTAATTAGTCTGTGTGAAATCTGTGGATAGTTACCACTCATTAACCATATTAAATATTGTTTTTATGTTTCTTTATAATTACAAAATCTCATATTACAATCTATGTCTTACCATGGTTTATTAGTTGCAATTATATGTGCCTTCGTATTTATTTAGCTATATGTTTGTGTGTCACAAGTGTATATGTATGTATGTATAATAACATGTTTGTGTAGACACGTGCTTTATGAATCATTGTATATCTATTAGCGAATGTACATACGCATTGTAAGTTGATTTTAGCCTTCATTGCACTTTTGTATGTCTAGATATATGAATGTGTACATTTGTGAATGTGTAAGTATGTCAAAAACATAATAGATGATTATGTTCATGGGAAATCTGTTGGTACTTTACCACAAATTTCTCACCGATTTGATAAATTCGTGGGAAATTTGTAGGTAGTTACTCACGAATTTTTGAAAACATGTGACATATAAACTATTGTATATGTAATATAGCTACATATGCGTTTATTCCCACATTATCTATCTTAATATGCATGCTTTGTTAGTTTTAAATATATGTGTCTTCATATTTATTTAGCTAGTTGTTTGTGCGTCACAAGTGTATATGAATACATGTGTAACATGTTTTTGTAGGCATGTGCTTTATGAACCATTGTATATCTATTAACGCATGTAGATAAGTATCATAACTTTATTTTAGCCTTCATTACACTTTTGTATGTTTATATATAAGAATGTGTACATTTGTGAATGTGTAAGTATGTCAAAACATAATAGATGATTATATTCGTGGGAAATCGGTCGGTACTTTCCCACAAATTACCCACCGATTTGATAAATTCGTGGGAAATTTGTGGGTAGTTACTCACGGACTTCCCACAAAAGATATTGTTTTTGTGTTTTCATATACTTAAACATTTCCACATTACTATCTATGTCTTTTTATGTGTTTTTATTTTCATTTTGTACGTGTTTGCTTATTAGTGTAGCTATGTGTGCGTATCACAAGCTTACGTGTTTATATATATAATTTATTCTTCACAATCCTTAGTATCCCTTCTTAACTTTTGGAATTCAAATTTGGTTTTCAGTTCGATTCAACATAATTTAAATTCGATTCGATTAGGTTTTTGATTTTACAATTTTTTTAGCCAAACTAATCAAATCAAGTAAATCAAACAATATGAGAACCGAACCGATAAATACCCCGAAAATAATACATAGGGTTGTTCATCGGTTATCGGGTTATTCGGTTCGGTTAGCTCGGTTAAAAAAAATTCTGGGTCAAACCAAATCGAACCGAACCAAAAACCGAATTTGAATTCGGTTCGGTTTTTTAGTTGACCCGAATAACCTGAATTACACCATTATATATTTTTTTTTAAATTTAATTTTTGGCAAATAAAAAATTATTTCCAGAATAAAAAAATATTTTTTTTCATATTAAGATAAAATTTGAATGGTCTTTTTGCATATATAAATATATAAAAAGTACATACATTTATGTAAATTCGGTTTTTGGTTCAGATAGCTAAAATCATATTCAAACTGAAAAAAAAAAAAAAAATATATAAAAAATCTCTAGAAGACTAAAATGTCTTCACTAAGTGTACAATATTAATAAGGTAAAAGCGATAAACACTTTATTTACTATTATTCATTGATTTGTATGATTAAGTAGTTTTTTTATTAGTTGGTTATTGTGTACATGAAACCTATTTGCTATCTTTATTTTGTGTTGATTTGGAATCATTTATGACTTAAATACGTGATTCATGCATGAATTTTTCGGATGCGGTTTTTGTATATATATTAAAATGAAATGTAATGACGGGGTGTTTGACTAAACTTATTCACGGCGTATCACAATCTTTTTTAGCTTATAAACTTATGCGGTTGAGCTTACGGACTTTGTATATATAGATGAATCCAAAATAAAAGCTTACCGAATTTGAGCAATCTTATAAATCGTTAAAATATGTTTCAACAAACACTCCAAATATATTAACCAGTTTTGCTCATCCAAAATTTTAAATTACATAAACGTAAAGATACGAGTTCAAGAAAGGTTTGAACTCAAGATGTTATCTTTTACAACTCAAGATGGTAAATAGTTTTAAACAAGCAACACAATGGTAAATAAGTTTTTCAAAAACAATTAGTTTCTAAAAAACTCCTAATAATACACTCTTTATAAATCTTACATCTACAAAATTAGGCCCACTGTGATAACCGGCCCACTTTGTACCACTCTTATTAAACCTAACCCTAAACCTAAATCATTTTCTCTTTCACAGCCACCACTTTTATTTCACACAACCTCAGAAAAACATCCACAAACCCTTATCTAATTGACAAAGGTATATACACCTAAACCAGGCGTTGTAGTCTCGACCACCTCATATTCTCTCCATTGACGAAGGTTGGCATCATCATCAACGTCGTTTTAAAAGAGAAACATATGCTTTACATTTCGTTTCGTGGAGAAATGAAGATTATACAAAATATAGAGTTTTCATGGTAAACAAAATTGTACGAAAGATTAATTAATTTTGTTCCATGTGAATATAATCTGTTTGATTTGCTTTGTGCCTTCTAATTTGTGTTTGACGATTTCAGCTTGTCTCCTTTGATTAGTAGTATTTGTTTTGGTTTTTATGTAAGTCATGTAAGTTTTATTTTAGTTTATCTAAGGCTTTCACAAGTGTTTTGTTTGCTTATTCTTCTTCTTTTTTTATTGTAGATCTTGTAATATTTATTGTAGATCTTGTTTGCTAAACGGTTCAAGAAAAAGATAGAAGATTACTCGAAGCAACCCCGGGGAATCGGATGAACAATCGTCTTGAAGCAGAAAATAATTATCCGATGAACACCAAATAAGCGATTCAAGAAAAGATAAAAGATTTTGAATAGATGTAGTGTTTTCCTAGATGTATGATAATCAATTAAACGATTTATGTGTTTCATTGATATTAGTTTTGTAGTTATTGAAATTTATTATATTGGATTGGTTTTTGATTTTTGCATTTTGATAGTTTGTGGTTAATTGCTTTTATGATTATTGTTTTTAATATATTTGCCAAAAAAAAAAGCCTATCAATAAAACGTAAAAAAACAAAATATTAATTTAAAATATTAGATAATTATTGAATTCTAACAAATATTAATCAGGTTTCACACGAAATTTCTCAAAAAAAATCAACGGGACGATTTTTGGGAGCAAATAATTCGGTGAGAATTTTTTTTTCGAAAATAGTGGAAAATTCGTTGGAAAATATCCGTGAGAAATCTGTGGGTAATAAACCCACAGATTACACACAACGATATCTGTGGGAAAAATAGTCAACGCAGTGGGAAAATCTGTGGGAAAATATTTACCCACGGGGTTTTTACACACGGAACAATTCCGTGTGAAATCCGTGGAAAAAGGCCCTTTCCCACGAGATTTCCCACTGATTTTGCCGTGGGAAAAACCTGTTTGTGTAGTAGTGTCGGTATTTAGATGTTTCAAAAGTTTGATACTTAGTATTCGATCACTCATCAGTGTGTATTTAAGAAAAGTTCAAAATGTATTTATGTGTTAGCTAATAATAGAAATATAAACCATATGCAACGTCATGAAAAGTGTAAGCATGGCTACCGACGTGGAAGCCATTTTCGTTGTAATCTGTGACACTATCACTCATTTACAACATGAGTACCAGCTTCAGGAAAATTATAATCATAGAATACTTGAAATTTAAAGAGATATAAGTATAGCGACTAATATATAGTGAAATATAGCTGAGTACGTAAAGTAGGAAACGGATGAAAGTAGAGATCTAATAGGATCAATTTTCCCGATTTATAAATAACAAATGATGCAAAATAATAAGTGCTAAGTCTATGATATAAATTAGTATACTATTGATATTATTTTTTCTCAATCATCTTCACATGATTTTTTAAACATCAGAGCTTTTCTTGCATTTATAGACACTCTTTTACTTACAGTTCACACTTATTTTAGACAAATATAATATAAAAGATTGTTGATGATAGTATCAAAATACAAAAAAGTAACTTAATAAGATTTATATTTGTAAATTTATTTATTAAGATTATATGATTACCTTTTTTTATTTTGATATGGTGAAAACATATCTAGTATAAAATATTATATTTTGTCATTATATGGTGGAACATTTTGGCATATAAAAATGTTATTAAATTTTTTACAACATTTATTAACTACTTATGAATATAAAGCCTACCAACCATTTTGAACTTCTATTACCATAATATCAATCAATACCGACTCTATAATATCACAAAACCGCACGGTAAATTATATTAATTATTTTTGCCATTGTGTTTAAGGTACAGGGTACCCGCGGCGGGTACCCTAGGTATTAATAAAAGAGCGCAATCAATATAGAATTAATACAAGCAAAACAAGCAGATATTTGAACAAAGGCCTTGATAATCTGAAGTTATATAAAAAAATTTTGTGAACCAAATAATCTCGATACTTATGCTTCTTATGTAAATATTAATACATGAAGGACTAAACATGTTAGTTAGAAAGTCTGTAACCGTTTGGCGGTTACAAATGGTGGTTACGAAATTCGGTTATTTTACCGAATAGGTACAACGGTTCAAGGAACAGGTTAGGACAATATATATACATATCATATGTAACGATTTATAGATAATAGACAAAAATTATACTTATTCATTTTATACACTTTGCAATCTATATATTTCTATCTAGAGTTTGGGACAACAATTGGTATCAGAGCAAGTGGTTATACGCTTCGTTTGGATACCAAAATACCAACGAAAAGACCCAAGGACGACGGGCTGTGAACATTTCATTTCGATAGGCAGCAGGAATTTTTTTTGTTTTCTCTTTTCTTCCAAGAGAAACAACACTTGAATAAGGATACGTAGAAGATAGTGCACGATCATTTACGTAGGGGATTGCAAACGTTTACATCAAACGGATTGGTGAGCAAACCTTGTTGGCGACAACAAAGGGAAGGAAGGAAAGACACTTTGTTCGGATTAAAGAGCAAGTGGGACAAGACTTTGTGAAACCGGTTAAAACAAAACACAAAGTAGAAGAAAATGCGGGGTATAAACGCGGGGAAAACGTTGTTGTGGAGGAAAAAAGTGAAGCGTACGTGACAAGGAAGAAAAGGATCGCTCAGGATTTGTGTGGAGTAGGGTCTGGACGACACAAGGAAACAACAACAATGGGAAAGAAAAATCAGAAGCAAACATACTCTTGTTTGTTTCGGTGGTGGTTACCAATTCGGTACCAAGTTTTGTACGTGGGAAAGTTATTTGATTTCGGAGAAAGGAAATAAAAAACAACGTACAAGGAAAGTAACGTGTTAGTGTGGTATAAACGAGAAAAGAAAGATATCCTTTTATCACAACGTTTACTAACGCGAGGCAAAGGGAATACATTTGTTTTCATCACAACATCGAGGTCACAAGTTAAACTTTTTATGGATTTCAATTATATTAGAAATAGTATAGAATAGTTATTTTGTACTATTAGGAAATCCCGAGAACAATTGATTGATCCCGTATTATTAAGATTCCCGGAAGATTAGATATTCCCATACTAATAGAAATACCATACTAGGAAGGATAATTCCCATTATATTAGAAAGTGAAGATAATAAGCACTTTCAAGATGACCGGTGACGATACAACAAGCACATCGACTACACCAAAACCCGTAACACCTATTGCAAAATATCAATGCCCTAAGTTGAAAAACACAAACTACACAGTTTGGGCAATACAAATTAAGGTTATACTAGAGGCACACGGTTTGTGGAAAACTAGAAGGGGGGAGGGGTTGAATAGTTTTACCAATTAAAACTTCCTTTTAAACTATTTAGATCGACTTATGTCAATCTATTTGGTTGTGTGTGTTGGATGTTGATAAACAATCATATAAGGATATGTAATGAAAAGATAAGAGTAAGAAGCACAAAACCACAACGCGAGTATTTATAGTGGTTCGGCTACAAGGACACCTTCCTTGCCCTACTCCACCCCCCGAGTCACCTACTCGATAGTTTGTAAACACTACACCAATCTCCTTATGGCGGAGAAGCCTTCACAACGTCGCTTAACCTTTTTCCGGTACTAAGCTAAATACCGAGTTCTTTCACACCAAGGCGAACTACACCTACACAACGTCGCCTACCCTTTATACGGTGCTAGGCTAACCACCGAGTTCTTTCACACCTTAGGTGAACTACACCTTCACAACGTCGCCTACCCTTTATTAGGTACTAGGCTAAGCACCTAGTTCCATTGCAATGGAGGAACTACTACCATACTACACCAACGACTAATCCCAAAGGAGATCTACTCCTTTACAACATCATCAAGGACATCAATATCCTTGGATCTAATACTAGTCTATCTAGTACATCGAAACACACCGTATCGAATGTACATCTAAGGCACCTTTCACTAATGCCTTTGACTAGATCTACAAGACACCTTTCACTAATGTCTTGTGTCTTCACTTCTAAGCACTTTTCACTAATGCTTCTTGTCTTGACTTCTAAGCACCTACCACAAGTGATTATCCTATAGACGATAGATACCCTTCACTAATATCTTCGTTTTGACACTTGAGACATCTTTCACTAATGTCTTTAACACTACGCTTCTTTGAAGAAAGAAAGGGATCATCAACAAGAGGACTTCAATAGCCTTGATGATGAGGAAGCTTGGCAACTCATGGACTTGAGCTTGCTCGACTTCAAAGGTGGTGATCTTGCCTTTAAGAGGAACCTAAAATATCACACAAAAACAAGACTACAAACATAGATCTCTTGGATCTAAGGTTAGTGAGATTTAACTCAGGGGAGAAAGTATGTTAGAAAGGGGTAAGAAATAATGAAGAAATGGCTCACTATTTATAGAGAAAAATTCTACTGTTTCCCCGGATCCCACGGATCCCTTCCACTTGGGATCCGGCTAGCACAAAGCCAGGGATCCGTGGAACGCTCCTCTTTGCCCATGGGTATTTTTGGTTATGGGTCATGGGTCATGGGTTATGGGTTGATCCATGGTTTTCTTTTTAGATACAATGTATCTTAAGGATACAATGAACTTGGTTAAGTGGTATATATAAAACCATGGGTTAAGAGTCAAAACCATTTGCTAGTATTTACCCATTTAGTATATACTTGTATTTACCCAATTTAGCATACACTTAGTTTTTACCCATTTTAGTATACTTAGTTTAAGTATATGTTTAACCCAATATGTAAACACTAGTTGTACATATGTATCTAAATCATAAAATTACTTATACTAGTTTTAGTGTTTTATGTGAAAGCGTAAGTGTGTTAGAAAACTATTAGTTCAAACCATTTACGTATTTTATTTGTTTCCTTAAAATGATCTTACTTTTGTTATCGACAAAACATTAGAAGATCATAAAATATAAATAAACGTTTTTACGGTTTGTTTGTATTAACAATCTCCCCCTTTTTGTTGATGACAAAACATAAGATTATTTTAAGGAAAAGCTAAAAATTCGCAAAAGTTTGAATTTGTAGTTTTTACTTTCTTCTCCCCCTTTTTGTCGAAACAAAAAATGTTTGAAAGAAAGCAACACATCGTTTTTAAGAAAAACATGTGAAAGGAAAGAAAGGGAAAAAAATAGAGAGCAAGTAACGGGAAAGGATCTCGTCGTTACTCCCCCTTGACGAGTCCATCCCTAAGTAAGGGCGTCAAGAAACTAATTCTAATCTAGTTCATTTGCAACTAACTTATGCAAAAGATTACGTCTATGTGACGGGTGTGCTCCCCCTAGATGATTGCAATATTTGCAATGGGAAGTTATGAAATTAAAATCAATGGTTGCAAGTAATTTTTGCAACGTATTGTTTTGACACCAAGCTCCCCCTAGCTTTAGGATGTCAAATTCTTTATGTGTTAATTGAATAACTGCAAACAAGGGTTAGAAAACAAGTATAATTCACAATTTCCTGCAAATGTGATTTAAGTTAGAAAACAAAAACTTTCTGACTTCACGGATCCCACGGTTCCCTCCTAGTAGGGATCCGTCTAGGCAATACTGAGGGATCCGTCTGACTGATGACTAAAATCAGCAAAGGTGATATAACAAGTAATGTTATCACATAAATGAGATATGAATACATATTCTCAGAAAAATAACAAGTAGCATGTAATTCCATTTAATAAAACAAGAGTTATGATATACATGACTCTAAAAATAAGAAAATAGACAATACATGACTAGGAATTTCTAGGCTATCTAACGCTTAATGCTAGGATACCACTAAAATCTTCTAGCTCAAGTTTTGTTTAGGTTTGATCTCGTCAAAATGTTCGAGGAGATGATAGAACATGAAACGTTGGTCTTCTCGTACTTCATGTATCAAACTTTCAACATGTTGACAATGATAGCAATCTTCGTCATGGCTAGGTAGTGGTGGTGGAGGAAATAAAATGGCTTGATGCGAAGGATCAAGTGAGGCGGCTTGCGGAGCTTCAAACGATGGAGGGATTGGTGGAGGTGCATTTGAGAATGCCTCGACCAAGAATGATGGTGGTGGTAAGGAAGTTTCAACTTCCATATGGTCGGGTGGTTGACTTTGATGGTTTCTCATAATCCAAATAGGATTATATGATGGAGACGGCGAAAGGGAAGCCGGAGCAAGTGTTGACTCAACACCTTGATTTTGAACCATTATTCCTCCTAATGAGGAGAATGTTGTCGGCGGAAGCGGATGAGACGGCCTAGGAGGAAATTCCTGTAAATTGTAGAGATGTGGTGATGATAGTGGTGAAGTAAATGAAATAGCTCTAGGAACCAATGGTGATGGTTTAGTGGAGATGATATTGTTAGGCCTAGGAGGTATGGTGGTGTTTGGCATTGGTAATTTTGTGGGTACTATCCTTTTCGGAATTGGTTTGATTGGATGATGAAGAATCCTATCATTTGTTGGCTTGACCAGAGATGATTCGGTTGAGGAGATTTCGTGTATAACACGAGCCTTTTTCATGGGTGGTTCTTTGGTGGATAAGTTACTACTTGGGGTTTTCCTCATGATGAGATGATTTTAAGAGGTTGCAAGGGCTGAAAGTTTAGGATGAGAGTGATGACTATGGAGGTCCTAACAAGGTGGTTTATAAACTAAGAGATTTGGCAAGTGCATTTAAACCTTACGCCACTAGGATTCATTGGAAAGTGATGATTGACATGCACAAGAGTCAACTTCAGACGATGGACTGATCTAGGAACTCATTTAAGATGAGATGGAGTGTTTGAGTTAGGAAGATGAGTTGAAATGATTGTTTTTAGCAAGATTTGACCTATACTGTCATCCGGATCCCACGGTTCCTTTCACAGAGGGATCCGTATAGGCTAATCCTAGGGATCCGGCTATCAGCAGCTATGAAAGAGTGGAAATGATGTTTCTAAAATCTAAGACCTATAATATCTTGAGTGTTTCAGTCTTCCTAAATGTCTTAAATAAAGGGGTGCTTAAGTACTTGAAGGTGGTGAGTGATATAGCTAATGATTGTCTTTTATGGAAGGATTTGGAACTTTCATGAGTACCAATGAGTGAGCAAGGATGGCACTAAAGATGAGAGTGTCAATTGAAGCTAAATGATCCTAGAGATCAGGTGGTGACTTAGGATTGTGTTTTTGAAAATATCCTAATGGTTTTGAGATGGGAAAACTAGGATTTGATCAACTTTGATCAATTTTGAGGTGAGGTTGATTTATGATGAATTTTGTCATAATTGAAGGATTTCTAATCTAGATGTGAGGGATCAAGTAAAGAATGAAGTGTGAGTTTTGAGAGCGGAAGAGTGATGGATTGAAATGGTAGATATAACAAAGTCTTAGAGTGTGATCTATGTGAGTTGGAATGAGTAGGAAAGGTCAACCTATCTTGATAAAGTCTTAATCTACCTTAAGACACTATGTTTAGCTTAGTGTGAGGTGTTCTAAAGGATGTGTTTGACATACAATGCTTGCAATTGCATTTTCTGTTTTGCCGGATCCCATGGTTCCCTAGATGTAGGGATCTGTTTAGTACAACATTTGGGATCCGTCTATCTGCTAGACAGAACCTTTACTAAAGGTATGCAATGATCTTGACAATGCATTATATTCCAAGTTTTGTTTAAAGGAGTTCTAAAACTAGGATATCAAATGTAAGATGTTTTATTTCATGAAAGAGATAGGATTACATTGATAACTAATGAGTAGAGTAGAATTGATCCTATTTGACTATTCTAGGTTCCTTGAGTGTCTTCGCTAGGAGGATCATTATGTGTTTGATGGGTATTGGTGGAATCAAGAATGAAGAAAGTCTTCATGAGAGATATGTTTAGCGGTTCCATCATCTTGTTTACAAGTACGTACAACGGACTTTGAAATTGAGGATGGAAGTGCATAACATTGTGATAGAGGCGTGTCAAGAACATTCCATAAGGGATGAGTCTATCCTTGGAGCCTTGAAGGTTTGCAATTCGCCTTGCGAAGAAGTAGGAGAGATTGTATGGTTGTTGTGTTAGCAAACAGTACAACATGTGAGCACAACAAGCGGGAAGAATATCTCGATTTCCCCTAAGACTCCAAACATTTTCACGTAGAATGAGAGCAAGAGGCTTGTACTCTTCTCGGATATCCCGTGTATGGATAATGTTTGGATTGGAGTAATATGGTCGAGGTTTGCATATTATGCGATTTAAATCTTCCGGGGAGGGTATGTGTGAATAATATGGACTATTTTCTTCACGAAAGTTGAAGAGAGAATCAAGAGACCAATCTTCGGTGAAGGCACATTGTCCATGATTTGGAATCCGGAGGATGTGAGCAAAATGCCCAAGGGTTAAAGTGAACTTTTGGTTTTTGATGTAAAACCAAAGAGATAGAGAGCGATCCTCGTTACGAACGAGTTCGACTTGACGGAAGAATTCCATTATGAACCTTGGACATATCTTCTCGTTGATTTCAAGAAGACATTCTAGTCCTATGGCTCGGAAGGAGGTATTGATACCTTCTTCGAATTGTAGAGAGATGTCTACAATACATCCTTCATGGAAGTAACGGTTTTCGAGATTATTGAACCCACGGACATGATTGCCAGGTGTGTTGGGCTCAAGGGAGATGTTCGGGGTGTAGACGTTAGTGAGTGAAAAATCAAACCTGTATTCATGCGTCATAGTTGAACCTATAGAAGTGATGGGTTAATAAGAGGTGATGTTTAAGGTCAACCTATAATAATCTAACGTTTTTACTAGATTTTTATTAACAATGGTTTTTAGCATTTAGCTAACTCATGGTTTTGACATTCTAGTGGATTATTACTTTTAGAAAGATAGTGGTTTTTAATCTTGTATGAAAACTGTTTTCCAGTAATACGGATCCCACGGTTCCTTTACAAAAGGGATCCGGATAGTACATCTTCCGGGATCCGTGGATCAGTAGTAATAGAAACAGATTTGATAAAAGGTTTTACAGTTTTTATACCATGAGATATGTTTTATCCTACATTTTTTTTAGCATGCATACATGACCTCTAATGTATCACAAAAAAAAATATAAAACATATAAATCAAAAGGAATGATAAACACATAATAGTAACCTAGAAAAACTAGATCAATAATATTGCATTTCAATACTAAGGATGATACAAAGGATTGGGTATATGATCCCAATATAGATTAACAACACAAAGTAAATGTCTCCGTATGTGAACTTCATCATAGGGGAACACAAGTGCGATGAGTGTTAGGGCGATGAGCACGAGTGCGATGTAAACCATGTTGATGACGGATCTTCTTGGTTTCGGATGAAATGAAATGAGGAGGAAGATGAAGTTTTTTAAATGAGAGGGAATTTTTGAAATTGGAAAATTTGAAAAAGTGATGATTGAATAAAGTGGGCGTCGAGTGGGATTATAAATAGGGAAGGAAGAATTTTTGAAATTCGTGTTTTTGTTTTATTATAGGATTAAAAGAAATAAAACATAAGCTATATATACTATGACTATAGACGAGAAATATAACACGTATGAGAGAAAAAGGCTTCCTAATGAAGCTTCATGTAAATCGTGTGTAAACACAAAAATCTACTCAAATAAATGCCTAACAAATAACATATATTAACTAAACTAATATCATTTAGATATAAGTGGAAAGTCATACCTCGAATGCACTTAGGAATGTCTTTACAAATGACAATTGTCACTTAGACGATTCCCGCTCCTTTGCGTTTAAGATACCTTCTTAAGGAAGGTATTCTTGTTACCAAGCGTCTCCTAAAGCTTGGTGGGTATGAGCTTTGACTAATCAATATCATAAAGAAGATTAGTGCAATTTAATGAAAAGATATATAAAAAAAATGTTGTTATCAACTCAACATCCAAACATATAGTTTTTGAAAAACATGGTGTTTGTTTTTATGAAAAGCCTTCTTTGTAGTTTTCAATTAACTATGGATCGTATCAAGTTTTTAAAGTACAATATACTTCAAGAGACTTGGTAACGAAGCTCTGATGCCAATTGTGGAAAACTAGAAGGGGGGTTGAATAGTTTTACCAATTAAAACTTTCTTTTAAACTATTTAGATCGACTTATGTCAATCTATTTGGTTGTGTGTGTTGGATGTTGATAAACAATCATATAAGGATATGTAATGAAAAGATAAGAGTAAGAAGCACAAAACCACAACGCGAGTATTTATAGTGGTTCGGCTACAAGGACACCTTCCTAGCCCTACTCCACTCCCCGAGTCACCTACTCGAGAGTTTGTAAACACTACACCAATCTCCTTATGGCGGAGAAGCCTTCACAACGTCGCTTAACCTTTTTCCGGTACTAAGCTAAATACCGAGTTCTTTCACACCAAGGCGAACCACACCTACACAACGTCGCCTACCCTTTATACGGTGCTAGGCTAACCACCGAGTTCTTTCACACCTTAGGTGAACTACACCTTCACAACGTCGCCTACCCTTTATTAGGTACTAGGATAAGCACCTAGTTCCATTGCAATGGAGGAACTACTACCACACTACACCAATGACTAATCCCAAAGGAGATCTAATCCTTTACAACATCATCAAGGACATTAATATCCTTGGATCTAATACTAGTCTATCTAGTACATCGAAACACACCGTATCGAATGTACATCTAAGGCACCTTTCACTAATGCCTTTGACTAGATCTACAAGACACCTTTCACTAATGTCTTGTGTCTTCACTTCTAAGCACTTTCCACTAATGCTTCTTGTCTTGACTTCTAAGCACCTACCACAAGTGATTATCCTATAGACGATAGATACCCTTCACTAATATCTTCGTCTTGACACTTGAGACGTCTTTCACTAATGTCTTTAACACTACGCTTCTTTGAAGAAAGAAAGGGATCATCAACAAGAGGACTTCAATAGCCTTGATGATGAGGAAGCCTGGAAACTCATGGACTTGAGCTTGCTCGACTTCAAAGGTGGTGATCTTGCCTTTAAGAGGAACCTAAAAGATCACACAAAAACAAGACTACAAACATAGATCTCTTGGATCTAAGGTTAGTGAGATTTAACTCAGGGGAGAAAGTATGTTAGAAAGGGCTAAGAAATAATGAAGAAATGGCTCACTATTTATAGAGAAAAATCCTACTGTTTCCCCGGATCCCACGGATCCCTTCCACTTGGGATCCGGCTAGCACAAAGCCAGGGATCCGTGGAACGCTCCTCTTTGCGCATGGGTATTTTTGGTTATGGGTGATGGGTCATGGGTTATGGGTTGATCCATGGTTTTCTTTTTAGATACAATGTATCTTAAGGATACAATGAACTTGGTTAAGTGGTATATATAAAACCATGGGTTATGAGTCAAAACCATTTGCTAGTATTTACCCATTTAGTATATACTTGTATTTACCCAATTTAGCATACACTTAGTTTTTACCCATTTTAGTATACTTAGTTTAAGTATATGTTTAACCCAATATGTAAACACTAGTTGTTGTACATATGTATCTAAATCATAAAATTACTTATACTAGTTTTAGTGTTTTATGTGAAAGCGTAAGTGTGTTAGAAAACTATTAGTTCAAACCATTTACGTATTTTATTTGTTTCCTTAAAATGATCTTACTTTTGTTATCGACAAAACATTAGAAGATCATAAAATATAAATAAACGTTTTTACGGTTTGTTTGTATTAACACGGTTTATGGGAAGCAATAGGACCTAAGATAGACATGCAAATAGATGATAAGAAGGATAAGGCAACGACTACCTTCCTATATCAAGCGTTGATCGAAGATGTGATTTTACAAGTCGCGGGTTGTAAAACGGCTAAGGAATTATGAGATTCGTTAAAGAAAAGACACGCTGGAGAAGATAGAGTGCAACAAGCACAATTACAATCATTGATGATTGGGTTTAACAGACTTCAGATGAAGGAAGATGAGACGGTTGATGCATTTACGGCTAAACTAAATGGCTATGACACGAAGGAAAAAGAATTAGGGAAACATTTGGATGAATCACTTTTAGTACAAAAACTAACACCAAATAGGTTCATTCAGATAGTAGAATCCATAGAACAAACAAATGATCTCGACGATATCACTTTAGATGAGATCATTGGAAGACTCAAGGCATTTGAGGAAAGGATAAAACTCCAGAAAGAAGGGCAAGTAGAAAGCCAGGAAAACTTATTATTCGCACATGGCGAACACTCAGGAAACAAAAAACGTTTTTACAAACGTAGAGGGAAATCAAATTTCTCACGAGGGAACTGGCAGAATAATAGAAATAGAAACAACTCACAAGGAGGGAACTCAAATCACAAAGGGAGTTCGGATAAGAATAAAAGTGAGTGGGATTTAAGTAAAGTAAAATGTTACAAGTGTCATAAACTTGGACATCTTAAAAGGGATTGTAGAGGAACATCAGCAACTCAGGAACAATCAAACCTTATCTTAGAGGACGATGAACCATCACTATTAATGACTATGCACGAAACTGAACACGAGGAAGTGTTGTTGAATGAAGAACAAATTCAACCAGGAAAATATGCTACAGCAGATGCAAGCATATGGTATTTAGATAATGGTGCAAGTAACCATATGACGGGAATAAAGAGTCATTTTAGGGATATTGATGAAAGCGTAACAGGACGAGTACGTTTTGGAGATAGATCGTATGTACAGATAATGGGTAGAGGGTCTATATTATTAGATTGTAAGAACCAGGAACAGAAGGTAGTATCAGATGTATACTATATACCAAACCTCAAGAGCAACATACTTAGTCTAGACAACTTATGGAAATAGGTTGTAAGGTCATTATGGATGGAAACAAGTTGACTTTATATGATAAGAGCAAGAAGTTGTTGATGAAGGTTGAAAGATCTAAGAATCGACTTTACAAGATTCAATTACAGATAGAAGCACCTATATGTCTCTTAGCAAATATAGATAACCAAGCATCATTATGGCATGCTAGATTAGGTCATCTGAACTTTGACAATATAATTGCTGTGTAGTATTGGTCACAATATTATATAACGTGTAAACTTAGAGTAGTATACATTAGTTTGTGGAAATATATGATTAGTAAATCTATATATGACATTGTTTGACAAAATATAAATTACGGTATTTAAAAGTTACACAATTTTCATATCTTATAAACCACCTGAATTTTTTTGTATTATGACATGTACTTTTCTTTTCAATCGAATTTAAGTGTCTATGTTATGATCACTACATTAGCAGCTTGTTTGGTTTGTACCTTGTGATATATTATTTGTATTTTTAAATGAGAAAGTATTTTAAGGCTAACATTAACTATAGGTGTTGTACCTTTAGCTTTATTCTTTGTATTTCTAATATTGTTGTTTTTATGTTTGAACGGTATGTAAAATATGCTTTATTATTTGAATTGCTTAATTTATGTTTAAGATATTAGCCTTAGTGACATTTAATGGATGAAAAGGGTTCCTCCATTATATGTAGTTAAGATAATGTGTAAAAGTTTTGTAAAATAGTAGATTTTTCGCAATATAACTGTATCAAACAAAAGTTCATACTTGTAAGTCTGTAGAAATATAATAAATTTTCACAATTATAGATGTGGAAGTCATTTATAACACCCAATATCTCCACACTTCCTCATGTGTGGAGAAACTAGGTGTTACAATTAATTTTCACACTTGGAGTGTGGAGAAAATTATACACTTAAAAGTGTAAACTTTATTTGATACAACTATAAGTATGAAAATTTCATTATTTTACAAATTATTTCCACACTTACTAATGTAACCAATTTTTACATATTAATAAGTATTAATAGACTAACAAAACTTTATACACTCTTTAAAAAATACATATTGTAAGGAAGAGCTTTCCGAAGTAATACATTAAAGCAAGTCCCGGGAGTTATTAAAATATTTAAGTACCCTGCTGGAACCATCTCTAACGTACGTTAAACCGGCTTAGTGTTGTGATGTTTTTCATCAGGTTAGATGTGTGATTATAATGATGTGAAAAATTTCTCACATATTTCAAAACAATCAGATAATTATGAATAATTATACATTTTTAACCAATGTAATCATTCACACCTTTATTAAACATTTTATTACTTTAAAAGTATGAATATCAACATAGTTTATTTCAAATGTGAAAATTCACATATTAAAAGAGGTGTGAGGTTCACACTTTTAATTAACATTGTGGATCAAAGAGGTGTGTACTCCTTCACACCTCTATAACCCACAATATTTACTGAAGGTGTAGATATTAACACTTTTAAATAATATAAAGATGTCTGAATGTTCATACTTGAAAACAAACTATGTCAATATAACGCTTTTTAGATGATAAAATGTTTTGAAAATGTGTAATAGAATTGATGTATATTACCTCCTTGGGAAAAGTAGGTAATTTAC
>BPTQ01000001.1:96329866-96490726 GCA_019973895.1 Chrysanthemum seticuspe | reverse complement strand
ATCTAAGAGTTGGCTAGTCCAGAAGCAAACGGCTTCTGGTAAAGACAAATCAAAACCGTTGAAAGCTGGTGGTTTGCTCAAAATCATTTGGTTATCATTGTACCAAGGTTCTTACTTGAACTGAAACAATTGGCTACTCCAGAAGTAATGGCTTTTGGTAAAGAGACTTAAATCCATTAAAGTTTCAAAAAGATTGCTAGGGACTAGCAATTGCCTAGTGTGGGGGAATTTGATGAGTGCTTATTCACTCATCGTTTTTACCCACCTAAGACCATAAAAACGACTAAAAACACCCAAATATGATTAAAATATGTCAAAAATATCCTCGGAGTGTGTTTTATGTCTTTCAGGTACAAAAGGATTGAAAACGGAGCGAAAACGAGCAAAATTGAGCCGAAATCAGAAAAGTGCTGAGAAGCCGGTGCCGGGATGTGATTTTCTACGATCGTTGATCAATTGAAGACCCGGACACGTTTTTAGAGTGGGTTTGGGAAAACTGTCCTAAAAACCTAACCCGAAACCAAAATTTCCATTTTACCTTTCCCCGACACCCAAATGACAAATTTACCCTTTTCACTCAAAAATCCTAAACATTTCCAATTTAACCCCAATCCCTTTAACCTTCTTTTGACCCACCACAACCAGAAACAATAAAAAAAAAAAAAAAAAAAAAAAAAAAAAAAAACGTTTCACCTTTCCCACCTTTCCCTCCTTTACCTTTTCTTCCTTATCCAAAAACTGAAACAGAAAAAAATAAAAACCCAAAAACCTCACACTTCCTTTTACCCATCTTTTCCCCATTCCCAGAACACTCAATCCCTAAACCCTTTATTACCCAGGTTATCCCAACTCCCAAACCCACTATGCTTCTTCCCCCTCCCGCAAGACGTGCCACCATGGAAATCCAAGTCAAAAGAGACCCAACCAATGGCTCAGATTGTTTCATGATCTATACCTAACAGTTGAAGGGTGGAGATTTATTCAAGAGAGCACAAGCTTACTCTTGGTGGTTTTGCCTCACAAAAGAAGACTGAAGAAGACCCCTTTTCATATTTTTGTATAAATAGGAGTTAGGGAAGAATGTAAAAGGGAGGTCTAGGATTTTTAATTCTAGCCCATGTCTTATGTTATGTTTTAATTTAAATGTCTTAGTTTAATTCAATTCTCAGCTTTGTAGTTTTTTAGAATTAATGAAAAGTTCAATCTGTTTCAAATTCATTTACTACTGTTTAAAGTTCATGTTTAAGTTGTCCGAATTAGTTCAATTCTTGTTGTAATTCTGCTTTGTGTTATAAAAAGTTGGTTTTAATAAAAGATTTTACAAAACTTTTAGTTTATGTTAAGTTTCATAACAGTTTTTAGAATATTGACCCTGTAAAAGGGGTGTTTGGAATTGCCAGTTTTGACCCATTTTGGGTCTCTAAATGGTTTTATATAATCTTAAACTAGTTGTTTGTTAGCCTTAGGGTAATTTCAAGTAAGTTTTAGTAGCAATTTAGCTTTTAAATTAGCTTATAAAAGTCCCTTTTTGAATCTGTCTTGCTGTCATAACAGTCCCATATCAGCCCCCTAATTAGCTTCATATGAGCTCATTTTGTGATCCAATGTGGTTTCTCATTATGTTAGATATGTCAAGATTTCTTATTTAGCATGTTCATGCCTTAGATTTTAGGATAGAAGGCTTAATTTCAAGCCAAAACATGCCCATGTAGGCTGTTTGGGGAACTGTTACAGCAAACAACTCCACAGCAGCACACACCATTCTTTTAGTGCTTATTTGGCTTTCACCTAAGCTTATTTAGGTTTCATTTATTGCTATTAATGTGTTAGGTTAGGATAGATTCATGCTCGGCTTACTTAGTGCTTATGTATAGCTTATTGAGTGCTCATTTTTCCATTTTCTAAATTTAAGGGTTCCCCTAGTTTAGTTCTTGATACCAACTGCTTTCCCTTTTGTTTCAGCTTTTCCTTAGCTTATCATTAAATATGTTTGCTTAATTGTTAATAGTCTTTGCTTGGTTACTGTTTTTCTTGTTTATGTTGTACTTAAAGTGGCTAAAGGAGTGTTTTGATTTACCACTTTCTTCCAATCTATTCTGCTTAGAATCTGATTAATTTTCTGTTTTCATGTATTAAGTTTCACAAATAGTAGTTAGGATTGCTTATCTCTAAGTTAGTTAAATAGAAAAGCCAAAGAAAAAAAAAAGTGACAAAAAGGGAGGTAGCTGGAATCGAACCCAGGACCTCCTGGTTTCCCATGCACGCACACAGCAGACCCACACACTAAGCAGACTACCAACTGATCTATTGGTGTTTCTTGGTTGTGGTTGTCACGTTTACTATTTAACCTTGTCCTCTTTTTTAGCTTGTCAGCCCTTAAGCTTTTAATTGCTTATTTTCCAAAAGCAGTAGCACACTTTTTATTTTTCTTAAATTTAGTTTCATTCAAAGTATTTTGTGTAAATTTATTAGATTTTTCTGAATATGTTTACTATTTTTAATAATTAATTTGGTTTAAAATAGTTTTTAATTCGTAGAAAATGAAATAAAAGTCGAAAAAATTCCCGTCTTTTTCCTAAAATTATTTTTAGTCATTTAGAATGAAGGAAAACTAGTTTTGCACTCGTAGGACTTAAATTGCATATTTTTCACTTTCGGGGCTCGGTGTGTTCCCGGTTCTTAGCGTTTTTGCATTATAGCACCCTAGGTTGTAGTTTAGCTTTGTTTTATTGCTTCTTAGGCTTAGTAGTAGTTTATTTAGAGTTTAATTAGTTTTACATGTTTTATTTTCATTCCCGTTCTTTAATTTGTAAATTAACGTATAAAAATCCAAAATTCGTTTAACCAATTCAAGTCCTATTCACGAAGCTCAACGACACCGTCAATTTCACACCTCGTTGGGACACGACCCGGTAAATCATTTTTCCGGTATCACTTTTATCACACCCGTAAGATTTGGCACGTTAACCCTTTTCCTAAAAGGTTGATTTGCCGAATTTCACGATTAATTCGATACTTTGATATTGTGTTTATTTCACCACACTCACTTTACACGAGATCAAATTTTGGCGCCGCTGCCGGGGAGGTGTGTTGCGACAATATCGTGAAGTTTTGGCGATTCGTGACTTGAAGAACCTTCCTCGTGAAGTTATTGCTTTTTGAAAAATACAAAAATACAAAAATATTTTTCTTTTCTTTGTATATATGTAAAAGATAAAAATACAAAAAGATTTTTGCTTGTTGTTTTAAATAAAATAGAACACACAATCAATATAACACTTCTCAACTTGAGTGTTATCATAATAAATTCCCGAACCAAAGATTTAAAACTTGCCTTTGTGTCACTTGCGTGAATTCGCTTGTGATTATTGGTTTAAGTTCACTGTGTTTTGCCTCGGTCTTGTTTTAATTGAAAGTGTTGTTTTTGAAAGTGCATGTGCACTCGTCTTCGAAAAATCCAAAAATATTCTTCTCATTCCTCTTGACCATTTGATTCTATCTCTTTAACCCTCTACATGTTTAATTCTCATGGCAACGCTCGATTATCATCGTTGTTTCCACTGCAAAAGCCGTATGGAAGAGGATCAGCTCTATTGTCAGAATCCGGATTGTTTATGCAAGCGATGTGGAAGGATGGGTGCAAGCAAATATTGTTATTGGTGCGAATTATCCGATAAAATCTCTCTCGATGATTCTCCAAGTTTTTCCGACCATCCGCCACAACCCGATGTTTCTTGTATTGTCTCTGAGCCCAAACCGTCCAGAATTGATCAAAATCTTTCGCGATTTACGATTAATAGAAAAGAGCAAGAACCGGAGACCAAAACGGAAGTGATGGAAATTGCTAGCTCTCAGAGCACACCACTTGTCCCACCTCCGGATTTTTCAAAATGTTCTTCGAGACTTGATAGTCATTCAGATCACCATGTTGGTTTTGTTGATTCTTTGAATGAACTGATTCCTTCTCATAACTCTCAAATGGAATCGTTTATTCCTTGTGTCGGTTGTGGTGAGCCTCTTTTTGGTTCACCATGTCGCTGGTGTACGTGTGTACAGTGTGGTAATGATATTCGGAATGAGAGTTGTTTGTTTTGTGGTTCGAGGAATTCATTTGATTATGATCCTAATCCGAACTCATTTAACGACCCCTCAAATTTTTCCAGCTACCCACCACAGCCCGACTTATCTTCATATAATCAACATAACTGCTGTGAATTTTGTGGAGGTCCTCACCAAGGATTTGAGTGTCAATCCGGAAACACGTTTGTCTATGAAAAGTTTTCCGGTGATGCTCATAACTTTGGTTATGACCAATATCCATATAATTCACCAGTCCAGACTCAACAGTTTTACTGTTGTGAGAATTGTGGAGGTCCTCACGATAATCTTCAATGTCAACCGTGGAATCAAAATTACTATACTTCCGGTTTTGACAATTTCCAACCTCCACAGCACCATACGGTTCAAACTCCACCTGAGCCGTTGTCTCAAGAAATTTCCCAAGATTTTGGAACCGCAATGAAAACACTTGATGATATGATTCGTAACTTTAAGAATCAAGTGAGTGGTGAAAAGACCATGGGAGAATTGCTAGCCGAAGAACGAGAGGCTCGCAATTCTAAGGAAGAATTATTGGTCTTAGAGCATGCAGCTCTAAGGCTTTCCCAATTTCTTAAGGCAGCTATGTATGATGATGACGAGGAGAGTTTTTATCCTTTTAAAGATAATATTTCTCAACTCCCTCAGTCTGTTGTTATCACACCCGAGATTCACACTCACTCTCTTATTATGGGGGATGAGCATCTTGACACTGTTCCTGAAAAGGAATCGGACAAATTCATAAAGTCTAGTGTTGAGAACCTTGTCCCAATCCCAAGAGAGTCACAGGGAATTCTCGAGCATTTGTGTGATATCCCTACCCCTCTTGTCTTCCCAAAAGATCATGTTGAGATGTTCTCCGATTCTGATGATGATGATTCGTTGTCTTGTGGAGACATCGTTTATGTGGAAGATTTACCTTCTGAGCTTGTTAGCTTAGGAGAAGAGAATGATGAAGAAATAATCCAAGACGAAGCTCTTCGTCTTACATTATTGAATGTTAATCTTCTCATTTCTAGAATCGAGGCTTTCAAAGAGAAACCTATTTCATCTCCTATCCCCATTAAGGATAGTGACATTCTTTCCGATGATTCTATTCCGGAAATGAAAGCCTTCTGTTTTGATAATATGGGAGAGAAGATTAGTGGCAGTACCACTTTTCATTCTCATAATTCTCTCCCCAATTATGAATCATTTACATTGGAGGAGTTCACTAGTGAACCCACTCATATCAATTCTGAATATGATTCATTCACCTTCAAGGAGTTCTCTGATGAACTCACTCATATCATATCTCCGCCGGAGTATGATAATTTCTACTTTGATCTAGACACACCCATAATATGTCTTGATCAAGCAAGCTTAACTGATGAGATTCATGAAACTATGAATTCTCCTATTGAGGATGAAGAGTTAGTCATGATTTTTATCATGATTTTCTTTCTTTTCTTCATATATTCTGTCACTTCTCCTGTTCTTCACTCCTTTGGGAATGAAGACATTATCTTTGATCCCGGCATCTCCATGTACCATTATCTTGAGCCGGGAATATATCTCATCGGTGTGGAACTTTCACGTGCTTCAAATGTTTGTCCAAACATCTTGAATGAAAGTCCGATGGAGATTGTTTCTTCCACTTTGCTTCCCCATGAACCAATGAATTCGGGGTCGAGTCAAGCTAGCGAATCGGTAATCAAAAACAGTAGTTAAACATGGGTTTTCACCCGTGTGTACCACCCTAGTGTGGGGGACTTGCCCCCGCTGTTGTATATAAGTTTTCAAAAAAAAAAAAAAAAAAAAAAAAAAAAATGGCCGTAATATTTCCCTTTTACGTTCTATGTTTCAGCATAACCGCCGGTACTTTGAATATTGAGGGCAATATTCATTTCTAGTGTGGGGGGGAATTCTCACGAATTTTATCATATGTATTACCATCTTATTCCCCCAATTTTGGCCAATTTTTTTTTTGGAGTAAGTGTTTTGCACTTACTCAGCTTACGGTTATCAGTCCGCCATGTCTAATAAACAAAAGGATTGGCTAATCCAGGAGCAAACGGCTCTTGGTAAAGATATCTCAAATCCGTTGATGGCTTGCAATTTGCCCAAAATTGTATGGTGTTCAACTCACCATATCTTTAATTAGTAAAGAGTTAGCTAGCCCGCAAGTTTATGGCTTGTGGTAAAGGCAGTTGGAAAACCATAATTGGTAATCGACTCACCAAAGATATTTTATCTAAGAGTTGGCTAGTCCAGAAGCAAACGGCTTCTGGTAAAGACAAATCAAAACCGTTGAAAGCTGGTGGTTTGCTCAAAATCATTTGGTTATCATTGTACCAAGGTTCTTACTTGAACTGAAACAATTGGCTACTCCAGAAGTAATGGCTTTTGGTAAAGAGACTTAAATCCATTAAAGTTTCAAAAAGATTGCTAGGGACTAGCAATTGCCTAGTGTGGGGGAATTTGATGAGTGCTTATTCACTCATCGTTTTTACCCACCTAAGACCATAAAAACGACTAAAAACACCCAAATATGATCAAAATATGTCAAAAATATCCTCGGAGTGTGTTTTATGTCTTTCAGGTACAAAAGGATTGAAAACGGAGCGAAAACGAGCAAAATTGAGCCGAAATCAGAAAAGTGCTGAGAAGCCGGTGCCGGGATGTGATTTTCTACGATCGTTGATCAATTGAAGACCCGGACACGTTTTTAGAGTAGGTTTGGGAAAACTGTCCTAAAAACCTAACCCGAAACCAAAATTTCCATTTTACCTTTCCCCGACACCCAAATGACAAATTTACCGTTTTCACTCAAAAATCCTAAACATTTCCAATTTAACCCCAATCCCTTTAACCTTCTTTTGACCCACCACAACCAGAAACAATAATAATAATAATAAAAAAAAAACGTTTCACCTTTCCCACCTTTCCCTCCTTTACCTTTTCTTCCTTATCCAAAAACTGAAACAGAAAAAAATAAAAACCCAGAAACCTCACACTTCCTTTTACCCATCTTTTCCCCATTCCCAGAACACTCAATCCCTAAACCCTCTATTACCCAGTTTATCCCAACTCCCAAACCCACTATGCTTCTTCCCCCTCCCCCAAGACGTGCCACCATGGAAATCCAAGTCAAAAGAGACCCAACCAATGGCTCAGATTGTTTCATGATCTATACCTAACAGTTGAAGGGTGGAGATTTATTCAAGAGAGCACAAGCTTACTCTTGGTGGTTTTGCCTCACAAAAGAAGACTGAAGAAGACCCCTTTTCATATTTTTGTATAAATAGGAGTTAGGGAAGAATGTAAAAGGGAGGTCTAGGATTTTTAATTCTAGCCCATGTCTTATGTTATGTTTTAATTTAAATGTCTTAGTTTAATTCAATTCTCAGCTTTGTAGTTTTTTAGAATTAATGAAAAGTTCAATCTATTTCAAATTCATTTACTGCTGTTTAAAGTTCATGTTTAAGTTGTCCGAATTAGTTCAATTCTTGTTGTAATTCTGCTTTGTGTTATAAAAAGTTGGTTTTAATAAAAGATTTTACAAAACTTTTAGTTTATGTTAAGTTTCATAACAGTTTTTAGAATATTGACCCTGTAAAAGGGGTGTTTGGAATTGCCAGTTTTGACCCATTTTGGGTCTCTAAATGGTTTTATATAATCTTAAACTAGTTGTTTGTTAGCCTTAGGGTAATTTCAAGTAAGTTTTAGTAGCAATTTAGCTTTTAAATTAGCTTATAAAAGTCCCTTTTTGAATCTGTCTTGCTGTCATAACAGTCCCATATCAGCCCCCTAATTAGCTTCATATGAGCTCATTTTGTGATCCAATGTGGTTTCTCATTATGTTAGATATGTCAAGATTTCTTATTTAGCATGTTCATGCCTTAGATTTTAGGATAGAAGGCTTAATTTCAAGCCAAAACATGCCCATGTAGGCTGTTTGGGGAACTGTTACAGCAAACAACTCCACAGCAGCACACACCATTCTTTTAGTGCTTATTTGGCTTTCACCTAAGCTTATTTAGGTTTCATTTATTGCTATTAATGTGTTAGGTTAGGATAGATTCATGCTCGGCTTACTTAGTGCTTATGTATAGCTTATTGAGTGCTCATTTTTCCATTTTCTAAATTTAAGGGTTCCCCTAGTTTAGTTCTTGATACCAACTGCTTTCCCTTTTGTTTCAGCTTTTCCTTAGCTTATCATTAAATATGTTTGCTTAATTGTTAATAGTCTTTGCTTGGTTACTGTTTTTCTTGTTTATGTTGTACTTAAAGTGGCTAAAGGAGTGTTTTGATTTACCACTTTCTGCCAATCTATTCTACTTAGAATCTGATTAATTTTCTGTTTTCATGTATTAAGTTTCACAAATAGTAGTTAGGATTGCTTATCTCTAAGTTAGTTAAATAGAAAAGCCAAAGAAAAAAAAAAAAAAAAAAAAAAAAAAAGTGACAAAAAGGGAGGTAGCTGGGATCGAACCCAGGACCTCCTGGTTTCCCATGCACGCACACAGCAGACCCACACACTAAGCAGACTACCAACTGATCTATTGGTGTTTCTTGGTTGTGGTTGTCACGTTTACTATTTAACCTTGTCCTCTTTTTTAGCTTGTCAGCCCTTAAGCTTTTAATTGCTTATTTTCCAAAAGCAGTAGCACACTTTCTATTTTTCTTAAATTTAGTTTCATTCAAAGTATTTTGTGTAAATTTATTAGATTTTTCTGAACATGTTTACTATTTTTAATAATTAATTTGGTTCAAAATAGTTTTTAATTCGTAGAAAATGAAATAAAAGTCGAAAAAATTCCCGGCTTTTTCCTAAAATTATTTTTAGTCATTTAGAATGTAGGAAAACTAGTTTTGCACTCGTAGGACTTAAATTGCATATTTTTCACTTTCGGGGCTCGGTGTGTTCCCGGTTCTTAGCGTTTTTGCATTATAGCACCCTAGGTTGTAGTTTAGCTTTGTTTTATTGCTTCTTAGGCTTAGTAGTAGTTTATTTAGAGTTTACTTAATTTTACATGTTTTATTTTCATTTCCGTTCTTTAATTTGTAAATTAACGTATAAAAATCCAAAATTCGTTTAACCAATTCAAGTCCTATTCACGAAGCTCAACGACACCGTCAATTTCACACCTCGTTGGGACACGACCCGGTAAATCATTTTTCCGGTATCACTTTTATCACACCCGTAAGATTTGGCACGTTAACCCTTTTCCTAAAAGGTTGATTTGCCGAATTTCACGATTAATTCGATACTTTGATATTGTGTTTATTTCACCACACTCACTTTACACGAGATCAACGGCCATGGACTCTCTACCTGTTAAAAAATGTTGAGATTGTCCCATGGTAAACTTGGGTTGCAAACTCATTCTCTACCTGAATTGAAGTGAGCAGGCTACCCTCGTCTTCTTTCTCTTTTATTTTTCACTTATAATTTTCGTTCTCTCTTTAAATATCAAAATACGAAACAAGTTATGAAACAATTCGCATTTTCAGGATTTCTATCCATTCTCAAATTTTTACTATTCACCTCGAGAAATTACTATTCACTTTTACTATTCACTTTCACTATTCATCCCATAAAAATTTTACTTCACATTCTCGTAAGATAATTTATTTTAGTAATATCCTGAGAGTTTGACAATCGTTAGATCATTTTCGCAAAAGTTATTAAGAAAACATCGTTTTAAAGTTTCGTTTTGGTCAGAACACCTTTTAAACATCCCGCGCATAACGAAAATCAACTCTGACAATTTTCCTCACATCAGATTAATTTTTAGATCACTCATAATAAATTAGAAGAATTTTTAAGATTTCATTTAAAAATGTTACCAAATAAACCCTGAGCCGTACGAGACTAAACTTACGTTTTAAACAATTCTACGTAGACCCAGACTTAACCATTTCTGCGCTGTATTTTCTAAGATGTTTTGACACTTTTACATTTTTTTGAAAAGTCAAACATATTTCCCTCCTCCTTTGACCATAAAGAAATTAACCTTGTACGTTCTACATTTTTCTTAAATCGCGTAACTTTTAGACTTCGCGTATAATTGTTAAGTTATCCCACGTATGACGAAAACCATATTTTGACATCTCATATCACTTTTAGACTAATTTTAGTCTACTCTAAATAAATTCACGGTCATTTCCCTGAAATCTCGTTTTTTCTGATAAATTACGAATTACGCGTTTTTGACCCATGTTTCCAGCTTTAAGCAGCGTTTTTGCACCCAATGAGACTTATCACCTATTTTATATTTTTAGATGGAGTATAATGATGAGTTTCATCATTCCTGCAAGTTTCGTATTTTTACGATACCCGGTTTTACGTTTTATGGCTTAACAACTTACGGTTGGCATTTAACGGAACCAAATCTTACTCTAAACTCAAGTAATTATCAAGACTTATCATCTAAGCCTTGTCACACTATGTGACCGCCTCTAGGGGGGGAGTCACCATCTTGGTGGCTTAATCCTAACCATGGTTCATTTAGATCATTACATGTGTCCTAACATAACCATGGTTAACATTTAACCCAATATATGGTTAACCAAACTTACCCTCCTATAAATAGCAAGTAAAATACATATTAAACACCCTAAAACACTGATTTGGGTCGTTCATAACATAAATCATTCATATCTTCCATAATTTGATCTATAAACTCCAAGTTTATGCAAAGAAGTTTCAAGTAGTAAGTTACTGCATCAAATATCTAGCAAGTTTAAGTGATCTTCTTGAGTTTAAATCCACTCAAGTCACTTAGTACTTCATCACCAACTCTTCAAGATTGCAAGAGTGCCAAGGTGTAGAAAGCTAGCTCAAACTGAAGTCTTAAGTGATCAATCAAAGTCCTATCCTTACTAAGTTACTCCTTTCTTAATTGAAAGCCAAAAGTTGTAAGCAACTAATCACCACCATCATCTCATCTTTATTATTCATAATCTTAACAATTTAATGCTATATATATAGTTACTATGTTGATTCATGATGTACATATACTCAATCACATGTTTTAAGTCACGTATTGTTGTAAAAGTAACAAACTAGTAAACTAGACATATTCTACACATTTGAGACCATTAAAACCAGTCACATATGGACTTTCTAACTTACATATTATGGTAGACAAGATAAAAAGCTAAATATAGCAACTTGAATCTCCCGAAATGGACAAACGAGTCAAAAGTTATAGCCAAAAGAAGTTAGCGAAAACCTAGAAACGCCAAATAAGCTTACTGTCGGGTTTGTCCAAAAATAAGTGGTACTTCTGGTCCGAATCATCAAAAAGTTAAAACACGAAAGTTGTACGGAACGATGTTTTCCATTACATTTAAAGAAGCCCGGACCTTGAAAACGCTTAAATAGGCCATATTCTTTCAAAAACTGAAACTGCCCTATATATAGTTTCACGACTATACTTTTGTCACAACTAAAATCGAAACCAAGTTATTTTCATAGCTAGTTACATATTAACTTAACAAAACTTCTTTTAATCTTTGAAATATTGTTTTCACAAGTAACGGAAAAATGACCATTTTACCTTTTCTGACGATTTTTACCAAAACTTCATTCTTGAACATGTTAATAAGTTGTAATCACTAGTAAACAATGAGAACTTGTAAAAACTAGATATTTACTAAAAACATGATAATCTTTATGATATAACAATCTTCACTCAAAACATATGTTGTATCTACTAAGTGCTACAAAACTAGGGAGCTTCATGTGAGGGGTTTCATTTGAGTAAAATGTATCGACGAGTTGCTGGATTTACTATTTAAAGTGTCCTAGCTCCTCGAAAGTTTACTACATGACCTCTGAATTGTGATGGCCCGAACGGTAGTACGATATATATAAACTAAACACGATTTCACAACTAGACTATTTCTATAAACGACATACACAAAAACCATGTACTAGATCATGATCAACATAGAGACGTATATAGATTTGTTATTTCTTTCGCCTCATTATTTCAAACCTAAGTCGCAACATCCTATTCTAGGTTGCTCGTAGAAGTTCTCACGGCATATCCATCATTCTCATTATACATTTGATATCATTTACTCTGAGGTGAGTTCATAGCCCCACTTTCTATTACTTAATTGTTTTACAAACTCTTGGGGGAGATACATGCTTTATTTTTTTAAACCGAACACATTGCTTTGAAATTGTATGCTTATCTGAATGTATTATGTGCACTAAGTACCACTATTTCCAATCTTAAGTCCCTATTATCATGAACCATTAATCACTTGCGAGTGAACGCGAATAATGTGGATAGATCTATCGGGATTGACGAATCCCGTTTGTTTGACTAAGTCCGGTAAACAAACGCACTCTATTTGAAGAAACATAGGTTAATTGGCAAATTACCTATTAGGGCAACTATTTGACCAAGACCTGGCAAACTATTATATCAATTTCTATTGACAAGCTGTTAACGTTTTCGGTATCATGAGCTTAGTGCAATAATATCTGTTTTGTTTTCAAACCATTGGTTTGAGTCTATAGCTCACACTACCAACATAATGTGTTCAACCATAAAAAAAACTATATGAATTTCACTCAACCTTTGTGTTGACAGTTTTAAGCATGTATTTCAGGTCCATAATGTCGGAAGCTGGCACGGAAGAGCAAGGACTAGATCAAGAAGGCTATAAATATTTTATCATTCACAAAACATCAAAGACTTTATATTGATGTACTTTGTAAACAATGGAACCAATTGGGACCTATTTTGTAAACTCTGATATATTTGAATAATTTGAATGATAAATCTTTTTTTAAACGACTCCTTTAGAGATCGTTTTCTATTGTTATGACTGTTGTGCCATGAAGTAACACCCAGTTTGAATTCCGCTGCGTATCACGAAATTGGGGGTGTTACAGATTGGTATCAGAGCCACAGCTATAGAGAAACGGGTCTAATTGAGACTTAAACTATAACTACTTTTACAAACAAAAACATTTTATAGCCTTCTGTTCTTCGTGCCTTCCATCCTCCAGACGATTATGTGACTTTTAGGCATTTTAAGCTATACAAACATACTAGTATATTGATTTATACACTTCACATAATTTCAATCATAAACAATGTACTCAACATATCTGCGTATGCCTATTCTAAGGCATTACGGCACAATCATATTTTCCTAATCTCCCAATCATGCATCTACTCGTGCATTTTAGGATTATGAAACTTTATCCAAGACATTGTAACTGATTACAATGGTCTTTCCTACTTCCCAGACATTGTGAGATACAATGGTCTCATTCATTTTTCAAGACACTGTGAGATACAGTGGTCTCTATTACATTCTCAGACACTGTAAATCCTATAGTGGTCTCTATTACATTCTCAGACACTGTAAATCCTACAGTGGTCTCATTTATTTCTCAAGACATTGTGGGTTACACAATGACCTCTCCATCTTTTCTCAAGACATTGTGAGTTACACAATGGTCTCTCCATCTATTTCTCAGACATTGTGAGTTACACAATGGTCTCAACTATTTCTCAGACATTGTGAGTTGCATAATGGTCTCAACTACTTCTCAGATATTTTAAGTTATACAATAGTCTCTAAAAATTATCTTACAAACCTTATATGATATTGTTTTACATGAAACCCGTCACAGTCTATCAATTTCCCTAATGGAAATGCAAGAAATGGGATTTCTAAAAGATAAACTGACTCATCATCTACAAAAGCTGAAGTTCAGCAACTTTCTCTACATTCATCAAAATTCTCTTCTGAAACCTTCATTGTTAAAGGTTCGTGATTCTAGCCAAGTATAGACTATTTTAGAATTACTTAAGATTTCCTTTCCACACGTATCTACCCATACTATCTTCAATGCAATGGAATGTGAAAACATAGGTTACAAGTCTTTTATGGCCAGGACTTGCAACTGGATGGTTTGATATCGCCTTTGCTTAGTGGAAAATTTCTCAAAAGCTATGGATATATCACAAGTATACCTAATTTAGGTATTTGAAAAATTTATCGAACCACGGCTAAATATAGTCTAGTCACCTATATTTAACCTAGGGATAGTGGAACATAGTCTGACTAACTATGTTCGACTTAAATTTTTCAAACACTGAGAATAGTTATACAAGGGTTATGTTCAGGTTAATTTCCTACTTAAACTCGATAAACCACCAGAATTCATTAAAAAGATCTAGAGACACGATAGTGTCTTACCACTCAGCAAAATCTTAACATCTTATTTATACTACCTAATTTCATTCTTGAAATTTTCATACATAAGATAATTCGAACTACTATCTTGGGATAGTCATCAAATCTTCTCGTCATTTCTTAGAAGTACTAGCCTGATTAGGTTTCAAGGATATCATTCCGCCATATTCCTTTAAAATTCACTTTTGATTTTAAAACAAACTTGACATCTCTACCTAAGCATAATGGTAAGCGTATGCTACACTCTTCTAATCGTCAACATATCACATCGTTATCTGAACCCCATTGAAATTCAGTATGTAAAACTTCACAGTATCACGTTTCTTTCAAACACTAGTAGACATAAACACTATACGATATAGCATTCATCCTGAAACCACCTAAGACATGATCAACTTTGGAAATGGTTTGGATAACCACTTGCCACTATCAAGACTTTCCTACAAATGACAATTATCACGTCATTATAAACCATTTCACATCAACAACATCTTATACCTTTAAATTATCAACTTAAGCCACCACCAAAAACATAAAATGCTACATAACACATTCTATGACCAGAAACTTAAGAACGCAAAGATTAGAATTCGACGCATATACCCACATTTTCCTAGACAATTCAACATCGTATAACACACATTGAATTCAGGGATGGAATTCCCATTAAGGTGGTGAGACTGTAACAATTCGCATTTTCAGGATTTCTATCCATTCTCAAATTTTTACTATTCACCTCGATAAATTACTATTCACTTTTACTATTCACTTTCACTATTCATCCCATAATAATTTTATTTCACATTCTCGTAAGATAAATTATTTTAGTAATATCCTGAGAGTTTGACAATCGTTAGATCATTTTCACAAAAGTTATTAAGAAAACATCGTTTTAAGTTTCGTTTTGGTCAGAACACCTTTTAAACATCCCGCGCATAACGAAAATCAACTCTGACAATTTTCCTCACATCAGATTAATTTTTAGATCACTCATAATAAATTAGAAGAATTTTTAAGATTTCATTTAAAAATGTTACCAAATAAACCCTGAGCCGTACGAGACTAAACTTACGTTTTAAACAATTCTACGTAGACCCAGACTTAACCATTTCTGCACTGTATTGTCTAAGATGTTTTGACACTTTTACATTTTTTTGAAAAGTCAAACATATTTCCCTCCTCCTTTGACCATAAAGAAATTAACCTTCTACGTTCTACATTTCTCTTAAATCGCGTAACTTTTAGACTTCGCGTATAACTGTTAAGTAATCCCACGTATGACGAAAACCACATTTTGACATCTCATATCACTTTTAGACTAATTTTAGTCTACTCTAAATAAATTCACGGTCATTTCCCTGAAATCTCGTTTTTTCTGACAAATTGCGAATTACGCGTTTTTGACCCGTGTTTCCAGCTTTAAGCAGCGTTTTTGCACCCAATGAGACTTATCACCCATTTTATATTTTTATATGGAGTATAATAATGAGTTTCATCATTCCTGCAAGTTTCGTATTTTTACGATACCCGGTTTTACGTTTTATGGCTTAACAACTTACGGTTGGCATTTAACGGAACCAAATCTTACTCTAAACTCAAGTAATTATCAAGACTTATCATCTAAGCCTTGTGTTGGAATCACTCCTAAACAGTATTTCAAGTATTTATATTTCATATGTAATAGGTAGCTTTGTTGTGACCTAACAGTGGTATCAATCGCCAAATAGTTGGGTGTACTCGTTTGTTTTTGAAGCTTTGGTTTTGCATCTTACGCGTAGAGATAACGCATACTTTGGTTATCTTAAAAACTCGTTTTTTACACTTTTTAATCCAAGATTCTTGTACTTTCAATGTTTTGAGATGTTAAAATACTTGTTTTTGACAAAAAGTTTCAAACTTTACGCGTGGATTTACGTTTTTAAGCTTGTTTTTGTTCGAGGGTTTCGTTCTACGCGTAACCTGTTTAGCAGTTTTGGTACATCAAAATTCACACTTTTGTGTTCTTTTGGTACTATTGAAGTTATTCCATAACAAAAAACTGGTTTAGAAACACATTTGGATAGAATCAAAGTTACGAGTAATCTTACGCGTAACAAAACCCTAAAATTACGCGTAAGACTTTCCTTGGTTTGATCTTCAATTTTCTGGTTTATTCCGTGTTTTCTTACTTGGATAAGTCTGAAAATACGTCGACTTTGGATATCTTTTGCACTGTGAAGTGTAAAAGATCACTTGGGATAAAACCCTAATCTTACGCTTAAGCATAAAGCTTACGCGTAGAAAATCTTACGCTTAAGATTCATCTTACGCGTAGACTTAGTCCTACGCATAAGGTAATCCTACGCCTAACTTTCTACGCCTAACTTACTGTTTACGCGTAACTTTAGTCTTTTTTCCTGCTTACGCGTAAGCTAAATCCTACGCGTAACTATTCTTGTTACGCGTAACATTTGGTGTTTTTACGCATAAGTGCTACTTGGTTCTTGTCATTTCTACGCCTAAGGATACTTCATCAACAAAGGTTCACTCGACTACAAAGATCCATTCTTACTACACAAGTTTATCATCATGTCTCAACCACCATACTCTAACTATTTCCCTCACACTTATAATCAACAACAACAACAATTAACTCCACAACATCAACAATGGAATCAACAACAAGCCATTTATCAACAACAATTTAATCAGCAACATACTCCACAACTTGGTGCAATTCCACAACCACAAATGGTTCAACCACAACCAAGCATTCAAGTTCAACCCTACACAACTGATTTCAATCAACATCCATCACGGACCACTATGAAGGAACCCACTTGGTTTGCTAAGATGTGTGAAGCTTTAAGCAGCCAACAATCAATTCATGAAGCTGGATCACTTGATAGACCTCCAATGCTCACTCCAGGAAACTACGATCAATGGGTGATAAGGTTCTTTAGATTCTGTGATCTGAAGAAGCCACATGGAAAGTTCTTAAAGAAGGTTATCTTGGAAGGTCCATTTGAGATGCCTACTGTCACTGTACCCGGAGATCCAACTGCTGTTCCACCAAGAGATGAACAAACCAACATTGCTACTGTTGCAGACTTAAATCCTACAGAACTTCTACACTATGAAGCTGATGAACTTGCAATGGAATATATCCTCTTAGGATTACCAAACCCAATTCTTCGTAGTGTTGATGCTCAAAAGACTGCACAAAAAATGTGGGATCATATTCGTCTTCTTATGGAAGGATCTGTACTCAATCAGGAGGATTTGGAATCCAAAATTTACTTGGCTTATGAACACTTCATGATTGAACCTGGAGAGACACTTGAGTCATATCATCACCGATTTTCAGACATCATCAATGATTTGGATAAACATAACATCATCATGCCAAGAATTGCAGTGAATACTAAGTTCCTGAGTAGTCTTGGTCCAGAATGGGAGAAGTATGTCATTTTTCTCCGTCAAGCGAAGAATATGCATCATTCTACTTATGGGTTGTTGTACGATTACTTGAAGCCTCATGAGAAGGAAGTTGATCGGGAAAGGATTCTCCGTGCTCAAATTGCTAAACAATCACAACCGGACAATCAACAACTTGCCTTATATGCTCAACAGAATTATCCCTCTCAACCAGCAACTCAACCAACTGCTTCCAACACACCTTCACAGCAACAACCTCAACCTCAACAAAATCAATTGGTCCCATACAGCAACAATGCTCAAGCATATGTCAGTGAAGCTACTGAGGAAATCGATCCATTCGAAGCATTGCAACAAGGATTTGTGATGATTGCTAATGCTTTTGGCCGTTACACCAACAAATCCAACAATCGTCTTCGTTCCTCATCTAACACACGGACTCAAGCTGTTGTGAACAATGGACGTGTTGAAGTTCAGAATCGTGATTATGGTCGTCAGATGGGCGGTGGTCAAGGGTTTAATGCTGTGGGTAGGAATAACAACAGAGCTCAAGTGGTGGAACAGGGAAATGCTCAGAATCGGTTAAATGGTCTTAGATGCTACAACTGCAATGAGAAGGGACACCTGGCTCATGCATGCCCAAAGCCAAGGACTCGGGGCAGTGCTTATTTCAAAGAGGCATTACTTTTGGCTCTTAAGGATGAAGCCGGTGGATCTCTCACAAACAAAGAACAGAGCTTTATGGCAGATGCAGACTCAGATGATGATATGGAGGACTTGCAGGCTAATGCAGCTGTTATGTTGATGGCTAATATGCATGAGCTGCACATGAGTGATACAGGCCCAGTGTATGACACTGATGGCTTGTCTCAGGTACCCGAACAAACCATCATCATATCTGAACTAATATCTCCGCCAATATCTGAATCCGGCACGGATCAAACTGTTCAAAATGAGTCTTCTACATCCTTGTCTGATGATTTTCAAGTTAACCCTGTAGTTACATTTGACGATCAAGATGACCTTATGGTCTCCTTTGATAATCAAATTGACTCCGTGGTCGTACTTGAGGATCTAAAGAATGATCATGTTGAGACTCACGTTGAACAAGATGATCTGTTGCCTCATCCGGATTTTGCTCGGTTAATTCAAGACCATAAAATCAAAATGGAGGAATGTTATGCATTAAATCAATCCTTAAAAAGTAAAAATGCACTGTTAACCAAGGATTTTGAATGTTTACAAATGCAACTCAACTTTTTCAAAACTCAAGAAAACCGTGAAAAAGGTTTTGAAGCCGCTTTTGCAAAATCTCATCAAAACGAAAAATATTTAGAGAGACAGATGCGTGATCTAGCCGCCTCGAAGAATGCTTTGTTGTCCGAATTAGAACAACTGAAACATGAACATAAAAAGCAAATTAACGCTCTCACCTTGGAAAATCAAAATGCTAAGGCTGAGTTGTTAAATTGTCAAAAACAGTTCTCCGCATACAAAAAGCATTCAACGAATCGGGTAGATGACCTTCTTGCAGAAATTCTCGGTTTGCAAAACAAACTTAAAGAGTTTAAAACGGTTGTTTACAAACATGGTGAATCAGTAACAGCTATTGAAAAGTTTACCTTAAAACCTAATCCAAATGGATATGGAAAAAATCTAGCTGATTACAAACCTAAGCTTTCACTAAAAACATTCAAACCAACTCCTGAAGTTTCCAGTGCACAATACAAAATTGATAATACTGTCATGAGTGTTGTTGAATACCATCGTCAAGAGGAATTAGATGCAGAAGACGAGAGTCGATCTAAATTAAAAAATGTTGTTTACAACAAACCTTTTAATTATAAAAACGCGGTCACTTTCGTCACACCAACGGATTCTTCTAACACACCAAGGGTTATCATCAAAACACCCGAGTCTTCTATTGTTAATCCCAAAACAGTCTTTGCACAAACTTACGGTCCTTTACCTTCCATTAGTGAAGTAAACTCAAAACCTGAAAATCGAAAAATTCTTCGATATTTTGACATTTTCATGGCTGACCTCAAAATTTTACAACATGAGATAGAATATCGATCTGAAATCAAAGTTGAACATTTTCAATCGCCTCTGGCGCGAGAACAAAGAGACATTTTTCAGAAAAATCTTTTACCTAATGTTAAAAACTTGAAAAGTTGTGCAATTGCCTGGGAAAAGGATTTTCATAAGGAACTTGGGGTAATGAAAAACGTTTTCGAGAAAACAGAAACATCTATTACTAACACAAAACGGAAAAAGAAACTGTTGAGAAAAAATGTTGATCGACTCTTGGAAGATGTTATCTGTGCTGATATCCATAATGTTGTGCTATTCTATTCGTTGCCATATGCATCTGATCATATCTCTGATGATATTGTTGAAACTGTTGTAACTGTTGAAAACACCGATAATGTGCTTCAGATCGAGTCTTTAAAAGCTGAAAATAAACGATTACACACGGAAATTCACAATGCAAAACGTCGTCTTCAATGGTGTGAAAAAGATATTCACAACCATCAACTTAGTTTTCAAAAGAAAATCGCTCAATTGAGTGCACAATCTTCTGATCCTAAAATTGAGCAACTGGATGATCAAAATGTGTCTTTGAAAAGTCAAATCTCAAAATATGAACAAGAACTATTAAAAGTTAAACAGGAATATGGTGTCATATTTGATTTACTCAAAAAGACTCGAGATGAAGCATCTAATGAACTTGATCACTATCTTGCTCACACTAGAGAAGTCATGAATTTTGCTGGTAATATTCGTTCTGAAAATCAAGATCTGATTCACACCATCTCTAAGTTACGGGACATGTTAGGAAAGTATGAACAACTTCCGCCTACTGTGATTAAGAGATTAGCACCAGTCACACTTAGTAATCGTGAACCTAGAATTCCCACTGCCAAATCACAAGTTGCTAATGTGTTTCCCTCTACTGAAACAGGAATAGTTGCATCTTTTCCAAACGTCCGCACTTCACAGCCTAGGAGCACTCAAACGAAGAATAGGAAGTTGCGACCTAAGAAAAGATCAATAAGGAATGCTAAAGTAGAAGAACACCCTAGGAATCTGAATAAAACTCAAGTTACTTCCACTATAGATGTTGCGTCTGGCAAATGTAATAGAAATAGTGATGTAACGAATGCTAAACCGTTGAGTACCTTTGATATTCAGTCTGATGCACCTTGTGATATTTGTCAAAAGAGTATGAATTCTGATTGTCATGACAAATGTGTTGCTAAAGCTATAATCTCTAGATTACGGAATCCTAAGAATCGGAATACCTCTAGGCCCACTAATCATTCTAAGTCTGTGCTTGGTAAACCACCTTCTTTAGATTCTAAGGCAACCATTGCTATCACAGTAGCTCCCACTACACCTCCTAAGAATGTAGTACCACCTAGCGCTTTCACTAAGACTAAAGCAAAGAGTAGCTATAGATGGCAGAAATGGATATACAACACACTAGGATTTAAATGGATGCCTAAAATTATAAATGTGTGTATGTCTAACATATCTGCTTCGGAACCCTCTAACATTTCGGGTTCCACATCTACTTCTATTCCATCTGTGTCGTCTGTGTGTAATGCAGGTGATACAGATCATTCTCTGGATTGTTGATAGCGGATGTTCCCGACACATGACAGGCAATCTCAAACTGTTATCAAACTTTATTGCAAAGTTCATTGGCACTGTCAGATTCGGGAACGATCACTTCGCAGCCATCATGGGCTACGGAGATTATGTTAATGGGAACATCGAAATCAGCAGGGTTTATTATGTGGAAGGCCTCGGTCACAATCTGTTTTCAGTAGGTCAATTTTGTGATGGAGATTTGGAGGTTGCTTTCAGGGAGAAAACTTGTTTCATTCGTGATCTACAAGGAAACGATCTTATGTCTGGCTCGCGTAATTCTAGTCTCTACACTATCTCTATGCAAGACATGGTTGCTTCATCTCCCATCTGCTTACTTTCTAAGGCAACATCTACAAAATCCTGGCTATGGCACCGTCGTCTCTCACATCTAAACTTTCAAACCATCACCAACCTTGCTCGACACAAACTAGTTGAAGGACTCCCACGATTCCGGTATTCAAAAGATCACCTTTGCTCAGCCTGTGAACAAGGAAAAAGCACTCGTGCTCATTTTCCTTCAAAGGTGGAACACAGCTCTCAGCATGTGCTTCATCTTCTTCACATGGATTTGTGTGGCCCGATGCGCGTGCAAACGATCAATGGCAAACGCTACATCTTAGTAATTGTTGATGACTACTCACGATGGACTTGGGTCTATTTTCTTCGTAGCAAAGACCAAGCTCCACAAATGATCATCACCTTTCTCACAAAGATACAGGTTCAGCTCCGCAACACCGTCAGAATCATCAGAACAGACAAAGGAACTGAATTTGTTAACAAAACCCTTCGTGAATTTTATGAGAAAGTGGGAATTCAGCATCAAACATCTATTGCACGGACACCTGAACAAAACGGAGTTGTTGAAAGACGAAACCGAACGTTAGTGGAAGCTGCAAGAACAATGTTAATCAATGCTAAACTTCCAGATTACTTATGGGCAGAAGCTGTATCTACTGCATGCTATACTCAAAACCGTTCCATGATCACAAAACGCCACAACAAAACACCTTTTGAGCTTGTCCACAACTACAAACCGAACCTCAAACACTTTCATGTATTTGGATCCCTTTGCTATCCGAATAATGATCGTGATGATTTTGGAAAGCTCAAAGCAAAAGCTGATATTGGAGTCTTTATTGGATACTGTGACAATTCTAAAGGTTTCCGAATCTGGAATCGTCGAACTAAGGAGGTAATGGAAACGATTCATGCTCATTTCGATGAACTCACGGAAATGGCTTCTGAGTATAACAGCTTAGAACCCGGTCACAACCGTTTAAACTTCCCTCAACCCCCATCATCAGCTGAAGAAAGCCCTCAGCTAACTCGTCAACAAATGGAACGGTTATTTGCTCCTCTGTTCTGTGACGACATTGATGAACGTGCTCCTGGTGTATCCGCTGTTTCCGCTGCACAACCTGATAATATTCCTATACCTGATACACCTGCTACAACAACTACTGTTGAAGATGCACCTACACCAATTGACTCCAACACAACAGTTGAACACACCGCTTCCAACAATGATGAACCAGCTGATGATATTCTAAATGATGTACCCCCACCCGCAGATTTTGATCCAAATGCGTTCTTCAACCCGTTTGCAAATGAGACTGCTGCACCAGATGTTGCAGAATCTTCAACAAACCATTTAAATCCTCAGAATCTGCACAATGTATATCAACATCAACCCTCTACACATAGATGGACTAAAGACCATCCTCTGGCTAATATTATTGGCAACCCGAATCAACCAGTCGTTACGAGACAACGTCTTCACTCAGATGGTGAACACTGCATTTATGCACTCACTGTCTGCCAATCTGAACCTAAAAACATTAAGGATGCAATGACAAAAGACAACTGGATTGAATCCATGCAAGAAGAACTCAATCAATTCAAACGTCTTGAAGTATGGGAACTGGTTGAAAGACCAACAGGGGTCTACGTCATTGGTCTAAAATGGATTTGGAAAAACAAATTGGATGCTGAAGGGAATGTCATCCGAAACAAGTCACGGCTAGTTGCTAAGGGTTATCGTCAGGAAGAAGGGATAGACTTTGAAGAATCTTTTGCTCCGGTTGCTCGTCTTGAGGCTGTTCGGATATTTCTCGCGTTCGCGGCTCATATGAACATGACGGTCTATCAGATGGATGTCAAAACGGCGTTTCTCAATGGGCAACTTAAAGAAACGGTCTATGTCAGCCAACCAGATGGATTCGTTGATCCTGAGTTCCCGAACCATGTCTACAAACTGAACAAAGCTCTTTATGGTCTCAAACAAGCCCCTCGGGCATGGTACGATAAGCTATCATCTTTCCTCATTGCCAATAATTTCACCAAAGGCTCGGTTGACCCAACTCTTTTTATACAATATCACGGGGCACACATCTTAATTGTTCAAATTTACGTGGATGACATCATTTTTGGGTCAACACATAAAAAGTTTTCAATCGCTTTTGCAAAACTCATGAAGAAAAATTTTGAAATGTCCATGATGGGTGAACTTACGTTCTTTCTAGGACTACAAGTTCATCAATCACCCCGTGGTATTTTCTTGAGTCAGTCCAAATATGCCCTTGAATTGTTAAACAAATTTGGAATGAATACCTGTGATACTTATGCCACACCAATGGCTCATACCAAGAAGCTAGATGCTGATTTACATGGGAAATTAGTTGACCCCACCAAATACCGAAGTATTATTGGGTCCCTCATGTATCTAACAGCTAGCAGACCTGATATTGTCTTTGCCGTTTATCTATGCTCCCGTTATCAGTCGCGACCAACTGAAACCCACCTCTCTGAGGCTAAAAGAATCCTCCGATACATCAAGGGAACCATTAATTTGGGGATCTGGTATCCGAAGGATTCTGGTTTTGAACTAATAGCTTTTTCAGACGCTGATCACGCAGGATGCTTAGACTCAAGGAAAAGTACTTCAGGAGCTCTACAATTTCTCGGTGATAAACTAGTGTCTTGGCAATCTAAGAAGCAGGATTGTACATCGCTGTCATCAACCGAAGCAGAATATGTAGCCATGTCCGCGTGTTGTGCTCAAGTCATTTGGATGAGAACACAACTCAAAGACTATGGTTACGTATTTGACAGAATCCCGATGTACTGCGACAATCGGAGTGCCATTGCAATCTCGTGCAACTCAGTTCAGCACTCGAAATCAAAGCACATCGATCTACGCTATCATTTCATCAAGGACCACGTGGAACAGGGTACCGTTGAATTATACTTTGTGGGTACTGAATACCAATTGTCAGATCTGCTCACCAAAGCCTTGCCTCCCGCTAGGTTTAATGAGTTGGTCCACCGAATTGGTATGAGGTGTTTGACTCAAGAGGAATTGGATGACCTCTTAAAACAGTCTTAAAAACCTGTCAAACACCAAAACATCTTTTGTAAATAAATTTTTTCAAAAACAAAATACAAAAATATAAAATCAGATAATACAACAAAAATATTCTCCCAATCTACATTTCTTCAAACATGGCAAGTACATTTCTTCCGTCAACACTTTTATCTCTCAAAATTCAATATTTTTCCGATCAAGTGTTGAGGGGGAGAAAATAATCCATTAACTGTTTCAAATCATTTGTGTACTTGCATGTTATCACATCTCGGTTGATTCTTTTACAAATGGTGGTACCTTTCCTGGTTCAAAGACACTCCTCGGACTTTAATTAATAACCTTTCATTATTTTCTCAAGTCGAGGGGGAGTGTCGTCAAGGTTTCTAAAATCTTCATTTGGTAACCAAAATTGGAAGTTAAAAGGCTTTGGATGAAAATGGAAAAGGTGGAGGGACCAAAACTGTCAAAAACTTAAAGTTATTTTAATAAAACCTCCACCTAACTTAACTCTTCTCATTTATTACTATCAACCAAACATATCCTACGCACAAGAATCAATCTTCAAATCTGTGTTTTGGATCATCATCTTATCACGACATGGCTGAACAAATGAATGTGGATGCACCTGAAGTTCTCTCCATTGCTGATATCTATCCTCATGGCTATCCAATGAAGATTGGAAAGAATAACCTCCGTGTTGACTTTGACACCCTCACTTGCTCTGAATCTTCGTGTCTTATTGCTATTGATATTCTGAGGACTCATCCATATCAGAACATGCTTACTAACTCTGCAACCATTCCTGAGATCTACATCCAACAGTTCTGGAACACTATGGAAAGGGTCAAAGGAAGGACTGCTGTGACAGTGACTCTGAACCACAAACAAGTCACTATTACACCTGAAGACTTAAGGGCTGCTCTCCTTATTCCTGAAGTCAATCCAACCAAACTTTATGCCACACCTGCTGAAGAGCTAACTCTCCAATTCTTAATCGATATCGGTTATGACGAGGCTACAGGAGTAATCACCAAGCACTCTCTCGTAGAGCTTAAGAGTATTCCTCAACCATGGAGAACACTCTACATGATCATCACCAAGTCTGTCTCTGGTCGTGACAGCGGCTATGAGCATCCTAAGCTCATAGAACTGCAAATATTTTGGGCATTCGTCAACATGAAACACATCGCTATTGAAGCTCTGATTTGGGATGACATGATGTCATTTCTCAACAAACTTGGCTCAAAGATTCCCTACATCAGATATACCAAACTGTTGATACAAAGAGCTCTTGGACTTCATCCTGATATTCCCAAAAGGCTCAATGACCCCGACAATCACGACATGTTGACGGAACCTATTCTCTCTGTCAGAATCAAGGAAACGTCCACAAAGAAACAAGGTGCTGTGCTGCCAGATTTCCTTCTAACTGAAGATGTCAGAAAGCTCGAAACGTACAAGAGATATCTGGAAGCAGTCAGACAAGGCAAAGTTGGTCATCTTGACGAAAAATCTTCTGGAACACCTGTCAGGAGAACCAGAAGAGGAAGTGCAGGAAGTGTCACAAGTGCAGATAGTCAAAGGAATGTTCCTAAGAAGAAACCCATTCCAAAGAGGAAACCCACTCCTAAGAAGAAAGTTCCTTCTCTAGAAGCCACTCCGATCCTTTCACTTGAACCGCAAAGACAACTCAGGGACGAGGATTCTGAGGCTACTGACACAGATGAAGAGATCACATTCTCTGAAACTGCAAAGGATGAAGATCCCTCAGTACCAAAACCTCAAAGTCCTCAAACTATTAAAGGAAAAGAGAAGACTACTGCACTTGTATCTCAGGATGAAAGCTCTGAAGATGAAGAAGAGCAATTGGATCATGCATACAGGAAGAAGTTTCACAAAGTCAGACACCTTCACAAGGCCGAAGAATTTGCTAAAGATCAAATGGGTGGCCCTGGAGGATCAAGTGGAGCTGCCCACTCTAAACCATCTCCTGATGCGGTTAATCAACCCGATAAGGGAGCTGGTGCCACCACTCTTCTGCAACAACAACAGCCTATGGAGGACACTATTGTCTATGATTTTGAGAAACAGATAACTGAGAAAGAAAAGTCTAAGGATGACGAGGATGATTACTCAAAGTTTCTTCTAGACAGTCCAACACACTCAAAGGAGAAAACCTCAGAAACTCCTAAGGACATGAAGTCTCCTCATGTCTCCTCATCATCTGACTCTTCATCTCATTCATCACCACCACCATCAACAAAGTCAACCAGATCATCATCCAAATCCGTGAAGAAACCACCTAAATCTTGGATTTCTCAAACACATGCAAGAATTGTGAAAGCTGTCAAACAAGTTAGAAAGAAGGACATGCTTCAAAGAAAACTTAATTGGTATGCTGAACAAATGCAGTACTTACATGATGAGAATGACGACATGCGGAAAGATAGGAAAGCTATTCAGGAATTCATGAGAAGTCATCGTCAGGGGGAACTGAATGAAATGATTGAAGGTTACACTCAAAAGTACCTTCAGAATGTCGTTCCTAAAGTCCAAAAGGAACTGGAGAAGTCAGCAAGAGAACAAACCCACAAGTTTCTTCTCGACACTGTCCCCAGTGTGACAAAAGAAGTATTTTCCAGACAACTCACCCCTAACATCGTAGCATTGGTCAAACATACAATGGCAAAAGAAGCTGATCTCTCTGAATCTGAGCTAATCGCGAAACTTGTGATGCAAATGTCAAAGAGATCTGGAACGTTTACTTCGGATGAAGCTAAATTTTTCGAAATTCTACTTGACTATCAACTCAGATCATCATGCAAGGAGTCAGCCATTCAAACCAAACGACCAAGAGATGACGATGATAAGGATAAGGACTCTGCACCTAAACGTCAGAAGCAGTCTGGTCAATCTACATCTATGCCACCTCCTCCTCCACGGACTTCTTCTCAACATAAGTCTCCTCCACCTCAGTCTTCTACTGACAAACCTCGGGACGATTCCGAGTTACCACCCCTGACTCATAAAACTGGTGATCACTTTGAGTATACGGGTGGTGACGATGAAGAGGTCCTTGAGCCCCGACAACAACCCACCTCACCCAAACAAGTGCAGAAACCAGCATCCTCATCTCGGCCTTCCAAAAAGAAGACGAAGACGACTCAACCTGGAGTCGTCACATGGCTAGATGACGATAAAACCGAAGAGTATGAATGGTTCTCCACACTTGTCAATCAAACTCCCTACCCTGATGAAGGCCAAGAATTGGTAGATGGTTCAACATTGGAGCATACAAAACTGTTGCAAGAAAAGTTCCATGTGAAGAAAATGACGAAATCTGAATTGAAGCGAATCAAGAATGAAGCCTTTCAACTATGGAAAGACAGCTCTGAAAGTGCCCTCGAGGTCGAATATCATCTTGAGAACATCGCTCGAGCCATGTCTAACAACATGGATTGGCTCAATCCGGAAGCAAACATTGACTTCACACAAAGGGACAACCCTCCATACTACACCGATTGGACCAAACCTCTACCAACCATTGGCCAAGCAGACGAACCAAGGATTCCCTTCCGATATTTCTTCAACAAAGACCTGGAATTTCTTCTCCATGGTGGCGATGGTTCGAGAAAATACACTACATCATTGACTCTTCCATTCCCAGCGGCCATCTACTCAAACTGCATAGCTATCGAGGAACGTGCAACTCACTTGTTTTCTGACAATGTGCATGCATACGACCAAGATGCATTGTATGGGATTCATCATTGGCCTGAACGCCGAAGAATCTACTACAGAAGCTGCCTGGTTCAGAAGTCTCAACATGCAGTGTACAGCTCTAAGGACATCGTGGCCATCAAACACATTGATCTCAAGTCTAAATGGGATTACACATTCTTGAAGAATATCATAGTCAAACGACAAGATGAACAAGACTATGAATTCTCAGAGGCTGACTTTGAGAACTTGTCACTCAACGACATCGAAGACATGTACCTTGCCAAAGTACAGGGTCGTATGAGACAATTCTCGACTGAAATTCAACGTGAATTTATCAAGTCAGTTCTCATCTTCATTAGACGCATTGTGATCAAAGAACGTGTCGAAGATATCCAGATGGCTGTTGAATCATATCAGAAACGTGTAAACTTCACTCCACCACAGCTTGATCTTCCCGACATCAACCAGCTTAAACAACTCACGATCATCAGCAAACCTTTCGGCGTTGTTTACCGCAGTGAACTTCGAAGAAACTGCTTAATGGCGTGTAGTGAGCTCCACAAATTTGGGGATCATACATTGAAGTTGGTTAGGGATGGATTGGCGTACAGATTGAAGGATATACGCATGAATGTTGGGAATCCTAAGCGCTGGAACTCTCAGGATAGAAGGGATGTGAGAAGGATCATCACCATGATTGATGAACGGTTGTTCAGAAGGGATCAGTTCAGACGCTTGGAGAGCTATGTTGGTGGTCGACCCAGGAGAAACATCACCGGCTTTCAACGCCCTGTGCGCACTCCTGGAAACATCACTGCACTTCCTGGTACCCCTTGAATTGTTTCCTTCATATGATTTTGGATGCATGATTATATATGTGTATGGCTTGTGCACACATAACAGTGTACAACCCGTATCTGTCAAGAAAGGACCCTGTGGTACGCCTCAGTGCCACAATCCTTATAAAAGGAGCGAAAGCTTCTTATTTTTGAGTAAAACCTATCAAACCTTTCATTTTTCAAGGTTTTGCTCAAAAAGACAAGTACTTCCCCATATGATTTTAAAACCTCAACCGTTTATATCACTAATTGAGGGGGAGTATTTGAATTCAAACTTTGTTCACAAATTGTTCACAGTGGTCACTCTTCCCGCAACACTCAAAATGGTCATATTTATTCTCAACCGTACAAAAATAACATTTTTATATGCCATTTTTGAGGGGGAGAAAATTGTGTGATAAGAAATATGTTTTGTAAAGCAACATGTGCAAGCCCCTTGGCTTTCTCGTGTGCAAAGACTTAACCAATGAATTGACGATCCTTAACTGTCTGCAACTCGAAAAGACTTGTCCTGGACGGGTAATAATTTCAAGCTAGTTCGCTAGTGATGTAAACGTGTCTCGCAAAGGACTTGTCTGAGTAGAAAGTACCATTCGAGAAACTTTTGATAGACATGAACTCTGACGGGTATGACAACCTTTCGAGGTTTGTCTACACCTTCAAGGTAGTTATTAGAGCTAGTTGTCACCTAAAAGCTGACAATATATCTCTTTAACTATTCAACGTAACAGTGTCTCGCGGGAGATTGTCTATCTTTAGTGAATCAATTCAAAAAGTGCGCGCTCTTTCCTCACTGTGCATTTAACCTTTAAAACTATTAAGCACATGTGGAGGGGGAGTATTTATGCAAAACATCATCTCTCACTGTGGTTCAAACATGTCTTCCATTTACAAACCCTTTGAGAGATACTTTTCACATACAGTGGTTTAAATGGCAAACATAGGTTAGTCATGGAGTTATAAGGTGACTAAGGTTAGGAATAACCGTCCTATGATCCGCCAGAGCCGGAGGGATCTACCCAAGGACACTACCATTAGTTAGTGTTAGAAGTCCTTAGGAATGATTATAAAAAGGAGAAAATGAGAATCGGAGAAAGAAGGAGTTGAAGAATCAAAAAGAAATGTAAAGTAAAGGGTGAAAAGAAATAGCCCTCCAGATTATTCAACTTAGGGCAGACACCGGGTTCAATTCATATGCTACTGGTTGTCACTTAGTGACACTGGTATTGAAGATTAAAAGTCGTCATGGACCCAGTGACGCATGCACTAAACTTTCTTAGCCACTCAAGTTTCTCTCAACAGAAACTTGTTTCATTCTCACAGGGAACCCTACATAAACTATTGGCTTTCTCTTAGAGATCGCTGGTATTGAAAAAGGAGACCCTCTCCCTAGTCTCCGCTCAGGAAAACCAAATCGCACTATTGAGTCTAGAGCCACGAGATTCATCAAAAGATCTCTTAGGAACACTTGACATTTTAATCACTTGTTGATCAACAAAAAGATCTTCAGTGATTCAGTGGTTCATATCGAGTCCTTCACAGATCTTAGCAATCTGTCGAGAACATTTATGAGAGGTTCACATCTGTGATACTCAGTGATTGAATGGAAACTCCTGCCAGGATCAACATCAAACAGCCCTGACAGCAGGTCACTTCGGTAACTCCCCGTGGATTACGCGGAGTGTGTCTCATACGGTCTACAGTCGTGAGGTGATGCTTCGGTGTACCTCAGCGACTCATCTGAACTGTAGATGTACTTCGGTACATCGTGTTATCTCACTTGTGGGACTCCAGTTCAGGAACGGCCTTTGTGAGAATTAGAGTTGTGTTTTCACACTATGCTGTTAACACTCTCGAAGTTCTAACTTGTAAGTGCCGGAAACCGCTTATTACTAACCGTTTGCAATGTTTTCTTCTTATGGAAGCTCCGGAGCGGGATGATCGTGCTGATTCTTCTCATGCTCACGCCAACATCATCACTAATGAAAGTTCTATTCGAATGCAACACAACAGTCAGAATGATTCTCCATCAATCAAAGAATCTACAAAGTTAAAGACTTACAGAACTTCATCAGCATTGTTTTCCAACGTCAAAGAGCGTGTGAGTATGTTGAAGAATGACGTGGAGACACTGGAGCAGCGAAGCAGACCTGAGACAGACTGATGCAGACAACAACATACTATCACTTTCACCACAAAGAACAAATGATCAAAGAACAAAGTTAAAGATGACGTCGAAGCTTAACCGTTCAAAGATAACTATCTCTCTACACTGGGGAGATTGTTTGAATCAAGGCAATTCCTCTCACAAGAAAGAAGAATGCCAGAAGACGTCACAGCTACTATTACATCAACGCCTTCACCGTTTACATTCATATATACTTGAGGGGGAGATTGTTGGAATCACTCCTAAACAGTATTTCAAGTATTTATATTTCATATGTAATAGGTAGCTTTGTTGTGACCTAACACCTTGTCACACTATGTGACCGCCTATAGGGGGGGATTCATCATCTTGGTGGCTTAATCCTAACCATGGTTCATTTAGATCATTACATGTGTCCTAACTTAACCATGGTTAACATTTAACCCAATATATGGTTAACCAAACTTACCCTCCTATAAATAGCAAGTGAAATACATCTTAAACACCCTAAAACACTGATTTGGGTCGTTCATAACATAAATCATTCATATCTTCCATAATTTGATCTATAAACTCCAAGTTTATGCAAAGAAGTTTCAAGTAGTAAGTTACTACATCAAATATCTAGCAAGTTTAAGTGATCTTCTTGAGTTTAAATCCACTCAAGTCACTTAGTACTTCATCACCAACTCTTCAAGATTGCAAGGGTGCCAAGGTGTAGAAAGCTAGCTCAATCTGAAGTCTTAAGTGATCAATCAAAGTCCTATCCTTACTAAGTTACTCCTTTCTTAATTGAAAGCCAAAAGTTGTAAGCAACTAATCACCACCATCATCTCATCTTTATTATTCATAATCTTAACAATTTAATGCTATATATATAGTTACTAGGTTGGTTCATGATGTACATATACTCAATCACATGTTTTAATTCACATATTGTTGTAAAAGTAACAAACTAGTAAACTAGACATATTCTACACATTTGAGACCATTAAAACCAGTCACATATGGACTTTCTAACTTACATATTATGGTACACAAGATAAAAAGGTAAACATAGCAACTTGAATAACCCGAAACGGACAAACGATTCAAAAGTTATAGCCAAAAGAAGTTAGCGAAAACCTAGAAACGCCAAATAAGCTTACTGTCGGGTCTGTCCAAAAATAAGTGGTACTTCTGGTCCGAATCATCAAAAAGTTAAAACACGAAAGTTGTCCGGAACGACGTTTTCCTTCAATAGTAATGAAGCTCGGACCTTGAAAACGCTTAAATAGGCCATATTCTTTCAAAAACTGAAACTGCCCTATATATAGTTTCACGACTATACTTTTGTCACAACTAAAAGCGAAACCAATTTATTTTCATAGCTAGTTACATATTAACTTAACAAAACTTCATTTAATATTTGAAATAATTTTTTCACAAGTAACGGAAAAATGACCATTTTACCTTTTCCGACGATTTTTACCAAAACTTCATTCTTGAACATGTTAATAAGTTGTAATCACTAGTAAACAATGAGAACTTGTAAAAACTAGATATTTACTAAAAACATGATAAACTTTATGATATAACAATCTTCACTCAAAACATATGTTGTATCTATGTGACAACTCGTAATTTCAGGTCATTTTACAAAATTTGAAAATTTACTATTCATTTCAGGAATTTACTATTCATCGGTTACTATTCATCATTTTACTCTTCATCGTTTTTTATGTTGATTTGATATTCTGAGAACGTATTTCAAAATTTTACTATTCACGAAACACTATTCATTCCCGGAGGAAATCACTATTCATGCTTCACTATTCATCATTTATCGTAAACTAGGTTTACTAGTATCACATTCGCGTAACCGTAAGGGTTTAGCTGCGAATTCATGAACAATCATTGAGGACATTTCATATAGACTAGATTTAGTCTACATATCATTAGTAACATCATCGTCATATTAGTTCATGCATGGATTTGCATTTTTCATTAAACGTATAATTTCCTATTAAATAAACGCTATAGCGTAATCATTTATTTTGAACGCTTGATTCGACACTTCCAAAAATAATCCTAATATATTTTTATACTCATTGTAAGACTATAAAAATTATAATATTAGTTTACCCGGTGTTTTAAATTTATTTTGTATATAAATTGTTATATTTATATAATTACGACGGTTTTCGTAAATCCAACTCGATAATTATTTATTCACTCAATTCTTGTGAGAAATGTATTTTTATAATTTTTATGACATCGATATATTTTATTTTGTTCCGTTAAAATTTATTTATAGCTAACGCTACCCTAAATACTTAATTATATACAAAATTACCAACTATACATATACATTATTACATGTACTTATATAAAACACATTACCTTTTCATTTTTTTCTTCTTGCCGACATTAAGACCATGACACCACATATTTCATAAAAATCTTCTTACTACAGCTACACATGTACTTGTATTAATTATAAACAAATAACTTACACATACATACAATATATCTTAGGTGAAATCAAAACATATCACTCTCCTCATTTCCATTGTATAACCGGCCATAGAGAAGAACCAAGAAGGAACAAAAAAATTTGCAAGATCAAGCTAAAATATTAACACTAGCATACTCTTAATCAAGGTTTTGAAATAAAAACCTAGGGTATTAAGAAAAACCTTGTTCTTTAAACCTCATCACTACACTAGTAAGCATTTCATGATCATTTTTATTCTTCCATATTCATACTTTGGTCATTTGTATCATTCTTGAATAAAACATGCAAGTTATATGATTATCTATACCACTTTATTTGTTTTTAAGTACTTATAATGAATATATATCATCCTATAATTATCCCTTGAAACATATCATTTTTGATGATGTCTAGGAACCCATGACACCCTAATAAGGTGTATGGTAGGTTTATAATAGCTTTGGTGTTGATTTGAAGTGGTTAGAATAAGTATTACGCGAGAAAAATCAATTTCGACAACTATAAATAAGGGTCTGATCAATTTTGCTAAGTTTGGAAATTTCGACAGTTTGTAAAATATTTTGGGCTAGATATTCAGAAAATATACTTTAAAACGAAAACGTGGCCGCTTGAACGGGTTAAAACGGAGTTATAACGAAGAAGTTATGCTATTTTCAAGTTTAACGACGAAAACTATATTTTCCGGAATATTCAGCATGCTGTCCAGATTTTTAAGGGTTAAAAATGAGTCTTAAGCGTTATCTAAATGAGTCGATTTATCAAAAATATATTAGTATACTTTAACACGAAGCTAAGGACATATAAAACTTAGAAAACGGACATATGAAGACCAAGTTATTCACATTTTAAACAAGGTTGTCGTAACTTTTATTACAAGTATAACTTATATATTTTCCTATTAGACAAAAACTAGTTGCCGCTAAGGACCATGTTGAGAGTCGCTTTTAACATAGATGGAGCACTTTTTAGAAAACGATGTCTTCTATTAAAAGTAAGTTCACCTAGCCTATTTTTCAAAATGTCCAACCGTTCGTCAAACGGAGTTGTAATGAATAAAATACGGTCACTCAAACTTTGCCGAAAATTACCCTTAAACTATATTTTTGGTACAAGTACCCTACTTTACCTATGTTTTTCTCCATGATCGAGACCTCTATGATAAAAGTTTAAAGCTAAGACCTTGAGTTAATGCTACAAGCTTTCCAAAACCGTCGAGTTTGTTTTCTAACACTCGATATTCACTATTTTACGACTAGCTTTTCGAGGCCATTTAGTCACTTTCATGAATTGTCAAATTATATTGTTTTGCAACGAAAAACTATAATTTCATAATAAATCACTAAATGATTATCGTAGGATATCATTTCAACATAAATACTTGTAGAGTAATTTATAACTTCACAATACGTTATGAGATTATTCTTCAACGATAAACGTTATTTTCAAAAATTCACAAATGGTATAGATATCATACGAGTTGCATGCATAACATTACATCATAACTTATTATAGATCATATCATTCATAATAGGTCACGGTTAGAGATTTGCGCTACATTTCAGTGTACTCACTTTTGCCATCGCATCATTGTACCAAGTGAGTTCATAGCCCCACTTTCTATTACTTAATTGTTTTACAAACTCTTGGGGGGAGATACATGCTATATTTTTAATCGAACACAAACGCTTTGAACTGTATGTTATATCCAAATGCTTTATTGTCACTAAGTATTCTGTTGCCATGTTTGAAGTCCCTACATCATGCACCATTAGTCACTTGCGAGTGAGCGCGAATATTGTGAATAGGCCTATTGGAATTAACACACCCGTTCTTATTGACCCAGTTAGGGGAAATCGAACGCACTATATTCGAATCAATAAGGTAAATTGGCAAGTTTACCTACTAGGGCTGCGATGAAACGATTTTACCAATTTCTATTGGTACGAGGTTTACGCTTTGGTTGTCATGAACTTAGTGAAATAAATGCTGTTTTGTTTTCAACGATGAGTGTGAAACAACGTAACTCACACTACGAATATTGTGTTCAAACGAATTAATTAAACCTATGAATTTCACTCAACCTTTGTGTTGACTGTTTTAAGCATGTTTTATCTCAGTTATCTAAGGCATACACTTCATGGCATGCATGTGGACTTATCATAGAGTCGTGGTGACGACGCGTCTCACATGGGATTTATGCACTTTTAAAACATCGTTTGACTTGTATCAAACTCTTTTCCGTACATGTTGATTTTCATTTGGGACCTATACTTTGTAAACTCTGAATATTTTACTCAATCAAACGATGTATTTTCCAAACGACACTTTAGGTCGTTCAATATAACGGTAACTGTGATGCTATCGCAGTCACCCCCAGGCATTCCATTCCGCTGCAAAACAGGTAATTTGGGGGTGTGACAGATTGGCATCAGAGCTTCGGTTATAGAGAACTAGGTTGCATCATTGACCCTAAACTATAACTACATCATCGTAGCATCTCATCATTTCATCATAAGTGCATATTCACTATACATGAGGTTTCATACGTACATTTTGCGGGTTATTTGCTTTCATTTTTAATCGATTGTGATTGCGCCCAAAACGGTCAAGAAATATTGACCAAAGGTTTTAGTCAACAAAAGTCAACTATTATGGACTCAATACAATTTCCCTTGGAATTTAGTGGATTCCCAGGTCGTTAAGTCCCACGGAGGTTGAATGGTGTTTGAAAACGTTCAGAAGTAGAATGATCACTAAGGATAATGATCTGTAAATATTTTGGTTGAAAATTACACTACTGATTGTTTGGAATTGTATTTGGATACAGAGCTATAAAACACAACAATCAGATTAAACAAACGTGTATAAAAATGTAAATTTAAAAACTACAGGGACTTAAAATGACAAGTTTTAAACTAAAAGGGTGCAAAATGAAAATTTTAAAACTTTATAAACTTAAAGAAAATTAAAATCTAAAAAGAAAATATTTTATTAATATTATATTAATTTAATATTAATTAATTAATTAAAACTATTTTAAACTTATTTAAAATTTAGCTTAATTAATCTAAAAATATTTATAATACAAAATTAACTAAGAAAATTACAAATTTATTTTCTAAAAATCTAGAACAACTTAAAAGATTTATAAAAATTAAAAACAAATATTTTTGTCTTTTAGAGAAGGTTTTATAAATTAAAAACTTAACTAATAATTTAAATCTAATTAAACTAATTAAAGGATTAAAATTAGAAAATAAAAAGGGAAAATTAAAAGATTAATTTTTATAGTTGGAACCAAAGGTACTTTAAGCTATTACCAAATGAGATGAACTTAGAATAAGCTAAAACAAACAAGAAAGTACCCTGAATAAGCTACAAATGGAAAATAAGCAAATCCAAATCCTACAATAACCAAACAGGCCTGCAAGGTTTTTTGTAGGCCAATTTAAGCTAAAGGCAAAAGATCAAAAGCCAAAAATAAGCCTTGATACAAGAAGCTGGCTTATTGAGGTTTCCAAAAAGCCAAGAATCTCACACTGGGGCCCACTAATAAGCTCTGTGTGAGCTTGTGAAAGTGGCTCAATTACACTGATTTCTCAGTGTATACTGAGAAATGGACAAAACTAAAAGCTAGTAGCAGCCCTTTTAAATAAGCTGAAAAGTGGAAAATAAGCACTGGACTAAAGAGACAACTAGGTGGGCTTTCCAAAAAGATAAGTTACACAAGCTGAGGTTCACTAATAAGCTCTGTGTGAGCTTGTGAAATCAAGCAGATACAATCAACTCCACTGGTACAGGGGAGGTTTTTAGAAAAGTACTTAAAAGAAGCTAGAAAATAAGCAGTTTAACTAGCAAACTAAAAATTATAAAAATTACTGTGATAAAGATGAGCAACTAAATATTATAAACCTAAAAGCTTAAGTCCTAAATCCTAACAGTAAGATCACAAGAAAATTAACAAGTTTATTCAAAACTGCAAATAAGAAAATTTGACTTTTTAATGAAATGAGCTAAGTTGACTTTTATGAGTTTTAAATCAAATCTACTTACTGATTATGATGTTATAAGGTGAGTTAAGACTAGTTTGATCAATAATAACAACTTATGAACATAAAAACATGATCATGGAACATGAAATCTACACAGTTAATAAACAAGGTGTGATCAAAGGCTATTTTGACTTTCTTACAAATGAGCACTGGTTTTTATTGTTTTACTGAGCTACTATGACCAAGTGTGACAAACAACAAACAAGAACAATGTCTTGAACACCCTCTAACACAGTTTACACAATAAATCCAAACAACTCTTTAATAAACTGATTTTGTGATTTTCAAAGGATTTCACAGATTAAGACCATGCAACTGATTTATAAGAACATTTAATGATATAAAAAGCTGATTTAAGCACATAAACACTAACAATAACAACTAAGACCTATAAATCACTATTATGCAATATTACTAGTGAAAAAGTGAAAACAAAGCAACTAAGAGAATTGATGAACAAGCAGTCAATTTTAAGCTATAATCTAACTAACATACACCAAATAAGCATAAAAACATAAAAACAAACAGAGATAAGCAGTGATAAGCAGTTGAACAGTGAATGGCCAAAATTAAGAATTGATCTTACAAATTGCTTCCAAGCTCAAAACTGAGAACCAAGGATCAAGACCACTTCCTATAGCTTCCCAAGAAGCTTCTAAACCCAAGGCAATCCAAAATTCACCCTGCTCCAGCTGTGATTATCTTCTCCATTGATTTTTGATTTTCCAACTATTTTTTAGTATTTTTTTGTATTTTTGAATTTTAACTCTCAACTGTGTTTTAAAGTTACTAAAAGCTTTAAAAAGCTTTATAAGGAGCTTACATGAGCTTATGAGTCCAAAACAACAACTATTAACAACATTCAAACATATTGAGGATTTAACAAGGAAATTTGCATAAACTGAATTCGTACTTTAAAACTTGAAATTGGTTGCTGAAAAAGGTTTATATTACACTGAAATAACTTAATTCAAGACTTGAAAGCTTAAAATTACACTGGAAATTTAAAATTACACTATTCGACATACATTAATTAAAAATTAAACTAGATATCTCTTCACATTGCTTCTTTTCTTCTCTATAAAGATCTTTTTGAGCTTTGTCGACATCTCTGAGACTTTCCCACTTCATTTCAACCATTGGATCCTTTGAATTCATCATAATCGCACATTTGGCATTTTGGCGCCAAAAATTCTTTGAGCAGGTTTTAACAATTAAGGACTTTTGGATGTTTGTGGAGGTGTTAGGGGAGTGGGTAAACAGCTGGAAAGGTGGTGGTGAGGTGGTAGGAACAAGTGGTGGAAACCACGATGGTTTCTGGTTTTGGCGCGTTTGTGTGAGAGAGATGAACAGTGACGGTGGGTTTGACTTGGTTTGACCCCGTTTTAATAATAAGGTTGGGGGTTCAAAATGGGGGGTCACAGGATATTGACAGGGGGTTCTTTTGGGTTTGGCTGGGGTTAATAATATACAAAGGGTCCATTTGGTTTGTACTTTATCACAAGGACCATTTTTGTAATATTCTGATTTTTGAGGGACTAAAATTGTAACTTTCCCAAACTTATCAAAAGGGCCAAACATGCCAAGTACCAATAATACAAGGACTATAAATGCCATTTTTCATCTTTAAAAGAAAACAAGGACCATTTTAGACACTTTCCAAAAGTTTAAGGACCTTTTCTGCCATTTGCCCAAAGATTCATTCAAGGACCATTTTTGACAACTTAGAATATTTCAGGGACCTTGAATGATAAAACTCCACATTTTTGGATTCCAGGGACTAGTTTTGCCAATCTATGAAAGTTTAGGGACTGAAACTGTAAATTATGTAAACTTTGTTGTTTTTCATCAGTTTTCAATCCTTTTGCACTTGTAACACATAAAAACACATTTCAATGATATTTATAGTATTTTGTGGCATTTCTGAGTGTTTTCAGATGTTTTTGCAGTTTAAATGGGAATAAAATGATGAGTATTTAGACACTCATCAATCCCCCACACTAAACTATTGCTAGTCCCTAGCAATCTTTTATGAAAAATTAATGGATTTCATCTCTTTACCAAAAGCCATTACTTCTGGAGTAGCCAATTGTTTCAGTTCAAGTAAGAACCTTGGTACAATGATAACCAAATGATTTTGAGCAAATTACCAGCTTTCAACGGTTTTGATTTGTCTTTACCAGAAGTCGTTTGCTTCTGGACTAGCCAACTCTTAGATAAATTATCAATATTATCTTTGGTGAGTCGATTACCAATTATGGCTTTCCAACTGCCTTTACCACAAGCCATAAACTTGCGGGCTAGCCAACTCTTCACTTTTAAGGATATGGTGAGCTGAACACCATACAATTTTGGGCAAATTGCAAGCCGTCAACGGATTTGAGATATCTTTACCAAGAGCCGTTTGCTCCTGGATTAGCCAATCCTTTTGTTTATTAGACATGGCGGACTGATAACCGTAAGCTGAGTAAGTGCAAAACACTTACTCCAAAAAACAATTTTGGCCAAAAATGGGGGAATTGGGTGGTATAATTACATGATAAAATTCGTGAGAATTCCCCCCACACTAGAAATGAATATTGCCCTCAATATTCAAAGTACCGGCGGTTATGCCGAAACATAGAACGTAAAAGGGAAATACTACGGCCATTATTTTTGTGATGATTTTTTTTTTTTTTTTTTTTTTTTTTTTTTTTTTTTTTTTTTGGGATTAAAACTTATATACAACAGCGGAGGGCAACTCCCCCACACTAGGGTGGTAGAAAGTAGAAAGAAGTCAGAAATATGGGTGAAAACCCATATGGTGTGCTACTGTTTTTGATTCCCGAGTCGCTAGCTTGACTCAATCCCCGCATTCATTGGTTCATGGGGAAAGTTTGTAGATCCGGGACAACCACGGGTGGAATGTCCTCTCCAAAATAGTGTTTCAATCAATGACCATTCACTTTAAAATTTGGACCATTGGGTTGAGATAACTCAATAGTTCCATAAGGAAATACTTTAGTGATGGTGAATGGTCCAGACCAGCGGGATTTTAGTTTTCCTGAGAAAATCTTCAATCTTGAATTCAAAAGAAGGACTCGATCACCGACGTTGAAAACGCGGTTCTTGATTTTTGAGTCATGAATCTTCTTTGTCTTTTGTTTGTAGATCAAAGAGTTCTTGTATGCTTGATCACGGAGTTCATTTAATTCATTCATTTGAACTTTTCTGTGATCACCAGCTGTCTGAATATCGAAGTTGGCATGTTTTAAGGCCCAGTATGCTTTGTGCTCTAGCTCAATCGGCAGATGACACGCCTTTCCGTACACTAGCTTGTATGGAGTACACCCGATGGGTGTTTTATAAGCTGTACGGAAGGCCCAGAGTGCGTCATCTAGCTTATCCGACCAGGATGCACGGTTTTCGCCTACTGTCCTTTCCAGAATTCTTTTAATCCCTCGGTTAGAAACTTCCACTTGCCTACTTGTTTGGGGGTGGTACGCAGTAGAGAGACGGTGAGTTACACCATACTTTTGCATGACTCTATCAAACTGGTCATTGCAGAAATGCGTACCACGATCACTGATTATAGCTCGTGGAGTTCCAAACCTAGGAAAAAGAGATTTTAAGAATTTCACAACAGCTCGGGCATCGTTGGTAGGCAAAGCTTTCGCTTCAACCCATTTTGAAAAATAGTCAACGGCCACGAGTATGTATTTGTTTCCTCGAGATGATCGAAATGGCCCCATAAAGTCAATGCCCCAGATGTCAAAGATCTCACACACTTGAATGGCGTTTTGCGGCATTTCATTTCTTTGAGAGATATTTCCGTGACGTTGACAAGCGTCACAGGTTTTGACAAATTCGTGGGCATCCTTGTAAATAGTGGGCCAATAAAACCCGGAATCAAACACCTTTTTGGCGGTGTAATTTGGACTATGATGGCCCCCGGTGGGTCCAGCATGGCAAGATTTGAGAATGTCCATAGCTTCCTGTCCATAAACACACCGTCGGATGACTTGATCCGCACAGATTTTGAATAAGTAGGTGTCGTCCCAGAAGTAATGTTTAACATCCTTGAAGAATTTGTTCTTCTGTTGGGTCGACATTCCTTTCACTATGAAGTTACCCGCATGGTAATTTGCGAAGTCAACAAACCATGGGGTAGTAGAGTTTCCACGAAAAGTAACCGCATTGAGTGTCTCGAGAGGAAATGTTTTATTTATTTCCTTTTTCTCGAAAACATCTTGGTGTGAGTTTTCTAATCGGGACAGATGATCAGCAGCCAGATTCTCAGCTCCTGTTTTATCACGTATAATGATATCAAATTCTTGTAGGAGGAGAACCCAACGGAGTAATCTCGGCTTTGCATCTTGTTTTGCAAAGAGATATTTGAGAGCCGAGTGATCCGTATACACCACGCATTTGGTTAAGATTAGGTATGGTCGAAACTTCTCAAACGCATACACCATGGCTAGTAGCTCTTTTTCTGTGGTGGTGTAATGGGTTTGAGCTTCAGTCATAGTCTTACTCGCGTAGTGGATAGGCTGAAAATGCTTGGTTCTACGTTGCCCTAGGACTGCACCGATAGCAAAATCACTTGCATCGCACATGAGTTCAAAGGGTAAATCCCAGTCGGGAGCAACGAGAATGGGTGCTTCAGTAAGCTTTTTCTTTAATGTTTCAAAAGCTCGATGCACTCAGGTGAGAAGATAAAAGGAGCATCTTTTTCAAGAAGATGGGTCATAGGCCGAGCGATTTTAGAAAAATCTTGTATGAATCTGCGATAAAAACCGGCATGACCTAAAAAACTCCTAATACCTTTGACGGTAGTAGGATGAGGCAATTTAGCAATAACATCGACTTTTGCTCTATCGACCTCAATCCCGTTTTTTGAAATTTTATGGCCAAGGACTATGCCTTCTTTGACCATAAAGTGGCTCTTCTCCCAATTTAGACAAAGATTGGTGTCTTCACACCGTTTTAGCATTTTATCTAAATGGGAGAGACATGTTTGAAACGAGTCCCTATGACCGAGAAGTCATCCATAAACACCTCCATTGTTTCCCCGATCATGTCGTGGAAAATTGCCATCATACATCGTTGGAACGTGCCAGGAGCGTTACATAGGCCAAAAGGCATACGTCTGTAGGCAAAAGTTCCGTATGGGCAGGTGAATGTGGTCTTTTCTTGATCCTGTGGATCAATGGGGATCTGAAAATAACCCGAGAAACCATCTAAGAAACAATAGTATTCGTTCCGTGCTAATCTCTCAAGCATTTGGTCCATGAAGGGTAGGGGAAAATGGTCTTTTCGGGTGGCGTCATTCAACTTACGATAGTCAATGCAAACACGCCATCCCGTAACCAATCGAGTTGGAATTAACTCGTTATTTTCATTTGTGACAACAGTTATGCCACCCTTTTTTGGAACACAGTGAATTGGGCTAACCCAAGGACTATCTGAGATCGGGTAAATTAATCCTGCATCAAGAAGTTTGAGAACCTCCTGTTTGATAACCTTATGAATCTTAGGATTCACCCTTCTCTGATGTTGGACTGCTGGCTTGAAATCATCCTCCATCAAGATTTTGTGAGTACAAAACTCAGGGTTGATACCCTTAATGTCGGAGAGTTTCCAAGCAATTGCTTGCTTGTGTGACTTCAAGACCTTTATCAAAGAAGTATTTTCATCTTTACTCAAATCTCGAGCAATAATGACGGGTAATTTATCATCACCCTCAAGAAATGCATACTCGAGATGAGGTGGTAAGTCCTTAAGTTCGACTTTAGGAAATTCTTCAGTTTTCTCAACTGACTTGACTTCCTTGTTATGAAGTTCTTGAGGAGGGAGTGGAGGAGAAGTGTCCTGATTTAACAACTTCTCAAGAAGAAGAATATCTCCCTCCAGATTAATCTCATTGTTATTAATCTCATCTGGAATTGAATCACTAGTGTGGGGGATTGATGATAGATCATCATTAAGCAACTTCTCAATGAGAAGTATGTCCCCCTCGATGTCGATGGGAGCGTGATCAATTTCCCATGGAACAGAATCACTAGCCAAGTATGCTTCAATCTCTTCCAAGATAAAGTCGCTTCCCTCAAACGGAGTGAGAGAAGGAGTAGAATTGGCAATGATGGGTTGAGATGAATGAGTGAGATTATCACTCGAAGAATTATGAACATAACCGAGAACTTCTTGAGAGTACTCTTCAGAAGCAACATCAATGATATCTATTCGGTTAACCGACTCAGAATCATAGTTTGCGGAGTACCTCGAAGTTTGATCAAGGTTAAAGGTGACAGCTTCATTACCTACACGTAATGTGATTTCTTGCTCAAATACATCAATGAGAGCACGACCCGTTCTCAGGAATCCTCGTCCAACAATGAGGGGAACCCGATGATCGGCATCGAAGTCAACAACCACAAAGTCAGCTGGAAAATGGAACTTTCCTACTTTCACGAATACATCCTCGGCAATGCCAAGTGGACGGGATATTGTACGATCTGCAAGCTCAAGAGTCATGCAGGTAGGAGTAAGGTCTGGAAGAGAAAGTTTCTTCCATACTGAATGAGGCATCAGGTTGATGCTTGCACCAAGATCGGCTAAGGCAAAGCATTCAACCATTCCTGGAAATACACAAGGTAAGAGAAATTTTCCAGGATCTCCAAGCTTCTCGGGAAGCTTCTTTAACAGAACTGCTGAGCAGTTCTCGTTCAGAGGAGTTTTAGCCATTTCAAACAGTTTTTCCTTGTTGCTTAACATGTGTTTGAGAGTTGATGCAAACTTGGGCATCAGCAAAGCTTATGTCAAAATGTAGTTCTTGGAAAATTTGAAAAAATTTGTCCATTTGATGACTGGCTTTTTCGCGGAGCTTTTGCTCATTCAAACGTGATGGGTAAGGAATAGAAGATTTGGATTTGGGGTTTTCAACGGGAGCTACAGGAGGTTCAAAAACAACTCCTGGATTGGATTTGGGTTTCGGGACAACTTGAGGATGGACATTGTTGGTACCTCCGTTATTAGTAGGAAGTTCCTTGTCCTTTGTCGCCTCAGGTTCACTTTCCACTACCTTCGGGAGAGAAGAAGAAGAGGTAGTAGGAATAGCGGGTCCATCGTATGATACACCACTTCTGGTTGTGATCGCCTTTGCGTCGCCCCTCGGGTTAGCGATCGTGTTGCTCGGAAGTTTTCCTGAGCCCGAGGGTTGATCATTTAAAGACTTCTTAATGTTAGAAATCTGGCTAACCAACAACCTGTTCATTTCATCTTGGGATTTCATGAATTGCTTCAATAGCTCATCAGATGATGGTCCAGTTGGAACAATGGCGTGAGTTTGATTAGGAAAATTCTGGCCTCTATTGTTCGGATTAGGGCCTTGATTTTGAAAATTTCCTTGGTTAGGATTCATATTCCCATGAAATTGATTCCCTCGATTGAAATTGTTTTGATTAAAATTTCCTTGATGTTGGAAACCTTGATTTGGTCCGGGATAGAAATTACCTTGGTTTTGATAACCTTGGTTCATTCTAGGTTGGTTCTGATAACGGTTTTGTATGTTAGGATTCTGGTTAAAACCGGGTGGTCCCTGATAAGTATTAGCATGGTAGTTTGGTTTATTTTGAGGACGGTATTGATTACCTCCTTGATGTGAAGTACCGGCTATAGCATTGGCTTCAAATGGACTACCATCGGTGGCAGTACAGTTGTAGTATGCATGAGGGCCACCACAAGTAACACAGACCTCGACTTTCTTCACTTCACCATGTGATGGTGTCTGTGTGAAAGTGACTTTCTTTTGGTTAGCAAGAACCAAAGCCTGAATAGCATCCGTGAGTTTATCAATCTTAGCATCGGTGCTAGATGTACTCACGTGAGATGAAGTAGAAGGTCCTGCATTAGACTGAGACTGATATGTCTTTGTTCGGAAAGGGCGGTCCTGGGACTTGTTTTCTATGATTTGCAAGGCTTCTTTTGTGGTCTTGCTTAGGAAATTACCTCCCGCGGAGGCATTTAAAGAGTCTTGGTTAGTTTGGTTCAGACCATTGTAGAAAGTATCCATTTGCATTAACTCGGTAAAACCATGATGCGGACACTTTCGGAGCAACTCTTTGTAACGATCCCATGCCTCACCGAATGATTCATCAAATCTTTGAGTGAATTTCATTATCTCATTCTTAAGACTTGTAGTTCGGGATGGAGGATAGAATTCGTTCACAAACTTAGTGACTAAATCCTCCCATGTCTCAATGGAACGAGGGGGTTGTTTCTCAAGCCAAATCCGGGCTTGTCCCTCTAGAGAAAATGGGAACAGAAGAAGCTTAATTGCTTCATGTGGGACATTCTTGTATTTAATGGTCGATGCAATCTTGTTGAACCATCGAATATGTGCGTGAGGGTCGTCCCGCTCAAAACCATAAAATTGGCTTTGGGTTACAAGATTAAGCAACCCGGTTTTGAGCTCGAAAGTATCAGCTACGATGGCTGGGACAACAATGGCATCTCCGTAACCATCGATGGGTGCTTGGAGAAGCTCATTCATCGGCTTATCTTCTGCCATTACGACAGGGGGTGGTGGTGCTAGACGTTCCTCAGTCACAGCTGAAGGAGCAGAACGTCCTCTACGCCTACGAGGAATACTTACAAGCTCTGAAAGTGGACTTGTGGAGCTGGAAGAACGAGTGCGCATGCACTAAGTATAAAAATTAGTTTTCAAAAACAAATGCGAGGCAAAACGACAAGTGAACTTAAACCAATAATCACAAATGAAATGGCTTCTTTGAAAAAGGTACACCAAATCACAAGGACACAAAGGCAAGTTTTGATCTTTAAGATTGGGAACTTATTAATGTTCACACCCCCAGTTGGTAGGTGTTCTGCCTTGGTTTGCGGTGGTTGATTTTTATGTATTTATTAAGTACCACTAAAAAGACGTAGGTATGGATTCGTGCTAAGGGTTTAAATACTTTTGGACAATATTTTTGGTATCGTCTCGTTTAACCAAATCGTACCTCTTTAAGAATCACCTTAAAGAAAATACAGGATAGAAAACGTTACGATTGTTTTGTTGTTTTATATTTTTTTTGGTGTTGTTAACACTTTAGGAAAAGTGTTAATGAACTTTTTGATTTAAATAACTTTACAAAAAAAACTGTTTACAAAAGGTGTTATATGTGCAAGTATGGGTCTGAAAATGTTTAAAACACGCTAAAGCCTCCCCGGCAGCGGCGCCAAAATTTGATTGCGCCCAAAACAGTCAAGAAATATTGACCAAAGGTTTTAGTCAACAAAAGTCAACTATTATGGGGATGGAGAATGCTTACAAGCTCACCTGGGAGCAATTCAAAGGGTTGTTGATGAAGAAGTATTGTCCGCGTACTGAGGTGAAGAAGTTGGAAACAGAATTTTATGAGCTAGTGACTGTTGGGTACGATTGAAGAATTGGCTGCTTTATGTCCATCTATGGTTTCGGACAACGAGAAACTACTGGAAGCTTTCATTGGAGGACTTCCCCAGATTATTCAAGGTGATGTGATTTCCTTTGATCCGCAAACGATTGAAGAATCTATTCGAGTATCTCAAAAGCTCATGGCACAAGTAGTAAAGAGAGGAAACATTACCAACACCAACCGAAACAACAACAACGATAACCAAATCAACAACAACAAAAGGAAATTGGAAAATGACCAAGGAGGTTATAATAACAACAACCAAAACCGTAACACTAACCATCATCAACAACATAATAGAAGGCAAGAAGCTGCAATGGTTTATGTTGCTGCACCAATAGAAGGCAGAGGTTATGCTAGAACACACCCACTATGTAATCGATGTAATTTTCATCACTCAGGTCCTTGCCCTGCCAAGTGCCACAAGTGCCAAAAATCGGGACACCTAGCCAGGGATTATAAAGGTAAAGCCATAGTCACATGCTTCGGATGTGGGGAGAAAGGACACTATCGGAATCAATGTCCTCAAAACCAAGGTCAACAAGTTGAAGGTGCTCATGGGAATGCATGCATGTTAGAAGGAGGAGAAGCTCGCCATGGTCTCAACAACGCGGAAGACTGAAGAAGTTTAGAAATTAACAGTCTTATTTCCCTATACACTATGTCGTACTAAGTTTATGTCTTCCATCGTATCCGGATCTTTATAACTTAAGATGTATTACTGTTTGATAAACCACTCGTTGAAAAATATTCTCATCTATCGTACTTTATTTTCTTTCCGATTTGTTATCACTTACGAGAATTTTACTTCCTTCTACCTTAACTGTCATTTTAACGACATGGTTTAGATCTCTGTAAACATTGAGAGTTATAACAACTAAATCGAACGTCACATTATCGTTCCTTAAGTATGCATAGCCTAGCTAACTATGTCTAATTCTGGAGGGATCATGTTATGTTGGGAGCAGTTATTTATAAATCTTAGTGCAAGCAAGATTTTCACATATTCCTAAAAGTCAAAGTAATGCTCATCGGAGATATTCTTCTAATATTTTCTCTATCGCGATGTTTATACACTCATAATCCTATATAGTCGTAACAACACATCCTCATGTCTTCCTTTCTTGTTATTCATTATAAACCACTGGTACCGAATAAACCAAAATGAAGAGCACAAATCCTCTTTATCTTTTCACCATCATAATCTTCATAACTCTTAATCCCATGACCTCACCTTATGATCTTGATACACTTTTAAAGCTCAAATATACTTAGTTACACTACGAGTACTCTCATCAGCGTTAGAAGATGTGATATCAAGAAATTCACGTTGTTCATTTACAAATGCCATCTATGACCAAAACTTTCGTGTAACAAGCTTAAACATCATATTCCAAAACGATGAATCAAAGTACATCACTATTATCTTAAACACCAAATACGACGCAAGTATCCACATCTTTTCACCAATACCACTCCAAAGACCAACATGAACTGAATTCAGGGACTGAATTCCTTTTTGGGTGGGCGAATGTGACAACTCGTAATTTCAGGTCATTTTACAAACTTTGAAATTTTACTATTCATCTCGGGAATTTACTATTCATTGGTTACTATTCATCATTTTACTATTCATCATTTTTTATGTCGATTTGATATTCTGAGAACATATTTCAAAATTTTACTATTCATGAAACACTATTCATTCCCGAAGAAAATCACTATTCATGCTTCACTATTCATCATTTATCGTAAACTAGGTTTACTAGTATCAAATTCGCGTAACCGTAAGGGTTTAGCTGCGAATTCATGAACAATCATTGAGGACATTTCATATAGACTAGATTTAGTCTATATATCATTAGTAACATCATCGTCATATTAGTTCATGCATGGATTTGCATTTTTCATTAAACGTATAATTTCCTATTAAATAAACGCTATCGCGTAATCATTTATTTTGAACACTTGATTCGACACTTCCAAAAATAATCCTAATATATTTTTATACTCATTTTAAGACTATAAAAATTATAATATTAGTTTACCCGGTGTTTTAAATTTATTTTGTATATAAATTGTTATATTTATATAATTACGACGGTTTTCGTAAATCCAACTCGATAATTATTTATTCACTCAATTCTTGTGAGAAATGTATTTTTATAATTTTTATGACATCGATATATTTTATTTTGTTCCGTTAAAATTTATTTATAGCTAACGCTACCCTAAATACTTAATTATACACAAAATTACCAACTATACATATACATTATTACATGTACTTATATAAAACACATTACCTTTTCATTTTTTTCTTCTTGCCGACATTAAGACCATGACACAACATATTTCATAAAAATCTTCTTACTAGAGCTACACATGTACTTGTATTAATTATAAACAAATAACTTACACATACATACAATATATCTTAGGTGAAATCAAAACATATCACTCTCCTCATTTCCATTGTATAACCGGCCATAGAGAAGAACCAAGAAGGAACCAAAATTTTTGCAAGATCAAGCTAAAATATTAACACTAGCATACTCTTAATCAAGGTTTTGAAATAAAAACCTAGGGTATTAAGAAAAACCTTGTTCTTTAAACCTCATCACTACACTAGTAAGCATTTCATGATCATTTTTATTCTTCCATATTCATACTTTGGTCATTTGTATCATGCTTGAAGAAAACATGCAAGTTATATGATTATCTATACCACTTTATTTGTTTTTAAGTACTTATAATGAATATATATCATCCTATAATTATCCCTTGAAACATATCATTTTTGATGATGTCTAGGAACCCATGACACCCTAAGAAGGTATATGGTAGGTTTAGAATAGCTTTGGTGTTGATTTGAAGTGGTTAGAATAAGTATTACGCGAGAAAAATCAATTTCGACAACTATAAATAAGGGTCTGATCAATTTTGCTAAGTCTGGAAATTTTGACAGTTTGTAAAATATTTTGGGCTAGATATTTAGAAAATATACTTTAAAACGAAAACGTGGCCGCTTGAACGGGTTAAAACGGAGTTATAACGAAGAAGTTATGCTATTTTCAAGTTTAACGACGAAAACTATATTTTCCGGAAAATTCAGCATGCTGTCCAGATTTTTAAGGGTTAAAAATGAGTCTTAAGCGTTATCTAAATGAGTCGATTTATCAAAAATATATTAGAATACTTTAACACGAAGCTAAGGACATATAAAACGTAGAAAACGGACATATAACGACCAAGTTATTCACATTTTAAACAAGGTTGTCGTAACTTTTATTACAAGTATAACTTATATATTTTCCTATTAGACAAAAACTAGTTACCGCTAAGGACCATGTTGAGAGTCGTTTTTAACATCGATGGAGTAATTTTTAGAAAACGATGTCTTCTAGTAAAAGTAAGTTCACCTAGCCTATTTTCCAAAATGTCCAACCTTTCGTCAAACGGAGTTGTAATGAATAAAATACGGTCACTCAAACTTTGCCAAAAATTACCCTTAACCTATATTTTTGGTACAAGTGCCCTACTTTACCTATGTTTTTCTCCATGATCGAGACCTCTATGATAAAAGCTAAAAGCTAAGACCTTGAGTTAATGCTACAAGCTTTCCAAAACCGTCGAGTTTGTTTTCTAACACTCGATATTCACTATTTTACGACTAGCTTTTCGAGGCCATTTAGTCACTTTCATGAATTGTCAAATTATATTGTTTTGCGACGAAAAACTATAATTTCCTAATAAATCACTAAATGATTATCGTAGGATATCATTTCAACATAAATACTTGTAAAGTAATTTATAACTTCACAATACGTTATAAGATTATTCTTCAACGATAAACGTTATTTTCAAAAATTCACAAGTGGTATAGATATCATACGAGTTGCATGCATAACATTACATCATAACTTATTATAGATCATATCATTCATAATAGGTCATGGTTAGAGATTTGCACTACATTTCAGTGTACTCACTTTTGCCATCGCATCATTGTACCAAGTGAGTTCATAGCCCCACTTTCTATTACTTAATTGTTTTACAAACTCTTGGGGGGAGATACATGCTATATTTTTAATCGAACACAAACGCTTTGAACTGTATGTTATATCCAAATGCTTTATTGTCACTAAGTATTATGTTTCCATGTTTGAAGTTCCTACATCATGCACCATTAGTCACTTGCGAGTGAGCGCGAATATTGTGAATAGGCCTATTGGAATTAACACACCCGTTCTTATTGACCCAGTTAGGGGAAATCGAACGCACTATATTCGAATCAATAAGGTAAATTGGCAAGTTTACCTACTAGGGCTGCGATGAAACAATTTTACCAATTTCTATTGGTACGAGGTTTACGCTTTGGTTGTCATGAACTTAGTGAAATAAATGTTGTTTTGTTTTCAACGATGAGTGTGAAACAACGTAACTCACACTACGAATATTGTGTTCAAACGAATTAATTAAACCTATGAATTTCACTCAACCTTTGTGTTGACTGTTTTAAGCATATTTTATCTCAGGTATTTAAGGCATACACTTCATGGTATGCATGTGGACTTATCATAGAGTCGTGGTGACGACGCGTCACACATGGGATTTATGCACTTTTAAAACATCGTTTGACTTGTATCAAACTCTTTTTCGTACATGTTGATTTTCATTTGGGACCTATACTTTGTAAACTCTGAATATTTTACTCAATCAAACGATGTATTTTCCAAACGACACTTTAGGTCGTTCAATATAACTGTAACTGTGATGCTATGGCAGTCACCCCCAGGTATTCCATTCCACTGCAAAACAGGTAATTTGGGGGTGTGGCAATCTACTAAGTGCTACAAAACTAGGGAGCTTCATGTGAGGGGTTTCATTTGAGTAAAACGTATCGACGTGTTGCTAGATTTACGATTTAAAGTGTCCTAGCTCCTCGAACGTTTACTACATGACCTATGAATTGTGATGGCCCGAACGGTAGTACGATATATATAAACTAAACACGATTTCACAACTAGACCATTTCTATAAACGACATACACAAAAACCATGTACTACATCATGATCAACCTAGAGACGTATATAGATTTGTTATTTCTTTCGCATCATTATTTCAAACCTAAGTCGCAGCATCCTATTCTAGATTGCTCGTAGAAGTTCTCACGGCATATCCATCATTCTCATTATACATTTGATATCATTTACTCTGAGGTGAGTTCATAGCCCCACTTTCTATTACTTAATTGTTGTACAAACTCTTGGGGGAGATACATGCTTTATTTTTTTAAACCGAACACATTGCTTTGAAATTGTATGCTTATCTGAATGTATTATGTGCACTAAGTACCACTATTGCCAATCTTAAGTCCCTATTATCATGAACCATTAATCACTTGCGAGTGAACGCGAATAATGTGGATAGATCTATCGGGATTGACGAATCCCGTTTGTTTGACTAAGTCCGGTAAACAAACGCACTCTATTTGAAGAACCATAGGTTAATTGGCAAATTACCTATTAGGGCAACTGTTTGACCAAGACCTGGCAAACTATTATATCAATTTCTATTGACAAGCTGTTAACGTTTTCGGTATCATGAGCTTAGTGCAATAATATCTGTTTTGTTTTCAAACCATTGGTGTAAGTCTATAGCTCACACTACCAACATAATGTGTTCAACCATCAAACAAACTCTATGAATTTCACTCAACCTTTGTGTTGACAGTTTTAAGCATGTATTTCAGGTCCATAATGTCGGAAGCTGGCACAGAAGAGCAAGGACTAGATCAAGAAGGCTATAAATATTTTATCATTCACAAAACATCAAAGACTTTATATTGATGTACTTTGTAAACAATGGAACCAACTGGGACCTATTTTGTAAACTCTGATATATTTGAATAATTTGAATGATAAATCTTTTTTTAAACGACTCCTTTAGAGATCGTTTTCTATTGTTATGACTGTTGTGCCATGAAGTAACACCCAATTTGAATTCCGCTGCATATCACCAAATTGGGGGTGTTACAGGTTATACATGCACTTCAAAATCATAATAATCATTATTCATAATAGAACACGATCTTGATTCTCGAACACACATATACGGACATATAAAACACAAATAGATCATATAAATACATCAACACCTCTCACCATCTCTCACCTAAACTTACACATAGACACTAACCAACTTAACCACCACACTACATACCAAAGTCATCATCCCTATGCCTTCCACAAAATAATTGAATGATTCTTGTTAATAGATATAAAAACACACACACATACACAAACCATCACCAAAGCCCTAATTTGACTTTTTGTATAGCTCTAGGGTTTTGTTTTCATACTCAAAGATTTTAACTCGTTGTTTACAACAATTTTACGGTTCCAATAGGTATTGGTGGTGGGGCCGAATAGCGGCAACCGGTGCTGGGTGATTGGGGATTTGGGTGGTTGGTTAATTGATAGGTTTTTTAGTAAGTGAAAAAAATAAAGACGATGATTATTAGAAACCGAGTGTTTGAATTTTGTAACTGAAAATTAGGTATTTAAGCTATAAAACTATAGTTCCTTTTTTTGATGAATTTAGCATTTGCATGTAAAGCTAATTGATGTTAATTTGATAATGTTATTCAGAAATATGTAATTGAAAGTGTTTAATTATGGATATATGTAATTTCTCTTAAGATTTAAAGAGTCGCTACATGTATCATTGCTATATGCACAATATCGTGTATATGTTTTTTTATCTCACAGTCTAGTACGGTCGTGCATTTATTTTGATATTTATATTTTCGTTAATAAAAAAAATTTAGCGGTATTTAACTATTAAACATATGTATGTGCGGGTTAAACTTATAAAGACATGAGTAGTTGTTCAATGCGAATAGTAAAAAAAGTATTTTTCTGGATATCCTTACTTAATCAAATAAAAAATAATATCAGATGTTCATATATGTATAATCTCGTGTATTTATTTACATATCACAGTAACTCATGCTTTCATCTTGATATTTATAATTTCCATTCATATGCATTAATATAATATATAATGCTAATAATATTTAAAAATATAACCAAATTAGAAAAATTATAAAGTCTAAGGGGTATTTATTTAATTTATAAAGTTTTAAAAAAATGAAAACCGATAAGTTTACTTAAATTCATTTAATTTATTTAAAATTTAACAACTAAAGTTTTATTATGCTCCTTCTGTTTTTAGTTTGTTTTTACAAAACTAACATACATGTTTATATATATATATATATATATATATATATATATATATATATATATATATATATATATATATATATATATATATATAATATATAAGAGGAGGCATGCCACATATAATGCCACTTGGCATCCCATAATGCCAAGACCAAGTAGTTATTATGTGGTATCTTAACTACTGAACCACGACATTTTTTTGTTGAGATTCAGTAGCCGAAAATCTATATAGGATAAACAAACCTTATTATTTACTCCCTACTTTAATCAGAAGAATCCTTCCCAACTCATTCCATACCCTAAAACACAACACACAAATCTAAACCCTCCAGTCGGTTTTTTATTCACGATCGATTAGGAGAAGAAAAAAAGAGGAAAGTTATAAAATCTAGGTTATTACTGGTTTTCAATGGTAGTTGCTATGCAACAAGCAGGTAAATGCTTCTAAATCTTTGTTTTTTTATATTATGCCTAAATTGTTAGGTCCAGGAAAAATGGAACTTGGTCTTGGAATTGTAAGTAGGGTTTTCTTTCTACGTCACCAAAGTAATATTGTATATTTGAGTTTTTGTTTTGTATCGTTTTTAAAGTTGATTAACTTGTGTATTGATTTAATTTAGCATGGAGAACCTCGTGCAGTTGTAACAGACATCCAACCTGTGGATTTGGTGTATACAGATTGAGGCTCTATTTCAGTATAATAAAGTTTCTTTGTTGATGATTTTTTGTAGGATCCAAAGGAGAAAGCCAAGTCTACGTGTTCTTTTCCAAAACCTTATTTTTGGTGTAATCATTAATAATTATGATGTTATTGGTGTTTACAGATTGAGGCTAACCAACTTGATATAGCTTTCACTCATTCAGTCCCTTCATGATCTATATGGAAACGACAATATGCTGTGTTTATATATCAAATCTGAAAAGTATTTTTTGATTTTTATGTAACCTAATTATACAAATTAACAGGAGATGAGACTAGATAATACATTGTTGCTCTTCGTGTTTCCTCATTAGAAGGAAGCTTGTGTTTGCTGATAAATAGTACGAGTAGATACATGCTTAAAATCAGTAGAGTAAAGTTTCTTTGTTGATGTTTTTTTGTAGGATCCAAAGGAGAAAGCCAAGTCGGAGACTAGAGATTGGTTGAACAATACGGTATGAATTAATATTTTCAATAAAATAAGGCTATAATTTAGGGTCAGCTAACATATCTGCATTTTCATATAACTTTTTAGGTATCGAAACTGGAATCTCAAATCGATAGCTGAGATGGAAGGGCTGTCTGTTAAGAAAGAAAAGCGAGACCCCCAACACTGGTAAGATGGTAAATAATGTACTCAATCTCTTATATTTTCAGTTTAGAGATCGGTAATTAACACCCGTACTTCTCATTCTCGGATATTTATATATGCATATGTTCGGGTACGTGCTTTTTACAGGCTTCACATTGACCACATCTATTACCGAATGGAGAAGTGTATTATATTATGTTCTATATACCTGAGTACCTACAATTATAATCGTTGTTCTCGATAAGAACCTAAGTAGAACGCCATGCAGTCATTAGAGAGTAACTGGCTCGAGTCTGAACTCAATAGCAATACCATATTGAACCCTGTTAAGAAAGATAGTAAACCAGTGGTTAAACCTTGTGAGGGTGCAATTGTCAAATATCAACCACCTTTGTAGAGCACGGCTCAACTTCTGAAGATTCACTGGAAATGGATCTTACTTCTGATGAAGTTAAAGATATTTTAGAGAATATGGATTTTATGTGTGGTTCACCAGTGAGAGAAAATGATGACCCGTTTGTCTTTCATGATATGTCTGATAGTGATCGTATGATGGATCAGATGCTTTCGAGCCCCTCTTCAGAGAATAAGACCGTCAGTTTTTGACAAAATGAGGTCAACAAACGTAGCATGAAAAGGGGATTCATAATTTCCCAAAATCGTGAACTGAGATTTTACGCTAGATTCATCAGTTACGGACCTTTATCTTATATAGTATCGAATATAATCTACTGGGAATATGTCTCTACATCGCTGTAAGTGTTCTTCACTTTCTTGCTTCCCAACCTAATCTATTATCACTGTTATTTTGTTACTATTATTAGAGTGTACTCGAACGGTTACTAATGCATTGTGGTTTTTGTTCATTGTCAACAGATAATGGTTCAGTTTTTGATCATCCACACAATAGCGAAAATGGTGACGTTTTTATTATATCGGAATATCAAATGTAAGCTCTTAGAAATATGTCATGACTCATGACTGGCATTATATAAGGTACAGTTTTGGGCATAGAGCAAACTTGTGTGATGAATTTCACTCTAACGCAGAGATGTTATGTCACTCAAATGCAGAGAAGCTGTGTTGTTTAATATGTTTGGCGTTTCTTACGAAGACAAATTCATGTGATGTTTTGTACAATGATATGATTATATTTTCTAAATGGCACTGTATAGACTAACTATAGATGGTGGATCTAATGAAGTTCTCTTTAGTCCATAACACAACTACATTAATTTAAAATAACCAAAATTAATTTACATTAATATGTAACTTGAACTGCAAGAACAGATATCAAAAGTGGTTAATACTACAAATTAAAGTATTTAACTGTATGCTATGTGATTGTGTAGGAGAGAAATCATTGATGAAGATGGATGGCTTCACAGAGGGGATATCTGGTTATGGCTACCTGAAGGTCTCTTAAAGATAATTCATAGTTAAGCACATAATTTAAGGTTGTTGATTTCTTTATATTAGAATATGTGATAATATCCGGCCGAGTATTTTTGTTGAGTATTTAGTCTTTAAGATTTATGTACTATAATTATATTTTGTTAGGAAGAAGAATATTTTCAAATTATCACAAGGAGAATATGAAGCCACTGAGAAAATTTAGAATGTATATGTTAGCTCCAAGTTTGTTGCTCAGTGCTTTGTATATGATATGATAGATTTTACATTTATTTCTGTTTCGGGTGTGCCTTTTTTCAGTTATCTTGAGGTGGCCAATGCTACAGGTTGGGTAACTGGTCCGAATGGGGTAACTCCTTAGGGGTGTCCCAAAACTTTGAACATGCTGGACCCATTTGACATGTTTCTTTATTAGCTAATTTATCATTTGACCCGTTGGAGATAACAAACATAGCCCAAACTGACCCGTTACTTACTTGTTCTTTGTTGATTGGTGATAGCCTGAAATCCTTCTTGGTTGCGATTGTCTCACTGGACCATGTAACATATTGGATTTCACATACACATCAAACCATAAGCAAAGTAGGCGTACACAAGAGTTTTAGAGAGAGAAAGTTAGAGGTTTGGGAACTTTAGTGAGAGAAAGAAAAAATCTTATTATGAGCTCCAACTCTCTACCTTGGAAGGTAGAGAGTATTTATAGTCTTTACATAAATCGCCACCTATCGGGCTGTGGATCAGGCATACAGTGGGTAAAGACCCGTCCGTCCTCCACGGTGTTACTTAAACTAAATACTACTTAACTTATATAAATCTACGACTACGAGCTTACTAACGATTACATATACTTGAGGTGACCGACTCTTTAATACTTGGATTTACTAAATCCTAACAATCTCCCCCTAAGGGAGGTCACCTCAAACATATACTAAAATTACATTGAATACAAACAGATATTACATTAAAAATTGTTCTTGCATTCTTGATGTAGTACTTTGCTCCTCTTTGCATGTTTGGTTAATCCAAGTGGAGTTCTTTTACTGATCCACGTGATAATAATTTTGAGCCAGCTTTTGAGATCATCAGCTAACAAAAATCTCTGAGACATCCATTGTGGTGTTGGTATTATGTGATGTTGTGACTTTCGGACCGACATGCTCACATTCTGGATCATGATATCTTCTCATCAGAGTAGCGGAAGCTTTCGTTGATTCATGATATTGGCAGCAGCGTAGCAGAAGCATGGAGTGATAATATCAGAGTCATTGATGCACTAATCATGATTTCTTTGGAAATGAATGTGTTGTGTGAGCATGCGGCTATGGATTGACCGCTCCATTCTGATCAGCTGCAAACGTAGGGTGTTCCTGCATAAAACAGTTAGCAATAAAGCACACAAGAGTGTCTTTGATCACTTTTGTTGAATTGAGGTACACGGCCCACGGTTCCCCGTTGATCAGTACAAGTACTGCCTGTGATCAGGTATAATTCCGAAGAATTTCCATGACAGGGTTTCGCAGCTGCTCTAGCTGTTCTCAAACCAGAACGTCTCAAAGAAGACAACACGGAGTGAGTGAACCAGCGAATAGAGATTCATTGATTGATGAAAAGAGATTTGAAAAAACAATCGTGTATTGCTCAATAGAAAATTTTTTTTGCAATACGACGAAGGTTTTAATGAAAATCAATTATCAATCATAAACACCTTTTGATTTGAAATATTCGTACACGGTCGATGTGCTAAAGAAAAGAGTTTTTAAGCACAATGACCGGTTTTTCAAAGGTATCCGTCAATCCATAACCTGAACCAGGATTGATTCAAAAGATTGAATCGCCCCATTGTTTCTGTTCAGTTGTCACATGGTCGATCTTTTGAAAAGATCTCACATGTCACCTACCAGGAGCTTGTTTGATGTTGGCTCCAGAAGGCTTTCCATCTTCATTGTGAATATTTTACATATCACTCGGATGTTCTGGCAATACCACAAGGATAATGCGTAGGACTCATAAGATATAATCTCTCTTTCCACATTGTGTGAAACAGAGAGTCTTCATTGAAAGTGTCCTAAAGAGATTTATTGATGATCTCGTGGCTCTAGACTCAATTTTGTGCATATTTGGTTCCTGTGCCGGAGACTAGGGAGAGGGTCTCCTTCTTCAATATCAACAATCTCTAAGGGAAAGTCGATAGATTATGTAGGTTCCCCGTGGGAATGAAACAAGCCCTTTTAAGAGGAACTTGAGTGGTTTGGGAAGATGTAGTGCAGTGCGTCACTGGGTCCATGACGTCTTGTCTTCAATACCGATGTTACCTTGGTAACCACCAGTAGCATCTGAATTGAAACCCGGTTTCTGCCCTAAGGTTGAATAAATGGAGGGCTATTTCTTTTCACCCTTTTTCACATTCAATTCTTTTTCATTCTTCAACCCCTTCAGTGCTTATCGAGACTTCATAACTAGAACCTTGTTGGTTTTATTCCAGTACTAGTTCAGTCTTAGTCCGCACTCTTCCCACATCTCATTTTTCTCCTTTTTTTCAATATACCTAAGGACTTCTACACTATCTAGTGGATTGTGTCTGGGTAGATCCCTCCGGTTCTGGCGGATCATGGGAACAAATACCTACCCTTATCATCCTTATATCACCATACATAAAGTAAAGTTGGTCGGTCTATTTGGTATTGTTCATCTGCCATTGGAACCAATTGAAAACCATTTGAAAATCAATCCAGATACTTATGATATATTACCAAAGCATTTTGTACCTGAATTGTTTTTTGATATTTTTAGAACAAGAGCTCCCCCTCAACATGTGCATCAAGTGAAATCGTTTTGCACACGGAGGCAAGAGAAAGAATTTAGCTTCTTTGATTACCATTTTCTAAAAGATATCAACATCACTTCCCTGATCAAAACAAGTAGATAAAGCATATAAGGGAGGATGAGGTTTTCATAAGCTTGCTCCCCCTCAATATGTGCCTTGAGGTTTGAAATAGTTTTGCACATACAAAAGGGAACAGACTGCACATTGAAACAAATTGATCACGTTTCGGATCTTTGTGGTTTAAGATAGATGCTCCCCCTCAACAGGTGCATGGAAAATTTGAAATCGTTTGTCACATGTGGGGAGGAAAACTTGCTAAACACTTCTGAACCCATTTATCAAATTATCAGCTTAAATCCAATTTAAATCACAAATTCTCCCCCGAACACAATTATCAAATCATTTGAGATTTGTGATCTCTGTAGATTTAAATTGATTTTGAAAGCTTTTAAGGAGAATTGTGACTTGATTATGAAAGCATTTTAACTGATAAGGATCAGATTTTGAGATTTTGGACTCCATTGATTAAACATGCATGAATATCTTTTGAAAACAATTTAATGACACATAACTTTTTAATTTAATTGAAATCATTCTCCCCCTCAATCAATGACCTAAGTTGTTGATTGAGAGATAGATGTTTTGACACACTTTAAGTCCAAATGATTTCCAAAAAAATAAAGTCCGAGTTATTTTTCAAAGCAATTAGTTTTCATTAGATAGTAAGGATTTGTTTAAAGAATCAGAGCATTAAATTTGACAGCCAAGATAAAGCATGGCTCTGTTCTTTCTTTGAAAAGCGGGTTACCGCCTGGAATGACAATAAACCATAGTTTCTCTTTCTCCCAATTTTTTTTTTTTTTTTTTTTTTTTTTTTTTTTTTTTTTTTTTAATGAAAATTCGAACAACATCTAAAGTCCTGTGTCATTCTTTGAATGACATCACAAAGATCGTAGATATTATCGAATAGAAAAATAGAAAAAAAACATGACAAAAAGACAATATTTTTCGAAATTTTTCAAGGTTTTTAAAAAAATTTATTTTTATTTATTTATTTATTTTTTAAAAAGTTTTATATTTTGTATTTTGCTTTTTGAATAGATATATACAAGAGATAGATGAAGAAAACCTTTTACTCCTCTTCTTCCTCTTGAAGACGTTTGAGTTTTTCCGGTTGTAGGCTCTTAAGACCAAGTCGTGGAAGTATAAACTCAAAACATTCTCTAGGAAGCGCTTTGGTGAAGATGTCTGCTAACTGGTATTCGGTCCTCACAAAGTAAAGTTCCACCACACCGTTTTCAACTTGTTCCCTGATGAAATGATGTCGAATGTCGATGTGCTTTGCTCTTGAGTGTTGTACGTTGTTGCATGAGAGAGCAATAGCACTTTTATTATCACAGTACAGAGGGATTTTGTTGAATTCAAAGCCATAGTCAGATAATTGGGATCTCATTCATAGGATTTGAGCACAACAAGATGACATGGCTATGTACTCAGCCTCTGTAGAGGAAATAGAAGTACTCATTTGCTTCTTTGAAGACCAGCTCACAAGCTTATCACCCAAAAACTGAGCACCTCCAGACGTACTTCGACGAGTATCTTGACATCCTGCATGATCAGCATCTGCATAGGCTGTTAGTGACATACCGGTGTCCTTCGGGTACCAAAGTCCCATATTGATGGTTCCTTGGAGATACCGAAAGACCCGTTTAACCGCTTCAAGGTGCTTTTTAGTAGGCTTAGCCTGGTATCTAGCACACATGCAAACAACGAACAAGATGTCTGGTCTACTAGCTGTGAGGTACATCAGGGATCCAATCATACTACGATATTTTGTTTGGTCTATCATGATCCCTGAGTGGTCCTCATCTAGTTTAGTACGTTCAATCATGGGAGTATCAACAGGGTCACTAGAATCAAATCCAAATTTCTTTAAAATCTCATTTGCATATTTAGATTGATTTATAAAAATGCCTCCGGGACTTTGTGAAATTTGTAATCCCAAGAAAAATGACATTTTTCCCATCATTGACATTTGAAATTTAGAACCCATTTCTTTTGAAAAACGGTCACACTCATTCAGGTCAGTCGAGGCAAAGATGATATCATCAACATAAATTTGAACGTGAATTAAATGTTTGCCTGACTTTCTGGTGAACAATGTAGGATCAACTGCTCCTTTGCTGAATCCAGTAGATAGAAGAAACTTTGATAGCGTATCATACCACGCCATTGGAGCTTGCTTTAGACCGTACAGAGCCTTCTTCAAACGATAAACGTGAGTAGGATGCTCTAGATTCACAAAGCCTTCAGGTTGGCTGACGTAGACGACTTCTTTAAGATCTCCGTTAAGAAACGTCGTCCTTACATCCATCTGATAGACTACCATGTTCTTACTTGCAGCATTAGCCAAGAAGATTCTGATTGCCTCGATACGAGCAACAGGAGCAAATGATTCTTGTTGGGATATGAAAGTGCTGAAGATATGAAAGTACTGTAAAATGCAGAGTACTGGAAGAAGTCAAAGAGTCAAAGTACTGCTAAAGACAAAGTCAAAGTACTGCACTACGAAGTCAAAGTACTGCAAGAATTCAAGAACTGTTATATTCGTTTATGGAAAGTATTGTATTCCATGTTTAGATTACTTGTCGTACAAGAATACAAATTGTAAACCGACTAGGATATCCTTGAGTCTATAAAAGGACTCCTAGATTGGCATTAGAGATACGATTTAGAGAACGAAGTTTATTAGTTTTAGACTTTAAGAATTCACAAGTTATTTAGTGTTTTAGAGAGAAGTTCGATAATCTTAGAGTTGTTTAGAGTATCTGCATAATAAGCAGATTTAGAGTTTATAATAAAAGTTATTCTTCTTAGGTTTGTTAAGTAAATTCCGCGTACTTGATAAAGATTGCTCAGTGTTTCTTTGTTAATAACTTAGGATTTATCCGAGGTTATTAAACCTTAACAAGCTAGTTAAGTTAGTTTGATTAAAGTATATCGATCCAACAAGTGGTATCAGAGCTTGTGTAGAAACTCTGACTAGGAAGAAATCCTACTTCAACAATATTCAAGATGTCGACTGAAGTTGTTCCACCACCCTCAATCACCTCACTCAGAATTCCAATAATCAAGAAGGGAGAATATGATCTCTGGTGCATGAAGATGAGGCAATATATTGCCATTACAGACCATGCTCTATGGAATGTAATTGTGAATGGGAATGAAGTAGTTACAGAACCCATTCATGTTCCTGGACAACCAATAGCACCAAAGGCAGTCTTACCAGCAGCAACCCTAAGGAATCAAGAAAAGGCACTAAACATTCTCTTATCTGCCATTCCAGATGGTCATCTTCTCAAATTTCATGATGCTAAAGATGCTAAGCAGCTCTGGGCTGCTCTCAAGACCATAATTGGAGGGAATGAAGCCTCTAAGAAGATGCACAGAAATTTGCTGAAGCAACAATTTGAAACTTTCACAGTTGGTGAAAGAGAGAATCTTGATGCTGCATATGATAGGTTTCAAAATCTCCTCAACATGTTGGAGTTATACAAGGCAGAAGTATCAGTTGAGGATGCTAATTTGAAGTTTCTAAGGAGTTTGCCGTCTACATGGCATGTGATTGCTACTATGATCAGAGGACAACAAGGATTGGATGTCATGGACTTTGATGATCTCTATCATCAACTGAAGGTGTATGAACATGAGATGAGTGGTCAACCCAATTCCAAATCTCACAGTATTGCTTTTCTATCATCTGAAAAGAAGAGCAGTACTTCTAAAAGTACTGCTTCTTCTCAAAGTACTGTTTCTCAAAGTACTGCTGTTTACAATCCCCCTTCATATGCTCAGCAGGCTCCACCATCTACCACTTTGCACTCAGATGAAGTTGTGTGCTCCTTCTTTGCACAACAAGCCAGTTTACCTGTCACTTATGATGAGGATCTAGCACAGATTAAAGAAGATGCACTTGAAGAAATTGATATCAGGTGGCAAGTTGCTATGATCACTGCAAGGATCAAAAAGTATATGAAGAAGACCGGCAAAAGCATTGATTTCAAACCAAAACAAGGAATAACTTTTGACAAATCACAAATTGAATGCTTCAATTGTCAAAAGACTGGTCACTTTGCAAGGGAGTGCAGGTTTGCTAAGTATCAAGCAAACAGAACATCTGAGAAGCCAAAACTTGAGCTTAAAAAAATTCCAATTACTGAAACAAAGGCCTTGGTTGCTCAAGAGAAGTTATCAGAAGTTGACTGGAGTGAAGAGTTTGATGATGAACCGGTGACTTACTGTATGGTAGCAGTGGAAGATGCAGTTGAAGACACAGTGGAAGCATTGGACTGGAGCACTGCTTTTGATGAAAAATCTGAACATGTTGCATTGGAATCTGATGATGGCTTTGGAGGATTTGATTGGAGCAAATAAAGTGAAGATGATCCTATTCTTCTTGCTATGGTGGCTACTTCACCAACTCAGTCTCCTATCTCTGAGGTATGCTCAAACTGTTATGAGTTTTATCTAAAATTACTTAACAGTTATGTGATTGAAAGAGATAATTGTGTTAAGGCTAGGTCTGAGGTAGCAGGTTATCAAATCACTTTAGAGTCTATGGAAGCCAAAATATTAACTCACGAAAATATTGAAATGGCTTGGGCTGAAAAATATGAACAACAGGATTACCAGTTAAAACTTAGTGAATGGAAACTAAACTGTAAAATTGCTGAAATTGAGAAATTAACTAAGGAAAGAGATGAATTGTTAGCTAAGTTTGCTGCTTGGGGAGAGTCTGGCTTGTCCCATGTTGCTTATGTTGAAAAACAGAGAAGGGCTTACATTAGAACAGGCTTAGGATTTGGAATGGACTTTAGTAACATAGATGAAAACCAACCTAGTGATCAGGATGATGGTGATTTTGAGGACATAACCACTAGTGATGATGAACTCATTAACTATGTAGATACAACTAGTAATGAGGGCTCAATAAGTGAACCACCTCCTGAGTATAAGAAAGATAATGGTTATCATGCTGTTCCTCATCCCATTAGTCATCAACCCTCTAGGCCTGATGTTTCTCGTTTTGGAGTAGACAGTCTAGAGTTTAGGAAAAAGCTTGTTGCTCAATCTAGGTCTGAAAAACCCAAAGAAGCTGTTGTAAATAATGTTCAAAATCCAGCAGTACCTTCAAAACAAAGTACTGCTCAACAAGCAGTACCTTCTGCAAAAACTTTTCAAAACAGTACTGCTAAACCTTTTGGGGATAACTTTGGTCAAAACAGGTTTTATCATTCACCAAGAAGGCAAAATAATTTTGGGCATAGACATAGAAGAAATCACTTTGGACATATGGGTCAAAAACTGTGTTTTGTGTGTTATAGTCCTAATCACTTAATCAAAGATTGTGATCGACACTCAGAATATCTTAGTAAATTTCCAAAGAACAGATCTGCCAACCACACACCTAGAGAACACAAACCAGTTTGGAATAATTCAAATAGGGTAAATCATAGAAACTTCACACCAGATCATAGATACCCACATCAGAGAAGACCTTTTTCAAAACCTTCAGTATCTCACAGTACTTTCCAAAGTACTGCTCAGCCAAAACAAGGTACTGATCACACTATTTGGAATAGGAATCCTAGGAGATCTCACTATCAACCTAGAAGGTATTACAATACACATAGGGGATCTAGATCACAGGAACCACGTGTTAAACCAGAATGGGTTAAGAGGAAAGGTACTGCTGAGGGACACACAGTACTTTCAACAAAAAGTGAATCTGATGTTTTTGTGATACAAGAAAATGCTAATAATCTGGTGAAAGAGATTTATGATGAAAAACCAGAAAGTTTTGAAAATCCACATGTTAAAGATCAAAAGATAATTTTGGATCATCATTTGAAAGATAGTGGGAATTACATACTCAAAGAATTTGAGTTTGTAACTCCACAAGGGGAACACAAGTCAGTAATGGCTTGGGTTCCTAAAAATCACAAACTCTTTTCTTTGTGTGCAGGGCAACCCAGAAGAGGAGCTTAAAGATCATCTAATTGTGGATAGTGGTTGCTCTGGAAGTATGACAGGAGACAAAGAGATTCTATCTGATTTTAGAAATATTAGTGGAGGAAGAGTTGCATTTGGGAATGATCCCAATGGAGGAAAGATTACTGGAAAAAGAACTATCAAAGCAGGGCTTATTGACTTTGAGAATGTTAGATATGTGAAGGAGCTTAGATATGGTGAGTATTGGTATGATTAATTACTAAGCTATATTTGAGGGGAGGACTATAAGGTGTTAGTATAGTCCTGTGTATTGCTTGAGGGGAGGATAATTATGACTACTTAGTTTCTATGGAGGAATTTGGCAAAGTACTGTTTTTCCTGAAAGTACTGCTTGGAAAGTACTGCTTTGGGAAAGTACTGCATACGTGGAAAGTACTGTTTGTCGTTTTAAAGTACTGTTCCAACGGTTATATTGAGGGGCAATTAATGCTAACGGTTGTTTTATTTTGGGCAGTGATTTTTCAAATCTCACCTATAAATAATTACTTTCCGATTTTCCCTCTTATATTCATCCATTAGCATCGTTTCCATAATTCTCTCATTCTTATTTGATTTTAACTCTTATTGTTCTTTCATAATCACCAATGGCGAATCGACCTACTGTTTCAAAGCACAATATGGTAGCAAACTTAGACAAGACTGAAGATAATGAGGCGTTTCATGATATTATCGATTATCTAACTGGGTCGCAAATCAGTTATGCTCTTTTAGTCGAGCCGGATATTATTGCACCATGGATTCAAGAATTCTGGGATAATGCAAGAGATAATATGGAAGAAGATGAATACTATATTAGATCCACAGTTGCTGGAAGAACTGTGAAGATTACTGAAGCTTCTATTCGAGAGGATTTGTTGTTTAATGATGCAGATGGGGCTATTCATTTTGCCAAGGAATTGATTTGGGAAACTTTTGGGCATCTTGGTTATGAAGGTTCTTTAACGGAACAAACATTCAGAAAGCAGTTGTTTTGTCCTCAATGGAAGTTTTTAATACATGTGTTGTTACATTGTATTAGTGCTAAAAGTACTTCTTGGGAGCAATTTGGGTCAAATATTGCATCTGCTATGGTGGGATTAGCTACAGATCGTGTTTTTAATTTTTCAAGGCTAATTCTTGATGGCATGCTTTCTCACATCAATCATGGATCAAAATGGTTAATGTATCCCAGATTTGTACAAGTTTTTCTGAACAAACAACTTGATGATGTTCCTAAGCCTACAGATTTATTACCTGCTATTGTTCAACAATCAAAGAGTTTTACTTTTATGGCTCGAAGAAGTGATTTATTTAGAGGTCCAGTACACCATTAACTACTTCTATGATGGAAGTTGTTCAGGCTGTTAGAGCAGATGATGAAGATGATGCAGCTAGTGCAAGTATTGCATCTGAAGGTACTGCAACTGCAGGTACTGCATCTGAAGGTACTGCATCTGCAGGTACTGCTTCTCATGAAGGTACTGCATCTCTACAGGGTACTGTTTCTCCAAGCCCTGAGGTTCAAGAAGAGGTTATAAGATCACCTACTCCATCTCCACCACGATCTGTTCCTGTTTCTCAATCAGAGGAACATTCATATATTCAAGGTGAAGATCCATATACTATACCTCGTGAAGGTTTATCTTTGGATAATTATGCTTTGACAAGGGAGATAGTTAAGTTGCAAAAGACTACTAAGGTTCAAGCTAAGCAGATAAAGAAATTGAAGTTAAAATTTAGAAGGCTAAAAACTTTTTTATGGCCTTTGATTAAAGAATTTCGTATCTGGATCAAATCAAAGAAGAAAGCACAAAGGCAGTCTAAGATACGTAAACACCCAAAGGTTCATAAACCATCTTCTGTCAACTTGGGGAGGAATTTAGAAGAACAGAAATTGAAAGAAGATATGGTTAAAGAGAATGAACCTGAAAGTTCTAAAAAGTCTGAAGAAAAGATCATTCAAGATACTGATGAGCAAGTTCAAGCTCAAAGTACTGTTGATGATCAAGGTACTGATCAACAAAGTACTGGTTTTCAAAGTACTGGTTTTCATGATACTTTCAGACAAGAGGTAATAACTCCAAGAGTGTTAGATTTTGATGAGGAAGCTGGTCCTTCAACAACTGTACATGAAGAAGTTGTTGGTCCCTCAACTGTTTTCCAAGAGGAGGAATCTATTCTCAAACCTATTCATTCTGCAAGTGATGATGAGTTCATTGCTACAATTTTAAGAGATTTATCACAACCAAGAGGAGGAGTTACTATTCGAGAAGTACAAGAAGAAGATCAACAAAGAACTTCTCAACCTGCAATTGATCCTAAGGATAAAGGAAAGGGTGTTCTGGTTGAAACTAAGAAGAAAAAGTTAACTTTAGCAGAACTTAGAGCAATTGAAGTTGCTAGGAATGAAGTTGTTGCTAGAAAAGTTCAAGAAGAGTTAAATGCTAAAGATAGAGAAGCTCAGGAAGCTCAAGAAGCTCAGAATAGAGAAGCAGCTCAAAAGGTACAAGATGAATTAAATGCTGAAGCTGCTGAACCATTACAATCACCTGTTCCTGTTAGATTTATGCCAAGAAGACTTAATAAAGCTAAAGATAGAAATGCTATGATGGCTTCTCTGAAAAGTCAAGGGTATAAAGGATTGCAGAAGTTCAATTATTTTGAGATGAAAAGATTATATGATGCTGCTAGGGAGGATTATAAGAAGGATGTTGCAGGCATTAAAGACTTTAGAGAAGAAGCTACTTGGACTGAAGCTGAAAGAAAGAAGAGCTTGAAAAGAAAAAGGAAAACTGAAATTACAGATGTTCAGTTCTCAAAGAATGAAAAAGTTGAATTAAGATCTGAGACTAGTGATGAATTAAAGAATTATCTCAGAGTGGTAGATTTTGATTATACAAAGGAAGATGATGACATGAAGATGAACAGATCAAAGATTAGTGTTTTTGAAGTTGTGAAATCCAAGGATGGAGATTACATGATTTTTCATAAAGAAGATGAAAGCTTCAAAGTTTTCAAAAGGCTATGGGATTTACTGCACATTATAGATAGAGTAGACCTATTCTACTTATATCATGTGGTGAAGGCTTACTTTGAAAATAATCCTCTAGAAGGGATTGGTTTAGTTTTACATGGTGATCTCATAACTATATGGGAAACTGAAGAAGAGAGCACTGATGATATTTGGAAGAATCAAGAAAGCTGGGAAATTGTTTGCTGGAGATTCTTTGAAGAGTCTGGAGTTCATGTTTTAGAGCTGGAAAATGGAACAATGATACACATGTTTGCAGAAAGAAGATATCCTCTCACAGTTAAGCTCATGAGAAGAATGCTAGAGCATGGAATGGAAGTAGAAGAGGATAATGAAACTGCTTGCATGGTTATCAACTTGTTTATAAACTGGACTACCATTGCTGAAGATGATCAATAACTGGTATGAATTTTATTTGAATAAATATTTTTTTGATATATCAGTACTTTTATTCAAAGTACTGCTGATCAGACAATACTTTCATCAAAGTACTGTTTGTAGAAATAAACCAGTTAAATGAATTTTAGAAGAAACCTTTTGCTAAGTAATAAATATTTTGAAATAAAGGTTGAATAAATGGTTTTTGTGATGATAACATCAATAGGTTATCAATCCACCATGGTTACAAAAGGATTGACTAATCCATGAGCAAACGGCTCTGGTAAAGATATATCAAATCCGTTTTTAGTTGACAACTTGCTAATAAGTTGGATGGTAATCAACTCACCATATCAGTAATGTGAAGAGTTGGCTAGCCCACAAGAAAATGGCTTGTGGTAAAGGCTGTGGAAAAACTATTGTTGGTAATTAGTTCACCATTAGATAGAAGAACTAACTAGTCCAGAAGGGTACAGCTTTTGGTAAAGACAAAACAAATCTGTTGATAGCTGATGATTTGCTAAAAATCATATGGTTATCAGTGTACCATGGTCTTACACACCAAAACATTTGGCTACTCCAGAGATAATGGCTTTGGTAAAGAGATCTAAATCCATTAAGTTTTCAATGATTCACCTCTCACAGGAGTTAACACACCTGGAAGTGATGAGAATAGTATGCAACTTTAAACTGAATTAATGTACAAATTGTCATATGTTGCTGTGTTGCTGAAAAGATGAAGTTTGCTGGATGCTGCTATGAAAGAATAATTTAAGAAATACTTTGATAAAGCACAGACACTACAGAGATTCAATCCAAAGACTAAGAAACAATCTGTCCTTTAAAAGATGGAGTTATTAAAGATATATTCACAAAAGGGAACTTGAAGTCAAGCAAGTAGAATTCAAGTTAGGGGAGGATTGTTGGGATATGAAAGTGCTGAAGATATGAAAGTACTGTAAAATGTAGAGTACTGGAAGAAGTCAAAGAGTCAAAGTACTACTAAAGACAAAGTCAAAGTACTGCACTACGAAGTCAAAGTACTGCAAGAATTCAAGAACTGTTATATTCGTTTATGGAAAGTATTGTATTCCATGTTTAGATTACTTGTCGTACAAGAATAAAAATTGTAAACCGACTAGGATATCCTTGAGTCTATAAAAGGACTCCTAGATTGGCATTAGAGATACGATTTAGAGAACGAAGTTTATTAGTTTTAGACTTTAAGAATTCACAAGTTATTTAGTGTTTTAGAGAGAAGTTCGATAATCTTAGAGTTGTTTAGAGTATCTGCATAATAAGCAGATTTAGAGTTTATAATAAAAGTTATTCTTCTTAGCTTTGTTAAGTAAATTCCGCGTACTTGATAAAGATTGCTCAGTGTTTCTTTGTTAATAACTTAGGATTTATCCGAGGTTATTAAACCTTAACAAGCTAGTTAAGTTAGTTTGATTAAAGTATATCGATCCAACAATTCTTCAAAGTCAATACCCTCCTCTTGACGGTATCCTTTTGCAACCAATCGAGCCTTGTTCTTTAACACATCACCATGCTCATCAAGTTTCACTTTGAAGATCCATTTTAGAGCAATGATCATAGCACAATCTAGAGCAGGTACTAATTCCCATACATCAAGTCGATCAAACTCATGAATTTCTTCTTGCATAGCATTGAACCAGCTGTCTTCATTCATGGCGGTTTTAACATCTTTTGGTTCGATCTTAGAGAGTGCGGAGTTGAAGAAGCACCATAAGTCATCGGTTGCCAGTTGTTTCCGTGTGGATACTGGACGAGAGGGATTTCCAATGATGTTGTCTAATGGATGATCGTGAGTCCATTTTCTGAGGTGTTCATGTGGCTGTTGTTGAGGGACTGAAGTAGCAGAGTCGATGTCTCCTGAAGAAGATGGTTCTGATGATGATTCAGGAGCAAATATGTTTTCAAATGGAGCATCTTCAGGAGTAGCAAAGGGATTAACTTCATCATTGATGCCAGAAATAGTTCCATGATGTACATTTGAAGATTGATGATTTGTTGATGAGACAGAATGATCAGCAGCAGGCGCTTCTTGACTTAGTGATATTGAGACTGAAGGATTGACTTCATTCACAGGGATATGAGCAGCCTCTATTATGGGAATTGACAGTTCATTAGCACTTGGCTCATAGTGTTCATCAAACATCAGATCAAACAATTTCTTCAAATCATCTTCAGTTGGAGGTACATATGGAGTTGCTGGAGAGGGATTTGGTACAAGGGATGAACCAATGGGACTGTTTTGAAGTGCGGGTCCAGAACTGGATTGTCCAGGAGCCATATGACCGGTCAGCTCATCGAACGTAACGTGAATTGTTTCCATGATATTTCGGGTTCTTTTGTTGTAGATTCTGTAACCCTTCTTGTTTGGTGCATAACCAACAAAAACTCCAATATATGCCTTTGCTCTTAATTTCCTAAGTCTTGACCATCATTCGTTGGATAACACAAGGCACCAAACACACGAAGGTAGGAGAGATCAGGTTTTCGTTTATGAATAAGTTCATATGGAGTTTTTCCATGAGAGGTGTGAATAAGAGAACGATTTTGGGTGTAGCAAGCAGTGGCAATGGCTTCAGCCCATAGAAACATTGGAACCTTTGAATAAATAAGCATTTTTCTTGTGGCTTCTACAAGAGTTCGATTTCGTCTTTCAACTACACCGTTCTGTTGAGGAGTTCGTGGAACACTTCTTTGATGACTGATTCCAACACTTTCATAAAACTGAATTAAGTCTTTGTTAACAAACTCTGTGCCATTGTCTGTTCGAACAATTCTGATTGTATTGTTGAGTCAAACCTGAAGCTGTTTGATTAGTTTGATGATGACATCTGTAGTTTCATCCTTTGTCCTCAAAAACTTTACCCAAGTAAATCGAGAGTAGTCATCAACAACTACTAGAATGTATTTCTTCCCATTTATCGTTTGCACTCTCATTGGTCCGCACAGATCCATATGAAGGGTATGAAGAACTTCCATTACAGAGTTTGTGGGTTTTGGTTTGTGGGCATATTTCGTGCTTTTTCCCAATTGGCAAGCTGAGCAAAGATGATCTTTTTCATATTTTAATATGGGTAAACCTCTGACAAGATCCTTTCTGGAAAGGTTGTTTATGGTACCAAAGTTCAAGTGATTGAGACGACGATGCCATAACCAAGACTTTGTTTTAGAAGCCTTTGATAGCAAGCAGATTGGAGAGGACTTCATCATGTCGTCGATAGAGATGGTGTATAGGTTTAAACCTCGAGTACCTCTTAATAATTCCACACCATCAAGTTCTCTAACGAAACAAGAATGTTTTCTAAAAGCCACTTCTAGATCGGAATCACATAATTGACCAACAGAGAACAGATTGTGACCAAGACCTTCCACATAATATACCCTGGAAATCACACTTTTACCAACCACATAATCTCCATATCCCATAATAGCTCCAAAATGGTCGTTCCTGAATCTAAATGTCCCGATGAATTTACTTACGAAGTTCATGAGCCGCGACCGGTCTCCAGTCATATGCTTGGAACAACCTGAGTCCAGGTACCACAGAACGATTTGAACGATCTGCAGTTGAACACAGACAAGAATGGATAACTGGATAATTGGGATCCCCATGCAAGAATGGGTTCCATTTGGCTAGTAACAGTGATTGGAACACCCACATCAAAAATAGAAACATTCATATCAGAAATAGAAGCAATGAAGTCATTATGAATAGATGCAGTACTAGTGTCCGTATTTGCCCTATTCAAAGTATGTTCACTTCTTAAGGGAATATTTCTACCAGTAGGCATCCATTTTCTAGTGGGCATTGTCTGATTAACCTTATGGCCAACAGGTATCCACTGATAACCTATCTTACTAAATGTTCTTCCTGTGGGTTTCCACTGTTTTCTAACTTTCTTTCGCCTTTGCCTTTTAGCCTTCTTAGAATGATTTATTGCATTAACAATATTAACTGGGGATTTGACCGCATTAGACAAAGCATTCATACCACATTCATGATTAGTAACAGAATTCACGCAGACATCATTACATGGTTTGCAAATAGTATTAGAATTCGAATTAATTACAGTACGCCTATGGCTAATACTAGAATCAACACGATTTGTTTTATTCAAATTCTCCCTACGGTGATTTTCTAATTTCTTCCAATGCACATTCTTAGCTTGCGAGGCCCTATCATTCCTTGTATTGCCTTGAGACTTTGACCTGCTCGCTTTAATGTCATTGATTACTCCTGTAGAGGGAACGGGAACATTAGTTGGTTTTGCTACTTTTTGCCTTTCCTGTTTTGATGTGCTGGGATGTGAACTATTCGAAGGCACATTGAGGTTCACTTTCTTAACACTGGAGGTGCTGGGATCTGAACTATTTGAAGGCCTACTAAAGTTCACATTCATAACATTGGGCATTGAATGATTTGTATACTTGGCATTAGGCATAGAACAGGGTATCAAGGGGTTGACTTGCTCACCTAGGGATTTAGGACATATTGTAATTAAGCATTCTAGAAGTTCTTGAGATCGTTTGGCATATAAGCATGCATGGCCAATTGCATTATCAAGTGGTTTCACTAATTTATCCTCTTCTACAATCTCACGGAGACATTTTAGACTATCCTTAAGGTATGAGAAATATGTTTAAATGGAAAGTTTGTTATTCCTAAGGTGAGGAGGAACATAATTCACTGACAAAGCATATTTATTACAACCATGCACCTTTGATGGACCATTCTCCCCATTGGTCATTGGCATTTTCCCTTTTACCTGATTCTTCAGATTCTCAATTTCCTTTTGCAACGAAGTTATTTGTTCATTATTTTTATTACGAGTGACTTTTATTGACTTAAATAACTCATTGAAATGACATTTAAGCTTTTCATTTTCTTCGAGAAAACTCTCATTTTCCTTTTGTAAAGCATTGACCAAGTTTTGTAGATGAAAATTTTGAGAATTCCGAGAATCTAAAGGAGGAGGCATTTGGGAGCCAGGCACATTGTTCATTTCACCCTTTAATTGAGAGATTTGGGCTTTCAACTTTCTGATCGTGATGCAATGAGCTCGAATCTGTTCATCACGTTTGCTAATTTCAAAAACTGCATCAAATTCAGGAACATCCAAAGATGTTTTGATATTTGAGGTTTTAACATTTTCTTTCAGATGTTGATATTTTAATTGCAAAGCAAGATGCTCAACTTCTAATTTAGAAAATTGTTTTACCAGGTTATCATGATCATCCTGTTCAACTTTATCATGCAGTTTAGAGTTAGTTTTTCAAGCTCAATGACACGATCATGGGAGACTTTTAGAGCAACAGATAATTCATGAAATCGAGAAGCATTAATGGAACAATTCGTAGCAGTGTAAAACACATCTTGAGTAATACATTCAGAAATAAGAGTCTCATTCAATGTATGCAAGTTCTTCCTCTCAATCTCATTATATTTTAGTGCTCGCTCATAGTCACTAACCTCAACTATCATTGCATCAGATTCTTTTTCCATTCCTTTAATATCTGAATCTATCCCCTTTTTAAGACTCTCAAATTGATCTTTTAGTTGTTTAAAGAAAGGCATGACCTCAGTTAGATAGCATTCATTTGTTTGCTCAAAACCCCTTTCCCCTTCAGTAAACCCAGTGGGTGTGATCCTTTTCTTACAAGTTTTCTCAAAATCGACAAATAGTTGAAAAATAACATATTGACTGATTAAGGTCTTGCTCTTAGTGGCAATAGTTCTAGGAACTAAATGCATTGGTGTATTTGGAGGATACACAGTCGCTGCAGGCATTTTCCTAAGGGGAGGGTTTGTTTCAACAAGATTTTCAGCTTTTTGCTTATCTAAGTCCCTTTTCCAGAATACTTGTTCAGGTGTTAACAACGTTTGAGGCTTAAATTTGTTTAAGGAGATCCAGTTTTCCTTCTTGTAATCATGGGGTTTGATCATTATGTTATTCTTTTTACATTCAGGATCATCTAGCTTCTTATTCATTTTCTCCCTAGATGCATCATCTAATTTTCTATCTTCCTCAGTGTACTCAACGCAACTAGGTTTCTGTCTAGGCTTAAGGATTTCATTACCATCATAGATTACCTTATGAGCACTTTTAGCCTTTTTAATGACCTCTGGATTTGGTTCCTCAACAAGGGGAGTACTATGCTTATCACTTAAAACTCTGTGCTTAGTGATTAAGTGAGCAGTTTGAATAGTATTTCCTTGTACGTACAACTTATTTTAAAGCTTGTTTTTCAAGGTTTTTAGATTAGAAAAATTATTCAAAAGTTTTGATTCCTTAGCACAGAATTCTTGCTTAAACATTTTAACATTTTCTTGAAGTTCTTGTTTTTGCTTAGCAGTTTTAGAAAGCTTTTCTTGTAAAGAGTTTAACTCTTGTTTTAATACTTCTTCTCTAAACTTACTTTGTCTAATAGTTGTACGCATTTGGTCATCCATCTCCTGCTCACGAGTGGTTAACTCTAACTTAGCTCGTTGTTCATAAATAGCAACACGTTCTTTATAAGCATTAAGTTCAGAGATAACAGACTCATCAAGGGTACATGCAGTGTATTCGTCAAAAACATAGTCATCATTGACTGCATAAGATACATCACATGGTACAAATCTCTCTTTCACTTTGTTTCACGTATTGATCATATGGGACAACATCGACATTGCCCATATTTTCAATATCTGACTCCATAATTACAGTTGATTGTACTTCATCATGTATCTTTTGCTCATCAACTTCATCGTATAGTTTAAGTACCTCATAAATGCCTTTGTCTTTGGATGGACCAGCTTGTGGTGATGAAGAGACTTTAGGAGAGACCATTGGAGAAATGCTAGCCATGAAAATGGTTTGTGCAGTAGGTTCATCATCAACGTCAGAGTCGTAGGCATCACAATCAGCGACTTGAAAGGCATTCTGATGATTATGACCAATCTCATGAATTGGTTGTTCATCAACATCAGCATCATATGTCTTGGCATTCCCTTCAGCAAGAAACAGTAACTCCACTTCATCCAAAGTTGCTCCATTGTCCTGAGCTTGCACTAGCAACATCTTATCCTTGAAGTACTCGGCATTCTAAGGGCGTTTTGGTGATGTGTAGTTTCTTGCAATATGTCCCTCACCACCACAGTTGTAACACTTGATCGGCTTTACATGTCCTTGATTTCCATTCCTTCCCCTATTCTGATTTGCAGCAAAACCTCTACCAACTCTACCTCTTCCTTGTTCATACTGTCTTTCTTGAACAGGTTGTACCATAACCTTTCCGTCTCTGACAGTGGCCTGATTGTGTAGATTAGATGCTGTTCTGAGGTTGTTGTTGGTGTGTGGGAGAGAGTTCATGTTTTGACTGATCATGAGAGCCAGTTGATTAATGAAGTTTCCCACGTGTGCATCAGCATCAGCTTGTTTGAACATTGGGTCGGGAATGAGTTTGTGATTACCATTACCCATGGGTATGACTTGTGAGGCTTTGGTTGTGATTCCTATGTTAGAGTAGAAGGCAGTTGAGTCATTTGATGAACTTGTCTCTCCCTGGTTAGTTTTGAACTGATCAAGAATCCTTTTTTCAAACATAGCATGTCTCTCATTCTGAAGAAGGAAGGCATAGAGTTGCTCATAGTTTGTATTCTTCAATCCTTTGGTTAGCTTCACAGAAGTGACAAACTTATGCCATTCGGGATTCATGTTGTTCACAAACTTTGAGTTCAGCTGAATGTTTGGCATGGTCATTCTGATGTTTCTCATGTCATTGACAAGCTTGTGGAATCTCACGTAATACTCATAGACGCTCTCATATGGTTTCATCTTGAAGTGCTCAAACTCATCATAGAGTTGTGATTCTTTGTCTTCCATAGTTAATTCAGAACCAGACAGAAGCATCTTGACATTATCCCACACTGCCTTGGCTTCGGTGTTGTGATTGATTAGCTTGTAGATATCTTTTGGAAGACCTTGAAGTACGATGTTAGAAGCCCTGATATCAGCATCGAATCTCTTTTTCTCCTTATCATCGAGCTCATCATACGTCTTTGGCCTATCTAGTCCAAAAATCATAGTTCCATCTGTAGCAGTATCAATTATGTCTCTTGTAGTCTCAACCAGATAAGGTCCTTCATCAATCGATTTGAGAATGTTGACCCCATTTTTCTTACCAAGACAGTACAGTCTGATTCTTTGAGCCCAAGAGTCGTAGTCAGTTCTGTCAAGCATGGGTGGACGAGTATCTGAACCAGCTGCTTGAACATCCTCGGCAACAGTGGAGATGATTGTAGGTACGATGGAAGACATGTTTAAAGATTACACGGGATTTTATAACTCTATGATTAAACCGGGAAATAGATTCTTTCACGGGATTTTACTAAATCAAGAGAAAACCGTATTACAAACAAACATTAACCAAGTCGCTAGGATTCCTTGAATCAAGTCGCTAAGAACCAAGTTGCTAAGACAAGTCGCTAAGTTCCAAATCGCTATGAATTTTGACAGCAAGTCGCTATGCACCAAGTCGCTACGAGATCAAATCGCTAAATAGCAACTCGCTACTGGTCAAATTGCTAACACCAAGTCGCTACGAGACTTAAGAACAAGTCGCTATCAAAATTGAAAGCAAGTCGCTACCTTACCAAATCGCTACCCGTAGTGGAGAATCCACCAACAGTACTTTTTGTCAGCTTGTCTCTAAAGGCAAGTCGCTAGGACCAAATCGCTACCACAATACACTACAACTCGCTACAGATTTACAAAGCAAGTCGCTACCAAGAAAATTACACCGAGAGACAAGTCGCTAACTTGAAAAACTTCCAAAACACACTTTTCAATCCAAAAACAACCCAACCACGATGATTCAAGCCTTCCAAATCAAAACCTAAACACTTGTGATGATCCTAAACACAAAAGTACAATCAAAATCCAAGCTTTAACACTAGAAATCAACCAAATGATGCAAAAACCACTAAACTTTCTCAAACTCAAAAACCACTAGAAATCCAAAGATATGTAAGAGATGATCTAACCATGGCTCTTGATACCATTTGTAACATATTGGATTTCACATACACATCAAACCATAAGCAAAGTAGGCGTACACAAGAGTTTTAGAGAGAGAAAGTTAGAGGTTTGGGAACTTTAGTGAGAGAAAGAAAAAATCTTATTATGAGCTACAACTCTCTACCTTGGAAGGTAGAGAGTATTTATAGTCTTTACATAAATTGCCACCTATCGGGCTGTGGATCAGGCATATAGTGGGTAAAGACCCGTCTGTCCTCCACGGTGTTACTTAAACTAAATACTACTTAACTTATATAAATCTACGACTACGAGCTTACTAACGATTACATATACTTGAGGTGACTGACTCTTTAATACTTGGATTTACTAAATCCTAACAGACCAGGACGTGTTCAAAGCATGGGCAGCAGCTGAAGGCATTAAGGTGACTTTTAAAGTTCATAACATACCCAATCTAATTGTCATGAACACGAACTGCATGCTGTTATTCTACAATAGCTTTTACTAATTCATGTGTTGCATTGAGGAGTTTGTTGTATGAAATTCTTGAGTAGGTGGAAAAATAAGTGGGATGGGTAACGGATGACAACTACTTTTTGACCAGTTGGAGGAAAAATGTTACCCAAATTGAGACATTTACGGTTGACTCATAAATGTTTTCATAATAATTTTTATGTCGATGTTACAGTTACGGAGTCTTCTGGTGGTCTTTACGTATCTCCAACAATAGCCGGTATCTGAATTGGAGGTCTGATTGCAGGGGCTTGGGCAGCTATGTTTTCTTTAGGACAAGAAGGTGACATATTTTGATCCTAATCTTATAATAACTAGCCCACTTTTTACCACATCTTATACACTATAACAATCATTATTGATTCGTTTTTTTTAAAAGGTTACCTTGAGCGCACAAGAGATATAGTGGAAGCATCAAAGAGGACAAAAAACGGGTATTTTGCTGTCTCCAATCTCTTTCAAAATTTTAACATAAAACTACTTTTATTCCCATTGTCATAAGAAAGATCATCATAATGGTTTGCCGAGTGAAAGATATCCCAGAGTTTTATATCGTCGGAAGACCAGATATGGCAATTGTGGCTTTTGGGTCTAATGTTATCAACATATTTGAAGTGAACGACATGCTGTCTTATGAAAGATGGCACTTAAATCTGTTGCAGATACCCAACAGGCATACTATAACAGCTCTTATATCTTTTAATAGGTCAAGCGGGTAATATTTTGAATTTTATTGGACCAAATGGGTCAAAACTTGCCTAAAATGTTTCAAATGTATATAACTATGATTCAAATGTTTCAAATGTTATCATGGGAGGGGTTACATGAGATGAAGTATGTTCTTGGTATATTGTTTTTGATTTTTTTACCGATTATTTGTGTCAATTTTCACATAGCTCCCCGTCATTATTGGTTAGGAGTCGTAACAATGTGGATCGTTAATTTGTCATCTTCCAATATAATTTCCAACAATCCATGTCTTGAAGCTCTCTTGGACATCATCAGATGTTCTTTGCTGGCAACTTGAACAGGTATAAGTGCTCCTTAAAGACCCATTGGCTGATGTTTGAACAGACGCGTCATTTGTTTTGGTAGCCAAATGATCAAAAGATAAAGAAACCACTGATTTACTTAACGTTGAGTTTCTTTGGTGGTTGTTGTTATGAGACCGATTTGAGATGGTCAATCTCCCAAGAAGTAGATTAAAGAGGCGGAATGATAAGGCCCTTAGAGCGGGCAAGACTCCAAGAAACTAGAGAGGAACTAGACTTTAATATTCTTCTTCATTCATATCATTCATCGAAATAAACTACATTTAAATACTTGAAATACACAGACTACCACTAGCCTAGTATTTAGGAACAGTTACGTAAACATGGATAAAATGTGAAACGTGAATGCTAATATAATGCGGCTATAACCACTTCTTCCTAAATACATGCATGCAAACAAGTGAATATGGAGATCATGGGCACATTGTATCAATATCATCCAGAAGACTTGGTCTTTAGCTCTTGTGCATGTATCAATACCCCGCGCCTGAAAACGAGCCTTGTCCTCAAGGCTCATGGTTTTGTATCTCGGGTCACCTGGCTCCCAGGGTGGTTCCGGTTCGGTTTGGAGAAAAACAAACTTAGGTGGGTGACATTGCTGGCCATGATAACATATCTCTAGGCAACGGAAACCATGTTCAGGGTTACCATTAGTGTTGTGAAATAATGGTGAAACAGTTTTGTTTGGTAAGCTATCTAGCATGGTCAGTGGGTTTATGGTGGCGATAACATTTCGTGCGATAGTGGGGGTGAACGGCGGTACAGAATTAAAGATGGCTATCTTATGTGTGATTTGTGGCGCTTTATGAGTCCGGTTGGCTGTTGGAGGTGGTAACCGAGAAGGAGTTTGGTTCGTGACATCGGTGCTGATGTTTGTGAAGTTTGTGACAATAGGAGTTTGTGTGACAACCTGGGTTGTGGTCTTGGTCATATCGGTTTTGGTAGTGTTGGTGTTGGAGACGGAAGTGGCAAGGAATTTGGCCATGACGGCTTCGAGTTTGGAAATGATATCGGCAAGGGTGGCCATGGATTCTTGTAGGGAAGGTGGGGATCGTCTTGGAGGTATCGAGTAAGTCAATGAAAGCACCATTGTTATGAGACCGATTTGAGATGGTCAATCTCCCAAGAAGTAGATTAAAGAGGCGGAATGATAAGGCCCTTAGAGCGGGCAAGACTCCAAGAAACTAGAGAGGAACTAGACTTTAATATTCTTCTTCATTCATATCATTCATCGAAATAAACTACATTTAAATACTTGAAATACACAGACTACCACGAGCCTAGTATTTAGGAACAGTTACGTAAACATGGATAAAATGTGAAACGTGAATGCTAATATAATGCGGCTATAACCACTTCTTCCTAAATACATGCATGCAAACAAGTGAATATGGAGATCATGGGCACATTGTATCAATATCATCCAGAAGACTTGGTCTTTAGCTCTTGTGCATGTATCAGTTGTCGATAATCTCTAAGCCTCTTTAAAGACTAACAACTAAGGTATGAGTGGGACCCCCAAACATCTTACTTGATCTTAAAGATGACCTGATTTAATCACTTACCTTTTACTGATTCAAGGGGTATGTTCAAACTGAATTTCAAACTTTCTGCCACCTTCTACTCTACTATTGGGTTAATCCCAATCGACCCAACCCAACGACCCAAGTCAACACCCACAATGACCCGGTCAACGAAAGTCAACCATACGAAAAGTCAAAGAAGCAGTTACACAACGGTTACATAGCAGTTACAAAATAACTGCTCCACATTTACAGAACCGACACAATGGTTCTTTGTACCATTTCAGTTTGTATAAATAGTTAGGTTTTTTGTAACAAACATGTTAACCTTTTCCAGATTTATATATCAGTTTTAGTAAAGGGTTCAAACCCAAAATCCCGTGTTTTCTTTTTTATTGTTTCTTGAATGATGTATACATGGATGTTTGTTTGATCATATCGATCTTGGAAGTTTTGCAACACACCTGTCCAACAGTGGTATCAGAGCGAAGGGATCAAACAACACAACAATTCATGACTTAATCATCATCCAAGATTCAAAACAGAAATTCCCATCGAGAGGATAACACGAAGGCAAGAAAAAAAAAGGAACAAACACACCTTTTTGAAGAAACAAGATTATCAGAAGTTTAATTGAGTCACCAATCGACTCAATCTCAATCTCCAATCATCAAATATCTATCGAACAAGAAACCCCCAATTCATTCGAAACCCTAGGTTTCATATTGAGGGATCCTAGGTGCTCGCGAAGAACACTGAATACCGAAGAAGAACCAGGCGGTTAACTTTTGGATTTGGAGAACAAGAAGAAGAGAGACAGAGATCTATTCTTAGTCTCAAGAGTGACGATTTTTTTTCTCAGAAGTAAAAGAGACGTTTTGGTCTCAAGAAAGAGACAGCTTTCTGGTTTTATCTCCGAAGAAAATAAGGAGGCGCAGAATATATTAGGCATCAAGTTCCAAAAGATACAATATGCAACCCTCCACTTTTGTTTATTTTTTATATAATATATATTAGTAGTATATTTTGATATATATTGTATAGTTGTATTTTTTTTAAAAAGGTTATTTTTAGTTTTAAGATTTAAAATGTTTTTTTAATTTTTTAGATTTAGTTTTATAAAGTAGTTTTAGATTTAAGTGTTTTAAGTTTTTAAGGAAAAGTTGTAATAGTTTTAAAAGTTTAAGTTTTTTAAAAGTTTTTTTTTGTTTGGTTTATGACAAGAAAATTCCAAGATTATTAAAGTTTTAAGATTTTCTTATTTGGTTTATGGTAAGAAACAAGTTTTTGAGATTTTTCTTATTAGGTTTATGATAAGAAAACAAGTTTTTAAAGTTTTGAGATTTTTTATTAGGTTTATGATAAGAAAACAAGTTTTTAAGTATTTTTACTTATTTGGTTTATGATAAGAAAACAAGTTTTAAGATTTTACTTATTAAGTTTAAGATAAGTAATATATATATAAAGTTTAAGGTTTATAAGTTTTAATGATTAAAGTTACTAAGTTTTTAAGTTCATATAAAGTTTTAAAAGTTTAAAGGATTTTAAAATTTACATTATCAAGTTTTAAAGAATTACAAGTTATGATTCACGTATCTATCATCACTCAAGAATCAAACTAACCAAGATGCCAGAGGAAAAGCACACCATTTGTGTTCTTATGAAGAAAATTGAAAGAATGAACAAAACCAGAATAAACTACACAGTTTGCGTTTTGTTACCAAGAAGAACATGATCAACCTGGAAATAAGGAAGATCACAGATCACAAAGGTGGAAATAACAAGATCAACATGGTCATAATGAAGATCACAGAAGAAAAAGGTGAAAATAACCAAAGAAAAATTGATCTTCCTGGATATAAGGATGATCACAAGCACTACAACAAATTAATAGCTTAGATGGTGGATTTAACCAGAAGATGAATCAAGAAGACTTAAAGACTACGTCACAGCGATTGTGATTAAGGGGGAGAATATTGGGTTAATCCCAATCGACCCAACCCAACGACCCAAGTCAACACCCACAATGACCCGGTCAACGAAAGTCAACCATACGAAAAGTCAAAGAAGCAGTTACACAACGGTTACATAGCAGTTACAAAATAACTGCTCCACATTTACAGAACCGACACAATGGTTCTTTGTACCGTTTCAGTTTGTATAAATAGTTAGGTTTTTTGTAACAAACATGTTAACCTTTTCCAGATTTATATATCAGTTTTAGTAAAGGGTTCAAACCCAAAATCCCGTGTTTTCTTTTTTATTGTTTCTTGAATGATGTATACATGGATGTTTGTTTGATCATATCGATCTTGGAAGTTTTGCAACACACCTGTCCAACATCTACTCCACACAAGACGCTTGGAGAGTAAACAACACTCTTCCGCGCTGCGTTGGCAATTTTTGGAGACTCTGATAGCACAGGAGCATTAAATGCATCAGAATCTCTGCCAGCGTTGATAGAAATGCTACTTTCTCGAGCATTCTGAATTCCAAGGTCTTTTTCGGGTTCTTGTGAATTAATTTCTTCATTTTCGCTTTCTTCTTGACAGCTCGCATACTGCTCACTTGCAAAGTCTCCATCATAACCATTACCTGACTTGCTCATCCTACCACCTCCTGTAACAGGTTTTTACTTGAATCAGTACATATATTAAACATATATATGTACGATGAATTGAAAAGCTCGGATCATGGTTTTCCTTTTCCTGCTTGCTTTTTTGTTATTGGACTTAGAATACATATGCAGATATGGATGAGGGAATCGTCCCTGGTGGTGGGGCTATTTTTATTCATCTTTTGGAAGAAATCCCGTCCATCAAAAAGTCCTTGGAAAACCCATATGAGGAAAGTGGCGTTAAGATTATTGCATTTGTATGTTCCTATTCTTTCACCTGATACTATTTTTATGTTTTTTATACGGGGTGTATTAATTATAGTTTATATTAAGTATTATTTTCAAGCAATGTGGTTTGCCAAAACAGCCACAATGAGAAAATTGCATCTCACATGGGTGACTACGCGAATGTATATCGAAATTTATAAATACCCCTCTTGGTAATTACCTTTTAAACTATAGAGATTTAGACATGGATTATTGCATTATAAAAAGCCAATATCTTCAACATGTTGACGTCTGTAACAGGGGTGATGTGGTAGAAATGGAGACATGGTGCCAGCGTGAAGGAAGGATTGGAATTAAACGCGATTGGATTATAAAAGACTATGCCTATGGCGAGGTCCTTGGAAGGGCTACAAGGTGCATTACAGTATTGTTTCTTCGTATTCTTTGTCTCATAAATTGTATACATGTTATGATTCATGAGGTTTTGGATGAAGATGTTGGATCACAAATGTTACTTCAACTCCAGAATTCTGGTATTTTTTAGCACGCGAAGTTTAATGTTGCACTAGAATCATGGATTGACAATTTCCTGTTGAATCTGCAGCAAGTGGGTGATGATGAACGTAGATACTAGAAGACTTCAGAAAGTCAAAGATGATGTCATAAACGAGTACTTAGCATCTTGTCCAAAGGCATTGAGGTAGTTCTTCATCTCGGAGATATTTCATTATTCCTGGAACTTTTATATATTTATTGAAGATTGGTTACGTTGTGGCTTCAGATTAGCATTTCCTGAGGATAGTAATAACAGCCTGAAGAAAATAGGGAAACTGGAAGATCCAGCTGCATATTCGAGGCTAGGACTTATGGTATGGCCACATTTTTTAGCCTTGTACAAGGTTTAATTTCTCGATATAACCATTATAATAACATTGCTTGTACACAATATATAGCCAAAAAGAGTTGATCTAGATATGAACAAGCATGTCAATAATGTTACCCATGTTGGATGGGTTCTTGAGGTTTGTCAAACTATTAATCACTTTGGGTTACTTTTGACCCATGAGAAACATTTCACCTGTTTCATTTTCAGCCAAGATTTTAAATTCAATATTTGACCCATTCAAGAAAATAATACTACGTATTACCCAAACTGACCAATTCTTAATTATATAGATCAAAATTAGTACATCTAGCTGCACTTGACCATACCTAATGTTCATTAGTCATTTTGTAATTATTTTCAGTGAAAAAGGATTGGGAGTTGGCACAACGACTTGGAAAGAAGGGGCAGACCTGGTAATTATATCGTATCACTCTTTTTGATGTTGTTGTGCTATACTGCTATTAGTTGATGATGATGATCTTGATGACTATTAGTTGATCACTACTTGATGAAAGATATAGAAAAAGATACTGTAACTGTTTTCGATAGCCTTTTTTTATCTCTTAATATGTTACTTAGTTACTTTTATTATTAGTATATAGTAATTGACCATTAACATTTTCGCTACTTGCTAGGAATATATAAGCGACTTATTTGATGTTGTAAGCATTTAGTAGTATCAATACTGTACGTGAGTTATTTCATGTGTAAGCATTTACTTGTAGATTAAATCAAGTAGATATATTTTGTATTTTTTTTATATCTAGCACCGCGCGTCGGTAATGTGCTCGCAACAACATCATGCATTGGTCTTTGGGACCTTGAGCGCTATAGATTGCAACTCGCAATTTAAACCCAAGATCACGCATTCATAACGATGAGCCCTAGGAACTACCTGTTCATAGTAGACAAAGCTATTCTGTTACAACTGGTTGCGACTAATGAGAATAAATGTTAGGTCGCATAGCGAGTCAAAATATCTTATTGTTAGAAATATGTTTAAAAATATCTATCTAGAAATTGCTAATTTAGAAACTTTGATGGTTTATGTCTAAGGGTTTGCTACAAGATTTATTTCAATGTTCTAATATGATTATATGTATAAGCAATTACTTTTTACTTTCTAAAAATTTCATGCCTTTATTGTTTTCGGTGTGTCACATTTTAATTGATTTTCTCTATGGTGTTTTGGATCTATTTCTATGCATTCTTGGCATTTCTCCATCGTAGCAATTCTTTAGCAAAAGTTACCTGTCATTTCTTTATATCCTGCCTTTTTGTTTTAGGAATTTGAAAAAACTACATATTGAATGATGAATTAACTTTAAACAGCCAAATAGATGCCGTACTTGTTTGATGATATAGCTTCATACAATAGAACTCTACCATATGAACACAGTTCAGACAACTTTACCATTGATGCAGTGGAAGTACAGTCACATTGTATTTGCCATCTTCCAGCAATCCTTTTATTTGTATGAATAATATAAAATTTAATGTTTTTTCAACTGTACCTTAAAATGAAATGTTTATTTTCTTAATTACTAATATAGAGCATCGATCATGTTAAAGAGACCAAACAAAAGATTTGTTCCCGGAAACATAGTGAGGTATGCATCTAAAGGAAGCTCAGGCCAAACAAGAAGTTCAGGTTTACTTTTATTGTACAAAATATTAAATTCTAATTCACATATTTCTTTAGTTTTTTCAACTTCAAAGGCCTCCCTCTGAGATTACATTGTAATTTTGAAGATACATACATGTAACCGTAGTAATATTTAAAGGGTATACGTGCTCACCAACTCATTGAGGTTATTTGATCAGACAAGTAAATTATTTTGAACTGAATTATAATGTGATTATGCTAATCTTTTTGCTAAGCCAACCCTTCGTGACCACCATAAATGTTTTGATTTTTCAGTTGGATGCAGCTTCAGATTTTGGAGACGCCATTCAGTATCTAAAGGAATTTCTTCAGAAAATCAATGATCTTAACCATCAACTTAAAGCAACCCCATCATGCTCATCATTGGCACCAAGTAGCAGCTGCCACTTTGGCGACTGGAACCACCAGGTTTTACTCCCTTACCCCCACTCCCATTACTCATTGGCACTTTAGTCACTTCAGTATTATTTAAAATATATTTCTCAATTCACAAGGCATTATAATTTTACAGCTCATTTCGTAATAGTAGTTATTTTTGGACGAGAAGTCTATTGGTTCTCTGGAATTTAGAGGTATGATTGTATTCTATATATGGTGTATTGCATTATTGAAAACGAGGAGAATTTCACTAATGAAAAAGAAGATAAAACATGGCTGGAATTTAAGGAGTTTTATGACGGACTATATGTGTATTGTTTTTTTCATATCTCTTTTTGTTTGATGTTTATACACATATGAATTTATTTCATGTGTTCAATTGGTAGCGTGGATCTGAAGTAACAAACTCCAAATTTCCAAGTTTGATGATGGAGAGAGACGCTCAACTGGAGTTGATCATCCTTACCCGAAACAGGTATTAGGGGGTGTTTGTTTAAGCTTATTTGTGGGCTTATGAGCTTATCTGTTATTGGCTTAATTTCATAAACCTAATATTTCCGGCTTATTTTTAGACTTATATAATATTATGATAGCCCATAAGTCTCAAAATAAGCCGAAACTTTCAGGCTTATGAAAAATAAGCCAAAGGCAAAAAATGCCATAAGCCGACAAATAACCTGAAACAAACACCCCATTAGTGAATCCAATCCTTGAAGTGCGATCTGTAGTGGGCAGAGCAGTTATATGGCTGATACTTGAATCTTAGAACTGATCGTATAAGCAGAATTTGGAGATGAAGTGAGGAAGCACTTGAAGGAGAGTCCGTTCTTTAGTACCCCCGCAAGTGATATCTAGATTGGATATGACTTTTTGATTACTAGATTATGTAATTTGTACTTGTGAACATGATTGCAATGAATTTACTCAAACTGAATGTTCACATACTATCATCACCCTGTACTTTGCATTTGATTGTGTAAAATAATTCTTAAAATGACTGGTTGATTTTAATTAGTGTTGATTATTTTCACTGAATTTTGGATGGTGTGTTGTTTTTAAATAAGATTTGATTTGAAATTATATATATATCTGAGAAACATTACACTCGGGGACAAGTCGCAATAAAAATTAGTTGCAATCCCATTGGGACAAAAATACTACCCATGATGAGTGTATAATGCAAGTATCCAGTGTTCCTTTTTTTTCCCCAAACGTTCTTTGGCCACCTGCAGCTTTACACACCTAGCGAGGTTCTCTTGTTTAAAAGCCGAGGATCTTACCACTAGGCCATTTGGTGGTAGTTAAATTTTATGTATGCAACATACCCTTAAATTATAATATAGTGCAAAAAGGAAGTGACAAAATTAATAGTTGACACAGCCAGTTTCAATCTAATCCCTTTATGACTAACCTAAGCACTCACACTACAAGCAGTGTTGGTATATAAGCTTAGTCATAAAGAACTTAAAGGAATTGCTGGGAGACAACCATTCACAGAGGTTATGCAGTTAGCTGCTAGATGACAAGCTTCTTCTCAGTAATCGGAAAAAATGGCTGGGATCTCTATTTCTTTAATCAGCTCCTAAAAGTGTCGTATGAAGTTATGAACTGTAAGCAGAAAACTAGCATGTATAGGTGACAAACGGGCAGTAAGACAGGCTGGATAACGGGTCAAAACTGGCACTTTTGTAAAGGTTTAGTTGCTGAGAGACAACAAGTAATAAAAGTGTGGCACTTTTGTAAAGGTTTAGGTGATCACATTTAACCAACAATAAGTATGTCGTGATTGCACCACGTATATTACATTTCTGAAATATAATATGGATCTAGATCAGTTCACAAACAAATGATTGTTGGGTTAGTAGGTTGACAACAAGTTATCTTTATGTTTTCATTTTATCTAGAGAGTTTAAGAAGCTGTTAACTTCTGTCTTTCCATTCTCCCATTGTCCAATCCAATAACCGCTTTGGCAACATCTTATAACAATTAAGTTTCAGTCAAAAGTGGCCTCTTAATCTAAAAAAGACATGATTTTTTAACATTTTAAAAAAACATGCTAAGCAATTAATGTAGCTTGTCCGTATTAAATCATTATTCTAATCACATCGTTGATATACTTTATATGCAGATCCAGAGTAATCATCATGAGGTTGTCGCGGATTTGGTGCAGACCAGATTTTTATTTTCAGTTCCTATGGATGGGTTAATGTCTTTTTCCAGTAGACATGTTTCTGTGCAGTGGGTGCTTCGGTTTGAGTTCTTTACGACTCCAAAGAATGTAAATTGGACCAGGTATATTAGAACATAATCACATAATTATTAGTAACTTTTGATAATTATTACAAGTAGTAGTAGCTATTCTAGCTAAAGTAGAGGCAAGACGCGGGAAAAATAGGACTGTGTTGGGTTACCCGCATACACTTTTTTTTCCCAGTTAGAATTTTTTCACTAATTACGACTGATTAATATTTAACCGAAATTGAAAAAAAGTTGAGCACGTCAAGCGCACCGAAAGTCACCCAAAGTGTTTTCAAGTTGCATAGAACCTCTTAAATCAAATTTTCTTAAGTATACTTTTGGAAGGCAAAGCTTTATATACACAAGAACATTACAAACAACGTGAGGCATGATGGTCCAAATGAGAACACCTGCCGCCAATTGAAGAAATAAGAGATTTGGTCATTTTTCGTATACTTTTGATGATGACTATTATTTGTTGCTAGATCTTTTTAGGTATTGTATGATGATGGCGATGAAGATGTCTTACACCTGCCGCCATCTTATTATCACTTCTAGGTGCATGTCTAGGTAAGTATGGCTGTGGAGCCATAAAATTGGAGTAAGGTTCAGCACCTTTGTCTTGAGTGATACCGAAAGTAGGTCTTAAACTACCACTGCCAGCTGCAACTTGATTGTTGCCTGTTCTTCCAATATGACTGAAAATTGACCGCCAAGCAGTCTCCGCATCATTATCAACCTGTGTTTCCCAAAGTACAAATGAAGTAAGTATGTAAGATAACTTTGTTGTATTTAATTGGTATAGGTCGGACGGGTTTGATAAGAGGTCAACAGAGGTACTTATTTCTTAATCTAAAACAAACCAGTCCACGTCCTATCTTTCGTTTTTAAGACACTCTCTATCTCTTAAAAGTACATAATTTGTGTTTGGAAAAGCTATCTAAAATCCATTTTGCTTTTCAAATTGCAGATTGAAGATGCGTAATTTGTTTTTCAAAATCACAAACACCCCTTAGCTAGATATGATTTCATGAAGTTATAACAACATATATCCAGTTTTATTGAATAAATCTCAATTATTTTTATATTAATAATTACATATGAGTATGTCAATGTCCATCTATGTGCAGATTACTCAAGTTTATTGATTTTATGCCAAATGCCTATGAAAGTGAGTATTAGCTATATTGATTCTTAACTACATCATTCACTTATGGTTGTTGAGCTGAAAGTTATGGTTTCAGCAAATTGCGACTGGGTTTGGATTGAACTTGGGTCAAAGAACACTAGGAGCAAATGACAATGCGGGTAGTGTGGCTTCAGGCTCTATAGCAGCCGTTCCAATGAATCATTGCTATGTTAAGTGTCCGTTGATATTACAATGTTGATCGATTTTTTAGTTTCAACTAATAAAAGTCTAGGACACAGATTGTGTTGTTTCTACAAAGCATGGTTTTATCTCATTGGCAACTATATGTCTTCGTCTCAAGGGTCAAGAGTAGAAAGGGTTTGAAGATTCTATGTTGTGATAGAGATGGTAAATACACTAATTGAACAACACACATTGTGCATAAAGAATCTTTATTCCGCATTTGAACTAAAAGCATATACTTTGTAATGGCGGATAATTTATTAAGTTTTATTTCCTCTTATCAGAATACCATTGATTTCTTTTTGTTCTATATTCACTGCATAAATATTTTACGATGTTCGTGATTCATTAACCGTTGCTTAGTTTATTCCTTGTACAATTTTGCAGCCATTTTTAACCTGCATTCTTTCGCTATAGTAAAATTGTCAATTGTATTCATAAGCTTACAACCCTTTCTTTCGATATAGTAAAATATGTCAACGATGATAATAAACGTGAATTTGCCATATGGGCACCTCATATGAATGTTGTATGTTACAATACTTCAAAAAATTTAATGTTTTTCATTTGAATTAATAGCTGGTTTATGTCTTCATAATTTTAGGTGACTGTTGCAGGTTATGTACGTTGGAACAACTACATAGATCACGGGTTGTTGAAGGTAATTGATTGGCAGACCATGGTACAACTATTGACCTTTTAGTACAATCCTTAGTTCATAACTTCATATACATGTTTCTGTACTGATTTTTCCTGAATAAATTACGTACATAGTAGATGATGGTCGTCGTCTTTAAAATAAAAATTCAAAGTTGTTTTCATCACTAAAGCGGTTCAACCCCTGAAATTGTACACTATTGACTCAAACGCGGATTAAATTATCTTTGTTACTTCCTAAGAGTACCATGTAAACTGTTCCAAATGCTTTGACACTTTAATTTTTGGATGCAGGATGGAGATCTGGGAACTATTACACTTGGGAATGTCATCCGTGTTTGTCAATTATAGATCTTAACCATTTTATTTAACTTTTAATTACTTTTTAGTATATATTTGTTCTACTAAATCCTAAAAATAAAAACCACAAGTCATACCCGTCCATCGGACGGGTTTTGACACAAGTATATATATATATATATATATATATATATATATATATATATATATATATATATATATATATATATATATATATATATATAGGGTGAGGTTCTTTTCAGAACCAAATAATTTGCGAGAACTGCGAGAACCAGCATCAACCAATCAGATTTTTTCAGATATTAAATTTTATTATATAATTCAAAAGGGTATATTGGTAAAAATAATTTTTATTTTATTTTTGATTTTTTTTACAAAAAACGTTTTTTAAGTTCCCAAAATTTTAGGATTTTTTTTTTTTTTTTTTTTTTTTTTTTTTTTTTTTTTGTGCATTATACCTGTTAAAAAAAATATAGTGTGCACATGTGTTTTGCATTATGTGACAATTGTATTTTTCGTTTATGCATAGGTGTTTTGTATTTGCACATGTATCTTTAAAAAATATTACAGAAATATGTATACAAACAACAAAACTTTATTAATAGATTTATGTAATTTTATACAAACGACAAAACTTTATTAGAAAATATTACATAGATATGTTTTATTACAAATATATGAAGCGTGCACATGTGCATAATAAAATGTCTTTAACAGTTGGTTCATCTTTTTTGCGTGCGCATGTATTTCTCGCCTGGTTCAAAAACCCATGAAATCTATACATGTGTTTTTACTCCTTGTCATCTACACATGTGTTTTTATACAAGTGCATTTGTATTCTTCGCCTTCACGATAAACCTGAAAATTTGCATCCAATATTAATAGTTTAGTACATAATCAAGAACAATAAAAGCATAAATATAAACCTGAAAATTTGCATATATACAAAAAGTTCGATGACTTAAACACATGTGCATCCGTTGTCAATTCATCATTTTCATTGCGTAAATACATGTGCATTTGTTTCAAATTCTCATGTTCATGATGTAAACACATGTGCATTATTTGACTAACACATATTCAAAAACAAATGCAACAAAACTAAATCTATATCAAGTGATGTAAACGAATTTTTAACTATAGAAATTAGCATAACACATATTCACAATATTTACGTACATCAATTATCATTCGATATGTTAAATAAATTATAAAATAGACTAAGAGAAAACTTACATCTCTACATGCATCCATTTATCCTTGATTTTATATTAACTTTAAAACACATTTGCGCATTACTTTTTTACATTTTGTACGAACCAAAAAACACATACGCAACCTCTCCCTTATTTTATATCAATTCTAAAACACATATGCACACAATTCTATTGATTTATATTAAACATAGTACACATATGCAAACATTTCTATTAATATATATCCTTTGATGAAACACATTAAATCAGAAGTTTCTATTAATATATAGCTTCTGACGAAACACATTAGATCACAAGTACGTAAACATATTGTGTACCACATTATCTTTAAAGGTAAAAGAATTTATTTAAAAAAAAGGAAACCAACAACTCCTTATCCATTAAACACCATTACCCAATCACAAATATAGAACTTCTTGGCTGCAAATCTACGAACCACCTAAAATCCAAGATATCTTTTAAAATTAAGAGGCCAAACATAAATAATCGAATTGTATCATAAAGCCATATACTATGAATCAAAGTCGTTTACCTTTTTATTCCTTTGAACACGAAATTAAAATATAAAAAACCCATTATGTCTAGATTAGCAAAAAAAATTACTATGAACCAAGAGATGACGAAAACATCGATCTATCTTACACACTAAAATTCGAAACCAAATAATGAATAAACACTTTTAATAATATAATAAATTTAAAAATAAAAATGTATCAAATTAAATGAACCAAACCCATCTATTCATTAACATATAAAAGTTATCTTGAATTACTAGATCGAAAATAGATATCTACTTTTAAATCCATAAACAGATATCTAGTTTTAAATCGAAAGTTTTATCATATCAAAAAACACATATTTTAGATCGTAAACGAACTTTATAGAACATACTTTTCGTTCGTATTATAGCATAAAAAACGAATTATAGAGAAAAAATACTTACGATATTTGAAGACATGGAGAAGAAATCGATGCTATTGATATTTGTTTATGCTTGTTGATGTGTGCTAGTTCTAGAAATGGAGATTATGGGGCGGCTAGGGTTTTTTGTTGAGATAGGGGAAGATGATGAGGATTGAGGAATATTGTAACTGACTCAATTTTCAAAATGCATATAATACGGCTTTCAAAGGTGTAGACTTAGAATGCCAATAATACCCCTTCCCCAATTATAAAATATGACTTGATTTTTTGTTTTATTACATTTATGCCATGCATCATCTTAACCATTGATAACAAATTTAATGGTTTAGATTGGTTCTCGCAGTTCTCGCAATTTTTTTGGTTCTGAAAATAACCTTACACTATATATATATATATATATATATATATATATATATATATATATATATATATATATATATATATATATATATATATAGGTTTGCTGGATGAAATTTAGACAAGTTTAACCAAATTGTTTCAATTTGACTTTTTATGAGTCAATGGGATGACTTCATTTATCCTATGTGAAAAAATTGAACATTCTTATTGGTCCAATTTCAATTGTCACAATATTTTTTTCCACTTTTGGAAATCTCTTATTATAAAAGAGATATAGTTGTACGGATTTATAAAAAGAAATTACATTCTATCAGTTCTCTACTTTCTTATTTTTTCCTATCTTGAGTACCCTAGTATTTTATGCACAATTTGAGTATTGCACGTCTCATCCCCAATCTAAAACCAGAGGTCAATAACGTCTCCTCATGCACATAATCACGATATTTGAAGGCCGATCACACAACGGATCCTCTCTAAATTAGGTCCACTAGTACTTGATGTCATCAACGTACTCCCCTTTCGTGTCTCGAAACCTGGACCTCCCGGACCTGCTTTATTATTATTTAGGGCTTTATTTTTTAAAAGGCACATGATTTAGTTAAAAAAAATCAGGTATTAGATGTACATTTGAGGTACATGTTTCGGTTTTTAGATGTGCTTTGTTTCGATCTTAACGTGTGTATTTTGGTTAAGATTTCAGGTTTCAAAATTTTGATATTTAGTATTCGATCACTCATCAGTGTCTATTTAAGAAAACTTCAAAATGTATTTATATGTTAGCTAATAATAGAAATATAAACCATATGCAACGTCATGGAAAGTGTAAGCATGGCGACCGACGTGGAAGCCATTTTCGTTGTAATCTGTTACACTATCACTCATTTACAAACATGAGTACCAGCTTCACGAAAATTATAATCATAAAATACTTGAAATTTTAAAGAGATATAGGTATAGCGACTAATATATAGTGAAATATAGTTGAGTACATAAAGTAGGAATAGGGTGAAAGTAGAGATCTAATAGGATCAATTTTCCCGATTTATAAATAGCAAATGATGCAAAATAATAAGTGCTAAGTCTATGATATAAATTAGTATACCATTGATATTCTTTTTTCTCAAACATCTTCGCATGATTTTTTAAACAACAGAGTTTTTCTTGCATTTATAGACACTCTTTTACTTACAGTTCACACTTATTTTAGACAAATATAATATAGAAGATTGTTGATGAAAGTAACAAAATACAAAAAGTAACTTAATAAGATTTATATATGTAAATTTATTTATTAAGATTATACAATTACCGTTTTTTATTTTGATATGGTGAAAACATATCTAGTATAACATATTATATTTTGTCATTATAAGGTGTAACTTTTTGGCATATAAAAATGTAATTAAATTTTTTACAACATTTATTAGGAAAAAATCTATAAATGCTTAACTTACTTTCCAAAAAACCTCATTATGCTTTATCTACTTCACTTATTGTCATTATACATAACCGTTTTCATTTTGTTTGGTTATTTGTGACGTGGATTTTGTTTTTTGTTTTTTTCAATTCCTTATTTACACACATGGAATTCCAGCGTGTACACTTAGAAGTACCCAAATCCCTATTAAACCCTGATAACCAGATCCCATTTTATTTGTAACAAAACCCTAACTGTAAAAAACCATCACAATAATCCAAATCCCTATCAAATACCATCACAATGTCGACATCTAGTTCATCATCTCTTCACAGACGTCGTGTGCTACCTACTCACTGTAACTGCAAAAAAATACTTGCCAGACGAACTGACTGGACTCCTAATAATCCTGGTCGAAGATTTCTTAATTTTCGTTCTTCAAACGTAAGTTATGATGTCTTATGAAATAATTAACTTTTCCCCAAATTTGGTTAATTAGGTTTCCAAATATGATTTCTTTTTAATTTTTTCAGATCTCTGGTCAAATGAATTGCAATGCCTTTTATTGGATTGATCCAGAGTTAAACAATCCATGGTACAAAGCTCAGTTGTTTGAGCTTTATTTTAATACAAATAAGCCGTAAAAATGTTTATTTATATTTTACGATATTCTAATGTTTTGTCGATAACAAATGTAAAATCATTTTAACGAAACAAATAAAATACGTAAATGGTTTGAACTAATAGTTTCTAACATATTCACATTTTCACATAAAACACTAAAACATGTATAAGTGATTTTATGATTTAATATTACCTATGTACAACAACTAGTGTTTACATATTTGGGTAAAATATACACATAACTAGTATGTAGTATATTGGGTAATATAAATGGGTAGAAACTTAAGTATCATAACCCATTAGGCAAATACATTGAATGTAGTTGGGTACAAACCAAAGCCCATGACCCATGGAGCTTGACCCATAACCCATTGCATGACATCATGCTTATATCATATATGGATAATATCCATAACCCATGGTTTTGACCCATACCCATGTGACTAGGTGCATTGCACTCAAAAGATACATTATATCTAGCTAAAGATCCATGGATCAACCCATGACCCATGACCCATAACCAAAATACCCATGGGTAAAGAGGAGCGTCCCACGGATCCCTAGCTTTACGCTAGACGGATCCCTTGTGGAAGGGATCCGGGGAACAGTAGAATTTTTCCTCTATAAATAGTGAGCCATTTCTTCATTGTTGCTCACCCCTTTTTAACATACTTTCCCCTAGAGTTGAAAACTCTCTAACCTCAGATCCAAGAGATCTATGTTTGTAGTTTTGTTTTTGTGTGATCTTCTAGGTTCCTCTTAAAGGCGAGATCACCACCTTTGAAGTCGAGCAAGCTCAAGTCCATGAGTTGCCATGCTTCCTCATCATCAAGACTACTGAAGTCTTCTTGTTGATGATTGTTTTTCCTTTCCTAAGAAGTGTTGAAGACATTTGTGAAAGGTGTCTCAAGTGTCAAGACGAAGATATTAGTGAAGGGTATATATTGTCGATATCATAAGCACTTGTGGTAGGTGCTTAGAAGTCAAGAATAGAAACATTATTGAAGGGTGCTTAGAAGTCAAGACACAAGACATTAGTGAAGGGTGTCTTGAAGATCTAGTTAAAGGCATTAGTGAAAGGTGCCTTAGATGCACATTCGATATGGTGTGTTTCGATGTACAAGATAGATTAGTACTAGATCCAAGGATATTGATATCCTTGATGATGTTGTAAAGGAGTTGATCTCCTATGGGATTAGTCGTTGGTGTAGTGTTGGGTAGTAGTTCCTCCATTGCAATGGAACTAGGTGCTTAGCCTAGTACCTAATAAAGGGTAGGCGACGTTGTGTAGGTGTGGTTCACCTTGGTGTGAAAGAACTAGGTACTTAGCCTAGTACCTTATAAAGGGTAGGCGACGTTGTGTAGGTGTGGTTCACCTTGGAGTGAAAGAACCCCTTGGTTAGCCTAGCACCGGAAAAAGGGTAGGCGACGTTGTGAAGGATTCTCCGCCATAAGGAGATTGGTGTAGTGATTACGAACTCTCGAGTAGGTGACTCGGGGAGTGGAGTAGGGCAAGGAAGGTGTCCTTGTAGCCGAACCACTATAAATACTCGTGTTGTGGTTTTGTGCTTCTTACTCTTATATTTTCATTACATACCTTTATATGCTTATTTATCAACATCCAACACACACATCCAAATAGATTGACATAAGTCGATCTAAATAGATTAAAAGGAAGTTTTAATTGGCAAAACTATTCAACCCCCCTCCCCTTCTAGTTTTCTACACTTTACCTAACTTTGCATCTTTACCTAACTTTACATCCTGAAGAAAGGGCAAATTATGCCCATCTCTCTTTGGTTGCCTTGCTAATTTTACTAGGTTCTGACTTAGTAACATTACTACTCTTAGCCTTAGTTACATTCTTCTTTGTAACTTTACTACTCTCAGCCTCATTCTCCGTCTTTATTTTTCCCCTTCTACCAGCAAATTTAACTAGACTTACATCCCTACCACAATACACAAGCAATTTATGGATGTCATTTTGCATGTACCAAAGCTGGTATCCACTTGCAACACCATAATTTGCTAAGCATTGCTTAAGTTGAGTGGGAGACTCAAACCTCATACCTAAAAAAGGTTTAAATTCATTCCAAGGGGTCTGTAGGTCAAAAGCAGGATATTGAACACCCTTTTTGGCCTTATACTTATTCTCTATTATATCATCTTCAGGGTCATCAATCTCTAGCATATACCTACCATTTAAATTATGTATTGGATCATCCATATAACCAATGAATTTACCATTCCTAACTAATTTATTCAACCAAGGATCATTAGTAGAAATTTTTGGTATTTTGACATTTTCCTCGCCCTTTGTTTGAAAATCCACAATTTCCTTAACATCATCTAGGTTTTCTTTATTGTCATTATCAGAGAAGTCACTATCATTATCTGGAAAGACCAAATTATCATCTTTGACCATTTCCATAACATTATAACCACTATCTTACAATCATTTTCGGAGGCTGCTGTAACAAACTCATTTAAATGTTCATCTGTTTTAAGCTCTTTCAAACCTATATTTAGTGGGACACCAGTTTTAATGTAGTAAAAGGACTGAGGTGTAAGACGAACAAGTCTGCGCATAAGTTTAAAAAACTCACTAAATATTAGCCCTTCAAAAGCAATGTCTTCAAGTACACGATGTTCCCCTTCGAGATACTGAAGTGGGTTATTCACGAAAAAACCATCATGATAAAGGTTGATGGTGAAATTAGCAACCTTTCACCAAATCTGCAAAATTAGGGTTTCAGATAGAAATTAAGGGTTTAAAAATTGAGCATTTACAAGACAAATTAACAACTGTAAAATGATAAATACATGTTTATATTAACATACCTTTAAGTAATCGAAGCCAATTTTGGCAGATTTACTGGATATGAAAATTAGGGTTTTGTGGGTGTTTATGATCGAGCGGGAAATGAGAAGTGTAAGAGTTGACTTATGTCAACTACTTATATATCTGATCTTTTTAATTTTTTGTTTATTCAAAAGGCCATCTCAGTAATACCGCATAAGCATTTTATTATACACATGGCATAAACAATAAAAAATGGGCAAAAATAGTAGCACAATAAAAATTTGAAAAAACATAATAAAGTAAAATGACATTAAAATTAGTAGATAAAGCATAATTAGTTTTTTTGGAAAATATGTTTAGCATTTGTAGCTTTTTTCCCGTTTATTAACTACTTGTGAATATAAATCCTACCAACCATTTTGACCTTCTATTACCATAATATCAATCAATACCGACTCTATAATATCGCAAAACCGCAAGGTAAATTAAATTAATTATTTTTGCCATTGGTCGCTAAAAGGTTTAAAGTACAGGGTACCCGCGGCGGGTACCCTACCTGTTAATAAAAGAGCGCAATCAATATAGAATTAAAACAAGCAAAACAACCAGATATTTGAACAAAGGCCTTGATAATCTGAAGTTATATAACAAGAATTTACTTCAACATCTAAAAGTACTCAAGGAATTTACAAAAACGACCGGTAACACGAAAATCATAGTCAAGTACTCATGAAAGCTCGCAGAAGATGGAACGGACATGTTGTTTTCTCCTGAGTAGGCATGGCTTCAGGATGCATGTGGGAATCTGAAAATATTGAATAGTGAGGAAGCAAACGTATAGCAAGCTGACAACATTGGTAGTATTGGTTCTCATAATTTATTATTTAATCAAGTTGACATTACCACAATGTGGCTGTTTACATAAATCAGACAAGAAACCTCTAAGTCACATAAAATATACCTTAATTTGGATGGCTCTGGTTGTCGTTTTTCTGCCTTTAACTTCCGAACCTTATTACCCATTGTAACTGTATCCACCCTGTCCCTTGATCTCTTGAGTTGCTCCTTAATTAGAAGAAAAATAATTATTCAAGATAATTGTATTATTGTCCATGGTCAAAAGGCATACTATTGCAATCAGGAAATTTGGATGTATTACTACGATATAATGTAACTATTCCAGAAAGTACAAACGAGTGATGAGCAAGAATATAGAGGTAAATACATAGATTACGTCATGTAAAATACCTGATCATGTAAATCCTTGATGAATGTAACATCAGGAGAATTCTCAAGCAGATATTTACTGACTTGAGTAAGCATCGAAGCTATGTACTTTTTTTGGTACTGTGGGGCCATATTTATCTTCAAAGAATTCAACTCATTGAATGGAGAGCGTTCAAATGACAGTCTTTCGGGGGACAGTGAAAGTGTCTTGATACATGATACAAAAAAACGCACATAAATAAGAAATTAGAAGTTTTGATTCTGTGTACACACATACACACAAGTGATAAGATTCGAAACATAAAAAAGTTTCCTTTAGTAATATGTTAAAGCTCAAATGGTAGTTTTTTTAACAGCCAAAATGGAAGATATATCATTGAAGAACTATCGATTTTATTTAAACTTGTAAGAAGCCAGATCGATGAGAAGATTACAAGTAGTTACAAGCAAAAAATGCTATTTTTGTATTACTGTATTAAAATATGCTATGTACAGCATAATACACATCTAACTATTACTAATACATACTAAGCTAGCATGCATTAATGAACCGCACAGATATATCTTCAAAAAAGCTTCTGTTCCTATGACTTATGGGTTAGTCAGTTCTCGACTATCTGCATTGTCATTGGTTAATTGGTTTTATAACAATCTCCCTGAATAAGCTCATATGACCATATGGTGGGGTTGGTTATTTGTCATGGTTCTCAAATGACCACAGTACATAAATCAGCCAACTACAAAGTATTGATACATACTGAGAGAAACGTATCTGAAGATATAGCAATATATAGCATGCTCTGCACGTGTCTCTGTTTACTTATGTGTGTGTATGTGTGCGTGTGCCTGGATTCTATTAAACGGTAAAAATATATAGGTGTGATAGTAATAATATCAGCTTGTAAAAATACATTTACAGCTAATTTAAAGTGTTTACTTAACTGAAAAGTAAGATAATCTAAACCGAAAGTACACTAAGTCCATCACATTATCTGAACAGAAATCCCCATCACAATTAATATAGCTAGTTCAAGACTAAGTAGACATATTAAAAAGTAAAATTAGTGACAATAAAAATCAGAAACCATGAAATTGTTATTTGTTTACCTCAATTATGGCTGCATCAATAATCAGATTTTTGGCACTGTGGAGTGTCTGGAACAAATCGAGTAGCACTGGAACAAATCTCTCTCTATTGTAATGGGGCTTTAACAAGGAAAGATTCACTTCCTCTAAATGATCGAAACCATCAGTGGACAATCTCAGAGAATCAAAGGATACAGGAAAACGATCAATAGTACCCTTAACTGATGCGGTCACATACTTAAGTTGAGGTGCAATCACATTGAATACATTTGGAAGTGAGAGTGATTGTGTAATATTTAGATGAGAAAGTTGTGAAGCATAAATATTGAGAATATTCAAGCCTATCATGCAACACTGATGTAGAGTGAGATCTTTTAGATTAACACACTTTGAAAAGAGGTCGAGGCTTTCGTCTCCTTCATCACCTAAACGAATATTTTTCAATATCAAGGTTTCCAGTACTGGAAAATCCCAAGCTAACTTTGGTACACAACTGGTCTTGCACAGAAGGTAAGACGGAACATTTGTTGCAAGGGTAAAATGTTTCAGTGTGTGAGAACTGAAAAGTTCTTGCGGGAACTGAATGAATTTTTTAGTTACCCATTTCACACTTAGTTTCGTAACATTATGCAAGTAAGCATAGTTTACACTCTTCTTAACCACAGAGGAAGCGGTTGCAGCTCCTGTGAATGTGAGCTCAATTCCGGAAAGTTTTATACCATTGTTGCGGTGGGTCAAAGTGTCGTTCACGAATTCAGAAAAGATAGACTTTGAACGAAATGCACTACAATTGAAGTTCAGATGGGGCAATGCAGTCCAAACATGCTCCCATTTATGAGACAATGAGCTAGTCCGAACAGCACATTTCATGTCGAGAAAAGACAGAACATGAACCATAATATCTTCTGGAAGGTAGCTTATTCTATCTTCTTCTTCTTGTTCAGTAATACTTGGTTTATCATGTACCTTATCCATTTGATCTGGTGACATGCAAAAACAACCTCTTGACGTGACTTGAACACAATGTTTTGCTTTTGGTCCGGGTTTTGGCTGTGAAGCACCTGGATTTGTTTCATTTTATGTTAGCAAAATACAATTAATAAAATAATAGTAACTAACCCTTACAATGAAAACGAAATTGGCAAAGCCGCCGTACATAAAGTATCTGGATAAAGAAAGAATTGAAAAAAAGGAATGGATATAAAAACCACAATGATTTATAATACATTTTATTTATATATAAAAACCAGACTGATTTATAATACATTTGATTTATATAAGTTCTAACCCAACCAAAGAAACCATATTATGCCGTACTACTTAAACCCTCTACTATACGTTACACGCCTCTAATTATTTTGTTACTGTGCTTCGGTTTTCAATTTTCAAATATTGAAAGCAAATCTTTTTATACAATGTAAATTTCCAAGCTAAGACGATGACACAAAAGCACTATACTATTCTTGAACGGACTAGAGATGAGCTAGAAGTATATAAAACTCAATATCAGATCGAATTGATTGCTACCTAGATATTAAGCCAACCTAAAGATTGAGTCTTTTTACATAAATTTGGGGTTTCATGAAAAAAGATTCTATGATCAGCAACATAATAAATTTAATTAATTTTCTTCAATAACTAGCGCGCGACGTTAGAGATTCCAAGGCTCCCAACAAACCGGAAAGAAAACCACAAAAATAATAAGAAACAGATTTTTAACAATAAAATCACAAACTCTAAACAGCACAAGACAACTCCTTCCATAACAGATTTTTTAAAATAATAAGAAACAGCTTAAACGTCACCCTAAGAAATCAAAATGAAATGATTATAAAATCTTATACAATGTATGCCCCAAGCCAAGACGGTGACACACAAGTATTCTATTACCAAAAACGAACTAGAGACAAGCTATAAACACTTCAGATCAGAATTGATTGGTTCCTGGAAAATAAAACAACCTGGAGATTATGTCTTTGTAAATAAAATTAGGGTTTCATGGAAAATAAATAATTGATCAACATATATTGTAACTCTAGCTTTTCTTGTGCCTCAAAATTTAATCAATCTGCAAACAAAAACGAAAAATCAAAAGCAAGAAACCCTTTTTAACAATAAATTACAGTTTCTAAACGACACAAGACAACTCTCATAACATTAAAAAAAAAAAAAAAAAAAAAAAAAAAAAAATTGATCAAATGACACCAAAACATGATTTTACAATCTTTAAATTTTATATACGAATGATATGAAAAAGTAGATCAAAGATTCAAGTGATCGATGATACATAAAATGTATATATAATTTGTTTGAATACCTTATGAATTGATTTTAGCGGTGAGGAAAATGTAGATGGTCGAACTAGTTAGGGAGAATTGGGGATCGGATGTGTGATACGAATGGTATTGTAAAACTATTTCAGTGATTTCCTTTTGTTGATTGTCATTCAAGTTTGAGTGCCACTTGTATGATAGTGACTTGCAATACGTGGCTTAATGTTTGTCTGACTAGAATTTTGTTGATGTTCCATTTGTAAGAAAATGAGCTGTAACACGTGGCTTAAATGTTTGAAGGCTAAAATTAGAAAAAACTTTTACATACTACATTTTGTTCCTAAATAAGTGTCCAGTTAACTTTTCAGAGTCAAACTGGATCAACTTTGACCTTATCTATTTTTGCTAGTGTTATATAATACTTGATGCGGAATATATGAATTGATTGGGTTTTAAGTGATTTTTCATTGGTATAGTTTTCATCAAGTATTATATAACCAAAAAAAAATATATATTTAAGGTCAAACTTGAATCAGTTTGACTCTGAAAAGTCAAACTGGACACCTTTTTTCAAATATGAAGAACTCATCTCCACCTTTAATCTAAAAAAATCAATGGTCAAAATTAAAATCATTTTAATATTTCACCTGTTTTTTAAAATTTAAATATATTTTAAACCGTTAATCATTAATCGAAATAATTACACCATCGCGTCGAGAATTTTTAATTATCTTTTTATAAACTGACATTTTGATATACTTTTGACAAAAAAAAATTGTTTTTTTCATTTTTTTCGTATTATTCTTTGTTTTTCATTACTGAAGTTTGCATGAAAAAATCACATGTGATTTAAACAATAATTTAAATATTTTAATAACATCACATGTAATATTAGTCTTGAATCACATATGATATGTAATATCACATGTGATATTAGTATTAAATCATATATGATATTGCATATCATATGTGATTCAATACTAATATCACATGTGATATTATTAGAATATTTAAATCAATGTGTAATTACATGTGATTTTTTCATGCAAATTTCAGTAAAGAAAAATAAAACGAAAAAAAATGTTAAAAAAAGTGAAAAAACACAAAAAAAAAATCGAATGTATATCAAAGAGCCTATCTATTGAAAGATAATTAAATGCTCGTCCTAATGGTATTTTTTTCCCTTAACAATTAACAATTTGAAAGATATTAATAATTGAAAAAAAAATAATAAAAATAAAAATAAAAATGATAGTGTGTTTTTTAAATTGTTGGAATTAATCTCATGATGATTGATCCCTTGGTATTTAAATGATCTTAAATCCTAGAATTATGTTTAGCTTTACGTTTGTGTGAAAACGAGGTTGTGTGTATTCGACTTGAATTTACAAATCTATACAACATAGAGTTGAGATCAATGTTGAAACAAAATTATTTCATATTCAATGAATCAATTTTAGCCACTTATTTTTTCGTCAAAATAAAATTAAAAAAAAATAAAAAATAAAAATAAAATAAAAATAAATAAACTTTTTTTTTATACTGAAAGGGTACTTCGATATACATTCGACGAACTTTTTTTTTCGATTTTTTTTCCAGTTACGTCTAACAAAATCACATGTGATTTGTATCACAAATCACATGTGATTTCCTAAACCTCATGTGTGATTTCATAAATCACATGTGATTTTTGATACAAATAATCACCTGTGATTTTTTCAAACGTAACTGAAAAAAGAATCGTCGTAAGTATATAGAAGTGTCACTCTATAGAAAGATAATTTAATTCTCGTCGAGATGGTATGATTCGTTTTGCATAACGATTAACGGTTTGCGAGATATTTAATTTTTAAAAAAAGTGTGAAAGTTTATTTGTTTATTTTTTTTAAGAAAAAAATAGATGGACATGATTGTTTCATTAGATATTTAGAGAATGTTGAATCTACATTGAACTTTTCTCATACAACATATACATTGAAAACATTAAGTTATTTTACTTCTACTTATTTTCTTATATTGTAAAGGATTAATCATAATCATACAAATTATTTAATCTAATAGACCGGATCATATATTAAAAACATTAACTTTCACCTCTTCCACCCTCATTTTTTTAATTACAATCCACTTTCACCTCTTTTTCAAAAACAAAATACAATTGTAAACCGTTAACCTATATAAATTAAATCATCGTAACGAGTATTTAATCGTTTTTCAATAGAGGGCACTTTCATATACTTTTGACATTTTTTTTCTCAGTGCAGTATTTTCCTCGATATATCACATGTGGTATAACACTAATCTATAAGTTTATGCCCTCAAATGCTTTCGTAAAACGGGTATAATGTTTTTTGGATTTAATTACTTAAATAGACAAAAAGAACCAGGAATTTCACATCCTTTCCACTAAACTTTCTATAAACACATGACTCGAAATCACTTTAGATGAAGCCAAATTGTTTTATCCTCTCACCAAAGCAGTGATTCCAACTTTTGATGCTTGCTTTAAACCATAAATATATTTAAGCAACTTGCAAATCTTATTAGGATTCTTCGAATCTAGAAAACCACCCAGTTATGCCGTATTCACGTCCTCTATCAATTTCCCATCATGGTAGGCGGGTTTGACATCCATTTACCATATATCATAATTATAGTATGAAGATATAGCCATCAGAAGCCTTAAGGACTTCAACATGGCCACTAGTGACAAAGTTATTATAGTCAATGATATGAGTTTAGGCGAAACCTATCGCAACCAGCCGTACTTTACAAGTTTGCATATTTCCATCCATGTGAATCTTCTTCTTGAAGAACCATTTACATTCTACGGCTTTTCCCATTGGAGGTAGATCAACCAGCTCCAAAACTTGGTTATCATACATAGATTGCATTTTAGTCTCTATGGCATCCCGACATTACGCAAATTACTTCCCAGATACTGCTTAATGATAGTTAACAGGTTCTGAGAGATCCACATTATCTACCACTAAGTCATAGTATATATCTGGCTCTAATGAGTCCTTGGAGATCTTCGCAAACTCTGTGTTTCATTAACAACTCCAACAGCTCTCTGTTAGGCTTTCACAATTTTCTGTTGACTCACTTCCTCTATAGACTCTTGTGTCTGTTCCTCATCTACAGGCTTTAGTAGATCCATATCTCTATTTACTTCCTTGTGGAGGAAATCCTCCTCAAGAAAAATACTACCTCGACCAACAAAAACTTTGTTTTCAATTGATAAATAGTAATAATATCCTTTCATATCCTTGGGATACCCCACAAACACGCACTTATACATCTTAGATTCAAGTTTGTCACATGCATGCCTTTTGACATGCACATCACATCCCCAAATGTTTAATTGTGATAAATACAAAACTTTGCCCTCCCATAAATCATATGTGGTCTTTTGTGTAGCTATAGTAGGGACTTCTATTTATTATGTATGTTGTTGTGAGTATTATGTGTGCATGATGAAAGATACAAACTTATATTAGTCATTTTCTTATAAGACCTAAGGGTCGCACATATATAACGCGAGAACCCTGGGTAATATATATGTATTGTACATATATATATCATAGTTTATTATAAGAGAATATTAAATGGGTTATTTACGTAGTAAGTTTAATTAGCAATTGGGCTTAATTAAGATTATGTGTAAATAAACATTTAATTAAGCTGGACTGAACATAGAAGCCTGGTGAGCCATTGTGAGGCCTATGAATGACCAGCCCTTCATAGGGTTTTCGGTTGGGCTTGTGAAAAATATAAGGGAATGATATTTATCTTGTTTGACAAGATAATTATCATTTTAATTAAAGTAATTATATTATTTAAATTAGGAGTTTATCTCTTATTTAATATAGTAATTATCTAGTCTATATTTAGTATTTTATCTTTAACTTATTAGATAAATTACAAGGTTGATATAAATATTGATCAAATAAATTAGATTCAAAATGAAATTGCAAACCCTAAAACCCTCCTTCTGTCTCTCTCTGTACAACCGCACCCCATACCGAACACATTAGTTTGTTGAAATATATGAATAGTAAATCTATAGTTCTTAAGGTATTTAAGCTATAAAACTATAGTTCCTTTTTTTGATGAATTTAGCATTTGCATGTAAAGTTAATTGATGTTAATTTGATAATGTTATTCAGAAATATGTAATTGAAAGTGTTTAATTATGGATATATGTAATTTCTCTTAAGATTAAAGAGTCACTGCATGTATCATTGCTATATCCATAAATCGTGTATATGTTTCTTTATCTCACAGTGTAGTACGGTCGTGCATTTATTTTGATATTTATATTCCCGTTAATAAAAAATTTAGCCGTATCTAACTATTAAGCCTATGTATACGCGGGTTAAACTTATAAAGACGAATAACATGAGTCGTTATTCAATGCGAATAGTAAAAAAAGTATTTTTCTGGATATCCTTAATCAAATAAAAATAATAATATCAGATGTTCATATATGTATAATCTCGTGTATTTATTTACATATCACAGTAACTCGTGCTTTTATCTTGATATTTATAATTTCTGTTCATATGCATTAATATAATATATAATGCTAATAATATTTAAAAAAATAACTAAATTAGAAAAATTATAAAGTCTAAGGGGTATTTATTGAATTTATAAAGTTATAAAAAAATGAAAACTGATAAGTTTACTTAAGTTCATTTAATTTATTTAAAATTTAACAACTAAAGTTTTATTACGCTCCTTCTGTTTTTAGTTTGTTTTTACAAAACCAACATACATGGTTTTATATATATATATATATATATATATATATATATATATATATATATATATATATATATATATATATATATATATATATATATATATATGTTTGTTGGATGAAATTTAGACAAGTTTAACCAAATTGTTTCAATTTTGACTTTTTATCAGTCAATGGGATGACTTCATTTATACTATGTGAAAAAATTGAACATTCTTATTGGCCCAATTTCAATTGTCACAATATTTTTTTCAAATTTTAGAAATCTCTTATTATATAAGAGATATAGTTGTACGGATTTATAAAGAGAAATTACATTCTATCAGTTCTCTACTTTATTATTTTTTCCTATCTTGAGTACCCTAGTATTTTATACACAATTTGAGTATTGCACGTCTCATCCCCAATCTAAAACCAGAGGTCAATAACGTCTCCTCATACACATAATCACGACATTTGAAGGCCGATCAAACAACAGATCCTCTCTAAATTAGGTCCACTAGTACTTGACTTCATCAACGTACTCCCCTTTCGTGTCTCGAAACCCGGACCTGCTTTTTTATTATTTAGGATTTTTTTTAAAAAAGCACATGATTTAGTTTAAAAAATCAAGTATTAGATGTATATTTTAGGTACATGTTTCGGTTTTTAGATGTGTTTTGTTTCGATCTTAACGTGTTTATTTTGGTTAAGATTTAAGGTTCCAAAAGTTTGATATTTAGTATTCGATCACTCATCAGTGTGTATTTAATAAAAGTTCAAAATGTATTTATGTATTAGCTAATAATAGAAATATAAACCATATGCAACGTCATGAAAAGTGTAAGCATGACTATCGACGTGGAAGCCATTTTCGTTGTAATCTGTGACACTATCACTCATTTACAACATGAGTACCAGCTTCAGGAAAAGTATAATCATAGAATACTTGAAATTTTAAAAAGATATAAGTATAGCGACTAATATATAGTGAAATATAGCTGAGTATATAAAGTAGGAAACGGATGAAAGTAGAGATCTAATAGGATCAATTTTCCCGATTTATAAATAGCAAATGATGCAAAGTAATAAGTGCTAAGTCTATGATATAAATTAGTATACTATTGATAATTTTTTTTTCTCAATCATCTTCACATGATTTTTTAAACATCAGAGCTTTTCTTGCATTTATAGACACTCTTTTACTGACAGTTCACACTTATTTTAGACAAATATAATATAAAAGATTGTTGATGATAGTAACAAAATACACAAAGTAACTTAATAAGATTTATATTTGTAAATTTATTTATTAAGATTATACGATTACCTTTTTTTATTTTGATATGGTGAAAACATATCTAGTATAAAATATTATATTTTGTCATTATAAGGTGTAACTTTTTGGCATATAAAAATGTAATTAAATTTTTTACAACATTTATTAACTACTTATGAATATAAAGCCTACCAACCATTTTGAACTTCTATTACCATAATATCAATCAATACCGACTCTATAATATCGCAAAACCGCACGGTAAATTATATTAATTATTTTTGCCATTGTGTTTAAAGTACAGGGTACCCGCGGCGGGTACCCTAGCTATTAATAAAAGAGCGCAATCAATATAGAATTAATACAAGCAAAACAAGCAGATATTTGAACAAAGGCCTTGATAATCTGAAGTTATATAACTAGATTTTGTGAACCAAATAATCTCGATACTTATGCTTCTTATGTAAATATTAATACACGAAGGACTAAACATGTTAGTTAGAAAGTCTGTAACCGTTTGGCGGTTACAAATGGCTGTTACAAAATTCGGTTATTATACCAAATAGGTACAATGGTTCAAGGAACTGGTTAGGAAAATATATATACATATCATATGTAACGATTTATAGATAATAGACAAAAATTATACTTATTCATTTTATACACTTTGCAATCTATATATTTCGATCTAGAGTTTGGGACAACAATTGGTATCAGAGCAAGTGGTTATACGCTTCGTTTGGATACCAAATATGATTTATTTTTAATTTTTTCAGATCTCTGGTCAAATGAATTGCAATGCCTTTTATTGGATTGATCCATAGTTAAACAATCCATGGTAGAAAGCTCAGTTGTTTGAGCTTTATTTTAATACAAATAAGCCGTAAAAACGTTTATTTATATTTTACGATCTTCTAATGTTTTGTCGATAACAAACGTAAAATCATTTTAACGAAACAAATAAAATACGTAAATGGTTTGAACTAATAGTTTCTAACATATTCACATTTTCACATAAAACACTAAAACATGTATAAGTGATTTTATAATTTAATATTACATATGTACAACAACTAGTGTTTACATATTTGGGTAAAATATACACATAACTAGTATGTAGTATATTGGGTAATATAAATGGGTAGAAACTTAAGTATCATAACCCATTAGGCAAATACATTGAATGTAGTTGGGTACAAACCAAAGCCCATGACCCATGGAGCTTGACCAATAACCCATTGCATGACATCATGCTTATATCATATATGGATAATATCCATAACCCATGGTTTTGACCCATACCCATGTGACTAGGTGCATTGCACTCAAAAGATACATTATATCTAGCTAAAGATCCATGGATCAACCCATGACCCATGACCCATAACCAAAATACCCATGGGTAAAGAGGAGCGTCCCACGGATCCCTAGCTTTACGCTAGACGGATCCCTTGTGGAAGGGATCCGTGGGATCCGGGGAACAGTAGAATTTTTCCTCTATAAATAGTGAGCCATTTCTTCATTGTTGTTCACCCCTTTTTAACATAATTTCCCCTAGAGTTGAAAACTCTCTAACCTCATATCCAAGAGATCTATGTTTGTAGTTTTGTTTTTGTGTGATCTTCTAGGTTCCTCTTAAAGGCGAGATCACCACCTTTGAAGTCGAGCAAGCTCAAGTCCATGAGTTGCCATGCTTCCTCATCATTAAAACTACTGAAGTCTTCTTGTTGATGATTGTTTTTCCTTTCCTAAGAAGTGTTGAAGACATTTGTGAAAGGTGTCTCAAGTGTAAAGACGAAGATATTAGTGAAGGGTATCTTTCATCCATATCATAAGCACTTGTGGTAGGTGCTTAGAAGTCAAGACTAGAAGCATTATTGAAGGGTGCTTAGAATTCAAGACATAAGACATTAGTGAAGGGTGTCTTGAAGATCTAGTTAAAGGCATTAGTGAAAGGTGCCTTAGATGTACATTCGATATGGTGTGTTTCGATGTACAAGATAGATTAGTACTAGATCCAAGGATATTGATATCCTTGATGATGTTGTAAAGGAGTTGATTTCCTTTGGGATTAGTCGTTGGTGTAGTGTTGGGTAGTAGTTCATCCATTGCAATGGAACTAGGTGCTTAGCCTAGTACCGAATAAAGGGTAGGCGACGTTGTGTAGGTGTGGTTCACCTTGGTGTGAAAGAACTAGGTACTTAGCCTAGTACCTTATAAAGGGTAGGCGACGTTGTGTAGGTGTGGTTCACCTTGGAGTGAAAGAACCCGGTGGTTAGCCTAGCACCGGAAAAAGGGTAGGCGACGTTGTGAAGGCTTCTCCGCCATAAGGAGATTGGTGTAGTGATTACGAACTCTCGAGTAGGTGACTCGGGGAGTGGAGTAGGGCAAGGAAGGTGTCCTTGTAGCCGAACCACTATAAATACTCGCGTTGTGGTTTTGTGCTTCTTACTCTTATCTTTTCATTACATACCTTTATATACTTGTTTATCAACATCCAACACACACATCCATATAGATTGACATAAGTCGATCTAAATAGATTAAAAGGAAGTTTTAATTGGCAAAACTATTCAACCCCCCTTCTAGTTTTCCACAATTGGCATCAGAGCTTCGTTACCAAGTTTCTTGAAGTATATTGTACTTTAAAAACTTGATATGATCCATAGTTAATTGAAAACTACAAAGAAGGTTTTTCATAAAAACAAACACCATGTCTTTTAAAACTCTTTGTTTGGATGTTGATTAGATGACAACATTTCTTATTTTTTATTTCCTATTTAAAATGCACTAATCTTCTTTGTCATGTTGATTAGTCAAAGCTCATACCCACCAAGCTATAGGAATCGCTTGGTAATAAGAATACCTTCCTTAAGGAGGTATCTTAAACACAAAGGAGCCGGAATCGTCTAAGTGACATTTGTTGTGTCATTTGTAAAAACATTCCTAAGTGCGTTGGAGGTATGATTTTCTTCTTATCTCCAAAATGACATTTGCTTGATAATAAGTATGCCTATTTAGGTATTTATATGATTATCTTTTGTGCATATACATGTATTACATGAAGCTTCATTAGGAAGCCTTTTTCTCACATACGTGTTATTTTTCTCGTCTAATGTCGTGATATATAAAACTTGTGTTTTATTTCTTCTAATCCAATAATAAAATAAAACACAAATTTCAAAAATTCTCCTTCCCCATAAATAAACCACTCGACGCCCACTTTATCAAATCCCCACTTTTTCAAATCTTCCAATTTCAAAAATTTCCTCTCACTCAAAACTTCATCCTCCTCTCCATTTCATCTCAACCGAAACCAAGAAGAATCGTCTTCAACATGGTTTACATCGCCCTCGTGCCCATCTCCTTAACACTCATCGCACTTGTGTTCCCTATGATGAAGTTCACATACGGAGACATATACTTTGTGTTGTTAATCTACATTGGGGTTATATACCCAATCTTTTGTATCATCCTTAGCATTGAAATGAAATATTACTAATAATCTGGTTTATCTAGGTTATTGTCATAATGTGTTTATCATTTCCTTTTATTTTTTCGTGATACATTAGAAGTCATGTATGCATGCTAAAAGAAAAATGTAGGCTAAAACACTTATCTTGGTATAAAACTATGAGATCTTAAAACCTATGTTTTTCATCATAAAATCTGTTTCTGTAACTACAGATCCACGGATCCCGGCAAATGTACTAGCCGGATCCCTTTTCAAAGGGAACCGTACTACTGGAGAACAGTTTTTCATGCAAATTAAAAACCATTTTCTTTCTAAAAGTAATATTCCACTAGAATGCCAAAAACATGGTGAAGTTAACTATCATTGTTGTTAAAAAATCATTGTTAATAAAAATCTAGTAAAAACGTTAGATAAATATTGGTTGACCACAAACATTACTTTCTATAAACTCATCGTTTCTATAGGATTCAACTATGACGCATGAATATGAGTTTGATTTTTCACTCACTAGCGTCTACACTCCGAACATCTCCCTTGAGCCCAACACACCTGGCAATCATGTCCGTGGGTTCAATAATCTCGAAAACCGTCACTTCCACGAAGGACGTATTATAGACACCTCTCTACAATTCGAAGAAGGTATCAATTCCACCTTCCGAGCCATAGGACTAGAATGTCTTCTTGAAATCAACGAGAAGATATGTCCAAAGTTCATAATGGAATTCTTCCGTCAAGTTGAACTCGTTCGTAACGAGGATCGCTCTCTATCTCTTTGGTTTTATATTAAAAACCAAAAATTTGTTTTAACCCTTGGGCATTTTGCTCACATCCTCCGGATTCCAAATCATGGACAATGTGCCTTCACCGAAGATTGGTCTCTTGATTCTCTATTCAACTTTCGTGAAGAAAATAGTCCATATTGTTCACACATACCCTCCCCGGAAGATTTAAATCGCATAATATGCAAACCTCGACCATATTACTCCGATCCAAACATTATCTTCACACGGGAAATCCGAGAAGAGTACAAGCCCCTTGCACTCATCCTACGTGAAAATGTTTGGTGTCTTAGGGGAAATCGAGAAATCCTTCCCGCTTGTTGTGCTCACATGTTGTACTGTTTGCTAACACAACAACCATACAATCTCGCCTATTTCTTTGCAAGGCGAATTGTAAATCTTCAAGGCTCCAAGAATAAACTCATCCCTTATGGAATGTTCTTGACGCGCTTCTATCATAACGTCATGCACTTTCATCCTCAATTTCAAAGTCCGTTGTACGTACTTGTGAACAAGATGATGGAACCGCTAAACATATCTCTCATGAAGACTTTCTTCATTCTTGATTCCACCAACACTCATCAACCACGTGATGATCCTTCTAGCGAAAACACTCAAGGAACTTAGTAGTCTTTCAAATAGGATCAATCCTTTTGTACTCGTGCTTTATCAATGTAATCCAATTCCTCTCATGAAATAAAATATCTTACATTTGATATCTTAGTGTTAGAACCTCTTTAAACTAACCTTGGAATATAAAGCATTGTCAAGATCATTTCATACCTTTAGTAAAGGTTCTGCTTAGCAGATGGACGGATCCCAAAGTTTGTGCTAGACGGATCCCTACATTTAGGGAACCGTGGGATCCGGCAAACAGAAAATGCAATTGCAAACATTGTATTTCAAACATATCCTTAGAACACCTCACACTAAGCTAGACATAGTATCTTAAAGCAAATTAAGTCTTAAAGCAAATTAAGTCATTATCAGAGAAGTCACTATCATTATCTGGAAAGACCAAATTATCATCTTTGACCATTTCCATAACATTATAACCACTATCTTACAATCATTTTCAGAGGCTGCTGTAACTAACTCATTTAAATGTTCATCTGTTTTAAGCTCTTTCAAACCTATATTTAGTGGGACACCAGTTTTAATGTAGTAAAAGGACTGAGGTGTAAGGCGAACAAGTTTGCGCATAAGTTTAAAAAACTCACTAAATATTAGCCCTTCAAAAGCAATGTCTTCAAGTACACGATGTTCCCCTTCGAGATACTGAAGTGGGTTTTTCACGAAAAAAACCATCGTGATAAAGGTTGATGGTGAAATTAGCAACCTTTCACCAAATCTGCAAAATTAGGGTTTCATATAGAAATTAGGGGTTTAAAAATTGAGCATTTACAAGACAAATTAACAACTGTAAAATGATAAATACATGTTTATATTAACATACCTTTAAGTAATCGAAGCCAATTTTGACAGATTTACTGGATATGAAAATTAGGGTTTTGTGGGTGTTTATGATCGAGCGGGAAATGAGAAGTGTAAGAGTTGACTTATGTCAACTACTTATATATCTGATCTTTTTAATTTTTTGTTTATTCAAAATTCTATCTCAGTAATACCACATAAGCATTTTATTATACACATGGCATAAACAATAAAAAATGGGCAAAAATAGTAGCACAATAAAAATTTGAAAAAACATAATAAAGTAAAATGACATTAAAATTAGTAGATAAAGCATAATGAGTTTTTTGGAAAATATGTTTAGCATTTGTAGCTTTTTTCCCGTTTATTAACTACTTGTGAATATAAATCCTACCAACCATTTTGACCTTCTATTACCATAATATCAATCAATACCGACTCTATAATATCGCAAAACCGCAAGGTAAATTAAATTAATTAATTATGTTTGCCATTGGTCGCTAAAAGGTTTAAAGTACAGGGTACCCGCGGCGGGTACCCTACCTGTTAATAAAAGAGCGCAATCAATATAGAATTAAAACAAGCAAAACAAGCAGATATTTGAACAAAGGCCTTGATAATCTGAAGTTATATAACAAGAATTTACTTCAACATCTAAAAGTACGCAAGGAATTTACAAAAACGACCGGTAACACGAAAATCATAGTCAAGTACTCATGAAAGCTCGCAGAAGATGGAACGGACATGTTGTTTTCTCCTGAGTAGGCATGGCTTCAGGATGCATGTGGGAATCTGAAAATATTGAATAGTGAGGAAGCAAACGTATAGCAAGCTGACAACATTGGTAGTATTGGTTCTCATAATTTATTATTTAAGCAAGTTGACATTACCACAATGTGGCTGTTTACATAAATCAGACAAGAAACCTCTAAGTCACATAAAATATACCTTAATTTGGATGGCTCTGGTTGTCGTTTTTCTGCCTTTAACTTCCGAACCTTATTACCCATTGTAACTGTATCCACCCTGTCCCTTGATCTCTTGAGTTGCTCCTTAATTAGAAGAAAAATAATTATTCAAGATAATTGTATTATTGTCCATGGTCAAAAGGCATACTATTGCAATCAGGAAATTTGGATGTATTACTACGATATAATGTAACTATTCCAGAAAGTACAAACGAGTGATGAGCAAGAATATAGAGGTAAATACATAGATTACGTCATGTAAAATACCTGATCATGTAAATCCTTGATGAATGTAACATCAGGAGAATTCTCAAGCAGATATTTACTGACTTGAGTAAGCATCGAAGCTATGTACTTTTTATGGTACTGTGGGGCCATATTTATCTTCAAAGAATTCAACTCATTGAATGGAGAGCGTTCAAATGACAGTCTTTCGGGGGACAGTGAAAGTGTCTTGATACATGATACAAAAAAACGCACATATATAAGAAATTAGAAGTTTTGATTCTGTGTACACACATACACACAAGTGTTAAGATTCGAAACATAAAAAAGTTTCCTTTAGTAATATGTTAAAGCTCAAATGGTAGTTTTTTTAACAGCCAAAATGGAAGATATATCATTGAAGAACTATCGATTTTATTTAAACTTGTAAGAAGCCAGATCGATGAGAAGATTACAAGTAGTTACAAGCAAAAAATGCTATTTTTGTATTACTGTATTAAAATATGCTATGTACATCTAACTATTACTAATACATACTAAGCTAGCATGCATTAATGAACCGCACAGATATATCTTCAAAAAAGCTTCTGTTCCTATGACTTATGGGTTAGTCAGTTCTCGACTATCTGCATTGTCATTGGTTAATTGGTTTTATAACAATCTCCCTGAATAAGCTCATATGACCATATGGTGGGGTTGGTTATTTGTCATGGTTCTCAAATGACCACAGTACATAAATCAGCCAACTACAAAGTATTGATACATACTGAGAGAAACGTATCTGAAGATATAGCAATATATAGCATGCTCTGCACGTGTCTCTGTTTACTTATGTGTGTGTATGTGTGCGTGTGCCTGGATTCTATTAAACGGTAAAAATATATAGGTGTGATAGTAATAATATCAGCTTGTAAAAATACATTTACAGCTAATTTAAAGTGTTTACTTAACTGAAAAGTAAGATAATCTAAACCGAAAGTACACTAAGTCCATCACATTATCTGAACAGAAATCCCCATCACAATTAATATAGCTAGTTCAAGACTAAGTAGACATATTAAAAAGTAAAATTAGTGACAATAAAAATCAGAAACCATGAAATTGTTATTTGTTTACCTCAATTATGGCTGCATCAATAATCAGATTTTTGGCACTGTTCTGGAACAAATCGAGTAGCACTGGAACAAATCTCTCTCTATTGTAATGGGGCTTTAACAAGGAAAGATTCACTTCCTCTAAATGATCGAAACCATCAGTGGACAATCTCAGAGAATCAAAGGATACAGGAAAACGATCAATAGTACCCTTAACTGATGCGGTCACATACTTAAGTTGAGGTGCAATCACATTGAATACATTTGGAAGTGAGAGTGATTGTGTAATATTTAGATGAGAAAGTTGTGAAGCATAAATATTGAGAATATTTAAGCCTATCATGCAACACTGATGTAGAGTGAGATCTTTTAGATTAACACACTTTGAAAAGAGGTCGAGGCTTTCGTCTCCTTCATCACCTAAACGAATATTTTTCAATATCAAGGTTTCCAGTACTGGAAAATCCCAAGCTAACTTTGGTACACAACTGGTCTTGCACAGAAGGTAAGACGGAACATTTGTTGCAAGGGTAAAATGTTTCAGTGTGTGAGAACTGAAAAGTTCTTGCGGGAACTGAATGAATTTTTTAGTTACCCATTTCACACTTAGTTTCGTAACATTATGCAAGTAAGCATAGTTTACACTCTTCTTAACCACAGAGGAAGCGGTTGCAGCTCCTGTGAATGTGAGCTCAATTCCGGAAAGTTTTATACCATTGTTGCGGTGGGTCAAAGTGTCGTTCACGAATTCAGAAAAGATAGACTTTGAACGAAATGCACTACAATTGAAGTTCAGATGGGGCAATGCAGTCCAAACATGCTCCCATTTATGAGACAATGAGCTAGTCCGAACAGCACATTTCATGTCGAGAAAAGACAGAACATGAACCATAATATCTTCTGGAAGGTAGCTTATTCTATCTTCTTCTTCTTGTTCAGTAATACTTGGTTTATCATGTACCTTATCCATTTGATCTGGTGACATGCAAAAACAACCTCTTGACGTGACTTGAACACAATGTTTTGCTTTTGGTCCGGGTTTTGGCTGTGAAGCACCTGGATTTGTTTCATTTTATGTTAGCAAAATACAATTAATAAAATAATAGTAACTGAAGACACTAATCTCGCCATTGCTTCAACCTCAAAGGACCAGACTTGCTCATCTCAAAGATAAAAACCGACTAGCGGTTACATAACCATAAAACGGTTATAAAGTAGTTATAGATAGGGTAGTTATTTAACCGCCAAATAACCGCTAAAAACGGTTACATTTGAACCGGTGTGTCGTTTGGGATTATGTCCATTCGACTAGTATAAATACGTTGTAAATGTTTCAATTATAAGTTAGACGATTTAGTTATTCAAAGATCCATATTGCTATTGTTTGCATATTTCATATCGACTCACAAATCACAGCGTAGGGACCAACATTTGGCATCAAGAGCCTGTTTTACATCTCGTTACAATCACATACTCATCACCAGATTCTTGTTTCAACGAGGCAACAAACCAAAACCTTGTTTTTAACGAGACAGAACCAAACCCAGAAATTGTTAACGAGACATACCAAAGCTAGAAAACCTTAACGTTGGAAGAAAAGAACCAAAACCAGAAAACAAACACTGGTCTTTTTGGTTCAGGAAGAAAGAAGCAGAAACTTTGTTTCTGAAAGAAGAATACTCGCTGAAAACCTTGTTTCAGGAGAAGGAGAAGAGAACGTTTGTTTTTTCAGAAGAAACGTTGTCACTTGAATAACTAGGACATAAGACAAGTCGTATACAACTCGTCTTTGTGTCGAAATTGCAAACGGAGAGGACACCGTTCCATTGTGGTGTCGGGGTTTTGTTGTGAAGCGTTATACGCAGCAGCAAAAGAAGGAGTTACGTAACCAAAGAAAGAAAGACGCGTTAGAAGATACCTTTTATAGTAGACAGCATATACAAGAAGAGAAAAGAAAAAAGGCGTTGCTTGAAAGAAAAGTTAGACCGGTTAAGAAGAGAAACAATCAAATATTGTTTTGGAAGATAGACGTTAGCAACACAAGATATTGAACAAGAAACGCAACCTGATCAATTGTGTTTTATTGTTGGAAAATACCGAAAGGTATTTTGGGGTGAAGCATATACGGTGTGGAACAAAAGAAAAGAAAGTGTTGAGGAACGCGAAAGGCAACGTAGGACGTTACCATTTGTTGGTAAAGAAGAAAGAACAAGTAAACTAACTTGTTTTGTTGAAAATACCGAAAGGTATTTTGGAAGTTATTTGTGTTCGGAAAATAGCCAAGACCAAGAGTTCGAAGGCAAATCGTTATTACATCGATACATAAGAAAAGAGAAAGACAACGTGGGGAAAGAAAGAACGTAGTTGGTATCATACTCAAGTACCGTCAAAAGTGGGAATACGACTGTGCTCAATACACAACAAAGAGGTCACAAATTCAAACTTTGGATTTCTCTATTATACTTTAAATAGTATAGTTCGTTATTTACATTACTAAGAAATCCCGAGAACTATATTGATCCCGTATTATTAGATTCCCGGAAAACTATTTCTGTTCCCGTAGTATTAAGTATATCATACTTAGTTAGAATCCCCATAGAAAGTGAAGATCATAAGAACTATCAATATGCCTGGTGACGATGCAAGTGGCAGTAACACTGCACCAAAACCCGTAACCCCTATGACACAGTATCAATGCCCAAAACTCAAAGCCACAAACTATACAGTTTGGACAATACAAATTAAGGTGATACTAGAAGCACAAGGCTTATGGGAAGCAATAGAACCTAAGGCTGATACACAAGTAGATGCTAAAAAGGATAAGGCAACAACTGCCTTCCTATACCAAGCATTGACCGAAGATGTGATCTTACAAGTAGCAAGTTGCGAAACAGCAAAGGAATTATGGGATTCATTAAGAAAGAGACACGTTGGAGAAGAGAAAGTGCAACAAGCACGGTTACAATCATTGATGATTGGATTTCAGACCCTTCAAATGAAGGAGGATGAAACGGTGGATGCATTTACAGCCAAACTGAACGGCTATGCCACAAAGGCAAACGAATTAGGAAAAGCTTTGGATGAATCACTTTTAGTTCGAAAACTATTAGATTCCACACCCGATAGGTTCATTCAAATAGTAGCATCCATAGAACAAACGAATGATCTCGATGACATTACGTTAGATGAGATAGCAGGAAAACTTAAGGCATTCGAGGAGAGAATAAAACTCCGAAAGGGAGGACAAGTAGAAAGCCAAGATAACCTATTATTCGCACAAGGCGAACACTCTAGAAATAAGAAACGATTTACCAAATATAGGGGTAGATCAAACAATTCACGAGGTAATTGGCAGAATAAGGGAAAAAGAGATAACTCGAATGGAGGAAACTCACCTCACAATAAGAATAAAGGTGAGTGGGATAGAAAGAATTTGAAATGTTACAATTGCGGGAAACCCGGACATTTCATAAGAAATTGTAAAAGTCCACCAACAACTCAGGAACAATCAAACCTTATCTTAGAAGACGATGAACCATCATTATTAATGGCGATACAAGAAACCGAAGAAGTCTTGTTAAATGAAGAACAAGTACACCCCCAAAAATATGCTACAACAGATGCTAGCATATGGTATTTAGATAGTGGTGCAAGTAACCATATGACGGGCACCAAAGGCCATTTTAAGGATATTAACGAAAACATCACTGGACGCGTTCGTTTTGGAGATGGATCGTATGTACAGATAAAGGGTAGAGGTTCGATATTATTAGGATGTAGAAACTTACAACAGAAACTGATTTCGGATGTTTACTACATTCCAAACCTCAAGAGCAACATACTTAGTCTAGGACAACTTACTGAAATAGGTTGCAAGATCATCATGGATGGAAATTTACTGACTTTGTATGATAAGAGTAAAAAGTTGTTGATGAAAGTAGAACGATCTAAGAATCGACTTTACAGTATTAGATTACATATAGTAGCACCTATATGTCTCTTAGCAAACGTAGACGACCAAGCATGGTTATGGCATGCTAGATTAGGTCACCTGAACTTTGACGCGATAGACAAGATGACAAGAAAAGGGTTAGTAGACGGAATACCTAGAATAAACCATGCAGGACAAATCTGTGATGCATATTTATTAGGAAAACACATCAGAACACCTTTTCCAAACCAAGCTAAATTCAGATCAAAGAACCCGTTGGACTTAGTATATGGACATCTTTGTGGTCCCATAAGTCCAGCAACACACTCTGGAAAGAAGCTCATCTTCTTATTAGTAGATGACTGTACACGTTTTATGTGGGCTTACTTTCTAAACTCGAAAGATCAAGCATTCAACACATTCAAGGAATTTAGGCAGCAGGTTGAATCAAAGTTGAAGTTGAAAATTAAGATGCTAAGAACGGATAGAGGAGGTGAATTTACATCACATGAATTCACCAAATACTGTAAGGAGAATGGAATAGAAAGACAATTGACAGCATTATACTCACCGCAGCAGAATGGTGTAGTAGAGAGGAGAAATAGAACAGTATTATCGAAAACTAGGAGTATGATGAAAGCGATGAAGTTACCCTTAACTTATTGGGCGGAAGCAGTCAGGCACGCCATTTACATACTCAACAGGGTACCTACGAAAGCCCTGGTAGATAAAACACCATATGAAGCCCTCTACAATAGAAAATCAAACTTAGAATACCTAAGAATATTCGGATGCACAACTTATGCTAAGGTAACAATACCACACTTGAAGAAGCTAGATGATAGAAGCATTCCAATGATTTACTTAGGAGTTGAAGAAGGATCAAAAGCATGTAGGCTATATGATCCAGTATGAAAGAAAAAACATGTTAGTAGGGATGTGAAGTTTATGGAAACGAAACCGTGGGATTGGAACAACAATGAAGAGGATACAGACACAGACGATACGTTTTGGACTAGCTTTATGGTAGATGGAGTTGACTATGATAATCCTACACCAGTCAACTTAGAAAACACTGATAACACGTATCAAGAACAAGAACCTATACCAGATCCACCTTCACCAATCACACCACCATCATACACTTACAACCCTAACTCAAAAGATGAAGAAAGAGCTACTATAAGTTCGTTCGAAAGCTCAGAACAGAGATATGATCATAGACCTATACAAGGTTTAAAGGATATTACGGAAATTTACCAAACTGCACGTGAAGTAGAAGCACCTAGCTTATTTTTCACAGAAGAAGAACCCCGTAATTACAAGGAAGCATCAAAAGATAAGAAGTGGATTGAGGCCATGGAAATTGAATTAGATTCAATTAACAAAAACAACACATGGACTCTTACCACATTGCCCGAAAATCAGAAGGCAATAGGACTCAAGTGGGTTTATAAAACCAAAAGAGATGCACAAGGAAGGATCATAAAATATAAAGCAAGATTAGTAGCAACAGGTTATGTACAAGAACAAGGAATAGACTTCGATGAAGTGTTTGCACCAGTTGCTAGGATAGAGACAGTTCGATTAATATTAGCACTAGCAGCGTATCATGGATGGCAAATACACCACTTAGATGTAAAATCAGCATTTTTACATGGAGAATTGAAGGAAGAAGTCTATGTTACACAACCTGAAGGTTTCATTCAACAAGGAAACCTAGGAAAAGTCTACAAGGTAACTAAAGCTTTGTATGGCTTAAGACAAGCACCCAGAGCTTGGAACGTGAAGCTTGACCAGACCTTGAAGTCATTAGACTTTAAGAAATGTAATCTCGAACAAGCAATCTACACAAAGAGAAGCAAGACTTCTACACTTATCGTTGGAGTTTATGTAGATGATTTAATAATCACGGGCACTCCAAAGAAGGAAGTAGACTTGTTCAAATCCCAGATGGAAGATAAATTCGAAATGAGCGACTTAGGTTTGCTAGCATATTACCTTGGGATAGAAGTTACACAGACAGGAGGAGAAATTACGATCAAGCAAACTGGATACATTAACAAGATCTTAAAAGAGACAAGCATGACGGATAGTAATGATACGAAGACACCTATGGAACCCGGCACTAAGTTGGTCAAGGCGAAAGATGGAGAACCAGTTGACGCAACTTATTACCGAAGCCTAATTGGAAGTCTCAGATATTTACTACATACAAGACCAGATCTTAGTTACTCAGTCGGACTACTCAGCAGATTTATGCAAGACCCGAAGGATCATCACCTAAAGGCAGTGAAACAAGTAATCCGATACATCAAAGGCACGAAAGACCATGGAATAATATACAAGAAAGAAGGAGGCTACAAGATTACAGGATAAAGCGACAGTAGTTATGGAATCAATACAGATCAAGGAAAAGGCACTACTGGCATAGTATTTTACTTTGGAGAGTCACCCATTACTTGGTGTACTCAGAAGCAACTGACAGTAGCACTCTCATCATGTGAATCAGAATTTATGGCAGCTACAGCAGCAGCATGTCAAGCCTTATGGCTAAAAAGATTACTCGGTGAATTAACTGGACTAGAAAAAAAGAAGATAACGCTTAGAGTTGACAATATATCAGCTATACAACTCGTAAAGAACCCAGTTTTTCATGGAAGGAGCAAGCACATAGACATTCGCTATCATTTCATTCGTGAATGCGTAGAGAATGGTCATATCAAAGTGGAACACGTAAGTGGAGAACTACAAAGAGCAGACATCTTAACGAAAGCATTACCAAGACTCAAGTTCGTGACTATGCGACAAATGCTCGGAGTTCAAGACTTAGGACGAAGCAACGATCAAGATTAAGGAGGAGATTGAAGACACTAATCTCGCCATTGCTTCAACCTCAAAGGACCAGACTTGCTCATCTCAAAGATAAAAACCGACTAGCGGTTACATAACCATAAAACGGTTATAAAGTAGTTATAGATAGGGTAGTTATTTAACCGCCAAATAACCGCCAAAAACGGTTACATTTGAACCGGTGTGTCGTTTGGGATTATGTCCATTCGACTAGTATAAATACGTTGTAAATGTTTCATTTATAAGTTAGACGATTTAGTTATTCAAAGATCCATATTGTTATTGTTTGCATATTTCATATTGACTCACAAATCACAGCGTAGGGACCAACAGTAACTAACCCTTACAATGAAAACGAAATTGGCAAAGCCGCGGTACATAAAGTATCTGGATAAAGAAAGAATTGAAAAAAAGGAATGGATATAAAAACCACACTGATTTATAATACATTTTATTTATATATAAAAACCAGACTGATTTATAATACATTTGATTTATATAAGTTCTAACCCAACCAAAGAAACCATATTATGCCGTACTACTTAAACCCTCTACTATACGTTACACGCCTCTAATTATTTTGTTACTGTGCTTCGGTTTTCAATTTTCAAATATTGAAAGCAAATCTTTTTATACAATGTAAATTTCCAAGCTAAGACGATGACACAAAAGCACTATACTATTCTTGAACGGACTAGAGATGAGCTAGAAGTATATAAAACTCAATATCAGATCGAATTGATTGCTACCTAGATATTAAGCCAACCTAAAGATTGAGTCTTTTTACATAAATTTGGGGTTTCATGAAAAAAGATTCTATGATCAGCAACATAATAAATTTAATTAATTTTCTTCAATAACTAGCGCGCGACGTTAGAGATTCCAAGGCTCCCAACAAACCGGAAAGAAAACCACAAAAATAATAAGAAACAGATTTTTAACAATAAAATCACAAACTCTAAACAGCACAAGACAACTCCTTCCATAACAGATTTTTTTAAATAATAAGAAACAGCTTAAACGTCACCCTAAGAAATCAAAATGAAATGATTATAAAATCTTATACAATGTATGCCCCAAGCCAAGACGGTGACACACAAGTATTCTATTACCAAAAACGAACTAGAGACAAGCTATAAACACTTCAGATCAGAATTGATTGGTTCCTGGAAAATAAAACAACCTGGAGATTATGTCTTTGTAAATAAAATTAGGGTTTCATGGAAAATAAATAATTGATCAACATATATTGTAACTCTAGCTTTTCTTGTGCCTCAAAATTTAATCAATCCGCAAACAAAAACGAAAAATCAAAAGCAAGAAACCCTTTTTAACAATAAATTACAGTTTCTAAACGACACAAGACAACTCTCATAACATTAAAAAAAAAAAAAAAAAAAAAAAAAAAAAAAAATTGATCAAATGACACCAAAACATGATTTTACAATCTTTAAATTTTATATACGAATGATATGAAAAAGTAGATCAAAGATTCAAGTGATCGATGATACATAAAATGTATATATAATTTGTTTGAATACCTTATGAATTGATTTTAGCGGTGAGGAAAATGTAGATGGTCGAACTAGTTAGGGAGAATTGGGGATCGGATGTGTGATACGAATGGTATTGTAAAACTATTTCAGTGATTTCCTTTTGTTGATTGTCATTCAAGTTTGAGTGCCACTTGTATGATAGTGACTTGCAATACGTGGCTTAATGTTTGTCTGACTAGAATTTTGTTGATGTTCCATTTGTAAGAAAATGAGCTGTAACACGTGGCTTAAATGTTTGAAGGCTAAAATTAGAAAAAACTTTTACATACTACCTTTTGTCCCTAAATAAGTGTTCAGTTAACTTTTCAGAGTCAAACTGAATCAACTTTGACCTTATCTATTTTTGCTAGTGTTATATAATATTTGATGCGAAATATATGAATTAATTGGGTTTTCAGTGATTTTTCATTGGTATAGTTTTCATCAAGTATTATATAACACAAAAAAAAGTATATTTAACGTCAAACTTGAATCAGTTTGACTCTGAAAAGTCAAACTAGACACCTTTTTTCAAATATGAAGAACTCATCTCCACCTTTAATCTAAAAAAATCAATGGTCAAAATTAAAATCATTTTAATATTTCACCTGTTTTTTAAAATTTAAATATATTTTAAATCGTTAATCGTTAATCGAAATAATTACACCATCGCGACGAGTATTTTTAATTATCTTTTTGTAAACTGACATTTTGATATACTTTCGACAAAAAAAAAAAATTGTTTTTTCATTTTTTTCGTATTATTCTTTTTTTTCATTACTGAAGTTTGCATGAAAAAATCACATGTGATTTAAACAATAACTTAAATATTTTAATAACATCACATGTAATATTAGTCTTGAATCACATATGATATGTAATATCACATGTGATATTAGTATTGAATCACATATGATATGCAATATCATATGTGATTCAATACTAATATCACATGTGATATTATTAGAATATTTAAATCAATGTGTAATTACATGTGATTTTTTCATGCAAATTTCAGTACAGAAAAATAAAACGAAAAAGAATGTTAAAAAAAGTGAAAAAACACAAAAAAAAAAAATCGAATTTATATCAAAGAGCCTATCTATTGAAAGATAATTAAATGCTCGTCCTAATGGTATTTTTTTCCCTTAACAATTAACAGTTCGAAAGATATTAATAATTGAAAAAAAATAATAAAAATAAAAATAAAAATGATAGTGTGTTTTTTAAATTGTTGGAATTACTCTCATGATGATTGATCCCTTGGTATTTAAATGATCTTAAATCCTATAATTATGTTTAGCTTTACGTTTGTGTGAAAACGAGGTTGTGTGTATTCGACTTGAATTTACAAATCTAACAACATAGAGTTGAGATCAATGTTGAAACAAAATTATTTCATATTCAATGAATCAATTTTAGCCACTTATTTTTTCGTCAAAATAAAATTAAAAAAAAAATAAAAAAAAAAATATACTGAAAGGGTACTTCGATATATATTCGACGAACTTTTTTTTTTCGATTTTTTTCCAGTTACGTCTAACAAAATCACATGTGATATGTATCACAAATCACATGTGATTTCATAAACCTCATGTGTGATTTCATAAATCACATGTGATTTTTGATACAAATAATCACCTGTGATTTTTTCAAACGTAACTGAAAAAAGAATCGTCGTAAGTATATAGAAGTGTCACTCTATAGAAAGATAATTTAATTCTCGTCGCGATGGTATGATTCGTTTTGCATAACGATTAACGGTTTGCGAGATATTTAATTTTTAAAAAAAGTGTGAAAGTTTATTTGTTTACTTTTTTTAAGAAAAAAATAGATGGACATGATTGTTTCATTAGATATTTAGAGAATGTTGAATCTACATTGAACTTTTCTCATACAACATATACATTGAAAACATTAAGTTATTTTACTTCTACTTATTTTCTTATATTGTAAAGGATTAATCATAATCATACAAATTATTTAATCTAATAGACCGGATCATATATTAAAAACATTAACTTTCACCTCTTCCACCCTCATTTTTTTAATTACAATCCACTTTCACCTCTTTTTCAAAAACAAAATACAATTGTAAACCGTTAACCTATATAAATTAAATCATCGTAACGAATATTTAATCGTTTTTCAATAGAGGGCACTTTCATATACTTTTGACATTTTTTTTTCTCAGTGCAGTATTTTCCTCGATATATCACATGTGGTATAACACTAATCTATAAGTTTAAGCCCTCAAATGCTTTCGTAAAACGGGTATAATTTTTTTTGGATTTAATTACTTAAATAGACAAAAAGAACCAGGAATTTCACATCCTTTCCACTAAACTTTCTATAAACACATGACTCGAAATCACTTTAGATGAAGCCAAATTGTTTTATCCTCTCACCAAAGCAGTGATTCCAACTTTTGATGCTTGCTTTAAACCATAAATAGATTTAAGCAACTTGCAAATCTTATTAGGATTCTTCGAATCTAGAAAACCACCCAGTTATGCCGTATTCACGTCCTCTATCAATTTCCCATCATGGTAGGCGGGTTTGACATCCATTTACCATATATCATAATTATAGTATGCAGATATAGCCATCAGAAGCCTTAAGGACTTCAACATGGCCACTAGTGACAAAGTTATTATAGTCAATGATATGAGTTTAGGCGAAACCTATCGTAACCAGCCGTACTTTACAAGTTTGCATATTTCCATCCATGTGAATCTTCTTCTTGAAGAACCATTTACATTCTACGGCTTTTCCCATTGGAGGTAGATCAACCAGCTCCAAAACTTGGTTATCATACATAGATTGCATTTTAGTCTCTATGGCATCCCGACATTACGCAAATTACTTCCCAGATACTGCTTAATGATAGTTAACAAGTTCTGAGAGATCCACATTATCTACCACTAAGTCATAGTATATATCTGGCTCTAATGAGTCCTTGGAGATCTTCGCAAACCCTGTGTTTCATTAACAACTCCAACAGCTCTCTGTTAGGCTTTCACAATTTTCTGTTGACTCACTTCCTCTATAGACTCTTGTGTCTGTTCCTCATCTACAAGCTTTAGTAGATCCATATCTCTATTTACTTCCTTGTGGAGGAAATCCTCCTCAAGAAAAATACTACCTCGACCAACAAAAACTTTGTTTTCAATTGATAAATAGTAATAATATCCTTTCATATCCTTATGATACCCCACAAACACGCACTTATACATCTTAGATTCAAGTTTGTCACATGCATGCCTTTTGACATGCACATCACATCCCCAAATGTTTAATTGTGATAAATACAAAACTTTGCCCTCCCATAAATCATATGTGGTCTTTTGTGTAGCTATAGTAGGGACTTCTATTTATTATGTATGTTGTTGTGAGTATTATGTGTGCATGATGAAAGATACAAACTTATATTAGTCATTTTCTTATAAGACCTAAGGGTCGCACATATATAACGCGAGAACCATGGGTAATATATATGTATTGTACATATATATATCATAGTTTATTATAAGAGAATATTAAATGGGTTATTTACGTAGTAAGTTTAATTAGCAATTGGGCTTAATTAAGATTATGTGTAAATAAACATTTAATTAAGCTGGACTGAACATAGAAGCCTGGTGAGCCATTGTGAGGCCTATGAATGACCAACCCTTCATAGGGTTTTCGGTTGGGCTTGTGAAAAATATGAGGGAATGATATTTATCTTGTTTGATAAGATAATTATCATTTTAATTAAAGTAATTATATTATTTAAATTAGGAGTTTATCTCTTATTTAATATAGTAATTATCTAGTCTATATTTAGTATTTTATCTTTAACTTATTAGATAAATTACAAGGTTGATATAAATATTGATCAAATAAATTAGATTCAAAATGAAATTGCAAACCCTAAAACCCTCCTTCTGTCTCTCTCTGTACAACCGCACCCCATACCGAACACATTAGTTTGTTGAAATATATGAATAGTAAATCTATAGTTCCTAAGGTATTTAAGCTATAAAACTATAGTTCCTTTTTTGATGAATTTAGCATTTGCATGTAAAGTTAATTGATGTTAATTTGATAATGTTATTCAGAAATATGTAATTGAAAGTGTTTAATTATGGATATATGTAATTTCTCTTAAGATTTAAAGAGTCACTGCATGTATCATTGCTATATCCATAAATCGTGTATATGTTTCTTTATCTCACAGTGTAGTACGGTCGTGCATTTATTTTGATATTTATATTCTCGTTAATAAAAAAATTTAGCCGTATCTAACTATTAAGCCTATGTATACGCGGGTTAAACTTATAAAGACGAATAACATGAGTCGTTATTCAATGCGAATAGTAAAAAAGTATTTTTCTGGATATCCTTAATCAAATAAAAATAATAATATCAGATGTTCATATATGTATAATCTCGTGTATTTATTTACATATCACAGTAACTCGTGCTTTTATCTTGATATTTATAATTTGTGTTCATATGCATTAATATAATATATAATGCTAATAATATTTAAAAAAAACTAAATTAGAAAATTTATATAGTCTAAGGGGTATTTATTGAATTTATAAAGTTATAAAAAAATGAAAACTGATAAGTTTACTTAAGTTCATTTAATTTATTTAAAATTTAACAACTAAAGTTTTATTACGCTCCTTCTGTTTTTAGTTTGTTTTTACAAAACCAACATTCATGTTTATATATATATATATATATATATATATATATATATATATATATATATATATATATATATATATATGTTTGTTGGATGAAATTTAGACAAGTTTAACCAAATTGTTTCAATTTTGACTTTTTATCAGTCAATGGGATGACTTCATTTATACTATGTGAAAAAATTGAACATTCTTATTAGTCCAATTTCAATTGTCACAATATTTTTTTCAACTTTTAGAAATCTCTTATTATATAAGAGATATAGTTGTACGGATTTATAAAGAGAAATTACATTCTATCAGTTCTCTACTTTCTTATTTTTTCCTATCTTGAGTACCCTATTATTTTATACACAATTTGAGTATTGCACGTCTCATCCCCAATCTAAAACCAGAGGTCAATAACGTCTCCTCATGCACATAATCACGACATTTGAAGGCCGATCACACAACGGATCCTCTCTAAATTAGGTCCACTAGTACTTGACGTCATCAACGTACTCCCCTTTCGTGTCTCGAAACCCGGACCTGCTTTTTTATTATTTATGGTTGTTTTTAAAAAAGGCACATGATTTAGTTTAAAAAATCAAGTATTAGATGTATATTTTAGGTACATGTTTCGGTTTTTAGATGTGTTTTGTTTCGATCTTAACGTGTTTATTTTGGTTAAGATTTCAGGTTCCAAAAGTTTGATATTTAGTATTCGATCACTCATCAGTGTGTATTTAATAAAAGTTCAAAATGTATTTATGTATTAGCTAATAATAGAAATATAAACCATATGCAACGTCATGAAAAGTGTAAGCATGACTATCGACGTGGAAGCCATTTTCGTTGTAATCTGTGACACTATCACTCATTTACAACATGAGTACCAGCTTCAGGAAAAGTATAATCATAGAATACTTGAAATTTTAAAAAGATATAAGTATAGCGACTAATATATAGTGAAATATAGCTGAGTACATAAAGTAGGAAACGGATGAAAGTAGAGATCTAATAGGATCAATTTTCCCGATTTATAAATAGCAAATGATGCAAAATAATAAGTGCTAAGTCTATGATATAAATTAGTATACTATTGATAATTTTTTTTTCTCAATCATCTTCACATGATTTTTTAAACATCAGAGCTTTTCTTGCATTTATAGACACTCTTTTACTGACAGTTCACACTTATTTTAGACAAATATAATATAAAAGATTGTTGATGATAGTAACAAAATACACAAAGTAACTTAATAAGATTTATATTTGTAAATTTATTTATTAAGATTATACGATTACCTTTTTTTATTTTGATATGGTGAAAACATATCTAGTATAAAATATTATATTTTGTCATTATAAGGTGTAACTTTTTGGCATATAAAAATGTAATTAAATTTTTTACAACATTTATTAACTACTTATGAATATAAAGCCTACCAACCATTTTGAACTTCTATTACCATAATATCAATCAATACCGACTCTATAATATCGCAAAACCGCACGGTAAATTATATTAATTATTTTTGCCATTGTGTTTAAAGTACAGGGTACCCGCGGCGGGTACCCTAGCTATTAATAAAAGAGCGCAATCAATATAGAATTAATACAAGCAAAACAAGCAGATATTTGAACAAAGGCCTTGATAATCTGAAGTTATATAACTAGATTTTGTGAACCAAATAATCTCTAGATACTTATGCTTCTTATGTAAATATTAATACACGAAGGACTAAACATGTTAGTTAGAAAGTCTGTAACCGTTTGGCGGTTACAAATGGCTGTTACAAAATTCGGTTATTATACCAAATAGGTACAATGGTTCAAGGAACTGGTTAGGAAAATATATATACATATCATATGTAACGATTTATAGATAATAGACAAAAATTATACTTATTCATTTTATACACTTTGCAATCTATATATTTCGATCTAGAGTTTGGGACAACAATTGGTATCAGAGCAAGTGGTTATACGCTTCGTTTGGATACCAAATATGATTTATTTTTAAATTTTTCAGATCTCTGGTCAAATGAATTGCAATGCCTTTTATTGGATTGATCCAGAGTTAAACAATCCATGGTACAAAGCTCAGTTGTTTGAGCTTTATTTTAATACAAATAAGCCGTAAAAACGTTTATTTATATTTTACGATCTTCTAATGTTTTGTCGATAACAAACGTAAAATCATTTTAACGAAACAAATAAAATACGTAAATGGTTTGAACTAATAGTTTCTAACATATTCACATTTTCACATAAAACACTAAAACATGTATAAGTGATTTTATAATTTAATATTACATATGTACAATAACTAGTGTTTACATATTTGGGTAAAATATACACATAACTAGTATTTAGTATATTGGGTAATATAAATGGGTAGAAACTTAAGTATCATAACCCATTAGGCAAATACATTGAATGTAGTTGGGTACAAACCAAAGCCCATGACCCATGGAGCTTGACCAATAACCCATTGCATGACATCATGCTTATATCATATATGGATAATATCCATAACCCATGGTTTTGACCCATACCATGTGACTAGGTGCATTGCACTCAAAAGATACATTATATCTAGCTAAAGATCCATGGATCAACCCATGACCCATGACCCATAACCAAAATACCCATGGGTAAAGAGGAGCGTCCCACGGATCCCTAGCTTTACGCTAGACGGATCCCTTGTGGAAGGGATCCGTGGGATCCGGGGAACAGTATAATTTTTCCTCTATAAATAGTGAGTCATTTCTTCATTGTTGCTCACCCCTTTTTAACATACTTTCCCCTAGAGTTGAAAACTCTCTAACCTCATATCCAAGAGATCTATGTTTGTAGTTTTGTTTTTGTGTGATCTTCTTGGTTCCTCTTAAAGGCGAGATCACCACCTTTGATGTCGAGCAAGCTCAAGTCCATGAGTTGCCATGCTTCCTCATCATCAAGACTACTGAAGTCTTCTTGTTGATGATTGTTTTTCCTTTCCTAAGAAGTGTTGAAGACATTTGTGAAAGGTGTCTCAAGTGTAAAGACGAAGATATTAGTGAAGGGTATCTATCATCCATATCATAAGCACTTGTGGTAGGTGCTTAGAAGTCAAGACTAGAAGCATTATTGAAGGGTGCTTAGAATTCAAGACACAAGACATTAGTGATGGGTGTCTTGAAGATCTAGTTAAAGGCATTAGTGAAAGGTGCCTTAGATGTACATTCGATATGGTGTGTTTCGATGTACAAGATAGATTAGTACTAGATCCAAGGATATTGATATCCTTGATGATGTTGTAAAGGAGTTGATTTCCTTTGAGATTAGTCGTTGGTGTAGTGTTGGGTAGTAGTTCATCCATTGCAATGGAACTAGGTGCTTAGCCTAGTACCTAATAAAGGGTAGGCGACGTTGTGTAGGTGTGGTTCACCTTGGTGTGAAAGAACTAGGTACTTAGCCTAGTACCTTATAAAGGGTAGGCGACGTTGTGTAGGTGTGGTTCACCTTGGAGTGAAATAACCCGGTGGTTAGCCTAGCACCCGAAAAAGGGTAGGCGACGTTGTGAAGGCTTCTCCGCCATAAGGAGATTGGTGTAGTGATTACGAACTCTCGAGTAGGTGACTCGGGGAGTGGAGTAGGGCAAGGAAGGTGTCCTTGTAGCCGAACCACTATAAATACTCGCGTTGTGGTTTTGTGCTTCTTACTCTTATCTTTTCATTACATACCTTTATATACTTGTTTATCAACATCCAACACACACATCCATATAGATTGACATAAGTCGATCTAAATAGATTAAAAGGAAGTTTTAATTGGCAAAACTATTCAACCCCCCCTGCTAGTTTTCCACAATTGGCATCAGAGCTTCGTTACCAAGTTTCTTGAAGTATATTGTACTTTAAAAACTTGATATGATCCATAGTTAATTGAAAACTACAAAGAAGGTTTTTCATAAAAACAAACACCATGTCTTTTAAAACTCTTTGTTTGGATGTTGATTAGATGACAACATTTCTTATTTTTTATTTCCTATTTAAAATGCACTAATCTTCTTTGTCATGTTGATTAGTCAAAGCTCATACCCACCAAGCTATAGTAATCGCTTGGTAATAAGAATACCTTCCTTAAGGAGGTATCTTAAACACAAAGGAGCCGGAATCGTCTAAGTGACATTTGTTGTGTCATTTGTAAAAACATTCCTAAGTGCACTGGAGGTATGATTTTCTTCTTATCTCCAAAATGACATTTGCTTGATAATAAGTATGCCTATTTAGGTATTTATATGATTATCTTTTGTGCATATACATGTATTACATGAAGCTTCATTAGGAAGCCTTTTTCTCACATACGTGTTATTTTTCTCGTCTAAAGTCATGATATATAAAACTTGTGTTTTATTTCTTTTAATCCAATAATAAAACAAAACACAAATTTCAAAAATTCTCCTTCCCCATAAATAAACCACTCGACGCCCACTTTATCAAATCCCCACTTTTTCAAATCTTCCAATTTCAAAAATTTCCTCTCACTCAAAACTTCATCCTCCTCTCCATTTCATCTCAACCGAAACCAAGAAGAATCGTCTTCAACATGGTTTACATCGCCCTCGTGCCCATCTCCTTAACACTCATCGCACTTGTGTTCCCTATGATGAAGTTCACATACGGAGACATATACTTTGTGTTGTTAATCTACATTGGGGTTATATACCCAATCTTTTGTATCATCCTTAGCATTGAAATGAAATATTACTAATAATCTGGTTTATCTAGGTTATTGTCATAATGTGTTTATCATTTCCTTTTATTTTTTCGTGATACATTAGAAGTCACGTATGCATGCTAAAAGAAAAATGTAGGCTAAAACACTTATCTTGGTATAAAACTATGAGATCTAAAAACCTATGTTTTTCATCATAAAATCTGTTTCTGTAACTACAGATCCACGGATCCCGGAAAATGTACTAGCCGGATCCCTTTTCAAAGGGAACCGTGGGAACCGTACTACTGAAGAACAGTTTTTCATGCAAATTAAAAACCATTTTATTTCTAAAAGTAATATTCCAATAGAATGCCAAAAACATGGTGAAGTTAACTATCATTGTTGTTAAAAAACCATTGTTAATAAAAATCTAGTAAAAACGTTAGATAAATATTGGTTGACCACAAACATCACTTTCTATAAACTCATCGTTTCTATAGGATTCAACTATGACGCATGAATATGAGTTTGATTTTTCACTCACTAGCGTCTACACTCCGAACATCTCCCTTGAGCCCAACACACCTAGCAATCATGTCCGTGGGTTCAATAATATCGAAAACCGTCATTTCCACGAAGGACGTATTATAGACACCTCTCTACAATTCGAAGAAGGTATCAATACCTCCTTCCGAGCCATAGGACTAGAACGTCTTCTTGAAATCAACGAGAAGATATATCCAAGGTTCATAATGGAATTCTTCCGTCAAGTTGAACTCGTTCGTAACGAGGATCGCTCTCTATCTCTTTGGTTTTATATCAAAAACCAAAAATTTGTTTTAACCCTTGGGCATTTTGCTCACATCCTCCGGATTCCAAATCATGGACAATGTGCCTTCACCGAAGATTGGTCTCTTGATTCTCTATTCAACTTTCGTGAAGAAAATAGTCCATATTGTTCACACATACCCTCCCCGGAAGATTTAAATCGCATAATATGCAAACCTCGACCATATTACTCCGATCCAAACATTATCTTCACACGGGACATCCGAGAAGAGTACAAGCCCCTTGCACTCATCCTACGTGAAAATGTTTGGTGTCTTAGGGGAAATCGAGAAATCCTTCCCGCTTGTTGTGCTCACATGTTGTACTGTTTGCTAACACAACAACCATACAATCTCGCCTATTTCTTTGCAAGGCGAATTGTAAATCTTCAAGGCTCCAAGAATAAACTCATCCCTTATGGAATGTTCTTGATGCGCTTCTATCATAACGTCATGCACTTTCATCCTCAATTTCAAAGTCCGTTGTACGTACTTGTGAACAAGATGATGGAACCGCTAAACATATCTCTCATGAAGACTTTCTTCATTCTTGATTCCACAAACACTCATCAACCACGTGATGATCCTTCTAGCGAAAACACTCAAGGAACTTAGTAGTCTTTCAAATAGGATCAATCCTTTTGTACTCGTGCTTTATCAATGTAATCCAATTCCTCTCATGAAATAAAACATCTTACATTTGATATCTTAGTGTTAGAACCTCTTTAAACTAACCTTGGAATATAAAGCATTGTCAAGATCATTTCATACATTTAGTAAAGGTTCTGCTTAGCAGATGGACGGATCCCAAAGTTTGTGCTAGACGGATCCCTACATTTAGGGAACCGTGGGATCCGGCAAACAGAAAATGCAATTGCAAGCATTGTATTTCAAACATATCCTTAGAACACCTCACACTAAGCTAGACATAGTATCTTAAAGCAAATTAAGTCTTTATCAAGATAAGTAGATCCTTCCTACTCACACATAACTCACCTAGATCACATTCAAAGACGCTTATAGATCTATCGTTTCACTTTAATCCATTACTCTTCCGCTCTCAAGCTCATACATCATTTTTCACATGATCCCTCATATCTAAACGTTGGAAATCTTTTATAGCAAAATTGATCATAATCATCCTTACGTTAAAATTGGTCGAAATTGATCAAATTCTAGTTTTTCCATCTTAAGCCTTTAGGATATTCTCCAAAGCATTAATCTAAGTCACTATCTGATCTCTAGGATCATTTAGCTTTAATTGACACTCTCATCTTTAGTGTTATCCTTGTTCATTCATTGGTACTCATGAAAGTTCCAACTTCTTCTATAAAAGGCAATCATTAGCTACATCACTCATTACCTTCAAGTACTTAAGCACCCCTTCATTTAAGACCCTTAGGAGGACTGAAACACTCAAGGTGATAAAGATCTTAGATCTTAGAAACATCATTTCTACTCTTTCATAGCTGCTGAGAGCCGGATCCCTAGGACTAGCCTAAACGGATCCCTCTGAGGAGGGAACCGTGGGATCCGGGTGACAGATTATGCCAACTCTAGCTAAAACAATCATTTCAAGTTCATCTTCCTAACTTAAACACTCCATCTCATCTTAAATGGGTTCCTAGATCAGTACAAACTCTGAAGTTGACTCTTGTGCATGTTAATCATCACATTCCAATGAATTTTAGTGGCTTAAGGCTTGAATGCACTTGCCAAATCCCTTACTTTATAAACTACATTGTTAGGACTTCCATAGTCATCACCCTCATCCTCATTTTCAGCACTTAAGAAACCCTTACAAACTTCTTGAAATCATTTCATCATGAGAAAAACTCCAAGTAGTAATTTATCCACCAAAGAACCACCCACGAAAATTGCTCGTGCTGTACACGAAATTTCTTCAACCGAATCATCTCCGGTCAAGCCAACAAATGCAAGGATCTCTTCTCAACTAATCAAACCAATTCCTAAAAGGATAGTACCCACAAAACTACCTATGCCAAACACCACCATACCTCCTAGGCCAAACAATATCATCTCCACTAAACCATCACCATTGGTTCCTAGAGCTATCTCTTTTACATCTCCACTATCATCACCACACCTCTACAATTTAGAGGATTTGCCTCCTAGGCCGTCTCATCCTCCTCCGCCGACAACATTTTCCTCATTAGGAGGAGTAATGGTACAAAATCAAGGTGTTGAGTCAACACTAGCTCCGGCTTCCTTTTCGCCGTTTCCATCATATAATCTCATTTGGATTATGAGAAATCATCAAAGTCAACCACCCGACCATATGGAAGTTGACACTTCTCTACCACCACCATCATTCTTGGTCGAGCCATTCTCAAATGCGCCTCCACCAATTCCTCCGTCGTTTGAAGCTCCACAAGCCGCTTCACTTGATTCTTCACATCAAGCCATTTCATTTCTTCCACCACCACTACCTAGCCATGACAAAGATTGTTATCATTGTCAACATGTTGAAAGTTTGATACATGAAGTACAAGAAGACCAACGTTTCATGTTCTATCACCTCCTCGAACGTTTCGACAAGATTAAACCTAAACAAACTTGAGCTAGAAGATTTTAGTGGTGTCCTAGTATCAAGCGTCAGTTGGTCTAGAAATTCCTAGTCATGTATCATTTATTTTCTTAGTTTTTAGAGTCATGTATATCATAACTCTAGTTTTATTAAATGAAATTACATGCTACTTGCTATATTTCTGAGTATATGATTATGTTGTATAATACATATCTCACTTTGGTGATAACATTATTTATTATACCACCATTTGCTGAATTTATTCATCAGCCAGACGGATCCCTTTAATTTGCCTAGACGGATCCCTACTAGGAGGGAACCGTGGGATCCGTGATACAGAAAACTAATTTTCTACTAACTTGGATCACATTTGCAGGAAATTATGAATTATACTTGCTTTCTAACCTTTGTTTTGTAGTTATTCAATTTACACTTGAAGACTTTGACACCCTAAAGCTAGGGGAGCTTTGTGTCAAAGCAATACATTGCAAATTACTTGCAATATTAGGATTACATTTCATGACATTCCTTTGCAAAATTGCAATCAACAAGGGGGAGCACATTCGTCACATAGACGAAATCTTTTTCAAACTTAGTTGCAAATAAACTAGCTTAGTATTAGTCTCTTGACGACCTTACATAGGGATGGACTCGTCAAGGGGGAGTTAAGACGAGATCCTTTCTCGTTACTTGCTCTCTAATTCTTCTTTTCACACATTTTTCTTAAAAACATTGCGTTAGTTATCTTTCGAAGCTCTTTTTGTTTCAACAAAAAGAGGGAGAAGAAAGTAAAAACTACAAATTCAAACTTTTACGAATTTTAGCTTTTCCTTAAAATAATTTTATGTTTTGTCATCAACAAAAAAGGGGAGATTGTTAATACAAATAAGCCGTAAAAACGTTTATTTATATTTTACGATCTTTTAATGTTTTGTCGATAACAAACGTAAAATCATTTTAACGAAACAAATAAAATACGTAAATGGTTTGAACTAATAGTTTCTAACATATTCATATTTTCACATAAAACACTAAAACATGTATAAGTAATTTTATGATTTAATATTACATATGTGCAACAACTAGTGTTTACATATTTGGGTAAAATATACACAAAACTAGTATGTAGTATATTGGGTAATATAAATGGGTAGAAACTTAAGTATCATAACCCATTGGGCAAATACATTGAATGTAGTTGGGTACAACCCAAAGTCCATGACCCATGGAGCTTGTCCCATAACCCATTGCATGACATCATGCATATATCATATATGGATAATATCCATAACCCATGGTTTTGACCCATACTCATGTGACTAGGTGCATTGTACTTAAAAGATACATTGTATCTAGCTAAAGATCCATAGATCAACCCATGACCCATAACCAAAATACCCATGGGTAAAGAGGAGCGTCCCACGGATCCCTAGCTTTACGCTAGACAAATCCCTTGTGGAAGGGATCCGTGGGATCCGGGGAATAGTAGGATTTTTCCTCTATAAATAGTGAGTCATTTCTTCATTGTTGCTCACCCCTTTTTAACATACTTTCCCCTAGAGTTGAAAACTCTCTAACCTCAGATCCAAGAGATCTATGTTTGTAGTTTTGTTTTTGTGTGATCTTCTAGGTTCCTCTTAAAGGCGAGATCACCACCTTTGAAGTCGAGCAAGCTCAAGTCCATGAGTTGCCATGCTTCCTCATCATCAAGACTACTGAAGTCTTCTTGTTGATGATTGTTTTTCCTTTCCTAAGAAGTGTAGAAGACATTTGTGAAAGGTGTCTCAAGTGTCAAGACGAAGATATTAGTGAAGGGTATCTATCGTCCATATCATAAGCACTTGTGGTAGGTGCTTAGAAGTCAAGACTAGAAGCATTATTGAAGGGTGCTTAGAAGTCAAGACACAAGACATTAGTGAAGGGTGTCTTGAAGATCTAGTTAAAGGCATTAGTGAAAGGTGCCTTAGATGTACATTCGATATGGTGTGTTTCGATGTACAAGATAGATTAGTACTAGATCCAAGGATATTGATATCCTTAATGATGTTGTAAAGGAGTTGATCTCCTTTGGGATTAGTCGTTGGTGTAGTGTTGGGTAGTAGTTCCTCCATTGCAATGGAACTAGGTGCTTAGCCTAGTACCTAATAAAGGGTAGGCGACGTTGTGTAGGTGTGGTTCGCCTTGGTGTGAAAGAACTAGGTACTTAGCCTAGTACCTTATAAAAGGTAGGCGACGTTGTGTAGGTGTGGTTCACCTTGGAGTGAAAGAACCCGGTGGTTAGCCTAGCACCGGAAAAAGGGTAGGCGACGTTGTGAAGGATTCTCTGCCATAAGGAGATTGGTGTAGTGATTACGAACTCTCAAGTAGGTGACTCGGGGAGTGGAGCAGGGCAAGGAAGGTGTCCTTGTAACCGAACCACTATAAATACTCGTGTTGTGGTTTTTTGCTTCTTACTCTTATCTTTTCATTACATACCTTTATATGCTTATTTATCAAAATCCAACACACACATCCAAATAGATTGACATAAGTCGATCTAAATAGATTAAAAGGAAGTTTTAATTGGCAAAACTATTCAACCCCCCCCCCTTTTAGTTTTCCACACTTTACCTAACTTTGCATCTTTACCTAACTTTGCATCATGAAGAAAGGGCAAATTATGCCCATCTCTCTTTGGTTGCCTTGCTAATTTTACTAGGTTCTGACTTAGTAACATTACTACTCTTAGCCTTAGTTACATTCTTCTTTGTAACTTTACTACTCTCAGCCTCATTCTCCGTCTTTATTTTTCCCCTTTTACCAGCATATTTACCTAGACTTACATCCCTACCACAATACACAAGCAATTTATGGATGTCATTTTGCATGTACCAAAGCTGGTATCCACTTGCAACACCATAATTTGCTAAGCATTGCTTAAGTTGAGTGGGAGACTCAAACCTCATACCTAAAAAAGGTTTACATTCATTCCAAGGGGTCTGTAGGTCAAAAGCAGGATATTGAACACCCTTTTTGGCCTTATACTTATTCTCTATTATATCATCTTTAGGGTCATCAATCTCTAGCATATACCTACCAATTAAATTAGGTATTGGATCATCCATATAACCAATGAATTTACCATTCCTAACTAATTTATTCAACCAAGGATCATTAGTAGAAATTTTTTGTATTTTGACATTTTCCTCGCCCTCTGTTTGAAAATCCACAATTTCCTTAACATCATCTAGGTTTTCTTGATTGTCATTATCAGAGAAGTCACTATCATTATCTGGAAAGACCAAATTATCATCTTTGACCATTTCCATAACATTATAACCACTATCTTACAATCATTTTCAGAGGCTGCTGTAACAAACTCATTTGAATGTTCATCTGTTTTAAGCTCTTTCAAACCTATATTTAGTGGGACACCAGTTTTAATGTAGTAAAAGGACTGAGGTGTAAGACGAACAAGTTTGCGCATAAGTTTAAAAAACTCACTAAATATTAGCCCTTCAAAAGCAATGTCTTCAAGTACACGATGTTCCCCTTCGAGATACTAAGTGGGTTATTCACGAAAAAACCATCGTGATAAAGGTTGATGGTGAAATTAGCAACCTTTCACCAAATCTGCAAAATTAGGGTTTCAGATAGAAATTAGGGGTTTAAAAATTGAGCATTTACAAGACAAATTAACAACTGTAAAATGATAAATACATGTTTATATTAACATACCTTTAAGTAATCGAAGCCAATTTTGACAGATTTACTGGATATGAAAATTAGGGTTTTGTGGGTGTTTATGATCGAGCTGGAAATGAGAAGTGTAAGAGTTGACTTATGTCAACTACTTATATATCTGATCTTTTTAATTTTTTGTTTATTCAAAATGCCATCTCAGTAATACCACATAAGCATTTTATTATACACATGGCATAAACAATAAAAAATGGGCAAAAATAGTAGCACAATAAAAATTTGAAAAAACATAATAAAGTAAAATGACATTAAAATTAGTAGATAAAGCATAATGAGTTTTTTTGGAAAATATGTTTAGCATTTGTAGCTTTTTTCCCGTTTATTAACTACTTGTGAATATAAATCCTACCAACCATTTTGACCTTCTATTACCATAATATCAATCAATACCGACTCTATAACATCGCAAAACCGCAAGGTAAATTAAATTAATTATTTTTGCCATTGGTCGCTAAAAGGTTTAAAGTACAGGGTACCCGCGGCGGGTACCCTACCTGTTAATAAAAGAGCGCAATCAATATAGAATTAAAACAAGCAAAACAAGCAGATATTTGAACAAAGGCCTTGATAATCTGAAGTTATATAACAAGAATTTACTTCAACATCTAAAAGTACGCAAGGAATTTACAAAAACGACCGGTAACACGAAAATCATAGTCAAGTACTCATGAAAGCTCGCAGAAGATGGAACGGACATGTTGTTTTCTCCTGAGTAGGCATGGCTTCAGGATGCATGTGGGAATCTGAAAATATTGAATAGTGAGGAAGCAAACGTATAGCAAGCTGACAACATTGGTAGTATTGGTTCTCATAATTTATTATTTAAGCAAGCTGACATTACCACAATGTGGCTGTTTACATAAATCAGACAAGAAACCTCTAAGTCACATAAAATATACCTTAATTTGGATGGCTCTGGTTGTCGTTTTTCTGCCTTTAACTTCCGAACCTTATTACCCATTGTAACTGTATCCACCCTGTCCCTTGATCTCTTGAGTTGCTCCTTAATTAGAAGAAAAATAATTATTCAAGATAATTGTATTATTTTCCATGGTCAAAAGGCATACTATTGCAATCAGGAAATTTGGATGTATTACTACGATATAATGTAACTATTCCAGAAAGTACAAACGAGTGATGAGCAAGAATATAGAGGTAAATACATAGATTACGTCATGTAAAATACCTGATCATGTAAATCCTTGATGAATGTAACATCAGGAGAATTCTCAAGCAGATATTTACTGACTTGAGTAAGCATCGAAGCTATGTACTCTTTTTGGTACTGTGGGGCCATATTTATCTTCAAAGAATTCAACTCATTGAATGGAGAGCGTTCAAATGACAGTCTTTCGGGGGACAGTGAAAGTGTCTTGATACATGATACAAAAAAACGCACATATATAAGAAATTAGAAGTTTTGATTCTGTGTACACACATACACACAAGTGTTAAGATTCGAAACATAAAAAAGTTTCCTTTAGTAATATGTTAAAGCTCAAATGGTAGTTTTTTTAACAGCCAAAATGGAAGATATATCATTGAAGAACTATCGATTTTATTTAAACTTGTAAGAAGCCAGATTGATGAGAAGATTACAAGTAGTTACAAGCAAAAAATGCTATTTTTGTATTACTGTATTAAAATATGCTATGTACATCTAACTATTACTAATACATACTAAGCTAGCATGCATTATTGAACCGCACAGATATATCTTCAAAAAAGCTTCTGTTCCTATGACTTATGGGTTAGTCAGTTCTCGACTATCTGCATTGTCATTGGTTAATTGGTTTTATAACAATCTCCCTGAATAAGCTCATATGACCATATGGTGGGGTTGGTTATTTGTCATGGTTCTCAAATGACCACAGTACATAAATCAGCCAACTACAAAGTATTGATACATACTGAGAGAAACGTATCTGAAGATATAGCAATATATAGCATGCTCTGCACGTGTCTCTGTTTACTTATGTGTGTGTATGTGTGCGTGTGCCTGGATTCTATTAAACGGTAAAAATATATAGGTGTGATAGTAATAATATCAGCTTGTAAAAATACATTTACAGCTAATTTAAAGTGTTTACTTAACTGAAAAGTAAGATAATCTAAACCGAAAGTACACTAAGTCCATCACATTATCTGAACAGAAATCCCCATCACAATTAATATAGCTAGTTCAAGACTAAGTAGACATATTAAAAAGTAAAATTAGTGACAATAAAAATCAGAAACCATGAAATTGTTATTTGTTTACCTCAATTATGGCTGCATCAATAATCAGATTTTTGGCACTGTGGAGTGTCTGGAACAAATCGAGTAGCACTGGAACAAATCTCTCTCTATTGTAATGGGGCTTTAACAAGGAAAGATTCACTTCCTCTAAATGATCGAAACCATCAGTGGACAATCTCAGAGAATCAAAGGATACAGGAAAACGATCAATAGTACCCTTAACTGATGCGGTCACATACTTAAGTTGAGGTGCAATCACATTGAATACATTTGGAAGTGAGAGTGATTGTGTAATATTTAGATGAGAAAGTTGTGAAGCATAAATATTGAGAATATTCAAGCCTATCATGCAACACTGATGTAGAGTGAGATCTTTTAGATTAACACACTTTGAAAAGAGGTCGAGGCTTTCGTCTCCTTCATCACCTAAACGAATATTTTTCAATATCAAGGTTTCCAGTACTGGAAAATCCCAAGCTAACTTTGGTACACAACTGGTCTTGCACAGAAGGTAAGACGGAACATTTGTTGCAAGGGTAAAATGTTTCAGTGTGTGAGAACTGAAAAGTTCTTGCGGGAACTGAATGAATTTTTTAGTTACCCATTTCACACTTAGTTTCGTAACATTATGCAAGTAAGCATAGTTTACACTCTTCTTAACCACAGAGGAAGCGGTTGCAGCTCCTGTGAATGTGAGCTCAATTCCGGAAAGTTTTATATCATTGTTGCGGTGGGTCAAAGTGTCGTTCACGAATTCAGAAAAGATAGACTTTGAACGAAATGCACTACAATTGAAGTTCAGATGGGGCAATGCAGTCCAAACATGCTCCCATTTATGAGACAATGAGCTAGTCCGAACAGCACATTTCATGTCGAGAAAAGACAGAACATGAACCATAATATCTTCTGGAAGGTAGCTTATTCTATCTTCTTCTTCTTGTTCAGTAATACTTGGTTTATCATGTACCTTATCCATTTGATCTGGTGACATGCAAAAACAACCTCTTGACGTGACTTGAACACAATGTTTTGCTTTTGGTCCGGGTTTTGGCTGTGAAGCACCTGGATTTGTTTCATTTTATGTTAGCAAAATACAATTAATAAAATAATAGTAACTAACCCTTACAATGAAAACGAAATTGGCAAAGCCGCCGTACATAAAGTATCTGGATAAAGAAAGAATTGAAAAAAAGGAATGGATATAAAAACCACAATGATTTATAATACATTTTATTTATATATAAAAACCAGACTGATTTATAATACATTTGATTTATATAAGTTCTAACCCAACCAAAGAAACCATATTATGCCGTACTACTTAAACCCTCTACTATACGTTACACGCCTCTAATTATTTTGTTACTGTGCTTCGGTTTTCAATTTTCAAATATTGAAAGCAAATCTTTTTATACAATGTAAATTTCCAAGCTAAGACGATGACACAAAAGCACTATACTATTCTTGAACGGACTAGAGATGAGCTAGAAGTATATAAAACTCAATATCAGATCGAATTGATTGCTACCTAGATATTAAGCCAACCTAAAGATTGAGTCTTTTTACATAAATTTGGGGTTTCATGAAAAAAGATTCTATGATCAGCAACATAATAAATTTAATTAATTTTCTTCAATAACTAGCGCGCGACGTTAGAGATTCCAAGGCTCCCAACAAACCGGAAAGAAAACCACAAAAATAATAAGAAACAGATTTTTAACAATAAAATCACAAACTCTAAACAGCACAAGACAACTCCTTCCATAACAGATTTTTTAAAATAATAAGAAACAGCTTAAACGTCACCCTAAGAAATCAAAATGAAATGATTATAAAATCTTATACAATGTATGCCCCAAGCCAAGACGGTGACACACAAGTATTCTATTACCAAAAACGAACTAGAGACAAGCTATAAACACTTCAGATCAGAATTGATTGGTTCCTGGAAAATAAAACAACCTGGAGATTATGTCTTTGTAAATAAAATTAGGGTTTCATGGAAAATAAATAATTGATCAACATATATTGTAACTCTAGCTTTTCTTGTGCCTCAAAATTTAATCAATCTGCAAACAAAAACGAAAAATCAAAAGCAAGAAACCCTTTTTAACAATAAATTACAGTTTCTAAACGACACAAGACAACTCTCATAACATTAAAAAAAAAAAAAAAAAAAAAAAAAATTGATCAAATGACACCAAAACATGATTTTACAATCTTTAAATTTTATATACGAATGATATGAAAAAGTAGATCAAAGATTCAAGTGATCGATGATACATAAAATGTATATATAATTTGTTTGAATACCTTATGAATTGATTTTAGCGGTGAGGAAAATGTAGATGGTCGAACTAGTTAGGGAGAATTGGGGATCGGATGTGTGATACGAATGGTATTGTAAAACTATTTCAGTGATGTCCTTTTGTTGATTGTCATTCAAGTTTGAGTGCCACTTGTATGATAGTGACTTGCAATACGTGGCTTAATGTTTGTCTGACTAGAATTTTGTTGATGTTCCATTTGTAAGAAAATGAGCTGTAACACGTGGCTTAAATGTTTGAAGGCTAAAATTAGAAAAAACTTTTACATACTACATTTTGTCCTTAAATAAGTGTTCAGTTAACTTTTCAGAGTCAAACTGGATCAACTTTGACCTTATCTATTTTTGCTAGTGTTATATAATACTTGATGCGGAATATATGAATTGATTGGGTTTTAAGTGATTTTTCATTGGTATAGTTTTCGTCAAGTATTATATAACACAAAAAAAATATATATTTAAGGTCAAACTTGAATGAGTTTGACTCTGAAAAGTCAAACTGTACACCTTTTTTCAAATATGAAGAACTCATCTCCACCTTTAATCTAAAAAAATCAATGGTCAAATTTAAATTCATTTTAATATTTCACCTGTTTTTTAAAATTTAAATATATTTTAAACCGTTAATCGTTAATCGAAATAATTACACCATCGCGACGAGTATTTTTAATTATCTTTTTATAAACTGACATTTTGATATACTTTCGACAAAAAGAAAAAATCGTTTTTTCATTTTTTTCGTATTATTCTTTTTTTTTTCATTACTGAAGTTTGCATGAAAAAATCACATGTGATTTAAACAATAATTTGAATATTTTAATAACATCACATGTAATATTAGTCTTGAATCACATATGATATGTAATATCACATGTGATATTAGTATTAAATCATATATGATATTGCATATCATATGTGATTCAATACTAATATCACATGTGATATTATTAGAATATTTAAATCAATGTGTAATTACATGTGATTTTTTCATGCAAATTTCAGTAAAGAAAAATAAAACGAAAAAAAATGTTAAAAAAAGTGAAAAAACAAAAAAAAAAATCGAATGTATATCAAAGAGCCTATCTATTGAAAGATAATTAAATGCTCGTACTAATGGTATTTTTTTCCCTTAACAATTAACAGTTTGAAAGATATTAATAATTGAAAAAAAATAATAAAAATAAAAATAAAAATGATAGTGTGTTTTTTAAATTGTTGGAATTAATCTCGTGATGATTGATCCCTTGGTATTTAAATGATCTTAAATCCTATAATTATGTTTAGCTTTACGTTTGTGTGAAAACGAGGTTGTGTGTATTCGACTTGAATTTACAAATCTATACAACATAGAGTTGAGATCAATGTTGAAACAAAATTATTTCATTTTCAATGAATCAATTTTAGCCACTTATTTTTTCGTCAAAATAAAATTAAAAAAAATAAAAAATAAAAATAAATAAATTTTTTTTTATACTGAAAGGGTACTTCGATATACATTCGACGAACTTTTTTTTTTCGATTTTTTTTCCAGTTACATCTAACAAAATCACATGTGATTTGTATCACAAATCACATGTGATTTCATAAACCTCATGTGTGATTTCATAAATCACATGTGATTTTTGATACAAATCACCTGTGATTTTTTCAAACGTAACTGAAAAAAGAATTGTCGTAAGTATATAGAAGTGTCACTCTATAGAAAGATAATTTAATTCTCGTCGCGATGGTATGATTCGTTTTGCATAACGATTAACGGTTTGCGAGATATTTAATTTTTAAAAAAAGTGTGAAAGTTTATTTGTTTATTTTTTTATGAAAAAAATAGATGGACATGATTGTTTCATTAGATATTTAGAGAATGTTGAATCTACATTGAACTTTTCTCATACAACATATACATTGAAAACATTAAGTTATTTTACTTCTACTTATTTTCTTATATTGTAAAGGATTAATCATAATCATACAAATTATTTAATCTAATAGACCGGATCATATATTAAAAACACTAACTTTCACCTCTTCCACCCTCATTTTTTTAATTACAATCCACTTTCACCTCTTTTTCAAAAACAAAATACAATTGTAAACCGTTAACCTATATAAATTAAATCATCGTAATGAGTATTTAATCGTTTTTCAATAGAGGGCACTTTCATATACTTTTGACATTTTTTTTCTCAGTGCAGTATTTTCCTCGATATATCACATGTGGTATAACACTAATCTATAAGTTTAAGCCCTCAAATGCTTTCGTAAAACGGGTATAATTTTTTTGGATTTAATTACTTAAATAGACAAAAAGAACCAGGAATTTCACATCCTTTCCACTAAACTTTCTATAAACACATGACTCGAAATCACTTTAGATGAAGCCAAATTGTTTTATCCTCTCACCAAAGCAGTGATTCCAACTTTTGATGCTTGCTTTAAACCATAAATAGATTTAAGCAACTTGCAAATCTTATTAGGATTCTTCGAATCTAGAAAACCACCCAGTTACGCCGTATTCACGTCCTCTATCAATTTCCCATCATGGTAGGCGGGTTTGACATCCATTTACCATATATCATAATTATAGTATGCAGATATAGCCATCAGAAGCCTTAAGGACTTCAACATGGCCACTAGTGACAAAGTTATTATAGTCAATGATATGAGTTTAGGCAAAACCTATCGCAACCAGCCGTACTTTACAAGTTTTCATATTTCCATCCATGTGAATCTTCTTCTTGAAGAACCATTTACATTCTACGGCTTTTCCCATTGGAGGTAGATCAACCAGCTCCAAAACTTGGTTATCATACATAGATTGCATTTTAGTCTCTATGGCATCCCGACATTACGCAAATTACTTCCCAGATACTGGTTAATGATAGTTAACAGGTTCTGAGAGATCCACATTATCTACCACTAAGTCATAGTATATATCTGGCTCTAATGAGTCCTTGGAGATCTTCGCAAACTCTGTGTTTCATTAACAACTCCAACAGCTCTCTGTTAGGCTTTCACAATTTTCTGTTGACTCACTTCCTCTATAGACTCTTGTGTCTGTTCCTCATCTACAGGCTTTAGTAGATCCATATCTCTATTTACTTCCTTGTGGAGGAAATCCTCCTCAAGAAAAATACTACCTCGACCAACAAAAACTTTGTTTTCAATTGATAAATAGTAATAATATCCTTTCATATCCTTAGGATACCCCACAAACACGCACTTATACATCTTAGATTCAAGTTTGTCACATGCATGCCTTTTGACATGCACATCACATCCCCAAATGTTTAATTGTGATAAATACAAAACTTTGCCCTCCCATAAATCATATGTGGTCTTTTGTGTAGCAATAGTAGGGACTTCTATTTATTATGTATGTTGTTGTGAGTATTATGTGTGCATGATGAAAGATACAAACTTATATTAGTCATTTTCTTATAAGACCTAAGGGTCGCACATATATAACGCGAGAACCCTGGGTAATATATATGTATTGTACATATATATATCATAGTTTATTATAAGAGAATATTAAATGGGTTATTTACGTAATAAGTTTAATTAGCAATTGGGCTTAATTAAGATTATGTGTAAATAAACATTTAATTAAGCTGGACTGAACATAGAAGCCTGGTGAGCCATTGTGAGGCCTATGAATGACCAACCCTTCATAGGGTTTTCGGTTGGGCTTGTGAAAAATATGAGGGAATGATATTTATCTTGTTTGACAAGATAATTATCATTTTAATTAAAGTAATTATATTATTTAAATTAGGAGTTTATCTCTTATTTAATATATTAATTATCTAGTCTATATTTAGTATTTTATCTTTAACTTATTAGATAAATTACAAGGTTGATATAAATATTGATCAAATAAATTAGATTCAAAATGAAATTGCAAACCCTAAAACCCTCCTTTTGTCTCTCTCTGTACAACCGCACCCCATACCGAACACATTAGTTTGTTGAAATATATGAATAGTAAATCTATAGTTCCTAAGGTATTTAAGCTATAAAACTATAGTTCATTTTTTTGATGAATTTAGCATTTGCATGTAAAGTTAATTGATGTTAATTTGATAATGTTATTCAGAAATATGTAATTGAAAGTGTTTAATTATGGATATATGTAATTTCTCTTAAGATTTAAAGAGTCACTGCATGTATCATTGCTATATCCATAAATCGTGTATATGTTTCTTTATCTCACAGTGTAGTACGGTCGTGCATTTATTTTGATATTTATATTCCCGTTAATAAAAAAATTTAGCCGTGTCTAACTATTAAGCCTATGTATACGCGGGTTAAACTTATAAAGACGAATAACATGAGTCGTTATTCAATGCGAATAGTAAAAAAGTATTTTTCTGGATATCCTTAATCAAATAAAAATAATAATATCAGATGTTCATATATGTATAATCTCGTGTATTTATTTACATATCACAATAACTCGTGCTTTTATCTTGATATTTATAATTTCTGTTCATATGCATTAATATAATATATAATGCTTATAATATTTAAAAAAATAACTAAATTAGAAAATTTATAAAGTCTAAGGGGTATTTATTGAATTTATAAAGTTATAAAAAAATGAAAACTGATAAGTTTACTTAAGTTCATTTAATTTATTTAAAATTTAACAACTAAAGTTTTATTACGCTCCTTCTGTTTTTAGTTTGTTTTTACAAAACCAACATACATGTTTATATATATATATATATATATATATATATATATATATATATATATATATATATATATATATATATATATATATATATATATATATATATATATATATATATATGTTTGTTGGATGAAATTTAGACAAGTTTAACCAAATTGTTTCAATTTTGACTTTTTATCAGTCAATGGGATGACTTCATTTATACTATGTGAAAAAATTGAACATTCTTATTGGTCCAATTTCAATTGTCACAATATTTTTTTCAACTTTTAGAAATCTTTTATTATATAAGAGATATAGTTGTACGGATTTATAAAGAGAAATTACATTCTATCAGTTCTCTACTTTCTTATTTTTTTCCTATCTTGAGTACCCTAGTATTTTATACACAATTTGAGTATTGCACGTCTCATCCCCAATCTAAAACCAGAGGTCAATAATGTCTCCTCATGCACATAATCACGACATTTGAAGGCCGATCACACAACGGATCCTCTCTAAATTAGGTCCACTAGTACTTGACGTCATCAACGTACTCCCCTTTCGTGTCTCGAAACCCGGACCTGCTTTTTTATTATTTAGGGTTTTTTTTAAAAAGGCACATGATTTAGTTTAAAAAATCAAGTATTAGATGTATATTTTAGGTACATGTTTCGGTTTTTAGATGTGTTTTGTTTCGATCTTAACGTGTTTATTTTGGTTAAGATTTCAGGTTTCAAAAGTTTGATATTTAGTATTCGATCACTCATCAGTGTGTATTTAAGAAAAGTTCAAAATGTATTTATGTATTAGCTAATAATAGAAATATAAACCATATGCAACGTCATGAAAAGTGTAAGCATGACTATCGACGTGGAAGCCATTTTCGTTGTAATCTGTGACACTATCACTCATTTACAACATGAGTACCAGCTTCAGGAAAAGTATAATCATAGAATACTTGAAATTTTAAAGAGATATAAGTATAGCGACTAATATATAGTGAAATATAGCTGAGTACATAAAGTAGGAAACGGATGAAAGTAGAGATCTAATAGGATCAATTTTCCCGATTTATAAATAGCAAATGATACAAAATAATAAGTGCTAAGTCTATGATATAAATTAGTATACTATTGATATTTTTTTTCTCAATCATCTTCACATGATTTTTTAAACATCAGAGCTTTTCTTGCATTTATAGACACTCTTTTACTGACAGTTCACATTTATTTTAGACAAATATAATATAAAAGATTGTTGATGATAGTAACAAAATACACAAAGTAGCTTAATAAGATTTATATTTGTAAATTTATTTATTAAGATTATACGATTACCTTTTTTATTTTGATATGGTGAAAACATATATAGTATAAAATATTATATTTTGTCATTATAAGGTGTAACTTTTTGGCATATAAAAATGTAATTAAATTTTTTATAACATTTATTAACTACTTATGAATATAAAGCCTACCAACCATTTTGAACTTCTATTACCATAATGTCAATCAATACCGACTCTATAATATCGCAAAACCGCACGGTAAATTATATTAATTATTTTGCCATTGTGTTTAAAGTACAGGGTACCCGCGGCGGGTACCCTAGCTATTAATAAAAGAGCGCAATCAATATAGAATTAATACAAGCAAAACAAGCAGATATTTGAACAAAGGCCTTGATAATCTGAAGTTATATAACTAGATTTTGTGAACCAAATAATCTCGATACTTATGCTTCTTATGTAAATATTAATACACGAAGGACTAAACATGTTAGTTAGAAAGTCTGTAACCGTTTGGCGGTTACAAATGGCTGTTACAAAATTCGGTTATTATACCAAATAGGTACAATGGTTCAAGGAACTGGTTAGGAAAATATATATACATATCATATGTAACGATTTATAGATAATAGACAAAAATTATACTTATTCATTTTATACACTTTGCAATCTATATATTTCGATCTAGAGTTTGGGACAACAATTGGTATCAGAGCAAGTGGTTATACGCTTCGTTTGGATACCAAATATGATTTATTTTTAAATTTTTCAGATCTCTGGTCAAATGAATTGCAATGCCTTTTATTGGATTGATCCAGAGTTAAACAATCCATGGTACAAAGCTCAGTTGTTTGAGCTTTATTTTAATACAAATAAGCCGTAAAAACGTTTATTTATATTTTACGATCTTCTAATGTTTTGTCGATAACAAACGTAAAATCATTTTAACGAAACAAATAAAATACGTAAATGGTTTGAACTAATAGTTTCTAACATATTCACATTTTCACATAAAACACTAAAACATGTATAAGTGATTTTATAATTTAATATTACATATGTACAACAACTAGTGTTTACATATTTGGGTAAAATATACACATAACTAGTATGTAGTATATTGGGTAATATAAATGGGTAGAAACTTAAGTATCATAACCCATTAGGCAAATACATTGAATGTAGTTGGGTACAAACCAAAGCCCATGACCCATGGAGCTTGACCAATAACCCATTGCATGACATCATGCTTATATCATATATGGATAATATCCATAACCCATGGTTTTGACCCATACCCATGTGACTAGGTGCATTGCACTCAAAAGATACATTATATCTAGCTAAAGATCCATGGATCAACCCATGACCCATGACCCATAACCAAAATACCCATGGGTAAAGAGGAGCGTCCCACGGATCCCTAGCTTTACGCTAGACGGATCCCTTGTGGAAGGGATCCGTGGGATCCGGGGAACAGTAGAATTTTTCCTCTATAAATAGTGAGCCATTTCTTCATTGTTGTTCACCCCTTTTTAACATAATTTCCCCTAGAGTTGAAAACTCTCTAACCTCATATCCAAGAGATCTATGTTTGTAGTTTTGTTTTTGTGTGATCTTCTAGGTTCCTCTTAAAGGCGAGATCACCACCTTTGAAGTCGAGCAAGCTCAAGTCCATGAGTTGCCATGCTTCCTCATCATTAAAACTACTGAAGTCTTCTTGTTGATGATTGTTTTTCCTTTCCTAAGAAGTGTTGAAGACATTTGTGAAAGGTGTCTCAAGTGTAAAGACGAAGATATTAGTGAAGGGTATCTTTCATCCATATCATAAGCACTTGTGGTAGGTGCTTAGAAGTCAAGACTAGAAGCATTATTGAAGGGTGCTTAGAATTCAAGACATAAGACATTAGTGAAGGGTGTCTTGAAGATCTAGTTAAAGGCATTAGTGAAAGGTGCCTTAGATGTACATTCGATATGGTGTGTTTCGATGTACAAGATAGATTAGTACTAGATCCAAGGATATTGATATCCTTGATGATGTTGTAAAGGAGTTGATTTCCTTTGGGATTAGTCGTTGGTGTAGTGTTGGGTAGTAGTTCATCCATTGCAATGGAACTAGGTGCTTAGCCTAGTACCGAATAAAGGGTAGGCGACGTTGTGTAGGTGTGGTTCACCTTGGTGTGAAAGAACTAGGTACTTAGCCTAGTACCTTATAAAGGGTAGGCGACGTTGTGTAGGTGTGGTTCACCTTGGAGTGAAAGAACCCGGTGGTTAGCCTAGCACCGGAAAAAGGGTAGGCGACGTTGTGAAGGCTTCTCCGCCATAAGGAGATTGGTGTAGTGATTACGAACTCTCGAGTAGGTGACTCGGGGAGTGGAGTAGGGCAAGGAAGGTGTCCTTGTAGCCGAACCACTATAAATACTCGCGTTGTGGTTTTGTGCTTCTTACTCTTATCTTTTCATTACATACCTTTATATACTTGTTTATCAACATCCAACACACACATCCATATAGATTGACATAAGTCGATCTAAATAGATTAAAAGGAAGTTTTAATTGGCAAAACTATTCAACCCCCCTTCTAGTTTTCCACAATTGGCATCAGAGCTTCGTTACCAAGTTTCTTGAAGTATATTGTACTTTAAAAACTTGATATGATCCATAGTTAATTGAAAACTACAAAGAAGGTTTTTCATAAAAACAAACACCATGTCTTTTAAAACTCTTTGTTTGGATGTTGATTAGATGACAACATTTCTTATTTTTTATTTCCTATTTAAAATGCACTAATCTTCTTTGTCATGTTGATTAGTCAAAGCTCATACCCACCAAGCTATAGGAATCGCTTGGTAATAAGAATACCTTCCTTAAGGAGGTATCTTAAACACAAAGGAGCCGGAATCGTCTAAGTGACATTTGTTGTGTCATTTGTAAAAACATTCCTAAGTGCGTTGGAGGTATGATTTTCTTCTTATCTCCAAAATGACATTTGCTTGATAATAAGTATGCCTATTTAGGTATTTATATGATTATCTTTTGTGCATATACATGTATTACATGAAGCTTCATTAGGAAGCCTTTTTCTCACATACGTGTTATTTTTCTCGTCTAATGTCGTGATATATAAAACTTGTGTTTTATTTCTTCTAATCCAATAATAAAATAAAACACAAATTTCAAAAATTCTCCTTCCCCATAAATAAACCACTCGACGCCCACTTTATCAAATCCCCACTTTTTCAAATCTTCCAATTTCAAAAATTTCCTCTCACTCAAAACTTCATCCTCCTCTCCATTTCATCTCAACCGAAACCAAGAAGAATCGTCTTCAACATGGTTTACATCGCCCTCGTGCCCATCTCCTTAACACTCATCGCACTTGTGTTCCCTATGATGAAGTTCACATACGGAGACATATACTTTGTGTTGTTAATCTACATTGGGGTTATATACCCAATCTTTTGTATCATCCTTAGCATTGAAATGAAATATTACTAATAATCTGGTTTATCTAGGTTATTGTCATAATGTGTTTATCATTTCCTTTTATTTTTTCGTGATACATTAGAAGTCATGTATGCATGCTAAAAGAAAAATGTAGGCTAAAACACTTATCTTGGTATAAAACTATGAGATCTTAAAACCTATGTTTTTCATCATAAAATCTGTTTCTGTAACTACAGATCCACGGATCCCGGCAAATGTACTAGCCGGATCCCTTTTCAAAGGGAACCGTACTACTGGAGAACAGTTTTTCATGCAAATTAAAAACCATTTTCTTTCTAAAAGTAATATTCCACTAGAATGCCAAAAACATGGTGAAGTTAACTATCATTGTTGTTAAAAAATCATTGTTAATAAAAATCTAGTAAAAACGTTAGATAAATATTGGTTGACCACAAACATTACTTTCTATAAACTCATCGTTTCTATAGGATTCAACTATGACGCATGAATATGAGTTTGATTTTTCACTCACTAGCGTCTACACTCCGAACATCTCCCTTGAGCCCAACACACCTGGCAATCATGTCCGTGGGTTCAATAATCTCGAAAACCGTCACTTCCACGAAGGACGTATTATAGACACCTCTCTACAATTCGAAGAAGGTATCAATTCCACCTTCCGAGCCATAGGACTAGAATGTCTTCTTGAAATCAACGAGAAGATATGTCCAAAGTTCATAATGGAATTCTTCCGTCAAGTTGAACTCGTTCGTAACGAGGATCGCTCTCTATCTCTTTGGTTTTATATTAAAAACCAAAAATTTGTTTTAACCCTTGGGCATTTTGCTCACATCCTCCGGATTCCAAATCATGGACAATGTGCCTTCACCGAAGATTGGTCTCTTGATTCTCTATTCAACTTTCGTGAAGAAAATAGTCCATATTGTTCACACATACCCTCCCCGGAAGATTTAAATCGCATAATATGCAAACCTCGACCATATTACTCCGATCCAAACATTATCTTCACACGGGAAATCCGAGAAGAGTACAAGCCCCTTGCACTCATCCTACGTGAAAATGTTTGGTGTCTTAGGGGAAATCGAGAAATCCTTCCCGCTTGTTGTGCTCACATGTTGTACTGTTTGCTAACACAACAACCATACAATCTCGCCTATTTCTTTGCAAGGCGAATTGTAAATCTTCAAGGCTCCAAGAATAAACTCATCCCTTATGGAATGTTCTTGACGCGCTTCTATCATAACGTCATGCACTTTCATCCTCAATTTCAAAGTCCGTTGTACGTACTTGTGAACAAGATGATGGAACCGCTAAACATATCTCTCATGAAGACTTTCTTCATTCTTGATTCCACCAACACTCATCAACCACGTGATGATCCTTCTAGCGAAAACACTCAAGGAACTTAGTAGTCTTTCAAATAGGATCAATCCTTTTGTACTCGTGCTTTATCAATGTAATCCAATTCCTCTCATGAAATAAAATATCTTACATTTGATATCTTAGTGTTAGAACCTCTTTAAACTAACCTTGGAATATAAAGCATTGTCAAGATCATTTCATACCTTTAGTAAAGGTTCTGCTTAGCAGATGGACGGATCCCAAAGTTTGTGCTAGACGGATCCCTACATTTAGGGAACCGTGGGATCCGGCAAACAGAAAATGCAATTGCAAACATTGTATTTCAAACATATCCTTAGAACACCTCACACTAAGCTAGACATAGTATCTTAAAGCAAATTAAGTCTTAAAGCAAATTAAGTCATTATCAGAGAAGTCACTATCATTATCTGGAAAGACCAAATTATCATCTTTGACCATTTCCATAACATTATAACCACTATCTTACAATCATTTTCAGAGGCTGCTGTAACTAACTCATTTAAATGTTCATCTGTTTTAAGCTCTTTCAAACCTATATTTAGTGGGACACCAGTTTTAATGTAGTAAAAGGACTGAGGTGTAAGGCGAACAAGTTTGCGCATAAGTTTAAAAAACTCACTAAATATTAGCCCTTCAAAAGCAATGTCTTCAAGTACACGATGTTCCCCTTCGAGATACTGAAGTGGGTTTTTCACGAAAAAACCATCGTGATAAAGGTTGATGGTGAAATTAGCAACCTTTCACCAAATCTGCAAAATTAGGGTTTCATATAGAAATTAGGGGTTTAAAAATTGAGCATTTACAAGACAAATTAACAACTGTAAAATGATAAATACATGTTTATATTAACATACCTTTAAGTAATCGAAGCCAATTTTGACAGATTTACTGGATATGAAAATTAGGGTTTTGTGGGTGTTTATGATCGAGCGGGAAATGAGAAGTGTAAGAGTTGACTTATGTCAACTACTTATATATCTGATCTTTTTAATTTTTTGTTTATTCAAAATTCTATCTCAGTAATACCACATAAGCATTTTATTATACACATGGCATAAACAATAAAAAATGGGCAAAAATAGTAGCACAATAAAAATTTGAAAAAACATAATAAAGTAAAATGACATTAAAATTAGTAGATAAAGCATAATGAGTTTTTTGGAAAATATGTTTAGCATTTGTAGCTTTTTTCCCGTTTATTAACTACTTGTGAATATAAATCCTACCAACCATTTTGACCTTCTATTACCATAATATCAATCAATACCGACTCTATAATATCGCAAAACCGCAAGGTAAATTAAATTAATTAATTATGTTTGCCATTGGTCGCTAAAAGGTTTAAAGTACAGGGTACCCGCGGCGGGTACCCTACCTGTTAATAAAAGAGCGCAATCAATATAGAATTAAAACAAGCAAAACAAGCAGATATTTGAACAAAGGCCTTGATAATCTGAAGTTATATAACAAGAATTTACTTCAACATCTAAAAGTACGCAAGGAATTTACAAAAACGACCGGTAACACGAAAATCATAGTCAAGTACTCATGAAAGCTCGCAGAAGATGGAACGGACATGTTGTTTTCTCCTGAGTAGGCATGGCTTCAGGATGCATGTGGGAATCTGAAAATATTGAATAGTGAGGAAGCAAACGTATAGCAAGCTGACAACATTGGTAGTATTGGTTCTCATAATTTATTATTTAAGCAAGTTGACATTACCACAATGTGGCTGTTTACATAAATCAGACAAGAAACCTCTAAGTCACATAAAATATACCTTAATTTGGATGGCTCTGGTTGTCGTTTTTCTGCCTTTAACTTCCGAACCTTATTACCCATTGTAACTGTATCCACCCTGTCCCTTGATCTCTTGAGTTGCTCCTTAATTAGAAGAAAAATAATTATTCAAGATAATTGTATTATTGTCCATGGTCAAAAGGCATACTATTGCAATCAGGAAATTTGGATGTATTACTACGATATAATGTAACTATTCCAGAAAGTACAAACGAGTGATGAGCAAGAATATAGAGGTAAATACATAGATTACGTCATGTAAAATACCTGATCATGTAAATCCTTGATGAATGTAACATCAGGAGAATTCTCAAGCAGATATTTACTGACTTGAGTAAGCATCGAAGCTATGTACTTTTTATGGTACTGTGGGGCCATATTTATCTTCAAAGAATTCAACTCATTGAATGGAGAGCGTTCAAATGACAGTCTTTCGGGGGACAGTGAAAGTGTCTTGATACATGATACAAAAAAACGCACATATATAAGAAATTAGAAGTTTTGATTCTGTGTACACACATACACACAAGTGTTAAGATTCGAAACATAAAAAAGTTTCCTTTAGTAATATGTTAAAGCTCAAATGGTAGTTTTTTTAACAGCCAAAATGGAAGATATATCATTGAAGAACTATCGATTTTATTTAAACTTGTAAGAAGCCAGATCGATGAGAAGATTACAAGTAGTTACAAGCAAAAAATGCTATTTTTGTATTACTGTATTAAAATATGCTATGTAC
>BPTQ01000001.1:96256999-96328453 GCA_019973895.1 Chrysanthemum seticuspe | reverse complement strand
ATTTGTAGGCGATAACCTTTGGTAGTTTCAAAGAGTTAGGGATAAACGCATACCCTACGACCTTAGACACACAACGCGATTAAGAATAAGGACGTGACAATTCAACCATCAATAGGAGATAATTAAGGAGTAATAAAACCTAAGTAAACACATCCTTAAACCATCATACGAGCACACAATAATTAGACATAGACTACCCCCACCTTAGTTAATTAGATAATTAGATAAGTAGAGTAATCGGTAGAAATACCAACCCCCAAATCCAAACCCCGAGATTCGTACCTTTCCATTTCCTAAAAACATAAAAAGATAAAAAATAATCTTCCTCAACCCCAACCTTAGCATAGTATGAAGAGGAAGGTTGGGAGATTCCAGTAGTCCAGGAGAACGGACCAACTTCCCAAGCACAAGCGATTGTGAGTATGGAGGCGCAAGTGAATGCGTTAATGGAAGTAACTACCCATGCTGATACGCATGTGAACGCGGTCAAGGAATTTTTGCTCCCAAGAAAGTCCCGGCAAGATGAATTCGAGGACATAATGTTGACATTTGTCCACAAGCAAGAAAAAGAAATAAAACGCCTCGAAGCTCAAATGCGGAAGACTCACGACACTTTCTTGGGACTAGCTGACAACTTCATACTGAACATCCGTGAAGAAATGGCAAAGAACAATATACCTAAAAAGATAGAGAAGGTGTATGCAATACCTAGGGTGTTGAAAAACTTGTTCGACGAAAAGGAAGTTCCTTTGATCCCGAACGCGCTGCGTAAGCGTATCAAAAGTCAAGATCGAAGACACTCCAAGATGTTGATAACATCAAATAATCCTGAATATTGAGTGTCAATTTCCCCCTATAATGCTCGTATTTTGTTGGGAATAATACTAACAGTTACCACTGATAGTCTTGTGGAAGATACTACTAAAGATTACACTAGCAGTGGAAACTCATTACCATTGCCAGTACAAATATTACCACTGTTGTTAGGATAATTGTTAAGTATCCGTGTATTGATAAGTATAGAAATGATCTTGTGTATATTCTATATTGTTAGCATTATACTTATCTTGTAAAGGACTCCTTGTGCTATAAAAGGAGATCCTAGGTCATTGCTTAGCATACGTATCATTCATATAAGCTTCAAGGTGTAACCCTAGTGATAAGCAATACCACTCATATTATTTCTTAATAATATTGAAGTTTAGTGTTAAACTGCTCTCAATTACATTACATCATATAAACCATCTTCTAGTATTACTAAGTATATTCCGCGTGCTTATTAATATATATCAAAGTATCATTAACACAAGGTGTGTGTTTAGATCCATCAAGTGGTATCAGAGCGAAGGTTCTGATATTTTGATTTAGAAGATCCAAGGAATACGCTTAACCTACTCACTCAAATCAATGGAGATGGAAAACAACCAATCCAACTCTGCTTCAAGGCTTCCTAAGCTCAAACTTAATGAGTTTGAGATGTGGAGGATATTGATTGAGCAATACTTTCTCATACAAGACTATGCACTATGGGAAATCATTTTAAATGGTAATTCCTTCCAGTCTCAGAAGAAGACTAAGAAAGTTGGTGACACAGAAGTTGTAACAGTTACTAAACCAGAAACTAATGATGAAAGAGCAAAGAAGAAGAATGACCTGAAGGCCAGAATTTTGTTACTAATGACTCTTCCTAGAGACCAGATCATTGCTTTCAGCAAATTCCAGACAGCAAAAGAACTTTTTGAAGAGATTTGCTCAGTGTTTGGTGGCAATGATGCTACAAAGAAGACACAAAAGACATTGTTGAAGCAAAGTTATGAAAACTTCTCTGCTTCAAGCAATGAATCACTTGACAACATCTTCACCAAACTCCAGAAGATTGTCACTCAGTTGACTGAGTTTGGAATTGAGGTGGATAAGGAAGATCTCAATATGAAGTTTCTAAGAAGTTTGCCTTCTGAGTTTTATACAAATGTTACAGTTTGGGAAAATAAACCAGAGATTGAAACTATGAAGCTCAATGATCTTTACAACAACTTCAAACTCATTGAACAAAGATTGAAAAAGGCTGGGAAGCTTGGTACAAGCTCTAGCAGCTTGGCATTATTGTCAACTTCGGTCGATAGTGATGATTCTGAAGATGACTGTGATGATGATTTTGCCACTGCTGGTTCTACTGTTTCCACTGGTAATGCTATGGTTACCACTGCAGGTTCAAAGAAGAAGGTTGATGGTATTGGAGATCCTACCTTTTATGCTTTTATCTCCACTCAAGTTAATAGCTCTATATTAACTCATGAAGACATAGAGCAAATTGATGAAGATGACTTAGAGGAGATGGACATAAAATGGCAAATAGCTCTTCTTAGCATGAGGGCTAGGAAATTCTACAAGAAGACTGGCAAGCCAATTCACATCAATGGTAGTAAAACTGCAGGGTTTGATAAAAAGAAAGTAGAGTGTTTCAATTGTCACAAGTTGGGGCATTTTGCTAGAGAATGTAGAAGACCAAGAAAGCAGGACAACAACAGGTCCACTTGGTACAAGCAAAATAAAGAACCAATTGTGGAAGAACCAAAGGCAATGCTGGCAATTGATGGTGTGAGCTATGATTGGATTTTCATGGCTGATGATTAAGAGGAACAACCTTCAGATGCTGCTTTTATGGCCACAGAACATGCTCTCATGGCTTTCTCTGATTCTGAGGTACAAAACTTTGAAAGTTGTTCTAAATCATGTAGGGCTTCTAGGGAATGTGAAAGGCTTAGTGATTTATTTGACAAAGAAAAAACAGAGTTACATTCTGCTAATTATATTGTGTCAAACCTTAGAAGAGGCATGGCTGTTTTAGAGAAACAATTAGAGCATTATAGAGAAAATGAGTCAAAATATAATGATGATATGATTATTCTTAAAAGAGAATTAGATCATAAGACAGCAGTGAATGGGCACTAAAAGAAGAGTTTGAGAAACTTAAAAAGATAAATGAAAATGTCAATTTAACTGTAGACACCTGTTATTATCAGTCTAAGTCAATTGATAAAATTTGGAATGCTCAAATTACTAGTAAAGTCAAGTCTGGTATGGGATACAACACTGCTCCTCCACCACTAAGGAGTGTTCCATCACCTCCAGGAATAGATTTAGCTCATACAGGCTTAGAAGAGTTTCAAGAACTTGAACGTGAATATGGTCCTCTAAAGAACACATTTGTGAAAACTGAGGAACTGGTTAAGCATGAAACTGATGTTTTTGAAAGTGCAAGTGACTCATCTGTTGTAGATGAGAATGTTAAAAAGAATGTAGAGGCTTCTATCCCAAAAGTTGTAAATACTATTACAGAGGAACCTAGGAAACAAGCTAATAAACCTAGATCTACTGTAAGGTATACCGAGATGTATAGGAACAAGTCATCAACTCCTAGGGGTAACCAGAGGAGTTGGAATCATGTTAAATCTCAAAAACTAGGTAGTGATTTTGCGATGTTTAATAAATCATGTTATATCTGTGGTAGCTTTTATCATTTACATGCTAATTGTGACTATCATTTTGGGAAAAGGGAAGTCCATGGGAATAAAAGGGTGGAGACAAACAGGTTTCAAAACAATTTACACCCTAATTCACACATCAAAATGATTCCAAGAGTAGTTCAACTAAGAAGTGGTCTTAAAACTCTTGCCACTGCTAAAACTGTTAACACTGCTCACCCTAAATCACCTATTACAAGTGCAAAGCCCAAAACAACTTTTGCAAAATATGCACAAACAGGGAAAAGGTCTTTTCAAACTAAAAGGGTTCAAAATATCCAATAGTGGGTGCCTAAATCTAAACCAGCAGTTACCACTGCTCAACCAAAAGTTCCCACTGCAAGGGTTGTAAACAAGACCAGGGGAAACATGGGAAATACTGTGAAGGCCTCAACACATTGGGAATGGAAACCTAAAGGAATTATCTCATCAACCAATCCCAATGGTGTATCAATGACCTTTGATAGATATAACTATATTGATAAACGAGGCAGATCCAAGTCAATCATGGCTTGGGTCCCCAAAGGAAACTAACTCCTTTCTTATATGTGCAGGAACATCCAAGGACAAAAAGATCAGATCAAGGCTACACAGATAGTGGATGTTCAAGGCACATGACTGGCAACAAGTCATATCTCTTAGATTTTGAACATTATGATGAACAGTATGTCAGCTTTGGAGGCAGAGTTAATGGAAAAGTTGCTGGTAAAGGGGTTATCAAAACTGGTAAACATCACAAGAGCTTTTTGCAGATAAAAGAAGTAAATGGCAACCAGTTTGATGCAAGATAATTAAAAGCAAAAAGATAACCATGGATTATTATTATTATTCAACAAATCTGCACATAGAGTGCAGAAAGTACATCCATAAGGTTCTAAAAAAACCAGCATCATTACATAACTGAAAACAACACACAACAACCTACTACATACACAAGCTTCACATACTACCCCAACCCAACCCCAGCCTAATCACCAACTACCACCTAAGGCTTCTTAGGGAAGGCCCACTCTGGCATCTCTTTGGGCGCCATTCGCCTATCTATCTCCCTCCACACCTTGGGGCATGCTAGCCCCATCACCACTCGTCCAACAGTTGGTGAGGAAGATGAAGGACCCACTGGTGGTGGTGCTGTCAACACTGGGAGAGAAGGTGGTGCCTGCAGCTTTTTTGGTAGAAGGATTGTAGCAAGGGGAGTGACCACAAGGACTCTTGCAGATGTTTCATCGTCTGTGCCTTCATATGAAAAAATGTAGTTTGAAATGGAATCTGTGTTATCCTCTTTAATGATGGCATCCTGAGGCATTGAATGGTGAGATGAAGGACCAGCAGCTGAGGGGTTTGTGAGAGCTGAATGAGTTCTCTTTCTTGAAGCAACCTCCTTAAACACCTCTCTTTTCGTTCTACGAGGATTGTTCAAAACATAATGCCAAACACTATCATCCCAAACATTCGAAGATGAGTTGTCAAATGAGACATTGATAGGGTTTGTATGACTCATGGTGATTTTTGGAGAGAAGTAAGTTTGAGTGAGAGAAATGTTTTTGGAGTATGTGTGATATGAGTGGTTTGTGAGTTATAAGTAAGATGGAATCAGGAAGTTAATGTGGGGAAGGTGTAAGTGGTTGAGGAGTAAATGAAGTCTTTTGACTTTGGAAAATACTTCAGTGACTAGAAGTTGACCATATTGACTTAGAATTTAGTAAAAGTTGCTACCCACTGCTAAATATGTGAATTCACTTCTGGTTATTTTCTAACCACTGCTAACCTTAACAATACTTTCAGTGTGTGGTTTATGTTTGTGTTATACAAGTTTGAAGGCTTATACATTGGAGTTATTGTTGTTTAGTGCTTGTATTTTTAGTTGTCCACTAGTTTTTATGCAGAAATTAAGCCTAATAGTGGAAACTATAATGCAAGTAGTGGAAAAAGTTACTCTCACAGTGGAAAAAGTAAAACTGAGAAATTTCATTCCATCCAAGAGAGAGAGTGTCAACAACCACAATCAAAACACAAAAGATAACAATCTAACACATCCTACATCCCTACATTCTACACCAGCTACTCCATTGGCTTCTTGCCCTTGCCCTGATAGTCATGTTTGTTCTTCTGTGCTCTCTTCCTCTTGTTCTCAAAGGTTGACTGCATTCTTGGACAAGCAAGACCAAGAACTTATGTTGGAGGCCTTGGTAGTCTTGCAGGTTTCTCTGGTATGGAGATTTTATTTATGTTGGAGATAGCTGTTCCCAAAGCCTTTGACAGAGCACTTGACAACTTCTTGGACAAGGCATAGGTTTCATCATCATCATCTGATGAGCTGGAGTAGAACTCAAGAGAAGGTGCACGAGTGGCAACAGGCTTCTTAGTTGGCTCCTTAAAAGAAGAGCTAGTGGAATAGCATGGAATGTATTCCCACTCGGATATCTCTGTGTCAGAGGAGGAATCTGATGAGATGTCAATGATGTCTGGAAGATTGCTTATAGCAATTTTTAGGGTTCTTGTGCTGGTATGAATGTGTTTCGATACAGATTATGCAGAGTCAAATCACTTTATATAGACAAAGTCAATCAAAAGGTTTAATTTAAGAAGATATTTACTTTTATCTATTTTGGTAAGTAAATATAGATATTATTGGATTGATTTTGGGAAGATATTGTATTACAACAAGTCGGTTATGCATATTCTTTGTATTATACTAACACTTGCAGGTTCATAACCAAGCAAAGATAGGAGTTGATCATAAAAGGTGTGTATCTGAGACACACAACAAATGGTTATTGATTCACCATGTCTAATCCACGTAAGAATCAACTAGTCCAGAGCAAATGGCTACTGGTAAAGACTTGACAAATCCGTTTATGGTTGATAGTTTACCAAAAACTATATGGTTATCAACTCACCATATTCTATCTGATTAAGAGTTGGCTAGTCCATAGCAAACGGCTCATGGTAAAGACATATCAAATCCGTTGATAGCTGGTAGTTTGCTAAAAACTATGATAAAGAGCAGTTCATTTTTCATATGTTTTTTTTCTTTACCACTGCTCTTTGAAATTTTTTTTGTGAAAAATTACCACTGCTAGTTCACAGTTTCCACTGACAGTGTTATTTTTACCACTGTTGATCTAGCCGTTACAACTGTTGTGTTAGTAACTAATTTTTTACTAGCCGTTGAAGAGAAATTGCTTTCCATATATATAGGGTAAATTTTTAGAAGATTATCTACTTTCCTTATTGATATTTATCCTCTAAAGATAAATTCTTTCCTTAGATAATCTTTCTTGTGCAAAAATCTTAAACCCTACCACTATATATCTTTCTCTCAATTGGCGGTTCTTTATACCATTCATACTGACACAATCTATTTTTCATTAAAAGATTCTATGGCACCTATCACTTTTGCAGATGAGCACAACCAAGTGGCCTACTTGGTAAAGTCAAACGAGAAGAGTGGCCTGTTTTTCATCAGATTGTGGACTTTCTAAATACTACCCATATAATGTATGCTTTACTTCTTAATCCCACAATCTATATCTCTCAAATCAAACAGTTTTGGACTTCTGTTCAGTCCATAACCATTGAGAATAGAGATACACATGAAACAGTGGATGCTCTTAGAGCCACTGTGGACGGGGTAACTATTGATGTTACTGAGGCATCCTTGAGGAGAATTCTCCAATTGGATGATCTCAATCGTATCATCACATTACCTATGCCAGAAATTCATACACAGCTTTCATCCATTGGGTATGATACCACTGACAAAAAAGCTACTTTCAAAAAGAGTGGTTTCTGTCCTCATTGGAGATTTTTGATACATACTCTTTTACATTGCCTAAGTCCTAAGAAAACTTCTTATGAACAATTAAGTTCAACAATGGCTTACCCTTTGGTTTGTCTAGCTTTAGATAGGACTTTTAATTGGTCAAAATATATTTTTACAAGTATGCAAGGCAATGTAAAGAGTTCAACAAAATTTTTGATGTATCCAAGGTTTGTGCAAGCAGTGTTAAATGAATTTCAACTGCAACCCCATACAAGAATTTATAAGATCCGTTGCCTTAAGCCTAAAGTTTTTTAAAACATGAACAAAAATGGCAATAGGACTATTACACATCTTTTCCTCTAATGCTTGCAAAGATTTCACAGGTACAAAATTCACCCATAATTACTGTTCCAAACATTGATTATACTCCACCAGTTTCTCACACCTATGAGAGGAGGTCAAAACAGCCAACTTCTCTCATTACAACACAGCATGTTCCTGATCCTTTTGGTTTAGGAACAAGCAGTGGTGGTTCCAGGATTCAACCTAGTCCAACTAGGGAGGAATCTGAGCCAATGCCCCATGATTCACCTCTCCCAACAGGTCACACAGTTGGAAGTGTTGAGGGCAGTAAGCAACCTATGGATTTGATGGCACTTTGTACAAAATTAGCTAAGCAGGTTGAATCTCTGGAGAAAGACTTGGCACAACTGAAGGAGCAACATGCCAAGGATATCACACAATTGAAAGAAGAGATTCAGACCTTGAAGGAAGAGTTGCAGGGGTTGAAGCAAAGAAAAACTGCAAAGATAGTGATCTCATCTCCATCCTCACCTCATAATGGTGACTTAGAAGCTTTCAGTGAAGATTTTGGGAATTCTCCCAAATAGGGGAGGAAAACAGATGCTGAAACCAAGAGGAGGAGAATTGATTTTGGAGATGAAGGTGTTACAAGTAAAGGTACTGAAGGAGCTGAAGATCTTCAACAACAATCAGAAGAAGCAACAATTTTCACTGATGCAACTGCAACTGCAGATTTTACCACTGATACAATTTCCACTGCAGAGCCAATAGTTCCCACTGCTGGACAAGATACTACCACTGCAAGTGAAGAAATTGAAAAGCAAAAGAAAGAAAAAGGTAAAAATGTTATGCAAAGCAAGGAGCAAACAAGAAGAAAGATTTTAAAGAAAGAACAAGCTCAAATTGCTCATGATGCTGAAGTTGCTAAAAAGATTAATGAAGATGAAGTTGTTGCAAAGAAAAAGCTTGATGAATTGGAGATTGCTAGCTTTATGGAGGCTAAAAGGCTGGACAGAATGGAAACCACTAAAGATCCAGTTTCCACTGCTCCAACTACAATACTTAGAGAAAAGACTCCAGAATTTAGCTGTGTACCTACAGACTAAGAGATTGATTTCTGGATTGCTAATGATCCAGTGATCAAGAAGAAAGAAATTGACCTTATAGCAGATAAGTCTTTAACTGAAGAACAAAGAACTGCTCAGTTAAAGGACTTCATTCAGATGAAGAATAATCAAGCACTTCAAGGTGTAATTGGTTCAGTCAAGAAGGATCAAAAGAAACCAAGGCAAACAACCAAGGCACAAGTTATTGCATACATGAAGATTTACTGTTGCACTGTTGGTGGCTGGAAAAGACATCAATTCAAAGGAATGCCTGATGATCAAGTTGAAGGTATCTACTATAGAGTTCAAAGACAAGATACATATTTCATTCCAATGAACTCTGAAGAAGAAGAAAGAAGGTATCCTAATCTGAAGAGAAAGGCCTAAGAAAGTGATTCTCAGACATTTAAGAAGACAAAGTTTGCTGAAAAACAAGAAGTTCCAACTGAGAAATTCAAGAAGAAGATTTTTATCCAGAACCACTGCAAGTCAGACATCCTATTGTTGACTGGGAAGTTTACACTGATAGCAATTTTGCTCCAACATGGAAGATTACAAGGCTAGGTGGTGAAACTTCATCATTCATACATTTTGAAGAACTTATCAAAGCATGTGACAGAGATGATCTTGATACATTGTGGAGATTAGTTCCAGAAAGGTTTGCTGCTGAAAATCTTAAAGATAGGAAGGAAATGCAGTTATGGATAAATCTTAGAAGGCTCTATGAACCAGATGCAAATGATGATTTCTGGAAATTTACTATGATTAATGTGAAGTTCATCATGTTTCTACATCAGATGGAGTGGATGCATTCATGTTTGCTGAGAAAGAATACCCACTCAGAGCTGGAACTCTCACTGTGATGCTGTGTACAACTATAAGAGTCCATGAAGATACTGAGAATGTCAGAGCTTTGCTACATAGGCTTCAAGATCAATGTTCAAGAGCTATTCAGGCTTTAAGAAGAAAGTAAAGTGTTTGGAAGAATTCCCAAATCCTTGCAGATAATGAAGATTGAAGAAAGTTATTGATTTGCATAGAAATCATAAGTTTAGGGGAGGATTGTTGGGAATAATACTAACAGTTACCACTGATAGTCTTGTGGAAGACATTGTTAAAGATTACACTAGCAGTGGAAACTCATTACCACTGCCAGTACAAATATTACCACTGCTGTTAGGATAATTGTTAAGTATCCGTGTATTGATAAGTATAGAAATGATCTTGTGTATATTCTATATTGTTAGCATTATACTTATCTTGTAAAGGACTCCTTATGCTATAAAAGGAGATCCTAGGTCATTGCTTAGCATACGTATCATTCATATAAGCTTCAAGGTGTAACCCTAGTGATAAGCAAGATCACTCGTATTATTTCTTAATAATATTGAAGTTTAGTGTTAAACTGTTCTCAATTACATTACATCATATAAACCATCTTCTAGTATTACTAAGTATATTCTGCGTGCTTATTAATATATATCAAAGTATCACTAACACAAGGTGTGTGTTTAGATCCATCATATTTTATATCATTTATATGGATTTACGCTTGTTTTCCTTTATATTTCACTTTCAGGTAATGAGACGCGGATTTGGAGATTTTCTTAGAGATTTATGATAGTATGCCTACTGTGAAGAAGCTACGGCGTAACTCCATCTCTCACATTACGCCGTAGCTAGCGCGTTGACTCAGAAGACCAACTCAACCTCAATTACGGCGTAACTCCCAACTAAGGGTTACGCCGTAACCAACTACATCAAGAAATGTTTCACGCCGCCATCAGATACGCCGTAACTTCTTTCAAGGATTACGGCGTAATCATACCAAATGTAACCTGTATTGAAGATACGGCGTAACCCTTCCCAAGTGTTATGTCGTAACCAGCTTACCGAGAGCATATTTGAGGAATTATTGAAGTTACGGCGTAACTGTCAACTCAAGTTACGCCGTAACTAGATCGGGCCTATAAATACTAGCCATAATTTCTGCATTTTACATCATTCACTTCACACCAAAAAGCAGAGAACGTCAAAAGGGATCCAAAGGCAGATATTGAAGAGCATACGGAGCCATCTCCAAGGGAGAAATCACTCCCTAACGATAAGCATTAGCGATTATTTTATATTTTACTTTCGATTCATGTATTTCATTATGTCAAATATTGAATCTTTGGTTTCTTTTAATATGATCGGCTAAGCACATTTGGTGTTAGCCTAGTTTTGATTCCTTAATTGTTTTGTTTACATTTTCATGCTTCCGCATAATTGTTTCTATTGTATTCATGCATAGTTCGATGGTTGTTACCCTAGCTTCGGTAGTTTTGAATGGCGATCGTATCTAGTTGCTTAGGAGAATTGACCAACTGGCCCTAAGTAGTTAGGTTGAGTAGGGGAGGGTAAGAATTGACCAACTGACGACCCTTCCTCGCTTGTGCGAACTGACCAAATGATCACCGATCGTTTGGATGAACTTAAGAAGTTAGGGATGAGTGTCTAAGATGCTAACGCTCGGGCACTCATTATTTCGAATCTTGAATGTAGAGGTATTTAATGACTTGGCTTAGGGGACTAAAAACAACTCGACTTTCAAGGGTAGTAGCTTGATCTCGGGTGGAAGCCTTTGCTGATAGGTTAGGACGAACTGACCAAATGTTGTCCTAGTGACTTAAACCCCCACTTGAATCAATTGGAAGTAGTAAAGCGTGAACATCACGTGATAGGTAGAGTAACTAGGTTAGCACACTTTACCTCTATTGATCACAACCACTATTTACTTTTTGATTTTATTTCTTGTTAATTAGTTTGTTAATCATTTCAATCCTTAAAGCAATTAAAACCAGTGGCACCTAGACTTAATTAAGATCCGCTCACATAACTCTTGGGACGACCTCGGTTTTACCGATTACTATACTACACATGACCGGGTACACTGCCCGTGAGTGGGTAAACGAGACTTTATAAATATTAAAACCTGGTCAGAAATCCTGCATCAAGTTTTTGGCGCCGCTGCCGGGGAGTTATATTAGGATTTTTATTAAGTCTTTTATTTTTGTTCTATTTTGAATTATTGTTTTCTCACGATTTCTTTTTAAGTTTCAGGTACCATAGACGTTGTAAACATTGATGACCTCACTCTGGTATTTGGCACTAGGGAGGAACAAGGGTGGGGGCTCGCAAGGCCGGCTATTGGAGCTAATGTCCGTTTCGAGATCAAAGAACAGTTTATAAGGGAGCTACGTGCTAACCCTTTCTCGGGAAACAGAGATGAAGATGCTTATGAACACGTTGAAAATTTCTTGTATATCGCAAGCCTTTTCAACATACTTGGTGTTTCTCATGATGCGGTTATGCTCCGAGTATTCCCCATTACACTTACTAGGGTAGCAAGAAGATGGATTGACAGATTGTCCGCCGGGGCAGTTGATACATGGGCTCTCCTAAAGAAGCATTTCATTTAAAGATATTGTCCTCCTTCAAAGATATCTAATCAACTCATGGATATCAATAATTTTAAGAAAGAAGGCGATGAAACATTGTATCAAGCTTGGGATAGATTCCACGATCTTCTCTACAAGGGTATCACTCATGACCTAAACAGCCAGCAAAAGCTCAACATTTTCTACAAAGGTATCGTGGCTATAAGAAAAATGTTGGACTACCAGGGACCAATTCCAAGCATGACTCCTACCCTCGCCATTGAAGCCATTCAAAAAATGGCTGATCATTCTCAAAAGTGGCACGATGGAGGAAGCCAAAGAAGCTTAGGCGGAAATCTTGAAGGTATTGCCGCCATTACTAGCAAGCTTGAAAATCTTGGTCGGGACATGGTCAAGCTCTAGGAATGTGTTCATGCTATCCAAGTAGGATGTGAAAGCTGTGGAGGGGGACATCTCACAAAAAATTGTCCTCTCATTAACGAAGATAGCAAGGTTGAAGAAGTGAAATATGGTGAAAATCGACTGTTTCAAGGGGCAAATAGGAACGGGAATGGTTATCATGGAGGACCTCCCACATCTTACAACCGTGGGACTTTCAGGGAAAAAAGATCTAATTTGGAGGACACGATCAGCAAATACCTCAAAGACTTGATTAAGAGACAAAAGGAGTGATAAGGTTTTAAAATGTACCTTTTTGAGGGGTCGTTTAAGCCCTTATTTGATCACTTGTGTATCCGTTATTACTTAATATCGTTCCTTTTCACTTTTTAGGTATCTTGAAGGGATAATGCTGGAATGACACTTATTCGGACGAAAAGGCGTGAATATACGAAGAAAATGGCCCAAGTCAAGAATCGAGACACTCAGGCTGCTGGAACTGAAGGGGACGGTGTCAGGTGTTATCTTCGACACCGTCGCATCACTTTTGTGACGGCTCAGTAGCCAAATTGCTTATTTACAAGTGATGGTGTCAGGCTTTAAAAGAGTAGGTCGTCACAACTCAGACGGCCTAGATTTGATCCAGACGGCGTCAGAGACTGAAGGGGACGGCGTCACAAGCATAAGGTGACGCCGTCGCAAGACTAACGTGGCCAAGACGAAACCCTAATAACGGCGACCCGACGGCGTCACAAATCAAAGGGTGACGCCGTCGCACGTGTAATCTTATATATAGAATCCGAATTTTTTAGTTTTCAGTGTGTAGTCTTTTGGAGTAAAAACCTAAACCGAACCAAGGCTGTCTTGTACAGTATTTTAGGGTTCCAAACCCTATCTTACATCAAGATAAGTGTTTTACTTCATTAATTTAATTATATCTTCAATTACTTGTGTGTATGCTTGCATGTTCTCCATGTCCGACTAATTTACTTGTGTGTTTGCTTAGGGAATATGAAACTTAATTATTAAATATTGATTGGTTGTCTCTTATCTTAATTATTAATGATCTAGTAATGCGATAGGTCATCCGTTGTGTAGTTAATGCTTGATTAATCTTTGTGAACCTTAGTTTATAACACCTAGAGTTGTTGTAGGCTAAACCATCCGAAGAGTATCTTAGAATTAAAGTTTATAAATCCTAGAGACTTTGTAGGCGATAACCTTTGGTAGTTTCAAAGAGTTAGGGATAAACGCATACCCTACGACCTTAGACACACAACGCGATTAAGAATAAGGACGTGGCAATTCAACCATCAATAGGAGATAATTAAGGAGTAATAAAGCCTAAGTAAACACATCTTTAAACCATCATACGAGCACACAATAATTAGACATAGACTACCCCCACCTTAGTTAATTAGATAATTAGATAAGTAGAGTAATCGGTAGAAATACCAACCTCCAAATCCAAACCCCGAGATTCGTACCTTTCCATTTCCTAAAAACATAAAAAGATAAAAAATAATCTTCCTCAACCCCAACCTTAGCGTAGTAACTTATCACTAGCATTCCTATTCCTCTAAAGAACGATATCAATTCCTGTGGCTTACCCTAATACTACACTACAACGATTAGGTTCACTGCCTAGGGTGTTGAAAAACTTGCTCGACGAAAAGGAAGTTCCTTTGACCCCGAACGCGCTGCGTAAGCGTATCAAGTTTTTGGCGCCGTTGCCGGGGAATGGAGTAGCTAGTTAGGAGTCCACCTAGTTTAGGTTTCCTTACTTGATTCCTATCAAGTAAATATTTTCTCATTTTTTTTAGCTTCCTCGTAGTCTATCCCCCTTCTTCGTGACCTTTGTTCGTAACCCCATCACTTTTCATCATGGAAGGTGATAACCAACCACCATTCATCAACCTACCAGCAAATGACCCGCCAAGAGGCCGTACCCTTGGTGAATACTCGAGACCAAGCCACCTAGGCTATAGGAACACCATTGAGCTTCCCGACCAAGCCCAAACTATGGCCCTGCGATCTGACACCATCCGGTTGGTGCAAAACGGATGTGCATTCCATGGACTTCGTTCCAAAGATCCTAATCAACATCTTAAGGATTTTGATTCGCTCCCAAACAGTCAAGTTTTATCACGCAAGTTAACCACTTGTGAATGGCTAACTGTAACAAACTTAAAACAGTCTGGAAACAAATGCAATGAAGATCAGGAGAGTATAGTGTTTCCCCAGGTCGTTATGTCCCAACGAGCCGTGCGAGAATAGTCAAACGTTTAGTGATCGAGAAGATTTGAATGGATACTGAGATTTGATTTATTATAACTACAGAAAAAGCCAACAAATTACAGGGGCTTAAATGCAAATTAAAGAAAATTAAAAAGATAAAAACTATTAAATAAATGCTATCACTATTTTTAAAATGATGTTTTTGATTTTATGTTTTTATAAAGCTTAAAAAAAAAACTACGCGACGTACAAATGAAAATATGAAACTGAAGCAGTATTAATCCTAAAAATATGAAAATGATATTTTTACAATCCTAATGATAAAAGAAAATTTATAGAAAAAGAAAATTATTTTTATAACTAATTATCTAATTATTATTAATTAAAAACTATTTTTAACTATTTAATAATAACCTAAAATACTAGAAAATAGGAAATAAAGCTAGAAAAATAAAATTATGACTTAGAAAAATCTAAAATATCAAAAGAGAATTTTCAAAACTATTTTTGTATTTTTCTGATTATTTTTCTATTTTCTAGGAATTAAAAACTATTTAAAACTACTTAAATTGCTTAAAAATACAAATTTAACTAAGAAAAATCTAGAAAAATATTTTTTTGTCTTTTTATATTTATCTTAACTTAAGAAAAATGAAAACTTATTTTTTTGAACTTTTTCTGAATTAATTGTATTAAATGCTAATTAAAAAGGGTTAAAAACTGATTTTAATTAAGAAAAATAGTAAACTGGCCTAGAAAAATCTGAAAAATTCAAGATAAGCCTAAAATAATATTAGGAATCTAGGAAAAATGGAAAAACAGGTGCTTGTGTGCAAGAATTTGAAACTGCTATGCAAGTGCTTATAGATAAGCACTTTGAATTAAGCAAATGAGAACCAATAAGCTCCAACTGTTTGCAGAAGCTCTAATATACTATAAGAACCAAAATGCAACAATTCTCAACTGCTTTTAACCTCTAAAACACAAAATGCACATATATGATGACTTGAGCAAAAGTACTAAAAACAGATTTAGGTACTAAGTTTGGACTAAGGCACAAGCTACAAGATAAGCTGAGAATGAAAATGAGAAGTTGGAAATTAATCTAGACCTGGTTGGCTATCTGTGAACCAAATATGAGACCATGAAGAGCTAAGGTGAGCCCTGTGCAAGGCTAGCAAATCACCTGTGCACACTCAGTCAATGCTGAGCTTGTGCACAGGGGATTTGAGTCCCAATCCACAAGCTCATTTGAAGCTTTTAAAAAATTTGCAAAATTCTACAAAAATGGTAAAAAGCAAGGAGACCAGTTGAACTTTTAACACCCAAAGTTTCAATTGATTTGGTTCAAGAATGAGTCCATGAAAATTCCTCCCAGATGGGCTCAAAACTGATTTTGTCCAATTTGACTTTTGATACAAATTTGAAAGTTTGACTTATTTGAACTTTGAGCTTGATTTCCCAACTGAAAATGATGTAATAAGATTAAATGAAGCTATTGCAAGCTTTGTCTATGATATTTGAACACAAAACAAGATATTGCCTTTGCAAATTCCAAACAGATAAGCATATGAAGACAGTTGAGTTGGATTTTGACTTTGACAGTATGTAGGCTCAAATTATTGACTGCAATGAGCTCAAATGATCTTAACAAGCATGAAACAACAAGGGACAACCATTGACTAAACCTCTAGTACAGTTTATGCAGCTAAGCCAAACACTTTTTTAACAACTGTTTTGCAAATTTAATGAGACTAAATACTTAACTAGCCCATGATACTGACCCAAATGAGTTTACTTATCCTAAATACAACTAATTACACAGGTTTGAACTAGTTAAAACTACAAAGACAGATTTTGCAAATGAACTTGAAATTAACTTACAAATGTCCTAGCCACTGTGGCTTGAATTCAGTCACCAAATGAACCTCTAACCTATTCTAAACCAACCCAATAACTCTGAATCAACCCAATTCCAACACTGCTTCAACCCATTTCCATTTCATACCTATTTTTGCTCCATTTTGACTTATGTTGACCAATTTCCAAAACTGCTTAAAACTTGAGCACAGGCTTACAGAAAGCTATGAGAAGCTTGTATAAGCTTATTGTAATTGAGAAATAAGCTTTTGGAAGCTTGTACATAAGAGTTGAAAACTGAAAAGTGCAACAGTAATACAAAAATATGAGAATAGATAAAACTTTGGAATTGATGATTAAAACTAGATTATACTGAATATGTAACTTAAGTTTAATACATTCAAACAAAAGATAACAGCTTTAAACTTGAATTAATACATTTGAACTAAAAACGACATGAAAGGAATTTTACAAACTAACTACTGCCTCTTCTCTCCTCCTTCTTCCTCTTTTATACTTCAAAATGGTTTACACGTGTCCTCTGATCAAATCCCATCAATATTTGGAGCCATTGGATGTTTAGAGCCAATTTTGGCCGTTTGATCATTTTGGCGGGAAAAGCCATTTGACCTGTGGGCTCTGATTTTAGCTACTAGGGGGGGGGGGTGGCATTTATTGTGGTGGATTGATATGATGAGGGGGTGGTTTGAGGTGAGATGATGGGAATATTGCCTGAGTTGCAGGGCAACTTGTGAGGATGAAGAGGATAAGCCAGTGGGCGGGTAAAGCTGTTGTTTGACTGGTGTTGACTTGGCAGTCCAAAAAGGGTTTTGACAGGGGGTCAAATGGGGTATAATGGCAGGGGTCTAATTCAATTTGACAAGGCTTGGCTTAGGTAATGACAAGGACTTGTTTTGTAATTCTGAAATCTTGAAGGACCATTCCTGCTATTTTATCAAAGTTGTCACAAGGACCAAAACTGACAAGTTTCAATAGTACAAGGACTAGTTTTGACAATTTCAAATTTCCAGGGACCAAACTTGACATTTTTTGAAAGTTCAGGGACCTAAGTTGTAAATTTGTAATTTTAAATCTCAAGGACCAATTTTGACAACTTAAGAATCCCTAAGGACTTAAAATGATATTTTTCTTTATTTAGATTTACCAGGGACTGTTTTTGATAACTTTTGAAACTTGGGGTACTAAAACTGCCAATTATGCAAACTTTATACGTTTTTCACCAGATTTTGATATTTTTGCATTTAAAACACATAAAACACTTATTTGTGATATTTTTATCATTTTGATGCATTTCTGAGTGTTTTCAGATGTTTTTGCAGTTTAAACAGTACAAAAATGATGAGTATTTAGACACTCATCAGATTTCCATAAAATTGTCGATTCCATCGACCTCGATGCTACTACTCGGGAGACCACGCGTCTGCGTCTCTTCCAATTCTCTCTACGGGACCAAGCTAGTAATTGGCTTGAGCGACTTCCCGCCGGCTCCATCTCAAGTTGGGATGATCTCACCTCTCGCTTCCTTGCTCAATTTTTTCCACCGGGGAGAACCACTAAGCTTAGGAATGATATCTTGATGTTCCAACAACATCAAGGTGAATCTCTCTATGAAGCATGGACTCGATTCAAGGACTTACTTCATAAAGTCCCTCATCACGGCATTGATCTTTGGCTCCAAGTCCAACTCTTCTATGATCATGTCAACTTCAGCACCAAGCGATCCATTGACCAAGCGGCCGGTGGAAAACTTAGTGATCTCACTGCGGAAGAATCATGGGGTATAATAGAGGACCTTGCTCTCTATGACAACGAAAGTTGGAATGACCCGCGTGAGCTGGCCAAAACCATTAAGGCAATCTCCTTGCCTCCCATTGACTCACATCCTTCTGACCGTAGGATGCTCGAACTTGAAGATCAAGTTCAATTCCTAATGAGCTCCTACAAAAATCCTAAGTCTTCACATCAAGTGAATAAAATCACTCTGCCTTGTGAGTTATGTAGTGGTCCCCATGACACTCGTGATTGCACAAGACTCCCCGAACAAGCTTTTGCGGACTACGTCTCCAAGCGTACCGACGAAGCGGGAGAGAAGTGGTACACTTTCAAGCCCGAACAAAACAACTTAGGAAACTCTTACAACCCCTCATGGAGAAATCACCCTAACCTTAAGTGGAACCAAAACTCAAGCACACCCCAAAGCTCATCTAGTCCACCTAATAGGTTCAATCCTCCAAGCACCGGGAACCCCACTAATCTCGAGGCAATTGCATCTAGATTCATGTCATCTCAAGAAACTCGATTGACTAAGCTTGAAGTTATTTTAAGCGAAGACAAGGCGATATGACAAACAAGCTTGATGCCCTCTTAAAAGCCTTTAATGACCGAGAAATTGGAGCACTCCCAAGTGATACTATAAAGAACCCAAAAGTGAGTTCGATTTCATCGACTTCATGTTCTTGTTCACCATGGGAGAGTGCACATCCATGCCCCTCACACCCAACGGTTCACTCGGTAAATGCTATCAACAAGGGTTCCAAGCAATCCAAAATGAGGTACCAAGGCCCCGCACCATTGGTAGAACCCACTCTTGAGAAACCCGTCAACCAAGAACCCAAACCTAATCTAGAGGAGGAGTACAAGGAACTCCATCAAGAAAAACCGGTTCTTGAAGTCTTAGCTCATGCACCTTATTATAATGCTTTAAAAGAAAAATATGAGTTAGAACTTAAACTTGGAAAACATGGGTCCGCTTTTGTGCGAAATAATCTACCTAAGAAGTTAGACGATCCCAGGCTATTTACTCTTCCGTGTAGGCTTGGAACTTCCAAACCTCTCGATGCTTTAGCCGACTTAGGATCATGCATCAATCTTGTTCCGTTGTCCCTCCATAGAAGCCTTAACTTAGGTAAGATAGAACCAACGGAAATCGTCTTAGGTCTAGCGGATGGTGTCACACCCCCAAAATATCGCAGCGGAAAGATAGTGTCATTGGGGTATGACGTCATAGCACAAAGTATGGATACAGAAAACGACCTCTATAATGAGACGTTTTGAAAAGTTTACCATTCGATAAATAAGTCAAAGTTTACACAACAAGAAATCCCAAAGTTTGATAATACACAAAGAGTTTACAAAACATGTCGAATGGTAATTGTTAAAAGCACAAGACTCCAATGTATGCCATGCGACCCAAAAGCTCCATGAAATGCTATCACCTTAAGACCTGAGATAAACATGCTAAAAAGTGTCAACACAATGGTTGGTGAGTTCATAAGTTTGTTGAAAATTATTTGAAAAAGTCTATAAGAAATGTTGATGCAGCAAAGGCCGTGTAAATCCACTCAGTTCCAAGTTCCGCCCATACAAAACTTGCAACCTGTGTGTTTACAATCCATTGCCAAAATATGTAATTGTCAATCTTGTTTGTAAGTAGGACATAGGTGCATACGATATATACATAAACTTAATGCAAAGAATCACAGCCAACTGAACCTCACGACGAAGTCTAACTTGTTTGTTGTGTTACATTGAATCACTTGAATAACAGATTATATTCACCCAAGGTCTCGTCTATCAAGGACACAAGGGTGGGGGCGTCAGCCCGATAGTACTATCAATACCTCTCTGCCGGCTCCCGCAGGAGTTAACCAGTTGCTAAAGTTTGTATGTTGTTGCACAATTGAAAACTAGTTTAGCACATTAAGGCACATATCGCAATAAACCACACATAATGTCCAAAGTGTATAAGAAGTATATTGTAACAAAATTGTATAAATGGTTTGAGTATTCGCAAGAGTGAAACAAGTATTTAAGCATGTATCTCCCCCAAATAGTTTGTAAGAATTTAAACGAGTAAAAGTGGGGTATGAACTCACCTGGTATGATGGATATGCTAACAAAATGAAGTGCACGAAAGTGAGACTCGGAAACTATCCGCGACCTAAAATGAATGTTATGACTTGAGTTATGATATGTTGTCGTGAATGCATGATTTGAAAACGTATCACCCAATATGCTACTTGAAAACTAGTTATATAAAAATATTGTTACTTGAATGTGTGACAGTTTCATGTCGAAAATAAATACTTTTGAGTTAATGGTGAAAATATAGTTAAAACTACGTAACGGTTTTAGTAATTGAAAAATCAGTTTACGTCGGACTTGACGTAATATATACATATGAAAACTAACTCGTTTTTAACGTCCATTTCCCCCGAAACGTCCGTTTAGGCCCTCAAAATCTTGATTAAAAATCCTGACAGATTACCAAAGCTGTGAATAGTGTTTTCAGCACGTTTTTGACTCAAAGTTCGGTTAACCATAAATCACTCGTTTTAAGTCCGTTTTTCAAGTTCTTTATATCCACGCGAAGGTAATGAAGAGTACTAATATATTTTTAAACTTCGGAGACTTCACAGAAATTTTAAGGCCACTGTTTGGGTCAGTTAGAATTCGGACTGCATAAACATTTTCCGGAAAATTATAGTTTTTAAATCGTAACTTGGAAACCACGTATATTTTTCGTTATAACTCCGTTTTAGTCCGTTCAAAAGGCCACGTTCATAACTAAAAATCTATTTTCTAAAACTTTAATAAACTTATAAAAATGACTAACTTTTCGGAAAAATTATAAATTTCGACAGCGCTTCCGCGCTTATTTTAAAATTACCATTTTTCTACTTGTTTAACCACAACTTCACCACAAAAATCCCTTAATCTACTCATCACCAATCCTACTAGAAATAAAATGCTATTCGAACCATAATAGATAAAAAGACCATTTTTGAGGTTTATGTGACTACTTATAACATATAATTAAGCATAAACCACATCAAACCTTTACTAGTAAAAGATCAAAACTTACTTTGATAAATCATTTTTCAAACCACTCACTTTTATAAACTTCTAACTAGTACATACTTGTTAAAAATATTTATATAGCACATATGGGTGATAATCTTGGATGATAATGAATAAAATCACAACAATGCAAATATGATCATGAGGGCTTCATGAAATGTATGAAATATATATGAAAAAGTAAGAGATGAAGTTTTAGGCTTACAAGTGCTTGATGAGGTTTAGTGAACCAAGGATTATCCTAAACACCCTAGGTTTTTATTTCAAAACCTAAACAAAGAGTGTATCTAGATTGTGTAGAAATTGATAAGAAAATTTTTGAAGATCACCCCTTGATCACCTTATGGTTGGCCGGATTTAATGAGAGGAAGAAGAAGAGGAGACTTGACTTTGCTTGTATTATTGGATTGAATGAGAAAGTGAAAGTAAGATATGGAGTGTAAGACTATATATAATAAAAGATCTTGCACAAGTTGGAAAATCATGTAATAAATGATACATATACATATATTTATTATTAATATGTAAAAGTATAAATATAGTAGAAGTAAAGTTATTTGAGGATAAGTAGTAGCTTCTAGCATTGTTGAGTAATATTAGTAAGTTGTATACACATTTGAATATTTAAGGTAGCTTTAGATAAAATAAATTTCACGGGTCAAGATAAAATATATTTAGGTCATAAAAGTTATAAAAATACCTTTCTTGAAAGATTTGAGTGAATAATTATTTATCGGGTTGAATTTAAGAAAACCGTCGTAATTTATATAAATATAACAATTTATATACGAAATAGATTTAAAACACTGGGTAAACTAATAATAACATTTTTTTTTAAATCTTAATATGAGTATTAAAATATATTGGAATAATTTTTGGAAGTATCGGGTCAAATGTTCAAAAATAATGTTTACGCGATAACGTTTATTGAAAAATGCAAAACCATGTACGAATCGTTAAGAAATGATGAATATGAAATATGAGAGATGACCGGAAATTGCGAATTGTGACATTCTTCCCCTGATAGAAGAATCGCGTCCTCGCGATTCAATCGTTGATACATAAGGTTCTTACCCTAAGGCTTAGAGAAATCAGAATGTATGGTCAAAGTGTTCGTGTCAAAACTTACGCGTCTAGGTTTCTTATCTAAGGAGACTCACTGAATCTGAATAATATGGTGGATCACTTAATGGTCTAGGAAAAACGTACCAGTTACGCATTGCGGGCTTCCTCGGTCCCTATATAGAATGCTCGACCTCGAGGTGGACTGATATTGAGTACCGGTTTCGGGTTATTTCCTTCAATTGCCACAGCTAGAGGAGCTTGTATCGGTGGCTTATTCAATTGAGGACAATTATTCCGGAAGTGATTCGGGCTGTTACATTCAAAGCAAGTCTTTTGATTATCCCTTTTACACTGCTCCTTAAAATGGCCGTATCGATTGCAATTTGTACACAAGCGGCAGGGCTTGGTCTTCGGGTGATGATAAGCACATTTAGCACATTTGGGATGTGTACCCGCATACTCTCTTTGTTCAGTACCAGTTGCTACAAAAACTCTTGCCCTTTTGTTGTCTGCTACTACGTCTATCTGCTTATTCGACCCACTTGCTTCCTTCCTCTTATCACTGCTCTTCAACGTACCATTTCTAACCATCTCGTCCGTCAGGGTTCCTGCCCTCAGTATCGCACTTTGTATTGTAGACGGCTCAGTTGTTTTCACAGTTCCACGGATTTCGGGGACAAGACCATATATGTACCTCGAGATTCTCTTGGATTCAGGGGTAACCATATGAGGAACTAGTCTGGCTAACTCATGAAATCGGTCAGTGTAGGCTGCGTGACCAGCCCCTATCATGGAGTGGTGATAAAATTCATCCTCTAGTTTCTGCATTTCATTGTCCGGGCAGTACTCCTCTTTCAATAACGCCTTAAATTCGTCCCATGTCATGCCTATAGCTGCTTCTCTGCCCCTAGCCTGTAGCTGTGTGTTCCACCATGTCAATGCCTTTCCTGATAACAAGCAAGCAGCATACTTCACTCTCTGATGTGTGGCACAATTGCTGATGTCGATCACTGCCTCTGTCTTTTCTACCCATCGAGTATACGCCAAAGCACCTCCTATACCATCAAACTCCACAGGTTTGCATGCCGAAAATTCCTTATATGTGCATCCAATTCTGTTGTTGTTGTTGTTGGTGTTGTTGTTGTTGTTACTGCCAGCTACATTGTTGTCGCCATTTCCGTTCCCGTGATTTCCCGAGTTATTCATATGATTTCCAACTTGTGTGATAATAGTGGGAAGCAAGATTTGAAGTTGTTGAGCGATGATGGCGGCAAAATCAGGGTTTCCGCCAGTGTTGTTGTCATTGTTACCCATGTCGCTACCACCTTCTCTACCTCCACGCCCACCTGTCATTCCACCCCTTGGTACCGCACCACCTCGGCCAGTACTGCGTGTTACTCTCTTTGGTGCCATTATCTCTGCAAAGGAAAGAACCGTTGAATTCCCAATGTCTATACTTAACGTCCTCAAATATAATACCACGCCACAAATTGGTTCCTAAGGTGTCCACACCGATCTACGTATGCGTGGTCGCATATGTCCACGTGAGTTGTGACGCATTTATAATTATGTTGGCCACCATAATTATAATTGCTTCATTTCACACATGTACATACCACCAAGCATACATGTCCCGGTGATTGGTGTTACTTAAATAGGTAGCCAGTCTATCATCCGATTCTAAACAGTGAAGGAGGGATTTAGGGTAGGTATCTAGGAAGAGTCGCACTTGGTGTATAGGAAATTCCGTTAGGTACTAAAGTCACGATGAGGTTTAGTCGCCAGCAGTTCCCAAAGTATCCTCAAGAGAACTCCCATCCTCGGGCAAAATCATCAAATCTATCCAGCTTTATAGTAACACTTATTTAGCTCGATCTCGCATCTCATCAAACAAGAACTGTCACGAGATCAAGTTAGATAAGTGCTCATTACTGAGCTCCATATCTTTGATGACCCAACTAGATTTTGGGACTCCCCTATTGGTACAAGGAAACTACGTTATCTAATGAGGTAGGTCTAGACGAAATACTTAAGAAAACATATGCGCACGAAAAGTGTGTAAGGTGATAGGAAAAGAAAGGATCGACGTGAGAGCGGTTATAGTCTAGGAACTAAAATGCAACCTAGTTCTCTATAACCAAGGCTCTGGTACCAATCTGTCACACCCCCAAAATATCGCAGCGGAAAGATAGTGTCATTGGGGTATGACGTCATAGCACAAAGTATGGATACAGAAAACGACCTCTATAATGAGACGTTTTGAAAAGTTTACCATTCGATAAATAAGTCAAAGTTTACACAACAAGAAATCCCAAAGTTTGATAATACACAAAGAGTTTACAAAACATGTCGAATGGTAATTGTTAAAAGCACAAGACTCCAATGTATGCCATGCGACCCAAAAGCTCCATGAAATGCTATCACCTTAAGACCTGAGATAAACATGCTAAAAAGTGTCAACACAATGGTTGGTGAGTTCATAAGTTTGTTGAAAATTATTTGAAAAAGTCTATAAGAAATGTTGATGCAGCAAAGGCCGTGTAAATCCACTCAGTTCCAAGTTCCGCCCATACAAAACTTGCAACCTGTGTGTTTACAATCCATTGCCAAAATATGTAATTGTCAATCTTGTTTGTAAGTAGGACATAGGTGCATACGATATATACATAAACTTAATGCAAAGAATCACAGCCAACTGAACCTCACGACGAAGTCTAACTTGTTTGTTGTGTTACATTGAATCACTTGAATAACAGATTATATTCACCCAAGGTCTCGTCTATCAAGGACACAAGGGTGGGGGCGTCAGCCCGATAGTACTATCAATACCTCTCTGCCGGCTCCCGCAGGAGTTAACCAGTTGCTAAAGTTTGTATGTTGTTGCACAATTGAAAACTAGTTTAGCACATTAAGGCACATATCGCAATAAACCACACATAATGTCCAAAGTGTATAAGAAGTATATTGTAACAAAATTGTATAAATGGTTTGAGTATTCGCAAGAGTGAAACAAGTATTTAAGCATGTATCTCCCCCAAATAGTTTGTAAGAATTTAAACGAGTAAAAGTGGGGTATGAACTCACCTGGTATGATGGATATGCTAACAAATGAAGTGCACGAAAGTGAGACTCGGAAACTATCCGCGACCTAAAATGAATGTTATGACTTGAGTTATGATATGTTGTCGTGAATGCATGATTTGAAAACGTATCACCCAATATGCTACTTGAAAACTAGTTATATAAAAATATTGTTACTTGAATGTGTGACAGTTTCATGTCGAAAATAAATACTTTTGAGTTAATGGTGAAAATATAGTTAAAACTACGTAACGGTTTTAGTAATTGAAAAATCAGTTTACGTCGGACTTGACGTAATATATACATATGAAAACTAACTCGTTTTTAACGTCCATTTCCCCCGAAACGTCCGTTTAGGCCCTCAAAATCTTGATTAAAAATCCTGACAGATTACCAAAGCTGTGAATAGTGTTTTCAGCACGTTTTTGACTCAAAGTTCGGTTAACCATAAATCACTCGTTTTAAGTCCGTTTTTCAAGTTCTTTATATCCACGCGAAGGTAATGAAGAGTACTAATATATTTTTAAACTTCGGAGACTTCACAGAAATTTTAAGGCCACTGTTTGGGTCAGTTAGAATTCGGACTGCATAAACATTTTCCGGAAAATTATAGTTTTTAAATCGTAACTTGGAAACCACGTATATTTTTCGTTATAACTCCGTTTTAGTCCGTTCAAAAGGCCACGTTCATAACTAAAAATCTATTTTCTAAAACTTTAATAAAACTTATAAAAATGACTAACTTTTCGGAAAAATTATAAATTTCGACAGCGCTTCCGCGCTTATTTTAAAATTACCATTTTTCTACTTGTTTAACCACAACTTCACCACAAAAATCCCTTAATCTACTCATCACCAATCCTACTAGAAATAAAATGCTATTCGAACCATAATAGATAAAAAGACCATTTTTGAGGTTTATGTGACTACTTATAACATATAATTAAGCATAAACCACATCAAACCTTTACTAGTAAAAGATCAAAACTTACTTTGATAAATCATTTTTCAAACCACTCACTTTTATAAACTTCTAACTAGTACATACTTGTTAAAAATATTTATATAGCACATATGGGTGATAATCTTGGATGATAATGAATAAAATCACAACAATGCAAATATGATCATGAGGGCTTCATGAAATGTATGAAATATATATGAAAAAGTAAGAGATGAAGTTTTAGGCTTACAAGTGCTTGATGAGGTTTAGTGAACCAAGGATTATCCTAAACACCCTAGGTTTTTATTTCAAAACCTAAACAAAGAGTGTATCTAGATTGTGTAGAAATTGATAAGAAAATTTTTGAAGATCACCCCTTGATCACCTTATGGTTGGCCGGATTTAATGAGAGGAAGAAGAAGAGGAGACTTGACTTTGCTTGTATTATTGGATTGAATGAGAAAGTGAAAGTAAGATATGGAGTGTAAGACTATATATAATAAAAGATCTTGCACAAGTTGGAAAATCATGTAATAAATGATACATATACATATATTTATTATTAATATGTAAAAGTATAAATATAGTAGAAGTAAAGTTATTTGAGGATAAGTAGTAGCTTGTAGCATTGTTGAGTAATATTAGTAAGTTGTATACACATTTGAATATTTAAGGTAGCTTTAGATAAAATAAATTTCACGGGTCAAGATAAAATATATTTAGGTCATAAAAGTTATAAAAATACCTTTCTTGAAAGATTTGAGTGAATAATTATTTATCGGGTTGAATTTAAGAAAACCGTCGTAATTTATATAAATATAACAATTTATATACGAAATAGATTTAAAACACTGGGTAAACTAATAATAACATTTTTTTTTAAATCTTAATATGAGTATTAAAATATATTGGAATAATTTTTGGAAGTATCGGGTCAAATGTTCAAAAATAATGTTTACGCGATAACGTTTATTGAAAAATGCAAAACCATGTACGAATCGTTAAGAAATGATGAATATGAAATATGAGAGATGACCGGAAATTGCGAATTGTGACAGATGGTAGTGTTGCATATCCGGTAGGGATAATAAAAGACATGGTAGTACACGTAGGAGAATTGACTCTTTTGGCCGACTTCCATGTGCTAGACATGAATAAGGACCCGACATGCCCCTTGCTAGTAGGAAGAGCATTCTTAGCTACCGCTAGTGCCATCATTGATTGTAAGATGTCCAAAATAGTGGTAGGAGGGGGAGTGCTAGGTCAATTTACGATGTCAAAAAGCATACGTACTACAAAGAAGAGGAAATCCCACATGAGATTAGGTTGGATAGAACGCCATCTAGATATGGACCTTGGTTAGATAAGAACTTCATAGGTCCCCAACGACCTTTCTACCTAGATGAAACCTTTGCTAGTAAAGCAACTTTCCATGAAAAAGAAATGGCTAGGGACATGGAAGTAAACCCGTTCGAGGACGCCTTAGTGTTTAGGAAGATGACCGAGTTCCTAGGAAGCTTGCCCGTCAACCTTGTCATGAATAAGTGGAAAGTTGAGAGAGATAAGCCTAAACATTAATGGGATTGGGATAGACCGCCTAGTGATGGTAATGGAGAGTAGCACATTAGGATAAAAATCTATGATCCCGATGGAGAGAAGTTTGAAAAGGCATATCGAACCAAACGTACTACTAGGAACTAAAATGATAAGTTTGATCCTTATGACATTGTTAAGGATAGGCTTACTTATATCGGTACGTAGGGGCATGACTACGAGTCTAGCTACAAGACTCATAAATAAAGAAAAGCGCTTCGTGGGAGGCAACCCATGCTTAATTGTTTGCTTGTTTGTGTCATATATCTTTTATTGATTGTTTATTCTCATGTTTAAATTTGTAAAAATGCTTTATTTTGTTTTTAACCTCGTCTTAATTACATATAAAGGTATTTTACATAAAGGATAAGTGTAGGGAGGATTACACACGTTTTCATAAGAAATGTAAACATGAGAATTTCAATTAATTAAAAGATATACATGTGTGTTTGTTCGAGTCAAATGCTTGTATCGAGTCATAATGGATGTTTTGCAGGAAATTTTTCCAGATTCTAAAGATGTAAATTTTCCAGAAAATCGCAAACCAGTTTTTGTCAGGATAACCTGACGGCGTTAGGATCGCAACCTGACGACGTCAGGAAGGAGAAAAAACAGCTGATTACTTTTTCTCGTTTTCTGAGCTACTCATAATTTTTTGGAATTTTCCAGGTCTTCATTTTCTAGAAATTCTGTAAACATCCATTCCACAAGCATTATATCCTAGTTTAGTAGAGTCTTATATATATTATTACTGCCGATTTTATGCGAAGGTTTCGTTTGTTTTCTTCAATTGTGCAGGTTTAATTTATCAAGAAGGAGATACATAAGATGAGAAGGAGATTTTCACTCAAACGTTCTTCTTGAAGAAAGATGTAACCACCACTTTACACGGATTCTACCGAGGTAATCAGGGGAGTACTAGTTTCTTTCATCTTTTATTACCTTCCATTATCATAACTTTGATACTTTCGGAGAACATTGGGGATAATGTTCAGTTTAAGTGTAGGGAGGGAAAATAAAACGGGAACTTTGAAACTATGCTTATCCTTGATTATTTGCTTTGTCCAATTGCATTTGTGTAATAAACCATGAGAAAATGTCGGTTAGGGTAATTTTGGCACCAAATTAAAAAAATTTCATGACATATAGGAGTGGGCCATTAGTCTTAATAAAGCGTCTTACGGATAGGAAATTATATGACTAGCACAAAAACCCTTTACCACTTAAATTCCACCCAAAATGTGAGGATCACCCTTAGATTAGTAGGAATTAAAGCATTCATCTTTAATGCTTAGTGTGTGAACCGGTGGTATATTAGATTCTAGAACTTGTTTTGTGATGCATCCCGAGATCGCTAGTAAGACTACACTTGTGTAGTTAGGAATAACTAAATGATAAGAGGCATTAGGATAACCCTTTTTTAATACCCGTAATATAATTACTTCTTCCACATCGGTAGAGTAATTCCCCCACACCTTTGCGTTGTACTCATCTTTAGTACACGATACCCCTAGTTAACCCCTCAGAGCCTATCCTTTTCGCGGTTCTCGTGATGTTTCGGTTTTCCGGAATATCAATGAAGAGCATTGTTTACACCCTACCCCCAAATGTACACTCAAATCGCCTTAGCCTACCTTGTATGCACTCACTTTTAGTGCATTATTGTTATCACACTAAACCCTTAGTTCAATTATCTAGTTGCTTGCATAAGTTGCTAAGTCGAGTCATATCCTTTGTACACAGTTTTGGGACGATTGGGACTCATGGGAAAAGTTAAAGTTTATGAAATGACGGGAAGGGAACGTTAAATTCAAATACCCTTTATTTGCGTAATAATGTACTCCAAGTGTTTTGATCTTTTCAATTCGGGTAAATTTAGTGTTAGAATAATAAAAACTCAAGTGTAGGGATGTGCCTATAAATCCCTATCATTTTGATGTTATCGTAGAGGATGGTAGAGTAAAAGTGTATTAAAAAAAATCGAAAAAGAGAAAAAGAAAAAAAAATAGAGTGTTCAATTAAAAAAAATTAAAAAAAATACGGGCTACCATCTCACATCTAACTTTAAGTTATGATCTTTTGTTTCAGTTATCTAGAGTGTCGAGTCTTGGCTTAGTAATGCCATTTTTCGCATGCTTGTAACATAAAGATTTTTGACTTACCACCACTAAATAGCCTATCCCACCAAACCCTTTGTTTCCCTACCGTAAGCCTAACATTACAACCCTTTAAAAGACCTCTTTGATAGTCTTTCCTAGGTGCTTACGCCAAAGCGATGGAGGTTTGATCTAGTCTCAAGCCTATGGTAATCTATGTACTAAGACCGGTTAATGAGTGTTTATCTTCCATTTCCAACTTGTTATATTTCATATACACCCGAGAGATGTGAGTATCCAAACACCCTATGTGAGGTGCTAGTATGTAATTTTCGTGCTTGTTATGACTTTTGCGAGGCTTATATGTGTTGTGGATTGTTCTAAACCAATGCTTCATGACCCCTAACTTATAAATTAATTGGCTAAAAGCACATTTGCTTGAGGACAAGCAAATACCAAGTGTAGGGATATTTGATAAGGTTTTAAAATGTACCTTTTTGAGGGGTCGTTTAAGCCCTTATTTGATCACTTTTGTATCCGTTATTACTTAATATCGTTCCTTTTTCACTTTTTAGGTATCTTGAAGGCATAATGCTGGAATGACACTTATTCGGACGAAAAGGCGCGAATATACGAAGAAAATGGCCAAAGTCAAGAATCGAGACACTCAGGCTGCTGGAACTGAAGGGGACGGCGTCAGGTGTTACCTGCGACATCGTCGCATCACTTTTGTGATGGCTCAGTAGCCAAATTGCTTATTTACAAGTGACGGTGTCAGGCTTTAAAAGAGTAGGTCGTCACAACTCAGACGGCCTAGATTTGATCCAGACGGCGTCAGAGACTGAAGGGGACGGCGTCACAAGCATAAGGTGACGCCGTTGCAAGACTAACGTGGCCAAGACGAAACCCTAATAACGGCAACCCGACGGCGTCACAAATCAAAGGGTGACGCCGTCGCATGTGTAATCTTATATATAGAATCCGAATTTTTTAGTTTTCAGTGTGTAGTATTTTGGAGTAAAAACCTAAACCGAACCAAGGCTGTCTTGTACAGTATTTTAGGGTTCCAAACCCTATCTTACATCAAGATAAGTGTTTTACTTCATTAATTTAATTATGTCTTCAATTACTTGTGTGTATGCTTGCATGTTCTCCATGTCCGGCTAATTTACTTGTGTGTTTGCTTAGGGAATATGAAACTTAATTATTAAATATTGATTGGTTGTCTCTTATCTTAATTGTTAATGATCTAGTAATGCGATAGGTCATCCGTTGTGTAGTTAATGCCTGGTTAATCTTTGTGAACCTTAGTTTATAACACCTAGAGTTGTTGTAGGCTAAACCATCCGAAGAGTATCTTAGAGTTAAAGTTTATAAATCCTAGAGACTTTGTATGCGATAACCTTTGGTAGTTTCAAAGAGTTAGGGATAAACGCATACCCTATGACCTTAGACACACAACGCGATTAAGAATAAGGACGTGGCAATTCAACCATCAGTAGGAGATAATTAAGGAGTGATAAAACCTAAGTAAACACATCTTTAAACCATCATACGAGCACACAATAATTAGACATAGACTACCCCACCTTTGTTAATTAGATAATTAGATAAGTAGAGTAATCGGTAGAAATACCAACCCCCAAATCCAAACCCCGAGATTCGTACCTTTCCATTTCCTAAAAACATAAAAAGATAAAAAATAATCTTCCTCAACCCCAACCTTAGCGTAGTAACATTTCACTAGCATTCCTATTCCCCTAGAGAACGATATCAATTCCCGTGGCTTACCCTAATACTACACTACAACGATTAGGTTCACTGCCTAGGGTGTTGAAAAACTTGCTCGACGAAAAGGAAGTTCCTTTGACCCCGAACGCGCTGCGTAAGCGTATCAAGGAGCAAGAAGAATGGCTAAAGAACTTCCAAGAAAATACAAAAAAGAGCCTTTTTAGTCATGATGAATCACTAAAAAATTTGGAAACCATGATTGCCAAACTTAGCGATGAGGTGCAGAGAAGGAATGAAGAAAAAGAGCAAACTAATAGCATGCAAAGCCGTATTTTTTGAAAAAGACAAATCCAACGATAGCTCTAGCATGTTGTAGGAAAATAATGCTGGAAGTGCTGATAGAAGGCAATTACACCGTAACCCCTATTAAAATTACGACGTAACTGGGATACTTGGTCTGACAAATTTCTCGAGTTGGATGAATCGGGAACACATGTCATTAATGGGTGGTCCAGTGATACAAACTTGTGCCGACAATCCCCATCCAAGAGGAAGAATCACTGGTGCAAAGTGATACCAGTGGATAATGATAAGTGGTACGATCTTTGGGCCTCGTGCAACCCTCATAACGACATTTGCGATGGAGGAGACAATAAAGAGAGGGTTAAGAATAAGAAATACATGTGGTCTACAACTAACGATAAAATTCTCAATCAAGGAAATAGAGGAACCCCCTATTAAGCACTGCTGCAATCCAATAATGATCATGGAAGACGATTTCACACGAGCATGGCCTACATGAAATCCTTTCCGCGAGTATTGCAACGGGGGTGGTGATATGAAGGGTGAAGAATGGATATGCCCCTATGAGCTAGAAAGACATAACTTCAAGTTCAGAGATGTATCCTTTTATGATTGGTATTTGGTAAGATTCGGGGATGCTATTATTAATGCGGGTTTACTAAGGAAGCTCAAGCTCGACTACGAAGAACATTATCTCCAACAAAGAGAGTCCATGGATGAAAAGCCAATTAAAGATGATAACTCCTGCAAGGATGTTCCCTCAAGCAACACCAACGACAAAATAGCTCGGAAGCATTGGTGTGAGAAGATAAAGACCTTAGGTGAAGTATTTTGGGCATCTTGTAACCCGTTTGACGATGACTGTAACGGGGGGAGTAGCATAGCTAGAGTTGGGGATGATGAATTTTTGTGGACCTCAACCAATGATGATGAGAGAACGGAGTTGCCTTGGTTGGATAAGTTGGGATTCGATGATTGGGTTAAAATCAAGTATGGTAAAGTAGATGCTTCCACTAAGGAGAAAATTTGGAAGGGATGAATGAGTGAAGAAGACCCAAGTGAAGAAATTCCCAACGATACTAGTGAAGTGATGAATGAGGATTGAAAGATACATCGAGTAAGGAGAAACAAGAATGCAAGCGTGTTCTTATTGAAGAATTACTAGATGATAAGTGGTTTAAGGGAACTGAGTTCAATGATGATAACATTGAGGGAATTATGGACTACCTTTAACTACAAGGTGAAGACGGGTTCACTGAACCAGATGATGAAGCATAGGAACAAAGGAGGTGCAAACTTCTTGGTATTCGGTACAAAAGGCCACCACCAATTGTAGCTGAAAAATATGAGTTTACAAGATACCACTTAGGGTCGAACGAAAACGTTTGCAAGATTCGGAAGATTGAGACAAAGGAGTATCTCCGCATGGCTACTAATGTTGCTTGGGTCAGACACAACTTGATGAAAGATATGGAAGAAGTTGGCCAAGTTCGAAGGCCACCGTAAAGCCCCATGGCTTTGAGTCTAACTTAAAGACTCGGTAATAAAGAAAAGTGCTCTTTCGGGAGACAACCCGAATTATCCTTTTTATTTCTTTTATTTCTATTTTTTGTGGGTTTTGTGTTTTTAACAATTTTTGCAGGAAGTGGAGATGAATTCACAAGTGTCTAAAATGGGGACCAGATCTATACAACAGTTACGGTGTAACTCATCCCCATGATTACGCCGTAACATATCATCAATAGCGATTCTCTCCAAAGCATTACCGATTACGGCATAATCTCATCCCATGGTTACGTCGTAGCTATTCTCCATTAGCGACTGCCAGGTTTTGCCGCAATTATGGCGTAACTCCTTTAATGGGTTACGACGTAATTATCCTACAGTTTGAATTTTTCCTATAATAACACAATAATCTTGTATTAGTTTTTAAATGAACTTTGTGGGTATGTTCCCTGTAAGCCCTCACAAGACTACACTCGTCCACTTGGTTTAAAAGGCTTGTTGCATATGCTAAATGCAACTGTGATTCCCACGAAAGTGAGTTAGATTTCTTTTTGTTTTTGTTTTTCATTTTTTAGAATTATACTTGTTGGGTAGTATGATTTCAGGGATCGAAGTTTGCTCAGTATGCTTACAAATTCACGATTTTCTTCGTGGGCCTTCTTTCTTTTTATGAGCGAATTTCAGAGAAGTTCTCGCTCTAATTCTACTTTCTCTTCACCTTTATTTAAGGTTTAGTACAAAAGGTACTTTGTACATTTCAAGTGGAGGGACGGGAGTAGAATTATTAATTGAACTTTATTGCCCTCTTTTTTCTAGTTTATTTTGAAAAATTATGCCATTTTTAAAATTTTGACATGTTTTTCTTAACCTAACTAGATTAGACCTTAGCCGAGCACATTATAACCCTTGATATTATATGGTGAGATTAGCGTTATCCGTTTCCTATTATTTACCCAAATCCACCAAATTACGAGTGTGCCGGTAGCTTGTAAACTTTAGAACTTGGCTTTTGCATCATTTCGAGACCATAGACGAGGTATGTTGAGTTCACTTAATGTATATGGAATAATCAGTTTAAGAAGGAAATATTGTAGGATTATCACCCAAATAGCCTATCCTTGTGTGTCTATCGATTAGTCACCTCGGCTTTTCGACCCCCATGTTAAACTCTTTTGTTGCACTCATCTTTAGTGCAAGATACCTCTAGATACAGCAGTCTGAGCCATTCCTTTCATTTTGTTCACCTAATATATATTATTTCGTTACACCCATTCACCTTAGCCTACCGTGTAGTCTTAGTTTGTGATCGGGAAGTCATTGGTTTCCTAAGTTCAAGGTTCAAGTAGAGAGGTTCGAAAATCACGCTTTCGTCAAATACCTATATTTGAAGATCATAGAAGACCCCCCAGATTCTCATATTATGTTCATCTTAAGTGGGGGGGGGGGATGTTATGTTTATTATGATGTAAAAAAATAAAAATAAAATAAAATAAAAATTATTAGTAGTTTATTGTTTATTGTAAAGTGCAATGTTATAAGCACTATGGAGCTCATCAAAGATTTAGCATCGAGGAGGCCACGTCGGTCACATTTGAAGAATTTAGTTGGTAATTATTGCGCCAACAGTTGAACAACAGGTAATGTGCCCATCATGACGTCCGCTAATGGCACATCTACTTGGTATATCATGATCCAGTTTCTTTGCCTTAAAACTTGAACTTTGGATGAATGGTAAGCGGTGATGACTTGGTTATAGGTTAATACTATTTGCTTTGTTATTTTTACTTTACACCAATTAAATCCCATGTCTTACCCTACCCTTTAGTCATGAAGCGTGTCTAGGTGATGAAGAGAGCAATCTTTGGTGTCTTGGACATGTATCATTGATTTTGTCCACTTTGTCGTGACATGTTAGTAATGAAAATTCACCTTTAACCCATTTCGTGTCTACCCCGAAGTTGACACTTAGACTAGTCCTTAAGTCTAGTGGTGGAGATTTGTATAACCGCCAAGCTTATGATAGAATACATGCTATGACTGTGCTTTGAGTGATCACCCCGAAGTTGACACTTAGACTAGTTGAGAGTATTTGAGTGTTTTGTTCCCATTTCTTGAGGTGTTCGGCTTTGATTTATTCTAGCATAAGGGATTTTTGAACTCATATATTCTAGGTAATGGGAGATATCTTTTTTATAAAATTTCTAATAAGGTCTACTTGAGGGCAAGTAGAGTTCAAGTGGGGGGTATTTGATAACATCAAATAATCCTAAATGTTTAAGTGTCAATTTCCCCCGATAATGCTTGTATTTTATATCATTTATATGGATTTAAGCTTGTTTTCCTTTATATTTTACTTTCAGGTAAATTACAAGCATTGGAGCTAATGAGACGCGGATTTGGAGATTTTCTTAGAGATTTATGATAGTATGCCTATTGTGAAGAAGCTACGGCGTAAATCCATCTCTCACATTACGCCGTAGCTAGCGCGTTGACTCAGAAGACCAACTCAACATCAATTACGCTCCCAACTAAGGGTTAAGCCGTAACCAACTACGTCAAGAAATGTTTCACGCCGCCATCAGATACGCCGTAACTCCTTTTAAGGATTACGGCGTAATCATACCAAATGTAACCTGTAATGAAGATACGGCGTAACCCTTCCCAAGTGTTATGTCGTAACCAGCTTACCGAGAGCATATTTGAGGAATTATTGAAGTTACGGCGTAACTGTCAACTCAAGTTACGCCGTAACTAGATCGGGCCTATAAATACTAGCCCTAATTTCTGAATTTTACATCATTCACTTCACACCAAAAAGCAGAGAACGTCAAGAGGGGTCCAAAGGCAGATATTGAAGAGCATACGGAGCCATCTCCAAGGGAGAAATCACTCCCTAACGATAAGCACTAGCGATTATTTTATCCTTTACTTTCGATTCATGTTTTTCATTATGTCAAATATTGAATCTTTGGTTTCTTATATGATCGGCTAAGCACCTTTGGTGCTAGCCTAGTTATGATTCCTTAATTGTTTTGTTTACGTTTTCATGCTTCCGCATAATTGTTTCTAGTGTATGCATGCATAGTTCGATGGTTGTTACCCTAGCTTCGGTAGTTTTGAATGGCGATCGTATCTAGTTGCTTAGGAGAATTGACCAACTGACCCTAAGTAGTTAGGTTAAGTAGGGGAGGGTAAGAATTGACCAACTGCCGACCCTTCCTCGCTTGTGCGAACTGACCAAATGATCACGGGTCATTTGGATGAACTTAAGAAGTTAGGGATGAGTGTCTAAGATGCTAGCACCCAGGCACTCATTATTTCGAATCTTGCATGTAGAGGTACTTAATGACTTGGCTTAGGGGACTAAAAACAACTCGACCTTCAAGGGTAGTAGCTTGATCTCGGGTGGAAGCCTTTGCTGATAGGTTAGGACGAACTGACCAAATGTTGTCCTAGTGACTTAAACCCCCACTTGAATCAATTGGAAGTAGTAAAGCGTGAACATCACATGATAGGTAGAGTAACTAGGTTAGCACACTTTACTTCTATTGATCACAACCACTATTTACTTTTTGCTTTTATTTCTTGTTAATTAGTTTTTTAATCATTTTAATCCTTAAAACAATTAAAACCAGTGACACCTAGACATAATTAAGATCTGCTCACATAGCTCTTGGGACGACCTCGGTTTTACCGATTACTATACTACACACAACCGGGTACTTGCCCGTGAGTGCATAAGGTGGAACATAGGTAAACGAGGCTTTATAAATATTAAAACCTGGTCAGAAATCCTGCATCAGCTGTTCATTACACCTGAAGGCGTCCAATCTAAAGAGCGACACCATCCCTATATTGAAGACTTGATCAAAAAGTGCACACGATGGCTCAGCAAAATTTCGGGTCCTAAAGATTGACGGCGTCACGCCTTATTTGTGGAAGGCGTCACTCACAAAAATTGCACCAGAAACCCAAGATCCAAGATTCAGACGACGTCCTGCATGAAGACTGACGGCGTCACACATCTCAAGTGACGCCGTCCTAACGATAACTTGGCCCAAACGAAACCCTAATGACGGTGACCTGACGGTGTCACTAGCAAAAGGTGACGCCGTCACGATTGTAAATCTATAAATAGAATTCGATTTTTCTGTATTTTGGGAGGTAGAATTTTGGAGAGCAAACCCTAACTCAGTTGTAGTCTGACTTGGACAGTATTCTAGGGTCTCATACCCTAATTTACACATCAAGATAAGTTTGTTTATCCAATTTATCATTATGTCTACCCTATGTTCAATTGATTGTCTGTAGGCTTGCTTGTTTAACATATCTAGCTAAATTACTTGTGTGTTTGCTTAGATCTATGAAACCCAGTTATTGATTATTTTTAGGTTGTCTCTTGTCTTAATTGGTAGACACTAGAGTAAGGAAAACTGGCTTCTTCTTTCATTGTTTGTAACACCCCCAAATATCGGTACATCAGAAGACTTAAACAAGTTTTCGGGGCGTTACTGGATTGGTACATCACACAAGTATAGCAAACAAGATAGTCATATTATAGTTCAAAAACCAATCCCAAATTTAATTATCCAAATACAATTATCCCAAAATAGTTAAATATAAGGCCCAACATGATTTATAAAATAGGTCTGCATAATATTATCAGAGTTTAAATATGATCCTTCAACCATGCCTCATTGCCAAGCTTCCACAGAACAAGTATTCCAAACATCACTTAGATACCTGAGAAAAATGTGCTAAAAGGTCAGCTAACGTTGGTGAGTTCATAGGTTTAAGTTCAAATTCAATAGTGAACCCGTAAGAGTTTATTTGCTATGCGGGACTAAGATAGATACACAACAACACACCAATCACATATCATTCACAAACCAAATCACAACAGGGGTCCAAGCGACTCTAGCCAGCACGGTCGTAGCAAGGCCTAGAACACAAGCTACCCAGGGTCGGAGTAGATATCTATTCTTAGCTAGGCATCGCATTATAGCATCGGAATGCTACCCTAGTCTAAGTCAACATCTACCACATATCTATCTAAGCTATTCAGCACATAAGCAAATCAAAATAGTTTAAGAAGGTCCAAAAGAGTAGCATGCTTTCTCACCCCAATTTAGTTAAAAACATAGATAAAAGTGGGGCTATGAAACTCACCTCAAGCAAGCAACGCATAAACAAACACTAGCAACGAAGATAACAGCTAACACGGCTCAGCAACTACTGACTCGGCACAACCTATTAATATAAACCAATTCTTAATATATATTTTCAAAATCAACGTTATCTACCCCAATGTATTCCTTTTCTTATCTCCAAAATATCTTGTTTCACCATTTAGTCTTAGCGTTTGGTATCGTCGTGTGTGTGTGGTATCGACTCAACAAGACATCATGAATGCACTCCAATGACCACAATGCGACTCATAGCAACACAATGAGACGTCTAAGCGATAAGCTTTATAGTCCAATAAGTTTCGGAATAAATAGTTATACCTTATCGAATTCGTCAATTCGATAAACTCAATTATTTATTCGTGTCGCTTATTATCCCAAAAACTAGTCACATCCTAACGAGTTATAAGGATAATTCACCCATTAATGTCGTTATCCTACGTGCCTATCAGGCTCTTATTAGATTCGTCAACCTAATAAGTCCGCTATCCACGTGGATTGACGCTATTAATGTTAGGTCATCCGTAACATATGCACAAGACGTAAATAATATTAAATGCTCGAAAATGGCATTAAATGCTCATAAATGGCACATTTCGATAAACGTGCACTTGAAACATTTAATACTCATTAATTAGAAAACATATCCATTTATTATACGTTAATTTCTATTTAAAATAGCGAATAACAAGACAAATCTTGTTATCGAAGGTTTAATATAAAAACCATTCATTATTTATGTTTCTTAGTTTTATTAACATGTTATATATATATTACGTCAATTTCAATATAAGTTTCGAGTCGTTATTCATTTCGAGTCCACAAGCACGAGTCATGACTTCTCTGCTTTTATACATTCTATAGTCCAATATATACTAAAGTCCATGTTATGGCGTTGTTGGGGTCAACTATGACTAAAAAGTCAAAGTAACACCGACGTTGCTCAAACTTGACAATTTATAATATAAGTCCAAGTAAATAATCACAATATCTCAAATCAATCTCCAATCAACCCATATCAATCTCGCCATCCAAACAAACTACCAAATATACCCGTAACCAATGTCACGACCCTAATGGTCTTGACACAGTCCCGGTTAAGATCACGTGAACCAAACAAGCTCTAGAAGCTTTTCGGCTCCACTCGTCTCATCCAAACACCAACAACAACTACCAACAAGTTACCACAACTCCCCAAATGGCTTCTCTAATACCCAAACACAATCAAACAACATTCAATCATCAAACCCTCCAACTAATCTAGACCAAGAACATGAAAAAATAGTAAAAATGCAAAAACACAATAAAATGACACAACATATGATACCAAATAAGTAGTTTACATGTTTAATTAGTTGTAAATTCGTTTTAGACCCATGTTCATCAAAAACCCACTTAAGTCGCCACATGTACGAGCTAAATAGGGCTCGTACGTGACTCATCATGACTCAAACGAGTCACCAGTATGTTTCTTTTACCTTTTACAAACCCGATCTACAAAGTTACCATGAAACCTTAAAGATTCAAATAGTTTTTGCAAGATTTAAGGGTGTTAACGAAGGCTTCTAGGCGTGTGCCATATATAGATAGAAAGAGGAAAGGAAGATCTATCTAATGGTGGTGGAGGTGAGATCCCACTCGCCGGAATGTGGCCGGAGGTGGGCGGCGGTGGTGGTGGTTATATTAGGGTTAGGGTTTTGTTGGTGGAGAGAGAGTAGAGAGAGAAAGTGGAAGATGTGTGTGTTTTTTAGTGAGAGAAAGTAAAGGGGTGAATGAGGTGGGATGGGGTATATATATTTAGAGCTAGGGACCTCAAAATAAATAGAAATGGTGGGGGGGGGCATGGGCTTCTTGGGGGGCCAAACCCGTAATGTTTGTAAAACTAACTCGTTTACCCTTTCCCGAGCTCATGTATTGTCCTACGAGTGTCCCACGACTTTCCTTCGACGTTCTATCGCTTTTATTTACGTTTTCCACGAGTTTTGATTATTTATGTGTCAAGTTTCGTGTTACGGTTTAAAAGTTACGTTATCTCTCGTTATAGGATTTTATTGTGCCGAATCACATAGTGCTTAACGAAAAGGCTAAAACTGTTGTTCCCTATTCACTATCGTAAAAACAGTTAAGTATTAAAAACAGATAATAGTGAATCAATGACTGAAGTAAGATGTAAGCAAAACACACTGATAAATTTTCAACATAATATTCTTTATTAGAAATCAATCAAAAAGAATACATTACCCAAGTACTTGCGGAATAGTACTTGGGATTGAAATGACAAAGGGATGGTACTCCTCACTAAGTTCAGGCTAAGTCTGAACACAACTACTATGGAACCACTGAGCTATCTCAGGGACTGAGTTGTATCTGGAGGAGTGAAAGATGGCTTGTGTATGTGTGTGTGTTTTACAATTCACAAGCTTGATCTTTCACTCCATCTCTTATGCTATTTATACAAGTATAAGTTTTAACTCTATCCTAAGTGACAAACTGACATTTTGCAGAAGACAAAATACTGAAGTATTTGGTCTTTGTTTACAAAGACTATATCAAGTAAGAGACAGGGCAGCTTTCCATAAGTCAGTAATGACACTGAGCCTGATAGTTTGCCATTCTGGGAAAGTTGACTTTGGTTGATATGGACTTCGTCTTATCTGATTCGAACTTATCCCGCCTTATCCCGTTCATTCTTCAGTCTTCATATTCTTCAGTCTTCTACTTCAGTTTGTCTTCAGTGTAAGTAGCTGGTGAGGAGTTTAGGGATTCACTGAGTTATTGTCATCACTCACTGAATCCACCATCTTCTTCTTGACTCAGTCTTCACCCTTTAAGTTCTGCCTTACTGAGTGGAGAGACTTCTTCTTCGCCTCTTACTGAGTATCCTGAAGATGGCTCACTGAGAGACTATGCACTCAGTGACCAGTTAGTGTTTAACGGTCTAAACACTTAGGGTATTTTCTATTCAAATCCTAGATTAAGGGGTTTGGGTATTTACTGAACCCAACAGTCTCCCCCTATTTGGATATACAAATAGCCTAAGTGTTTGATCAGTGTAAGTGAGCAAATGGCTTCTTCTTACACTGAATGAACTAATAAATACAATAAGGAACACTGATTATTTTAACAAAACATACATCTTTTATTGATCACATTACATGGTTCCTATCACTAGTACACAAGGATAAAACAAAATGATGTCAATCAAGGTGGATTCCCAGTGCTTCAAGCTTTGGCTTCTTCTTGAGGAGTGCTTCTTGAGGAGTGCTTCTTGAGGGTGCTCTCTTATCTTGGCATTCAGGTCTTTGCAGAACCTGACATTTGCTGGAGTTTGGATTTGAGAGGCCACTGGAAGATAACTTGCCATTGTAGGCACTCCTGCAAGATCAATGTCACTCCACCTTTGGAATGCTGGGTTTCCATAGACATCGATGAAAAAGAGTCCTCTTTCAGGATCTTCTATGCAAAGACAGTTGACAAACTTTACACCTTTAGGTAGCTCCCTGTTGCATTCAAGTCCAGGAACTTTGATCTCAGGCTGGAACTCAACCCTCTTTCGTTTGCCCTGTGATGATTGAGGTTGAGATCTATGAGGTGCAGTTAAGGCAGGCTGAATCCCCAGTTGTGCTGGTGCATCCCTCAGTCTTTCATACCTTTTGCTGAGCATTTTCATCAGCTCCTTAACCACTGCATTCTGCTTCTTTTCAATGATTGGACCAAGCTCATCGAGTTCAGTGATCCCAAAGTCAGTGAATTTCAGGGGATCATGAACCTCGAAGTGTCTTTTATCATCCCCCATGTAGACATTCATTGCCAGTGGTTTAGACTTGGGGATGATTCTGACATCAGTGATGTTCTCAGGCAGCCTTCTGCTTGTCATTGACCAGTTGTAGTGGTTAATTCTTCCTTGCCTGATGGCTGCAGCTTTCCTGTTCTTTTCTTCCAACTGCTTTCTCATTTCAGCCATTTGAGCTGCCTGAGCATCTTTGAACTTCTCAGCTTCCTCAGCAACGACTTGTACCAGTGCTTCTTTGCTCTTTCTCTCTTCCTCAGCTAGTTTCTTTTTCCTTTCTTCCTTTGCAAGATAGGCACTTAGCTGTTGTGGTGTGAGCAGGTACTCAATGTTGTTGATCATGTAAGGGATCTTCTCAGGCTCAGGAGTTTGCATTATGCCTTTTCCTTAATCCTGGCCTGAGGAAGATGATGCTACCAAGGGTGGTGTTGTTGTTGTTATGGGTGTAGTCACTGTCATTGTTAATGTTACTGTAGATGTTGGTGGGACTGATGATATGGGTGTTGTTGAAATAGGTGGGATTGATGAAATTGGTACAGCAGAGACTGGTCGAGCTGGCTCCCCCTCAGTGTGAGAGGAAGTCTCTTCACTGGTCTTCTCCCCCTCAACTATTGCGACAACTTCAGTGAGAGCAAGAGTTGTCTCTGACACTGGGGGAGTTTGGGTGGCTTGACCTCTGAAGGCTTGGTAGATCTCCGTGACCATAGCCTTAATGTCAGATGTATCCTTCTGAAGACCATTGACCTTTTCTGCTAGAGTAGTCTGAGAGAGTTCCAAGGCAGTCATTCTTGCCCCAAGATTTCAAGCCATTGAAGATGATGCCTTAGCCAAAGTGGTCACCTGAGCATCCAAAGAACCTAGTGTTGCCTGAAGAGACTGAACCGAAGACTGAAGACCTTGAACATTGGCAGAATTTAGCATATTGATTAGTTCAGTGAGGTCTGAGGAATTCTTCAAGTAAGCCTCAGTAGCCTCCAGCACTTTAGAGTTGAGTGTTGGGTCTTCTTTGACAGCATCCCTGATTTCATCAATTGTAACGCCACAAGTCTGAAGATGCTTTAGAAACTTAACCAGGTTTTCATCCAGTCCATGAAGATGTTGGTACATGAAATCCCTGTGTTCATCAGTGTTGGCATTAAAAGTGAGCACATCAAACTTTAGATCAGCATAGCTGGCAGCAGCTTCAGTGTGTTGATCCCACAATGTTTCAGTGACCCCAGAATATAGCTTCCTTGAAGCCTTTGTGATCCACTTAACCAGTTGTCTTTCAGTCAGTGGAAGAACATTGTCAAACCCTTTGAATTCATTAGATGATGAAGAGTCTAGGGAAGCAGAGGAGTTATCATCAACTTGAAAAGGTGACTCCTCAGGCTTCGTTGGATCAGGCTGAGATTCTTGTTCATGTGGTTGAATCTCAACGTCCATGTCTTCCCCTGCTGAAAGTATTTCATTGTCACTGTCAGCAAGTTCATCATCAGAAAATAAGATATCAGTGACCTCAGCAACAGTTAACAAGGTGGTGGTGATGGGTTCCGTATCAGCGGGTGGTATTAATCCCTCTGAGTCTTTGTCCCCCTTTGACCCCTCAGACACTGATGGGTTTTTCCCAGTGCCTTCGCTGGAGTCAGGATTGGTGATGAGTTCCGTATCGGCGGGTTGTTTCAGTCCCTCCGAGTCTTTGTCCCTCAGTGCCTCTTCAAGCACTGGTGGGTGTTTCCTAGTGCCATCCTTAGAAGTAGTGGCAGTATCATCCCTATCAGTGGGTTGTTTGTTTCCCCCTGAGTCTTTGGGATCATTCAGTTGGCCCTCAGACAAAAGCTTGGATTGGCGAATGTCCTCCTTGGGCAGTGTGGAAGGCGCTTCCCTACCAGCGGGTTGTATGTTTCCCTCTGGATCTTGGGGAGTAGTAGTTGTGACCAAGGGCACTGACTGTGATGCATTATTGTCCTTCGTTGTCACAGGTGTGGATGATGATTGGTCTCCAGTGGGTGGCATATCAGTCTTGGGCTTTCTTTGCCTTTTAGGCTGTGTTCTTGAAGCCTCAGGGCCCTAAGACTTGGGTTTGGTCTTAGTCCCAGTCTGAGACTTCCCCTTTCTCTTTTTAGGAGCAGGGTTTGGAGACACTGAGTCCCTCTGATTGTTTAAAGCAATCATATGGGCTGTCAATATAATTTCAGTGACTTGTGATGGGTCTTTTTGAAAATTTGAAGGACTCAGGATACCAGGTAAAGCAGAGTATTTGTATTCCTGAGGGTAATTGCAACCCAGTAACACTTGTAAAGCACATGAGACAAACCAAGGGTACGAAATGTATTTCGTCCTAGTTTTGCTCAGTAGCTTGGTTACGAGATCACTGTAAATGATCTCCCCAATGTCGACATTGACCCCATTCATCAAGCAGTATGCCACCATCAACTGAATAGAATTAACTTGTTCAGTGGATGAGTGGTTCCCGCCGAGAACCTGAATCACAAATGTGAACAGGATCTTCCAAGCCGCAGGAAATGAGTTCTTGGTGACTGGGGTTCTGTCCAAAAATTTTGGATCCAAAAAAATTTGTTTTAACCCATCCTTAACTGTGGAGGGTTCAGGATGGGCAACATAGACTCCATTATTATAGTTTAATCCTGTTGTAGTACAAAATGTTTTATAATCCAGGGTGACTGACTGTTCCCCTTTGAAAAGACTGAATTTAATGAACTGAGTGGTCGTAGGTCAGTCTCATTAGTTGAGGGTGTCGGGTCATAGGCCACTGCTGTAGCCCAAAACTCCCTGAGGAGGTTTTGGTATAGAATAGATGAAGACTGAGTAAAGGCCTTTTTCAGTGGGCAGTTGAATAAAAATTTCATTATGTCCTTATAGGCTGGGACATTTGGGGGGTATTCAAAATTGCCTATAACATTGTTTGAATTTATACAATAAAATTAAGGTAAATGAGTTCGCTTACCAAGGAAAATTTTTTTTTGATGCGAACACTCACTTGCACGTGTTTGTTGGAAGTTTTGCCTATTTGGTTGAGTTCATGGTCTTAGAAGATCTAGGAGAATTCATTGATGGAAGCCTCACTAAAGTGATATTTGGAAAACCCTTTAAGAGAATGACTAAGTTGAATGAACGGATGATTGATGGTTTAATTACATTCTCTAGTGAAGTCGAGGATTTTGTCTATCAAATGCCCCGTACACACCCTAGGTTTAAACACAAAGATATTGAGGCATGTAATCGAATGGTTCCTATTCCGCTTAGTGAAAGAGACAAACAAATGGGACTTAGACATACTTATGAAAAAAATGAGAGGTATTATAGAAAATGTCTAGAGTTAGGAGATGATTATAAGAAAGATGAGAGAACACTAGAGTGGCTTAGATACTGGCACGCAAGCGTGCATGAGATGGCGTAGGAGCACGACTTTGAGTCTAGCTACAAGACTCATAAATATAGAAAAGCGCTTCGTGGGAGGCAACCCATGCTTAATTGTTTGTTTGTTTCTTTTTCAATTTGTGTGTTTATATATCTTTTTCATTGTTGTTGATTCTCATGTTAGACTTTGTGAAAATGCTTAATTTTGTTTTTAACTTTGTCTTAATTGCATATAAAGGTATTTTACAAAAAGATAAGTGTAGGGAAGATCATATTAGTTTTAAGAACATGAACATGAGAATTACAATAATTGAAATTGATATATATATATATATATATATATATATATATATATATATATATATATATATATATATATATATATATATATATATATATATATATATATATATATATATATATATACATATATATGTGTGTGTGTGTGTATGTGTTTGTTAGAGTCAAATGCTTGTATCGAGTCATAATGGATGTTGTGCAGAAATTTTTCCAGGTTTTAATGAGGCAACTTTTCCAGAATTTTTCCAGAAAAACGCAGCAGATCAGTTTTTGTCAGGACAACCTGATGGCGTCAGGATTAAAGCCTGACGACGTCAGGCAATGTAGAAATAGAATGTTCAGTTTTCGTTTTCTGTGTAACATGTAAATTTTTGGAAATTCCCAATTCTTAATTTTCTAGAAAAAACTGCAAACATCTATTCCACAAGCATTATATTTTACTTGCTTTCTAGTGTAGTTGTGTGTCATATATAGTTTTACCGTCGATTTTACATGAAGGTTTCGTTTGTTTTCTTATAACTGTACAGGTTATATTGAACAAGAAAAAGAAACACATATTGGATGAAGCTTATTACTTATGCATTCTTCTTGGAAGAGGATTTAACAGCAACTTCATACATATCCTACCGAGCTAATCAGAGGAGTATTAGTTTCTTTTCCTTACTTACATTCCTTTATCATAACTTTGATACTTTCGGGGAACGTTGGGGACAATGTTCAGTCTAAGTGTAGGGTGAGAGAATAAAACGAGAACGTAGAATCTATTCACTCACTTGATTATTTGTCTTTTCCTTAACAATACTATGAGAAATATTTGTTAGGGAAATTTTAGCACCAAATTTAAAATTTTCTATGACATTTAGAGCTAAACTTTAGTCTTAATAAAGCGTCTCATGGATAGGAATTATATGACTAGCACAAAAACCGTTTACCACTTAAATTCCACCCCAAAAATGTGAGGTTCGCCCCTAGATCTTTAGGAATAAAAACATTCATCTCTAATGCTTAGTGAGTGTACCGGTAGTATTTAGATTTTAGAACTTGTTTTGTGATGCATTTCGAGATCGCTAGTGAGACTACACTTATGTAGTTAGGAGTAACTAAATGATAAGAGGCATTAAAATAACCCTTGTTTTAAACTTGTATTATAATTACATCTTCCACATCGGTTTAGTAATTTTTCCCACACCCTTGCGATGTACTCATCTTTAGTACACGATACCCCTAGTTAACCCCTCAGAGCCTATCCTTTTTCACGGTTCTCGTGATGTTTCAGTTTTCCAAAATATCAATGAAGAGCATTGTTTACAATCCACCCCCAAATGTTACACCCAAATCGCCTTAGCCTACCTTGTATGTACTCATCTTTAGTGCATTATTGTTATCATTATTAAACCCTTATTCAAATATCTAGTTACTTGCATGGTTGCTAAGTAGAGTCATATCTTTTGTACACAGTTTTGGGACGATTGGGACTCATGGGTAAAAGTAATATTTTATGGAGTAACGGGAAAGAACGATAAATTCAAATTCCCTTTGTCTACGTAATTAAATACTTCGAGTGTTTTGATCTTTTCAATTCGGGTCAATTAGTGTTAGAGAAATAAAAACTCAAGTGTAGGGATGCTCCTATAAATCCCTTATATTTTGATGTTATCGTAGAGGATGGTAGAGTAAAAAAGTATGAAAACAAATCGAAAAAAAAGAAGAAAAGAGTTGTAAAAAAAATGATGAAAACAAATGAGAAAAACATACGGGCTACCATCCTACATCTATCATTTATGTTTATATTTTTAAGTTTGTGTTTGTATTTTGTTTCAAGTTGTTTAGTATTAGTGAGTCGAGTCTTGGCTTAGCAATACCACGCTTTACATGCTTGTAACATAAGATTTTTGGCTTGCCACCACTAAATATCCCCTATCCAAGAAAACCCTTTACTTCCCTACCCTAAGCCTAACGTTACAACCCTTGTAAAGACCTCTTAGATAGTTATTCCTAGGTTCTTACGCCAAAGCGGTGGAGGTTTGATCTATTCTCAAGCTTCTGGTAATCTATGTACTATGTCAGGTAATGGGTGTTTATCTTTCATTTCTATTTATATTATATTTCATATAAACCCGAGAGATGAGAGAATCCAAACACCAATTGTGAGATGCTAGTATATAATTTCCGTTCTTGTTATGACTATTGTGGCGCTTTTAATTGTTGTAGACTATCTTAAATCATTGATTCATGCCCCATAACTTATAAATTGAATGGCCAAAAGCACATTTGCTTGAGGACAAGCAAATTCCAAGTGTAGAGATATTTGATAAGGATTTAAAACATACGTTTTTAGGGGGTCATTTAAGCCCTAAATCGACACATTTTATATCCGTTACTGCTTAAAATTGTTCCTTTTCACTTTTTAGGTCTTTTGGAAGCAAAATGCTGGAATGAAGCATATTTGGATGAAAAGGAGCGAAAACATGAAGAAAATGGCAAAGTCAAGATCAAAGACACTCCAAGTTGTTCGCTACACTTGACGGTGTCCCATCTAAAGAGCGACGCCGTCCCTATATTGAAGACTTGATCAAAAAGTGCACGTGACGGCTCAGTGGAATTTCTGGTCCTAAAGACTGACGGCATCACGTCTTATTTCTGGAAGGCGTCACTCACAAAAACTGCACCAGACGCCCAAGATCCAAGATTCAGACGACGTCCTGCATGAAGACTGACGGCGTCACACATCTCAAGTGACGCCGTTCCAACAATGACCTGGCCCAAACAAAACCCTAATGATGGTGACCTGACGGCGTCACTAGCAAAAGGTGACGCCGTCGCGATTGTAAATCTATACATAGAATTTGATTTTTCTATATTTTGGGAGGTAGAATTTTGGAGAGCAAACTCTAACAGTCCGACTTGGACAGTATTTTAGGGTCCCATACCCTATTTTACATATCAAGATAAGTTTGTTTATCCAATTTATCATTATGTTTACCCCATGTTCAATTGATTGTGTGTATGCTTGCTTGTTTAACATGTCTAGCTAAATTACTTCTGTGTTTTCTTAGATATATAAAACCTAGTTATTGATTGTTGTTAGGTTGTCTCTTGTCTTAATTGGTAGACACTAGAGTAAGAAAAACTGGCTTCTTCTTTCGTTGTTGCGAGCTTGAACATCCTAAATAGCAAAAAGCCATAGGAGTGCACCTAGGCTATCGTTGGGTTTATTGCGTGAGTTGTAATTTATGATAATAGTGTATTCGGGGGAGATGCTATTGCACTTGCCGATCCCATGTATTCTATAGGAGAGTTACAATTCATAGAGCTAGGGAATTAGGCACCCCCTACGACTAATAGGAATTCAATGCATCAATTAAGATAAAGGAAGTGACAATTCAACCAATCAATAAAAGATAACTAGGGAGTAATAGTATCTAATTGAACACATCTTTAATCATCATACGAGCACACCTCAATTAAGCATAGACTATCTATAGGTTAATTAGATAATTAGTAAAGTAGTAAAATCGGTAGAAGTACCACCCCCCAGTCATATACCCCGAGATTTTACCTTTGCTTTCCAAAAAACTAGGGGTGAGCATGGTTCGGTTTGGCTCGGTTTTTGTATAAAACCGAAACCGAACCGAAAAATTTCGGTTTTTGATTTTTAGAAACCATTCGGTTTCGGTTTTGTGTCGGTTTGGTTTTTCGGTTGTCGGTTTTTTTTCGGTTTGGTTTTTCGGTTTTTTCGGTTTCTATACTATTTATCGAGCTTTGCTTTTTCAAAGTATATTTGACATATATCATAAAATAGAACCATATCTTAAACCGGTACAACGGTACTAAAACGGGTAAAGAACCGTCTTAAATCAAGTGCCAACATTCTCAAAGTTGCCTCCAAGTTCCAAGGATTTGTTAGAGTTTGAAAGGTACACCGAAACAATTGAAGGGTGTGTAAACGAAAAAAAATGATGTTGGAACAAGTTTTTCAATCTTTTGATGTAATTGCACCATCTTCAACAGGAACAACCATTAACATTCAAACTTAATGTGTTCTTGTGACATTTGTGTACCCGTTTTTTTTTTACCTTAAAGCACATTTGTGTTATGTATATTGTTATGAAATAAAATATTAGCAGAGTTATCACACATTTGAAATGCATCATTGACAACGGTAATATAAAAGGAAGATATCAAGATAAAATACTTATGTTATTTATGAACAACAAGGCAAAATATATTATTTTGACTTTAAATGTCAGTTCGGTTTCTATTGGTCGGTTTTTAAAGCTAAAACCAAACCGAACCAAAAACTTCGGTTTTTTCAAAATATAAAAACCGAGCCGTCGGTTTTTCAATCGGTTTCGGTTTTTTTGGTTTCGGTTCTTCGGTTTAGGTTCGGTTTTTCGGTTTCTTGCACACCCCTACAAAAAACCATAAAAAGAATAAAAAGAATCATCCTCAACCCCACCTTCTCACATATCTCTTTCTGGCATTCCTATTCCCCTAGAGTACGAAATCAATCCCCGAGGCTTACCCCATACTATACTATAACGACTGGGTTTACTGCCTAGAGGGTTGAAAAGCTTGCTCGTAGAAAAGGAGGTTTTTTCGACCTCGAACCCACGCTATCAACCTCCGAGGAAGACTGTCAGCCAGTTATTTCAACATTTCAACAACTACCGATTTACCATTTTGACGACTTGTAACTAGCAGATATTGCAACGTTTGTGGATTGACACCTAGATTTGTAGATTAAAAAACCCGTTTTGTAGTGTTTTAGCCGTTATAAGTTTGTTTAGGATTATATGTGTTTTAGTCGTTATATATATAATTTTTTTAGCGTTATAAGTTGTTTTCCGATATTGGCATGTTGGTTTTGGTTGTGTTAAGAGGTTTGGTTGTGTACAGGTTTTGGTAGATTTTTGAAAAAAATCTAGAAAACTGTTGATGTGTAGTAGCAGCAGAATTTTTTGTCGAGGACATGCCCTCGGCAATACCTATTTATATTTTGACTTTTTTTTTACCTGAATTTGGCTTTCGTTGACCTTTCATTAGTTTTCGCAATACATGTCCTCAGCAATAAATATACGCAGTTTGACTTTCGTTGAACTGCCATTTACTTTCATTGACTTTTTCATTGGTTTTGCTGTGGACATGTCCTTGGTAAAAGTTTTTCAGAGTTTGACTTATTGACTAATTATTTAGTTATACCACTTGTATTTCCTTGACCCCGACCATAGTTTCTCCGAGGACATGTCCTCAGGATAAACATTGGTCAAACATTTGTAAAGTCTGACTGGAAAGTGCGTGGGTTCCACGTTATGTCCTCGGGGAAATCCGTCAGTATTGTGATTACCGATGAGGCATTGTCGATGACTGTAGCTCGATGTCCTCGGAAATAACTTTCCCGAGGACAAGTCCACGGCGAAAGCCCAAAAACGTCTCAGGAAAGGCCTCGATTGTACTAGTGATAACCTATATTGAAACCAAGTTTAGAGAATCTTAACTTATATGAACATAATCGGTCATGTTGACCAAACTTTAAAAATAAAGAGTAAATTACAAAAATCTTCTTTGCACTGCAAACAAATGTCCAATCTACATATTTTTTTTCTCCACAATATTAAAATGTGTGTAAAATTATACTATTTTATTAACACTCAACTAGCAGGATTTCCGCGCGTTGCAGCGGCGAGTACTCTGTAATCAAAACTTTTGGCAAACGATATTATTCGATTATATATTTTTCGTGATAATAACTTTACGCATGATGAGAATTTTAGAGAAAAACTATCTCGCAAACTGTCTCCTATAAATATGGTTTTGTACCTGCATCGCAATGGAATGGCTATACAAAAACGGTAGTTAGTAGTATTATGTACTTGTGATGATTGACTGTGAAAGGTACTTGCTAGTCAATAATTGCTGTGTAGTATTGGTCACAATATTATATAACGTGTAAACTTAGAGTAGTATACATTAGTTTGTGAAAATACATAATTAGTAAATCTATATATGACATTGTTAAACAAAATATAAATTACGGTATCTAAAAGCTACACATTTTTCATATCTTATAAACCACCTGAATTTTTTTGTATTATGACATGTACTTTTCTTTTCAATCGAATTTAAGTGTCTAGGTTATGATGACTACATTAGTAGCTTGTTTGGTTTGAACCTTGTGATATATTATTTGTATTTTTAAATGAGGAGGTATTTTAAGGCTAACATTAACTATAGGTGTTGTACCTTTAGCTTTATTCTTTGTATTTCTAATATTGTTGTTTTTGTGTTTGAACGGTATGTAAAATATGCTTTATTATTTGAATTGCTTAATTCATGTTTAAGATATTAGCCTTAGTGACATTTAATGGATGAAAAGGGTTCCTCCATTATATGTAGTTAAGATAATGTGTAAAAGTTTTGTAAAATAGTAGATTTTTCGCAATATAACTGTATCAAACAAAAGTTCATACTTGTAAGTCTGTAGAAATATAATAAATTTTCACAATTATAGATGTGGAAGTCATTTATAACACCCAATATCTCCACACTTCCTCATGTGTGGAGAAACTAGGTGTTACAATTAATTTTCACACTTGGAGTGTGGAGAAAATTATACACTTAAAAGTGTAAACTTTATTTGATACAACTATAAGTATGAAAATTTCATTATTTTACAAATTATTTCCACACTTACAAATGTAACCAATTTTTACATATTATTAAGTATTAATAGACTAATAAAACTTTATACGCCCTTTAAAAAGTGTAGTAATATTATTGTGTAGATTGGACTACTTTTTGTAGTGTTGTGATTTGGCCAAATTGCATGCAATCTCTACCAGGGTCGTCCCATGAATTTTATGAAATTATTGAGGGCCCTGAACGAAATTACATAATGAAGCCTTTCGAAAAGGAATGTTATATATAAAAGTGTCACCGTTTATAAGATATAATGCAATTAATTATACATATTACTCATTTAACATATTTTTCTCATCTAAATACTTTTTTTTCGTGAAAATTATGTGTACACATTTATATAATTATTAACGAGACAAATTTTAAGCCCCTAAAAACTTGGAGGCCCTGAGCGGTCGCTCACCTTGCACACCCTCAAAGACGGCCATGGACTCTCTACCTATTAAAAAATGTTAAGATTGTCCCATGGTAAACTTGGGTTGCAAACTCATTCTCTACCTGAATTGAAGTGAGCAGGCTACCCTCGTCTTCTTTCTCTTTTATTTTTCACTTATAATTTTCGTTCTCTCTTTAAATATCAAAATACGAAACCAGTTATACATGCACTTCAAAATCATAATAATCATTATTCATAATAGAACACGATCTTGATTCTCGAACACACATATACGAACATATAAAACACAAATAGATCATAGAAATACGTCAACACCTCTCACCATCTCTCACCTAAACTTACACACAGACACTAACCAGCTTAACCACCACACTACATACCAAAGTCATCATCCTTATGCCTTCCACAAAATAATTGAAGGATTCTTGTTAATAGATATAAAAACACACACCCATACACAAACCATCACCAAAGCCCTAATTGGACTTTTTGTATAGCTCTAGGGTTTTGTTTCTATACTCAAAGATTTTAACTCGTTGTTTACAACAATTTTACGGTTCCAATAGGTATTGGTGGTGGGGCCGAATAGCGGCAACCGGTTCTGGTTGATTGGGGATTTGGGTGGTTGGTTGATTGATAGGTTTTTTAGTAAGTGAAAAAATAAAGACGATGATTATTAGAAACCAAGTGTTTGAATTTTGTAACTGAAAATTAGGTATTTAAGCTATAAAACTATAGTTTCTTTTTTTTGATGAATTTAGCCTTTGCATGTAAAGTCAATTGATGTTAATTTGATAATGTTATTCAGAAATATGTAATTGAAAGTGTTTAATTATGGATAAATGTAATTTCTCTTAAGATTTAAAGAGTCGCTACATGTATCATAGCTATATGCACAATATCGTGCATATGTTTTTTTACCTCACAGTCTAGTACGGTCGTGCATTTATTTTGATATTTATATTTCCGTTAATAAAAAAATTTAGCCGTATTTAACTATTAAACCTATGTATGTGCGGGTTAAACTTATAAAGACGAATAACATGAGTCGTTATTCAATGCAAATAGTAAAAAAAGTATTTTCTGGATATCCTTTGTTAGGAATTAGAAAATTCCATAGTGAAGTGTCGGTCACCCCAAGTATTATCTAGCATAAGTTAGCTCGTAGACATATCGTTAGTTACGTTATTTACTAGTTATTTAGTTAGCTATTTAGTTTAGAGCAACACCGTGGAGGAAGGACGGGTCTTTACCCACTGTATACCTGATCCACAGGCCGATAGGAGGTCGTTATGTTTGTAACTATAAATACCCTCTACCTCCCAAGGTAGAGGGTTGGACCTTTCTCATTCTTAATCTAACCTTCTATTTTTTCTTTCACTTTCTCTCTCTAGAAAGGATCCCACTTTCTCTCTCTAAACTTTACATAATTCGAACCATATATTGTTATGTGATGTGTATGTGAAATCCAATATCCTACAATTGGTATCAAGAGCCAAGGTTAGATCATCTCTTACATATCTTTGGATTTCTAGTGGTTTTTAGGTGGTTTTTGAGTTTGAAAAAGTTTAGTGGTTTTTGCATCATTTGGTTGATTTCTAGTGTTAAAGTTTGGATTTTGTTAGTACTTTTGTGTTTAGAATCATCACAAGTGTTTAGGTTTTGATTTAGAAGGCTTGAATCATCGTGGTTGGGTTGTTTTTGGATTGAAAAGTGGTGTTTTTGAATTTTTTCATGCTAGCGACTTGTGTCACGGTGTTCTTTTCTTGGTAGCGACTTGCTTTGTAAGTCTGTAGCGAGTTGTAGTGTATTGTGGTAGCGACTTGGTGGTTAGCGACTTGTCTATTGAGACAAGCCGACAAATAGTACAAGTTAGTGGATTCTCCACTACGGCTAGCGACTTAGTGAGGTTAGCGACTTGCTTCAGAAAGTGCTAGCGAGTTGCAGTGCAAATTATTAGCGACTTGTTACTAGCGACTTGGATCTTAGCGAGTTGCTCTTTAGCGACTTGACTGTTTAGCGACTTGGTGCTGTAGCGACTTGTGTCCAGCGACTTGGTGCTTAGCGATTTGGTGATTTAGCGAGTTGCTACTTAGCGACTTGGTGCTTAGCGACTTGGTTCAAGGGTTATAGCGACTTGGTTGATTTTTACGAAGAAGAGGTTTGACCAAAGTTGACTTTTTACGTCAAAACTTCAAACGGCCATAACTTTTGATCCGTAACTCCGTTTTCAGCGAAATACCTGTCAAAACGACCGGAACAGCCTGAATATTGTGATGTTTCACAACGATGTCGTGAAACGAATTTTTCGAGGCCCAAATCCTCTCCGAAAGGAAGTTATTGAGCTTTTAAGTTTTTAGACCTAAATTTCTCCATAAAATCGTGCAACAATCAACCCAAATCACAACCAAACAACATCTCTGCTTATCCCACAAACAATCATAAGACCTAACACACAATTGTCTATCATTGTGTCGATCCATCAGTCATCTCAACACATTTCATTGGTCATTGCTTAACGGTTTGGTCTTGATTTTAGTAAAATCCCGCGAAAGATTCTATTTCTCGGTTTAAATCATAGACTTGTAAAATCCCGTGCATTCTACCACATCATGTCTTACTCTACTGACCCAGTGATTTTAGAAGTGCTTAAATTGTATGATGTTGTGGACAACAATGATAATGAATGCTACACTGAACGATTAAAGATGCTTGAATTAATCAATGATGATGTGAGATCTTCGTGTTCAGAGTCTGAAGAAAGAGAATTGCACCTGTTTAGACTACAGAATGCCATGCAAAAGGAAAGTAGCATTGAACCTTATCATCTACTTCACTCACACCTCATGTTACTCACACCGATAAGAATGGAACGAACATGCATTGCCATTTTCCGTCAAGACTTATCCACATTAACGGGAACGTTACTATTGAACTTAGAACAATTAGAACAACAACTTGATAAAGAAAAGGTTCAAAAGGGTAGTTCCAGTGCTGCACTTCAAGTGATCCACAACCAATTTCAGTCATTCATAAGTAGGGAATTCACATCAGATTATGATCAAGACATGACTGAAGTGTCTTTCAAGAAACACACTGGAATGGAAATTAGTGTATTCTTAGAGACACTTATCCATCTCATGGATAATGTGGAGAAGTATATTGAGGAAGTTACTCAGATAGATGAAAAAGTGGATGAGTGTCTGGTGCAGTTGAGAGATTGTTGTGATAAGTTGGGTAATGTATCTATTGAAGAATCGGGTGTTATTGAATGCAGAATGTCTGAGACAACAAATAATGATGAGTCGGGTAAAACACCAGATGATGGATCAGTTGGCACTGAATACAGAGGCTCAGAGTTTGATAAGCTTGACACATCCAGCGGTCCAGTGACTCTTGTTACACATGATGTGGATGTAGATATCAGACCAGAAATTGAGCAGGTGTCATGTAATGAGGTACCCTTTACTGTTCAACATAGTGCATCTGCTAAAGTACTTAAACAAACTGATCATGATGCTGAACATGACTTTCATAAATGTTCTGTTACTGAGGCTGAGTCTGAGATTAAGTGTTTCAAAACAAAAGATATGGTTTATAAGAAGGCTTTTGATGAACTTTCAAACAAATTCTCAAATCTTGAAAAACATTCCATTTCACTTGAAATCGCGATTCAGAGTAAAGAAGAAAGTTTTCAACTCAACAAACCATGTAAAAAACCGGAACTTCCTGAATTCCGTGAATTTTTTGAAATTAACACTTTGAAAGCTCAGCTTCAAGATAAAGAGTCAACCATTTACAATCTGAAGAAACATATTTCTGTCTTGAATGAGAAAAGTAATTTAGTCATGGATACATAAGACATTGATGCTATTATAACAAGAAATAATGAACTGTCAATTTATGTGGCTAAATTACTTAAGGAAAATGAGTCTTTAAGAAAGCATCACATAGAACTAAGTGACTCTGTCAAAGAAGCTAAAACTAAGTCAATGAGAAAAACAAACTCTTTGATAAAAAAAAATTGATGAACTCAAAGCTCAACTTCAGGATAAGAGTTTCACTATTGTTGCCTTAAAGAATGAGCTTAGGAAAACTGTGGGGAAAAGTGTGAGCACTAAGTTTACAAAACCATCAACCTTGGGGAAACCAGTTTCTCAACCCATTAGTAACCGGTCTGTTGTTAGGCAGCCTACTGCATTTATATCCGAAAGACTAAAATTTTCAAAAACTCGGTTTGCCTCCCAAGTTGATGAGAAACAAGTTTTGTCAAAACCAGTCACTTCACCTGTGTTACCTAAGAGTCATGCTTCTAGTTCCTCTAAACCTCAACATGCAGCTACTTTTACTCCCAGCACCTCTAGGATTAGTTCGAAAACAGTGTTAAAACCAAGCATTAAAACCCAGAATTCATATGATATGAATGACTTGTGGAAGAACTATTATCTAGAAGAAGCTAGGAAAAAGGCACAGATTCGAAAAGATGGAATTTTAGGTGCAAGACCTAGGGTGATGAATTCTACGAGATTTCAAAGAACTGCTAGTAGTTGTAAACCACTACCTAGGAACACTCAAAAGACTAGGGATTGGCGTACATCTAAGAGTAGTTACGTGCATAAGAATGCTAAGCATGTAGAAAACAAAACTAGAAATTCTGAGTCTTTTCCACATAAGAAACATTTTCCTAATTCACATGCCAAGGTACAATCCACTAAGACTAATAATGTGACTAAGGTTCAACATGTTATGAAGCAAAGCAAACCAAAAACTTCGCCTAGATGGATACCAACTGCTAAATCTCTGGAAACTAGGAACAAGGATAAGTCTTCCACTATGCATAAGAAGCCTTACAATCCTAGACCTTGGCATAAGTGGATACCGTCTGGTAGAATGTTTAAGGATGCTGGACTTAGGTGGATACCTACAGGAAATATGTTTACCAATGGCAATCTCAATGTTGACCGTGAAACACCAAAGGGTTTGGATACTGATGTCACTAACCAAAATATATGCAATCAAGTTTGTAATATTAGTGCAGGTAGTCCTTACTCAGGTGCAGATACTTCAATCCTTCAATACATGGACTGGCTTAAAGTATGGATAACAAAAGGATTGATATCTCATAACTCACGGGTTCAAGTTACTCAACATTGATATTTAATCGGCTATGACGTCTGTTCACATCAGTTCAGGCCTCGTTCTTCAACACTATGGCGTCTGCAGATAACACTTCAGGCCCCATTCCTCAAAGAAAAGAAAGGTGTACGCTTTAGTGCGCTTTATCTTCATAAGAAGAGAAATCTTCATGTTTATGACCATTCATCGACATTCTTCATCAACATGCTTCATGCTTTTTCCCATGCGCTTTAGTCATCAAGTGAATCGGACTACTAATAATTACTCTTATTCTACTTGCTCAATATAATGAAGATGGCGACATCCTGTGCTAACTTTGCGGGGGAGAAGTGTGAATAGAATACATTTGAATGATAATCACTTGTTTAATCAAGAATGGCATCTCCATATGCAATTCTTGAGGGGGAGAAGAAGTGTGAATTTTTTGCATGGTTGACTGATATTTGAGAATATATGGTCAAACGGCTCCTAACTCATGTAAGAACCGAGATTCTTCTTATCGGATCATCTTCACATGTAGTTTCTTCTAAGAGCCGGTGGTTGACATCTTCACATGGGCTGATATGATTAAATGACAAAGTGCTTCTAGTTGCTGGGCTAATTTCTTTGATGAACATCGTTCTGTTCTTGTTTGATTGGGAGGGATTTTAATTAAGGGGATTTGCTATTTACAAGTTAACGAGAATGCCTTTGGTCTGAAGAAGATGTTAACTGTCTATTTCCCCATTCGGACAATCTTGAAGAAGGTCGAGTCTACAGTCTAATCTACATTTCCTGCTACATGATTAGAAGACTAAAGACGAATTGCAGTTGATGATCTAAAGACTTCTTCTTAATCCGGGCTGAGAAGAACACTTGAAAATCTTCATCAGTTTATGGGAGAGCACTAATTGGTGGAGATTGAAAAGCCAAAATTTAATCCCCAATTAGACTTGTTCATATTCCTTAGCAATGATTCATTGCTTAATTTTTGATGACACTCCTCCTACGCCTAATGCTTCAATTACTAAGGATAATTGGGATTCATTGTTTTTCAAAGATATGTTTGATGAGTACTTCCAACCTCTAACGAATGTTGATCATCCAGATTCTGAAGCTCATGCTCCGGTTTCTACTGACTCAACTATTTCACCATCTAAGAAGTACTTCTCAGAACTCTCAAGAAACCTTATCTCCAGTTACTTCACAAGGCGTTGATAATGACTATCATGATATTGTAGTTGCACTACTGAATAATGATCCGCTCTTTGGTATTCCTTTGCCAAATCTTCACGGATTATTGTTCATGAATAATGATCCGCTCTTTGGTATTTCTTTGCCAAATCTTCACGGATTATTGTTCCTCTCTTTGTGCACGCTATAAATCAACCACATGAACATTAAGGAAAAATGACTTCCTCATCCGCTAGAAGACATTTTTAGTAAATCTTCCAGATCAGCTTCTACACATATACCTTGAGGAAGAATGCATTGATGTTGAGGAATCATTTGCTCCGGTTCATTCATTGGGACAATGTTCATCCGATTGTATGTTTATTCAAGTGTTGGACATTTGACACAAGTTACTATTTTATCACTTATTTGAGGTTGAAGTTGACATTCACAAAGGCGTGTTCTTATTTGATAACTTGCTCAGGCTTAAGAATTTGAGTTGAAGTCTTGGGATTATCTAGTTACCAGCAGTCGAGGTGGATGGTTGAAGACCTGGTTAACTATCACTATTAGGAGTTACTTTGTTTTACTCAGTGTCACACGCATATGTCGGTGTGGATAATCGCAAGAGGTGTTAATGTCTCATACTTTGCTTGAGTAGTGAGTACTTAGGAATTTGCTTGAAGCATAAATTCTCGACACCGTTCTTCCATTATTAAGTGCAAGCTTAAGATACAAATGTGGGAATCTGACTTCAGTTTCAAGTTTGGTATATCGGGTATTCTTCATCAGTGGTCACTTCAAATTGTCTACATATGGGTTGATAAAGATAGTCAGAGAGAGTTTTCATTGCAGTTGATTCTTACAGGATTCATTTGGGCTATTTGAGTTCTTCTCACAAGATTTCGAGTTTTTGGGTATATTATGTTTTACTGAATCTGAGGTATCAAAACCAGCAAGGGGGAAGGAGACATATATCTAAAAGAACAACGAGTACACATGATGAACTTAACACTTCTACCTGATTGAAGTTATCCCGGAAAGACAATGGTCATAACCGTAGAGAAACTCAGTGTTTAACTCGTAGCCTTTGGTGTATTATTCCAACTAATTGGAGGAAATGGTCTCTGGAGACTTTTGGTATGTGTTACTTCAGCGTTCAGATAGAAGAAATGTGAGAAGAATATTTGGTTCATGAGATGATATTGCATATCGACATCTTCTATATGATTTATGATAAAGTGCTTCCGGTTAGTGCTTCATGTACACAATGTAATGATGATTCTGATGAGATCGCAACGATCAGGGGAGATATATGTGTACATCAGGGTCGGACAACATATTCACATGATCAAGCTTAATCAATAATTCTAGAGTTGACATCCGCATAGGAGATCAGTGATTCAACCAGTTAGTGTGATGTTGTTGTCTCTACTCTGGTTGGGTACTTGTGTACATTATGGGCTGATTGGTTATATGGAAGATAACTGGAATGCATTTGGTAAAATGAAGATGTTGATGTATTGTTCCCCTGCATAAGACAACTGGTCAATCTAGAAGATTAATGTGTACATCGGGGACGCACAACAGGTTCATGTGATCGGTCTTCATCAGTTATTCCGGATTTGATAAACGCTAAGACGATCAATGTCTTAACTTGTTACCTCGGTGTTCTCATGTTCTTCGGGGTGCTGAGCTTCATTCAATGAGACTGTTTCTCTTCTCATTCTTCTTCTTGGGAAAATGGTCTTTATTCGAAGATTGACGGTTTGGGGGGAAGCTGCCAAAGTCTCACTTTCAGATGGTTCAATTTCTTTCTTCAATTCAAGAGCCTCGGAAGCTTTGGTGGTGAAAGTTTTAGGGATGATGAGTTCTATCTTCTATAACGGGGCTGCTCGATATCCTTATCTCGGTACTCGTATCATCATTCTCTTAAACTATATCATCTATTATATCTCTGTAAATACATTTCAAAAAAAAAAAAAAAAAAAAAAAAAAAAAAAAAATAGAAAAATATAAAATCAACAAAAACCCATAAAAATCAGAAAATTAAAAAAAAAATGTATTTTCTAAAGACATGTCTTCTGGTATCGATAACATCTACGGTCTTAGAAATGTCATTCAATAATGGCACGGGACTTTAGATGAAGTTCGAGCAGGAGGTGTAAATATTTCTTTCTAAACATGTCTCAAAAAAAAAAAAAAAAAAATGGCTTGCAGTTATTTCAGACTGTGACCCGCGCTTAATCATGGCTTGCTATTATTTGAGATGGCAACCCGCTCTTTAAAGGAAGGAAAGTGTTGCGCTAAACAATCTTTCAAATATTTCGTGCACTTATCCTAATTCAAAATGAGGAAAGTATGTCGAAGGACTGCTGTTCCTACACAAATGTTTTTCCGTCTAAAATTCTTCAGAAAAATATTTGGTGTTTTTTAAAATGGTGGTAAATGAGTTGCTTAAAAATCAATCTAATTCAGAGTTTTCGAAATAAATTGTATACTCAATCAATGACTTATGCGCTTTTAATCTTTTCAGAAAATGAGTCATTGATTGAGGGGGAGAATGTTTTCAAACTTATATCACCTAACGGACTTTCTTAATCTTCCTACGTGCTTATCTGAAAAAATATAATTGCCTATGTTGAAGGACTAGGTTTCTAGGATGTGATTGTTAGGATTAGATGGTTATAGATTGATGAACACATTATTCCCATACCTTTTATGATCTGATTGATATGTTGAATTGACTGTTATTAGTCGATTACTGTTTGGGTGATGTCGACCACCATATATGTGTTTGTGTTCACTAACGTATGCAGGTATATTGGTATATAATAATGTTCCCGATCCGGATCCCACAATTGAAGATGATTGGATGCCGAAAGGAAAGGGTAACTATATCTTGGGTTGACAAATGAAGAAACGGAGCTTAACTGGACTTCTATGGAGAGTTGGCATAAATGCAACGTAAGAGGTCTCACTGCATCAGCAGATGGTTTTCTTCTAAGTGATTGAAGAAACGGAGCTTAATTTGACCTCAGTTGGCATTCAAAATGCAACGTAAGAAGAAGTCTCACTGCATCTACAGACGGTTTTTCTTCCAAACCCTACAGCAACAACAACAGAAGCTTCTCAACCACCTAACGTATCTTTGTGCAGGATACCATTTTTAAACAATTTTGAATAATTTAATTAAATTGTTTTGAAAATGGAAAATATTGTCTTGAAAATATATTGGACTAATTTTTGAAAATCACCGGACTTCATGTTATCAAAACCTAAGTCACTCAATTATTGACTTCTGTCATGGATTGAGGGGGAGAGTGATTTAAAATAAAATATTTTCAAACGATGTTTCTTCACAAAAGTTCCGTCTTGTACGATAATAAGTGGTGATCTAAAGATTTAATGTTATGTCATGGTATGATTTTTTCTTTAGAATCAAGGTCTTTCAAAATGAAATTTTTTTTGTTCTTGTTTGATTGTGAAACTGTTTTATTTTACTTAAAGATCGTTTAAAAAAAAAAAAAAAACTATCATACCTGACACTAACAATCTTTAATGTCTAGAGTTGGTCCTTATCTGTCATTTTTCAATGTTAAATCAAGCCACGTCTTTCCCCAAAATGTTCTAAATGATTTAAATCTATTGGGATCACAAATCTCAAACGGTTTGAAATTTTGATCGCGGGAAAGATCGTGATTTAAATCTCTTATCTGTTTAAATGGAATTGGTTTTAGTCCTTTATAGGCACTCCTGCCTCCATGTGCCAAACGATTTTAATATACATAATGCACATGTTGAGGAGGAGGATTTATCCAAAAACATGATGAGTATTTAAACAAGGCCACATTTTATCCCATGTTTTCTAAACCTAATTAAATCACTTGGGATCCAAAATCTCAAAGGGTTTGATATTTTTGATCGGGGGAGAATTTGTGATTTAATAATGAAATTTGATAAAAGGTGATCGTTTTGATTTAATTGTGCAAGCTGCTCGCTCATATGTGCTAAACGCTTTCGAATCTTGAAGCACATATTGAGGGGGAGCAAATAAACTATCGAGGTACGAAAGCTTTTTAAAGTGATTTATAAAGTACCTTGATTGAGTTTTCAAATGGTTTCTTAATGGCTCTTGTGATTGTGGATGTGCTTCAAATTAACTCTTGCCTCTATGTGATAAAAATGATTTCAAAAATCCTATGCACATATTGAGGGGGAGAATTTACCAAAGAAAATCAAATGGCTTTTTCGTATGAAAATTGTGATCAAAGAAAATATTTCAAAGTCCTCTTGCCTTCATGTGATAAACAATTTATAAATCATATGCACATGTTGAGGGGGAGGTTTTCTAAATGATCAAAACTATTAAGGTACAAAATGCTTTGATCTCGTATCACAAGTACCTTGATTGTTTTTCCAAATGATTTTTCAATTGGTTTCAAGGAAGAATGAACTGTACCAAAAGACCGACCATTTTACTTTATGTATGGAGTTATAAGGATGGTGAGGTTAGGTATTAGTTCCCACGATCCGCCAGAACCGGAGGGATCTACCCAGGGCGATCCACTAGATAGTGTAGAGTCCTTAGGTATGATGAAAAAAGGAGAAAAATGAGAAATGGGAAGAGTGCGGACTGAGACAGAGCTAGTACTGGAATAAACCCAACAAGGTTCTAGTTATGAAGTCTCGGTAAGCACTGAAGGGGTTGAAGAATGAAAAAGAACTGAATGTGAAAAAGGGTGAAAAGAAATAGCCCTCCATCAATTCAACCTTAGGGCAGAAACCGGGTTCAATACATATGCTAATGGTGGTTACTAAGGTAACGCCGGTATTGAAGACAAGACATCATGGACCCAGTGATGCACTGCACTAAACTTCCCAAGCCACTCAAGTTCCTCTTAAAAGGGCTTGTTTCATTCTCACGGGGAACCGACATTATCTATCAACTTTCTTTTAGAGATTGTTGATATTGAAGAAGGAGACCCTCTCCCTAGTCTCCGACACAGGAACCAAATATGCACAATTGAGTCTAGAGCCAAGAGATCATCCACAATATCTCATTAGGACACTATTCTTGAAGACTTACTGTTTCACACAATGTGGAAAGTAAGAATATATTGAGAGTCCTACGCATTATCCTTGTGGTTTTGCCAGAACATCTGAGTGGTATGTAAAAGTATTCACGATGAAGATGGAAATCCTTCTAGAGCCAACATCAAACAAGCTCTTGGTGGATAACATGTGAGATCTTCTCGTAAGATCAAACTTGTGACAACTGGATAGAAACGATGGGGAGATTCAATCTTGAATCAACCTTGGTCCAGGAATGGATTGACGGATACCTTTAAAAACCGGTCGTTGTGCTCAAAAACTCTTTTCTCTAGCACATCGACTGTGTATTATGTTTTCAAAATAAAAGGGTATTTATGATTGAAAATTGATTTCTTCTTCTAAACCTTCGTCGTATTGTAAAACTCTTTCTTTTAAGCAATACGCGATTGTTTTCAAATCATTTTTCATCAATCAGTAAATCTCAATTTGCTGGTTCACTCACTCCGTGTTGTCTTCTTTGAGACGTTCCGGTTTGAGAACAGCTAGAACAGCTGCGAAACCCTGTCAAGGAGATTCTTCAGAATTATACCTGATCACAGGCAGTACTTGTACTGTTCAACGGGGAACCGTGGGCCGTGTACCTCAATTCAACGAAAGTGATCAAAGACACTTTCATGCGATTTATTGCTAACTGTCGTATGCAGGTACACCCCGACGATTGCAGCTGATCAGAATTGAGGAGTCAATCCAAAGCCGCATGCTCACAGCATACACACCTAATTGAAGAAATCATGACTGTGTGAGCATGTCGGTCCGAAAGTCACAACAACACATGATGGCAACACAATAAAGGGTGATCCAGAGATTTACTGTGGCTGATGATCTCAAAGAAAGCTCGAAGATCATCAAAGATGTGGATCAGTTAAAGGCCTCCACTGAAAGTACAAAGCACTCGGACTTTGAAGTATCACTGCTAAAGCACAAATGATGCGGAAGTTGAAGAATTAAAGTCTACGAGCTCAAGACTGAAGATAAAATAGAATGCTAGGATTCGAAATGTAAAACATGGGGTGACCTCCCTTAGGGGGAGATTGTTAGGAATTAGAAAATTCCATAGTGAAGTGTCGGTCACCCCAAGTATTATCTAGCATAAGTTAGCTCGTAGACATATCGTTAGTTACGTTATTTACTAGTTATTTAGTTAGCTATTTAGTTTAGAGCAACACCGTGGAGGAAGGACGGGTCTTTACCCACTGTATACCTGATCCACAGGCCGATAGGAGGTTGTTATGTTTGTAACTATAAATACCCTCTACCTCCCAAGGTAGAGGGTTGGACCTTTCTCATTCTTAATCTAACCTTCTATGTTTTCTTTCACTTTCTCTCTCTAGAAAGGATCCCACTTTCTCTCTCTAAACTTTACATAATTCGAACCATATATTGTTATGTGATGTGTATGTGAAATCCAATATCCTACATCCTTACTTAATCAAATAAAAATAATATCAGATGTTCATATATGTATAATCTCGTGTATTTATTTACATATCACAGTAACTCGTTCTTTCATCTTGATATTTATAGTTTCCGTTCATATGCATTAATATAATATATAATGCTAATAATATTTAAAAATATAACCAAATTAGAAAAATTATAAAGTCTAAGGGGTATTTATTGAATTTATAAAGTTATAAAAAAATGAAAACCGATAAGTTAACTTAAATTCATTTAATTTATTTAAAATTTAACAACTAAAGTTTTATTATGCTCCTTCGGTTTTTAGTTTGTTTTTACAAAACCAACATACATGTTTATATATATATATATATATATATATATATATATATATATATATATATATATATATATGCTGGATGAAATTTAGACAAGTTTAACCAAATTGTTTTAATTTTGACTTTTTATCAGTCAATGGGATGACTTCATTTATCCTATGTGAAAAAATTGAACATTCTTATTGGTCCAATTTCAATTGTCACAATATTTTTTTCCACTTTTGGAAATCTCTTATTATATAATAGATATAGTTGTACGGATTTATAAAGAGAAATTACATTCTATCAGTTCTCTACTTTCTTATTTTTTCCTATCTTGAGTACCCTAGTATTTTATGCACAATTTGAGTATTGCACATCTCATCCCCAATCTAAAACCAGAGGTCAATAACGTCTCCTCATGCAGATAATCACGACATTTGAAGGCTGATCACACAACGGATCCTCTCTAAATTAGGTCCACTAGTACTTGACGTCATCAACGTACTCCCCTTTCGTGTCTCGAAACCTGGACCTCCCGGACCTGCTTTATTATTTTTTAGGGCTTTATTTTTTAAAAGGCACATGATTTAGTTAAAAAAATCAGGTATTAGATGTACATTTGAGGTACATGTTTCGGTTTTTAGATGTGCTTTGTTTCGATCTTAACGTGTGTATTTTGGTTAAGATTTCAGGTTTCAAAAGTTTGATATTTAGTATTCGGTCACTCATCAGTGTGTATTTAAGAAAACTTCAAAATGTATTTATGTGTTAGCTAATAATAGAAATATAAACCATATGCAACGTCATGGAAAGTGTAAGCATGGCTACTGACGTGGAAGCAATTTTCGTTGTAATCTGTGACACTATCACTCATTTACAAACATGAGTACCAGCTTCAGGAAAATTATAATCATAAAATACTTGAAATTTTAAAGAGATATAAGTATAGCAACTAATATATAGTGAAATATAGTTGAGTACATAAAGTAGGAATAGGGTGAAAGTAGAGATCTAATATGATCAATTTTCCCGATTTATAAATAGCAAATGATGCAAAATAATAAGTGCTAAGTCTATGATATAAATTAGTATACCATTGATATTCTTTTTTCTCAATCATCTTCACATGATTTTTTAAACATCAGAGCTTTTCTTGCATTTATAGACACTCTTTTACTTACAGTTCACACTTATTTTAGACAAATATAATATAGAAGATTGTTGATGATAGTAACAAAATACAAAAAGTAACTTAATAAGATTTATATTTGTAAATTTATTTATTAAGATTATACAATTACCGTTTTTTGTTTTGATATGATGAAAACATATCTAGTATAACACGTTATATTTTGTCATTATAAGGTGTAACTTTTTGGCATATAAAATGTAATTAAATTTTTTACAACATTTATTAGGAAAAAAGCTATAAATGCTTAACGTACTTTCCAAAAAAAACTCATTATGCTTTATCTACTTCACTTATTGTCATTATACATAACCGTTTTCATTTTGTTTGATTATTTGTGACGTGGATTTTATTTTTTGTTTTTTTAATTCCTTATTTACACACATGGAATTCCAACGTGTACACTTAGAAGTACCCAAATCCCTATTAAACCCAGATAACCAGATCCCCTTTTATTTGTAACAAAACCCTAACTGTAAAAAACCATCACAATAATCCAAATCCCTATCAAATACCATCACAATGTCGACATCTAGTTCATCATCTCTTCACAGACGTCGTGTGCTACCTACTCACTGTAACTCCAAAAAAAAACTTGCCAGACCAACTGACTGGACTCCCAATAATCTTGGTCGAAGATTTCTTAATTGTCGTTCTTCAAACGTAAGTTATGATGTCTTATGAAATAATTAACTTTTCCCCAAATTTGGTTAATTAGGGTTCCAAATATGATTTATTTTTAGTTTTTTCAGATCCCTGTTCAAATGAATTGCAATGTCTTTTATTGGATTGATCCAGAGTTAAACAATCCACGGTACAAAGCTCAGTTGTTTGAGCTTTACCTAACTTTGCATCCTGAAGAAAGGGCAAATTATGCCCATCTCTCTTTGGTTGCCTTGCTAATTTTACTAGGTTCTGAATTAGTAACATTACTACTCTTAGCCTTAGTCACATTCTTCTTTGTAACTTTACTACTCTCAGCCTCATTCTCCGTCTTTATTTTTCCCCTTTTACCAGCACATTTACCTAGACTTACATCCCTACCACAGTACACAAGCAATTTCTGGATGTCATTTTGCATGTACCAAAACTGGTATCCACTTGCAACACCATAATTTGCTAAGCATTGCTTAAGTTGAGTGGGAGACTCAAACCTCATACCTAAAAAAGGTTTACATTCATTCCAAGGAGTCTGTAGATCAAAATCAGGATATTGAACACCCTTTTTGGCCTTATACTTATTCTCTATTATATCATCTTCAGGGTCATCAATCTCTAGCATATACCTACCATTTAAATTAGGTATTGGATCATCCATATAACCAATGAATTTACCATTCCTAACTAATTTATTCAACCAAGGATCATTAGTAGAAATTTTTGGTATTTTGACATTTACCTCGCCCTCTGTTTGAAAATCCACAATTTCCTTAACATCATCTAGGTTTTCTTGATTGTCATTATCAGAAAAGTCACTATAATTATCTGGAAAGACCAAATTATCATCTTTGACCATTTCCATAACATTATAACCAATATCTTACAATCATTTTCAGAGGCTGCTGTAACAAACTCATTTAAATGTTCATCTGTTTTAAGCTCTTTCAAACCTATATTTAGTGGGACACCAGTTTTAATGTAGTAAAAGGACTGAGGTGTAAGACGAACAAGTCTGCGCATAAGTTTAAAAAACTCACTAAATATTAGCCCTTCAATAGCAATGTCTTCAAGTACACGATGTTCCCCTTCGAGATACTGAAGTGGGTTATTCACGAAAAAACCATCATGATAAAGGTTGATGGTGAAATTAGCAACCTTTCACCAAATATGCAAAATTAGGGTTTCAGATAGAAATTAGGGGTTTAAAATTGAGCATTTACAAGACAAATTAACAAATATAAAATGATAAATACATGTTTATTTTAACATACCTTTAAGTAATCGAAGCCAATTTTGACAGATTTACAGGATATGAAAATTAGGGTTTTGTGGGTGTTTATGATCGAGCGGGAAATGAGAAGTGTAAGAGTTGACTTATGTCAACTACTTATATACCTGATCTTTTTAATTTTTTGTTTATTCAAAATGCCATCTCAGTAATACCACATACGCATTTTATTATACACATGGCATAAACAATAAAAAATGGGCAAAAATAGTAGCACAATAAAAATTTGAAAAAACATAATAAAGTAAAATGTATTGTAAATTAATATGGGCTTATGGGTTTTATGTCTATTCATCTAATCTTTAGGAACAAGTTAGGGTTTAGACTATTAGCCTTATAAATACATCTTCTTGTAACCTCTTGGTATTCATTAATCAATAACAGTTATCTCTTCTCCTATATCTTTCACTTGTTTATTATTTTCACAATACGTTATCAGCACGAAGTTTGCTCTGACTAAAAAGAGGTAGGAAGTGTTTATTTTTTTTTCTTACCGTAACATGTTTTCCATCCTTATTTGTTATTTATTTATTTATTTATGACATTCGAATATGATAAGCTGTTTATTTGTGAACTTCAATGTTACTTTATATTTGTAATTATGCCACCTACGAACATGATCATTCTTTGAAAATTATCTCTAAGTTAATGAAAACAATTTTATTAATTTAAACCTACTATTATCATATGACGATAACTGATTCTTTCAAAGGGATTGTAATATCAAATTTATACTTCACAGTTAACATACTATATTATTATATAGTTAGTGATTAATTTCCCTCTTGTAACTGAGCCATAATTATCAACGAATTTTGTTGTTTGTGACTCGTATGGATAAGTTGCGACTTCACTGTTAATTAGTCTCTATTGTAATTTACAAGAACAATAAATGTTCTATAGTGATTACATAAAGAGAATTATGTTTTTTTTATTATCTTCATGTTATTATCTTAAACTCTCTTATAGTTAACAAGAATAATAAATGTTCTATTGTGACTGCAAAAGAGAGAAACAAAATAACACAACCTTATTGTTAATACAAATATCGTCATTAAACGTTATTTATATTTTTGATCTTTGCCTAAGTTTTGTTAACGACAAAAGTAAATTTAATTTATAAAAGCTTAAAGCTTGTCAAGTTTAATAGATATTAAAACAAGCTTTCTCAAACAATATATTCATCATTCAAGCATTTACATTTGTGATTAGTGACATCTTGATATGACTCTAATCATTATGTATGATAGTAGTTTTTAGAATGTGTTAGGTTCTTAAAACCAAACACTACTTAAGCATTTGCATATTTCTAAAAATAGAAATACAACATATGACATCATGTATTACATCATGGAAATCATTGGAAGATTCCATTAGATATTTTGTGAAGATTTGTACTCTTCATATCTTGCACAATCTCACTTAGATAGAGTTGACTTTGGAAAGATTTGATATCTTGGCTGTCAGATCCGGCGGTACCAAATTGGTACACGGGCGGAACCCTTTTAAGGGGTCCGCCGTCCGTGGACGCTCCTGTCCATTTTGGCTATAAATAGCAATGCCAAGCCAAGTAGTTTTTCATCCTTTTCTAACATACTCTCATACATATCTTCTATCTAACCTTTCTAACTCAGTTTCATATCATATGAG
>BPTQ01000001.1:96217639-96245277 GCA_019973895.1 Chrysanthemum seticuspe | reverse complement strand
GAAAAAAAAAGACATTTTGTTAAATAATACACTTGTTTTATTTATGTAGTTATAATATCAAACTCAAAGCTTTCAAATATTGATTTTGTTGTTCTTGACATCTCTGGAAAAGACTATCTCCCTTGGACTCTTGATGCTGAGATCCATTTAACTGCAAAAGATTTGGGAGAAACAATCAAAACTGGAAATACGGCCTCTGCACAAGAGCGTGCCAAAGCCATGATATTCCTCCGTCATCATCTTCATGAGGACCTTAAAAAGGAATATTTAACGCTGAAAGACCCGTTAGAATTATGGCAAAGTTTAAAAAATAGATTTGATCATCAAAAGCAAGTCATTCTTCCAAAAGCTCGCTATGATTGGATGCACCTCCGATTGCAAGATTTTAAAAGTGTAAGCGAGTACAATTCCGCAATGTTTAGTATCACATCTAAACTAAAATTGTGCGGTGAAAAAATTACTGATGAAGACATGCTAGAGAAAACTTTCTCTACTTTCCATGCTTCAAATATGCTTTTACAGCAACAATATAGAGAATGTGGTTTCAAAAAATACCATGAACTAATATCCGTTCTCCTTGTTGCTGAACAAAATAATGAGCTTTTGATGAAAAATCATCAAGCACGCCCCACTGGTTCCACTGCGTTGCCTGAAGTGAATGCAACATCAAAAGTGCGGGGACGTGGTCGTGAAAGCGGTAACAACCGCGGTAATGAACAAGGCTGAGGCCGTGGACGTGGTCGAAATAATGTTTGGCACCGTGATGGTTACAATCTCAAGCCATATGATTTTAAGAAAAAAAATGATAAAGGCAAAAAGATGCAGCATCAAGCTCCTAAGAATTCTGGAAATGCTTGCCACATGTGTGGCATGAACACTCATTGGGCGAAACAGTGTCGTACCTCCAAACACTTTGTTGTCCTTTATCAAGCATCACTCAAAAACAAAGGAAAAGAGATTGAAACAAATTTCATTGACAATTTCAATGATGACAATGAAACAAATTTCATTGATAATTTCAATGATTATGAGCCAAATGCTAATGTGCGCTTCGACTCCTCAGATTTCTTTGATGATGTCGAAGATGTTGTTGCTTCATTTTCCAACGATGGAAATAATAACTAGCTATCTAGTTGCATTTTTATTTTTCCGCAATAAGTGTTTAAGTTTAAATTTTGTGTTGAATAAGCTAGGTTTGTTCTAGCATTGTAACTCATGTTTTGAATTTAAATTAATGAAGTATTTATTTTTTTTCCTTCAAGTTTTCTTTTACTTTTAAATGCTTATATATTTCTTCTTTTTATGTTCAAGGATATGAAAAGCATTTTGGAAAATGGTGAAGACGAGTGTCTAGTAGATAGTGGAAAAACAAATACCATTTTGAAAAACAGAAAATACTTTAATGATTTTATATAGCAAATGCGAATGTCAACACAATTTGTGGTACTAGCAACTTGATTGAAGGCACTGGCAAAGCTTGCATTTTGTTACCTAATGGTACAAAGTTAATAATAAATGATGCGTTATATTCTAGTAGATCCAGGAGAAATCTACTAAGTTTTAAAGATATAAGACGCAATGGTTATCATCTTGAAATCATGACTGAAAATAATATTGAGTATCTCCAAATTACATCCATTAAAAATGGACAAAAGTCCACAATGGAAAGAATGAAAGGTCTGTCTTCTGGATTGTATGTTACATACATAAATCAGACAGAAGTAAATATGGTTTCTACCCGAAAAGGTGTAGATCCCAAAATATTTACCCTTTGGCATGATCGATTGGGTCATCCGGGTGATATAATGATGAGGAGAATAATTGAGAGCTCAAATGGGCATCCACTAAAGGACCTTATGATCCATTTATCAAAAGATTTATCATGTGGAGCATGCTCTCTTGGAAAAATGATAACTAGGCCCTCAATCAATAAGCTTGGAAATGAATCTCCTTTATTTTTGGAAAGAATTCAAGGAGACATTTGTGGGCCAATTACTCCTCCATGTGGACCATTTCGATACTTTATGGTATTAATTGATGCATCATCCCGATGGTCCCATGTCTGTCTGTTAGCATCAAGAAATGTTGCTTTTGCGAGGCTATTAGCCCAAATAATTCAATTAAGAGCACATTTCCCAGATTATCAAATCAAAAAGATCAGACTTGATAATGCAGGAGAATTTACATCTCAATCATTTAATGATTTTTGTATGTCAATTGGGATTATGGTTGAGCATCCTGTAGCTCATGTGCATACACAAAATGGCCTAGCTGAATCTTTAATAAAAAGATTACAACTAATTGCTAGACCACTACTTATGAAATCAAAATTGCCATCATCTGCATGGGGACATGCTATCTTACATGCTGCTGCTCTTATTAGATTAAGACCAAGCACATCTCATAAGTATTCTCCACTCCAACTGGTCTCTGGAAGAGAACCAAGTTTGTCTCATCTTAAAATATTTGGTTGTGGTGTCTATGTCCCAATTTCACCACCACAACGTACAAAGATGGGACCTCAAAGAAGATTTGGAATTTATGTTGGTTTTAATTCTCCATCAATCATAAAATACTTGGAGCCATTAACTGGAGATGTTTTTACAGCACGTTTTGCTGATTGCCAGTTTGATGAAACAATGTTCCCAATCTTAGGAGGAGAAAATAAAAAGTTGGACAAACAAGATGTAACTTGGAATGCATCACAAATATCTTTTCTTGACCCTCGGAGTGGTCAATGTGAATTGGAGGTTCAAAAGCTCATTCACTTGCAAAGAATAGCAAATGAATTGCCTGGTGCATTTACAGATACAAAAAGAGTTACAAAATCATATATTCCAGCTTTAAATGCGCCTTCTCGAATTGATATTCCTGAAACTCTGAATGAGTCAAATGTACGCACAAAGCGTGGAAGACCAATGGGTTCTAAGGATACAAATCCACGAAAAAGGAAAGAGCGGAATACAACTGGCAAAGTCCAAGAAGTTGTTATCAATAAAATCCCAAAAGAGATTAATGATAACACAAAAACTGTTGATAAATCTCTTGAAGATGACCATGTACCAAATGACTATGAGATCTCAATAAACTTTGTACAAAATGGTACAAAATGGAATCGAAATGAAACATGTGTTGATGAAATCTTTGCATATGCTATAGCAAGTGAAATAATAAATTATGAAGGTTCTGTGCTAAAATCTATTGGAGAATGTCAACAAAGAAAAGGTTGGCAAAAATGGCAAGATGCCATACAAGCTGAACTAGATTCACTTGAAAAGCGCCAAGTTTTTGGCCCTGTGACATTAACCCCAAATAATGTGAAGCCGGTAGGCTATAAATGGGTATTTGCGATAAAAAGAAATGAGAAAAATAAAATTGTGAGATACAAAGCAAGACTTGTAGCACAAGGTTTCTCACAAATACCCGGGGTAGATTATGAGGAAACGTATTCACCTGTTGTGGATGCAACAACTCTCAGATTTTTAATTAGTCTTGCAAATATGGAAAGGCTTCAAATGCGCCTTATGGACGTTGTCACAGCTTACCTGTATGGATCACTTGATAGTGATATTTACATGAAAATCCCCGAAGGATTAAAAATACCGGAAGCTTGTGGATCTAAACCCCGTGAAATGTTCTCAATCAAACTAAAAAGATCTTTATACGGATTAAAACAATCAGGACGAATGTGGTATAATCGCCTGAGTGAATATCTTTCAAAAGAAGGGTATAAAAGTAATCAAATAAGTCCGTGTGTTTTTATTAAAAGATCAAAGGCAGGTTTCACAATCATTGCAGTGTATGTTGATGATTTAAATATCATTGGAACTCTTGATGAGATTAACATACTGCAAATTTATTAAAGAACGAATTTGAAATGAAAGACCTTGGTGTGACTAAATTTTGTCTCGGCTTGCAAATTGAGCATTTATCAAATGGAATATATGTCCATCAATCAAACTATACAGAAAAAAATATTGAAACGATTCAATATGGATAAAGCTCATCCACTAAGCTCACCAATGGTCGGTCGTTCGCTTGACCGAGAACTTGATCCATTTCGCCCGAAAGAACATGATGAGAACATTCTTGGTCCTAAAATACCATATCTAAGTGCAATCGAGGCTTTGATGTACCTTGCTAGTAATACACGCCCAGATATTGCTTTTTCAGTCAACTTACTAGCAAGATATAGTTATGAGCCAACACGCCGACATTGGAATGAAATCAAACACATTTTTCGTTATCTTTGTGGTACCCGTGATATGGGATTATTTTACCAAAATAATTCGAAATCAAAGTTGGTTGGATATGCTGATGCTGGTTACTTGTCTGATCCACATAAAGCACGGTCTCAAACAGGGTATGTTTTCACATAGGGAGACACTGCAATTTCTTGGAGGTCGACAAAGCAATCTTTAACTGCAACATCATCAAATCATGCTGAACTTATTGCACTTTATGAAGCTGGTCGAGAGTGCGTTTGGTTAAGATCGATGATTCAAAACATCCAAGAAGAATGTGGGCTCGAGTCTATTAAAGGAAATCCAACCATGTTATGTGAAGACAACGCGGCATGTATAGCTCAAATCAAGGAAGGGTATATCAAAGGAGACAAAACAAAACACATTTCTCCGAAGTTTTTCTTTACATATGATCTACAAAAGGATGGAGTTATTGATGTTTGTCAAATTTGATCAAGTAACAATTTGGCAGATTTATTCACAAAATCTTTGCCAACAAAAGTTTTTGAGCAATTGGTTCGGAAGATCGGCCTTCGACGCTTAAAAGATATGCATTAATTTGAGGAGGAGCATTATGCGTACTGCACTCTTTTCCTTCATCAAGTTTTTATCCCATTGGGTTTTTTCTTGATAAGGTTTTAATGAGGCAGTTTATGGCGTGTAATGAACGATGAATATCCAAGGAGGAGTATTGTAAATTAATATGGGCTTATGGGTTTTATGTCTATTCATCTAATCTTTAGGAACAAGTTAGGGTTTAAACTATTAGCCTTATAAATACATCTTCTTGTAACCTCTTGGTATTCATTAATCAATAACAGTTATCTCTTCTCCTATATCTTTCACTTGTTTATTATTTTCACAATAAAATGACATTAAAATTAGTAGAGAAAGCATAATGAGTTTTTTTGGAAAGTATGTTAAGCATTTATAGCTTTTTTCCCGTTTATTAACTACTTGTGAATATAAATCCTACCAACCATTTTGACCTTCTATTACCATAATATCAATCAATACCGACTCTATAATATCGCAAAACCGCAAGGTAAATTAAATTAATTATTTTTGCCATTGGTCGCTAAAAGGTTTAAAGTACAAGGTACCCGCGGCGGGTACCCTACCTATTAATAAAAGAGCGCAATCAATATAGAAATAAAACAAGCAAAACAAGCAGATATTTGAACAAAGGCCTTGATAATCTGAAGTTATATAACAAGATTTTACTTCAACATCTAAAAGTACGCAAGGAATTTACAAAAACGACCGGTAACACGAAAATCATAGTCAAGTACTCATGAAAGCTCGCAGAAGATGGAACGGACATGTTGTTTTCTCCTGTGTAGGCATGGCTTCAGGATGCATGTGGGAATCTGAAAATATTGTAATAGTGAGGAAGCAAACGTATAGCAAGCTGACAACATTGGTAGTATTGGTTCTCATAATTTATTATTTAAGCAAGTTGACATTACCACAATGTGGCTGTTTACATAAATCTGACAAGAAACCTCTAAGTCACATAAAATATACCTTAACTTGGATGGCTCTGGTTGTCGTTTTTCGGCCTTTAACTTCCGAACCTTATTACCCATTGTCACTGTATCCACCCGGTCCCTTGATCTCTTGAGTTGCTCCTTAATTAGAAGAAAAATAATTATTCAAGATAATTGTATTATTGTCCATGGTCCAAAGGCATACTATTGCAATCAGGAAATTTGGATGTATTACTACGATATAATGTAACTATTCCAGAAAGTACAAACGAGTGATGAGCAAGAATATTGAGGTAAATACATAGATTACGTCATGTAAAATACCTGATCATGTAAATCCTTGATGAATGTAACATCAGGAGAATTCTCAAGCAGATATTTACTGACTTGAGTAAGCATCGAAGCTATGTACTCTTTTTGATTTAGTGGGGCCATATTTATCTTCAAAGAATTCAACTCATTGAATGGAGAGCGTTCAAATGACAGTCTTTCGGGGGACAGTGAAAGTGTCTTGATACATGATACAAAAAAACGCACATATATATAAGAAATTAGAAGTTTTGATTCTGTGTACACACATACACACAAGTGATAAGATTCGAAACATAAAATAGTTTCCTTTAGTAATATGTTAAAGCTCAAATGGTAGTTTTTTTAACAGCCAAAATGGAAGATATATCATTGAAGAACTATCGATTTTATTTAAACTTGCAAGAAGCCAGATCGATGAGAAGATTACAAGTAGTTACAAGCAAAATATGCTATTTTTGTATTACTGTATTAAAATATGCTATGTACAGCATAATACACATCTAACTATTACTAATACATACTAAGCTAGCATGCATTAATGAACCGCACAGATATATCTTCAAAAAAGCTTCTGTTCCTATGACTTATGGGTTAGTCAGTCCACGATTATCTGCATTGTCATTGGTTAATTGGTTTTATAACAATCTCCCTGAATAAGCTCATATGACAATATGGTGGGGTTGGTTATTTGTCATGGTTCTCAAATGACCACAGTACATAAATCAGCCAACTACAAAGTATTGATACATACTGAGAGAAACGTATCTGAAGATATAGCAATATATAGCATGCTCTGCACATGTCTCTGTTTACTTATGTGTGTGTATGTGTGCGTGTGCGTGCCTGGATTCTATTAAACGGTAAAAATATTTAGGTGTGATATATAGTAATAATATCAGCTTGTAAAAATACATTTACAGCTAATTTAAAGTGTTTACTTAACTGAAAAGTAAGATAATCTAAACCGAAAGTACACTAAGTCCATCACATTTTCTGAACAGAAATCCCCATCACAATTAATATAGCTAGTTCAAGACTAAGTAGACATATTTAAAAGTAAAATTAGTGACAATAAAAATCAGAAACCATGAAATTGTTATTTGTTTACCTCAATTATGGCTGCATCAATAATCAGATTTTTGGCACTGTGGAGTGTCTGGAACAAATCGAGTAGCACTGGAACAAATCTCTCTCTATTGTAATGGGGCTTTAACAAGGAAAGATTCACTTCCTCTAAATGATCGAAACCATCAGTGGACAATCTCAGAGAATCAAAGGATACAGGAAAACGATCAATAGTACCCTTAACTGATGCGGTCACATACTTAAGTTGAGGTGCAATCACATTGAATACATTTGGAAGCGAGAGTGATTGTGTAATATTTAGATGAGAAAGTTGTGAAGCATAAATATTGAGAATATTCAAGCCTATCATGCAACACTGATGTAGAGTGAGATCTTTTAGATTAAACACTTTGAAAAGAGGTCGAGGCTTTCGTCTCCTTCATCACCTAAACGAATATTTTTCAATATCAAGGTTTCCAGTACTGGAAAATCCCAAGCTAACTTTGGTACACAACTGGTCTTGCACAGAAGGTAAGACGGAACATTTGTTGCAAGGGTAAAATGCTTCAGTGTGTGAGAACTGAAAAGTTCTTGCGGGAACTGAATGAATTTTTTAGTTACCCATTTCACACTTAGTTTCGTAACATTATGCAAGTAAGCATAGTTTACACTCTTCTTAACCACAGAGGAAGCGGTTGCAGCTCCTGTGAATGTGAGCTCAATTCCGGAAAGTTTTATATCATTGTTGCGGTGGGTCAAAGTGTCGTTCACAAATTCAGAAAAGATAGACTTTGAACGAAATGCACTACAATTGAAGTTCAGATGGGGCAATGCAGTCCAAACATGCTCCCATTTATGAGACAATGAGCTAGTCCGAACAGCACATTTCATGTCGAGAAAAGACAGAACATGAACCATAATATCTTCTGGAAGGTAGCTTATTCTATCTTCTTCTTCTTGTTCAGTAATACTTGGTTTATCATGTACCTTATCCATTTGATCTTGTGACATGCAAAAACAACCTCTTGATGTGACTTGAACACAATGTTTTGCTTTTGGTCCGTGTTTTGGCTGTGAAGCACCTGGATTTGTTTCATTTTATATTAGCAAAATACAATTAATAAAATAATAGTAACTAACCCTTACAGTGAATAACAAAATTCGTAATGCCGCCATACATAAAGTATCTGGATAAAGAAAGAATTGAAAAAAAGTAATGGATATAAAAACCACACTGATTTATAATACATTTGATTTATATATAAAAACCACACTGATTTATAATACATTTGATTTATATAAGTTCCAACCCAACCAAAGAAATTAAACCATATTATGCCGTACTACTTAAACCCTCTACTATACGTTACACGCCTCTAATTATTTTGTTACTGTGCTTCGGTTTTCCATTTTGTTCTTAGCTCAGTATAATTCTTGAGAAAAACTTTTAACTGCTTGCGTATCCCCAATTTTCAAATGTTGAAAGCAAATATTTTTATACAATGTAAATTTCCAAGCTAAGACGATGACACAAAAGCACTATACTATTCTTGAACGGACTAGAGATGAGCTAGAAGTATATAAAACTCAATATCAGATCGAATTGATTGCTACCTAGATATTAAGCCAACCTAAAGATTGAGTCTTTTTACATAAATTTGGGGTTTCATTAAAAAAGATTCTATGATCAGCATAGTAACTTTTTTCTTGAACATAAAAAATTTAATTAATTTACTTCAATATCTAGCGCGCGACGTTAGAGATTCCAAGGCTCCCAACAAACCGGAAAGAAAACCACAAAAATAATAAGAAACAGATGTTTAACAATAAAATAACAAACTCTAAACAACACAAGACAACTCCTTCCATAACAGATTTTTTAAAATAATAAGAAACAGCTTAAACGTCACCCTAAGAAATCAAAATGAAATGATTATAAAATCTTATACAATGTATGCCCCAAGCCAAGACGGTGACACACAAGTATTCTATTACCAAAAACGAACTAGAGACAAGCTATAAACACTTAAGATCAGAATTGATTGGTTCCTGGAAAATAAAACAACCTGGAGATTATGTCTTTGTAAATAAAATTAGGGTTTCATGGAAAATAAATAATTGATCAACATATATTGTAACTCTAGCTTTTCTTGTGCCTCAAAATTTAATCAATCTGCAAACAAAAACGAAAAATCAAAAGCAAGAAACCCTTTTAACAATAAATTACAATTTCTAAACGACACAAGACAACTCTCATAACATTAAAAAATAATAATAATTGATCAAATGACACCAAAAGATGATTTTACAATCTTTAAATTTTATATACGAATGATATGAAAAAGTAGATCAAAGATTCAAGTGATCGATGATACATAAAATGCATATATAATTTGCAATACCTTATGAATTGATTTTAGCGGTTAAGAAAATGTAGATGCAGGTGGAACTAGTTAGGGAGAATTGGGGATCGGATGTGTGATACGAATGGTATTGTAAAACTATTTCAGTGATGTCCTTTTGTTGATTGTCATTCCAGTTTGAGTGCCACTTGTATGATAGTGACTTGCAATACGTGGCTTAATGTTTGTCTGACTAGAATTTTGTTGATGTTCCATTTGTAAGAAAATGAGCTGTAACACGTGGCTTAAATGTTTGAAGGCTAAAATTAGAAAAAACTTTTACATACTACATTTGTCCTTAAATAAGTGTTCAGTTTAACTTTTCAGAGTCAAACTGGATCAACTTTGACCTTATCTATTTTTGCTAGTGTTATATAATACTTGATGCGAAATATATGAATTGATTGGGTTTTAAGTGATTTTTCATTGGTATAGTTTTTCGTCAAGTATTATATAACACAAAAAAAATATATTTAAGGTCAAACGTTGAATGAGTTTGACTCTGAAAAGTCAAACTGTACACCTTTTTTTCAAATATGAAGAACTCATCTCCACCTTTAATCTAAAAAAATCAATGGTCAAATTAAAATCATTTTAATATTTCACCTGTTTTTTAAAATTTAAATATCTTTTAAACCGTTAATCGTTAATCGAAATAATTACGCCATCGCGACGAGTATTTTTAATTATCTTTTTATAAATTGACATTTTGATATACTTTCGACAAAAAAAAAATGTTTTTTAATTTTTTCGTATTATTCTTATTTTTTCATTACTGAAGTTTGCATGAAAAAATCACATGTGATTTAAACAATAATTTGAATATTTTAATAACATCACATGTAATATTAGTCTTAAATCACATATGATATGTAATATCACATGTGATAGTATTAAATCATATATGATATTGCATATCATATGTGATTCAATACTAATATCATATGTGATATTATTAGAATATTTACATCAATGTGTAATCACATGTGATTTTTCATGCAAATTTCAGTAAAGAAAAATAAAACGAAAAAAAAAGTTAAAAAAAGTGAAAAAACACGAAAAAAAAAATCGAATGTATATCAAAGAGCCTATCTATTGAAAGATAATTAAATGCTCGTACTAATGGTATTTTTTTCCCTTAACAATTAACAGTTTGAAAGATATTAATAATTGAAAAAAAATAATAAAAATAAAAATAAAAATGATAGTGTGTTTTTAAATTGTTGGAATTAATCTCGTGATGATTGATCCCTTGGTATTTAAATGATCTTAAATCCTATAATTATGTTTAGCTTTACGTTTGTGTGAAAACGAGGTTGTGTGTATTCGACTTGAATTTACAAATCTATACAACATAGAGTTGAGATCAATGTTGAAACAAAATTATTTCATTTTCAATGAATCAATTTTAGCCACTTATTTTTTCGTCAAAATAAAATTAAAAAAAATAAAAAATAAAAATAAATAAATTTTTTTTTATACTGAAAGGGTACTTCGATATACATTCGACGAACTTTTTTTTTTCGATTTTTTTTCCAGTTACATCTAACAAAATCACATGTGATTTGTATCACAAATCACATGTGATTTCATAAACCTCATGTGTGATTTCATAAATCACATGTGATTTTTGATACAAATCACCTGTGATTTTTTCAAACGTAACTGTAAAAAGAATCGTCGTAAGTATATAGAAGTGTCACTCTATAGAAAGATAATTTAATTCTCGTCGCGATGGTATGATTCGTTTTGCATAACGATTAACGGTTTGCGAGATATTTAATTTTTAAAAAAAGTGTGAAAGTTTATTTGTTTATTTTTTTATGAAAAAAATAGATGGACATGATTGTTTCATTAGATATTTAGAGAATGTTGAATCTACATTGAACTTTTCTCATACAACATATACATTGAAAACATTAAGTTATTTTACTTCTACTTATTTTCTTATATTGTAAAGGATTAATCATAATCATACAAATTATTTAATCTAATAGACCGGATCATATATTAAAAACATTAACTTCCACCTCTTCCACCCTCATTTTTTTAATTACAATCCACTTTCACCTCTTTTTCAAAAACAAAATACAATTGTAAACCGTTAACCTATATAAATTAAATCATCGTAACGAGCATTTAATCGTTTTTCAATAGAGGGCACTTTCATATACTTTTGACAATTTTTTTTCTCAGTGCAGTATTTTCCTCGATATATCACATGTGGTATAACACTAATCTATAAGATTAAGCCCTCAACATGCTTTCGTAAAACGGGTATAATTTTTTTGGATTTAATTACTTAAATAGACAAAAAGAACCAGGAATTTCACATCCTTTCCACTAAACTTTCTATAAACACATGACTCGAAATCACTTTAGATGAAGCCAAATTGTTTTATCCTCTCACCAAAGCAGTGATTCCAACTTTTGATGCTTGCTTTAAACCATAAATAGATTTAAGCAACTTGCAAATCTTATTAGGATTCTTCGAATCTAGAAAACCACCCAGTTATGCCGTATTCACGTCCTCTATCAATTCCCATCATGGTAGGCGGGTTTGACATCCATTTACCATATATCATAATTATAGTATGCAGATATAGCCATCAGAAGCCTTAAGGACTTCAACATGGCCACTGGTGACAAAGTTATTATAGTCAATGCTATGAGTTTAGGCGAAAACCTATCCCAACCAGCCGTACTTTACAAGTTTGCATATTTCCATCCATGTGAATCTTCTTCTTGAAGAACCATTTACATTCTGCGGCTTTTCCCGTTGGAGGTAGATCAACCAGCTCCAAAACTTGGTTATCATACATAGATTGAATTTTAGTCTCTATGGCATCCCGACATTACGCAAATTACTTCCCAGATACTGCTTATTGATAGTTAACAGGTTCTGAGAGATCCACATTATCTACCACTAAGTCATAGTATATATCTGGCTCTAATGAGTCCTTGGAGATCTTCGCAAACTCTGTGTTTCATTAACAACTCCAACAGCTCTCTGTTAGCCTTTCACAATTTTATGTTGACTCACTTCCTCTATAGACTCTTGTGTCTGTTCCTCATCTACAGGCTTTAGTAGATCCATATCTCTATTTACTTCCTTGTGGAGGAAATCCTCCTCAAGAAAAATACTACCTCGACCAACAAAAACTTTGTTTTCAATTGATAAATAGTAATAATATCCTTTCATATCCTTAGGATACCCCACAAACACGCACTTATACATCTTAGATTCAAGTTTGTCACATGCATGCCTTTTGACATGCACATCACATCCCCAAATGTTTAATTGTGATAAATACAAAACTTTGCCCTCCCATAAATCATATGTGGTCTTTTGTGTAGCAATAGTAGGGACTTCTATTTATTATGTATGTTGTTGTGAGTATTATGTGTGCATGATGAAAGATACAAACTTATATTAGTCATTTTCTTATAAGACCTAAGGGTCGCACATATATAACGCGAGAACCCTGGGTAATATATATGTATTGTACATATATATATCATAGTTTATTATAAGAGAATATTAAATGGGTTATTTACGTAATAAGTTTAATTAGCAATTGGGCTTAATTAAGATTATGTGTAAATAAACATTTAATTAAGCTGGACTGAACATAGAAGCCTGGTGAGCCATTGTGAGGCCTATGAATGACCAACCCTTCATAGGGTTTTCGGTTGGGCTTGTGAAAAATATGAGGGAATGATATTTATCTTGTTTGACAAGATAATTATCATTTTAATTAAAGTAATTATATTATTTAAATTAGGAGTTTATCTCTTATTTAATATATTAATTATCTAGTCTATATTTAGTATTTTATCTTTAACTTATTAGATAAATTACAAGGTTGATATAAATATTGATCAAATAAATTAGATTCAAAATGAAATTGCAAACCCTAAAACCCTCCTTTTGTCTCTCTCTGTACAACCGCACCCCATACCGAACACATTAGTTTGTTGAAATATATGAATAGTAAATCTATAGTTCCTAAGGTATTTAAGCTATAAAACTATAGTTCATTTTTTTGATGAATTTAGCATTTGCATGTAAAGTTAATTGATGTTAATTTGATAATGTTATTCAGAAATATGTAATTGAAAGTGTTTAATTATGGATATATGTAATTTCTCTTAAGATTTAAAGAGTCACTACATGTATCATTGCAATATGCATAAATTGTGTATATGTTTCTTTATCTACAATGTAGTACGGTCGTGCATTTATTTTGATATTTATATTCCTGTTAATAAAAATATTTAGCCGTATCTAACTATTAAACCTATGTATACGCGGGTTAAACTTATAAAGATGAATAACATGAGTCGTTATTCAATGTGAATAGTAAAAAAGTATTTTTCTGGATATCCTTACTTAATCAAATAAAAATAATAATATCAGATGTTCATATATGTATAATCTCGTGTATTTATTTACATATCACAGTAACTTGTGCTTTCATCTTGATATTTATAATTTCTGTTCATATGCATTAATATAATATATAATGCTATAATATTTAAAAAAATAACTAAATTAGAAAATTTATAAAGTCTAAGGGGTATTTATTGAATTTATAAAGTTATAAAAAAATGAAAACTGATAAGTTTACTTAAGTTCATTTAATTTATTTAAAATTTAACAACTAAAGTTTTATTACGCTCCTTCTGTTTTTAGTTTGTTTTTACAAAACCAACATACATGTTTATATATATATATATATATATATATATATATATATATATATATATATATATATATATATATATATATATATATATATATATATATATATATATATATATATATATGTTTGTTGGATGAAATTTAGACAAGTTTAACCAAATTGTTTCAATTTTGACTTTTTATCAGTCAATGGGATGACTTCATTTATACTATGTGAAAAAATTGAACATTCTTATTGGTCCAATTTCAATTGTCACAATATTTTTTTCAACTTTTAGAAATCTTTTATTATATAAGAGATATAGTTGTACGGATTTATAAAGAGAAATTACATTCTATCAGTTCTCTACTTTCTTATTTTTTCCTATCTTGAGTACCCTAGTATTTTATACACAATTTGAGTATTGCACGTCTCATCCCCAATCTAAAACCAGAGGTCAATAATGTCTCCTCATGCACATAATCACGACATTTGAAGGCCGATCACACAACGGATCCTCTCTAAATTAGGTCCACTAGTACTTGACGTCATCAACGTACTCCCCTTTCGTGTCTCGAAACCCGGACCTGCTTTTTTATTATTTAGGGTTTTTTTTAAAAAGGCACATGATTTAGTTTAAAAAAATCAAGTATTAGATGTATATTTTAGGTACATGTTTCGGTTTTTAGATGTGTTTTGTTTCGATCTTAACGTGTTTATTTTGGTTAAGATTTCAGGTTTCAAAAGTTTGATATTTAGTATTCGATCACTCATCAGTGTGTATTTAAGAAAAGTTCAAAATGTATTTATGTATTAGCTAATAATAGAAATATAAACCATATGCAACGTCATGAAAAGTGTAAGCATGACTATCGACGTGGAAGCCATTTTCGTTGTAATCTGTGACACTATCACTCATTTACAACATGAGTACCAGCTTCAGGAAAAGTATAATCATAGAATACTTGAAATTTTAAAGAGATATAAGTATAGCGACTAATATATAGTGAAATATAGCTGAGTACATAAAGTAGGAAACGGATGAAAGTAGAGATCTAATAGGATCAATTTTCCCGATTTATAAATAGCAAATGATACAAAATAATAAGTGCTAAGTCTATGATATAAATTAGTATACTATTGATATTTTTTTTCTCAATCATCTTCACATGATTTTTTAAACATCAGAGCTTTTCTTGCATTTATAGACACTCTTTTACTGACAGTTCACATTTATTTTAGACAAATATAATATAAAAGATTGTTGATGATAGTAACAAAATACACAAAGTAGCTTAATAAGATTTATATTTGTAAATTTATTTATTAAGATTATACGATTACCTTTTTTATTTTGATATGGTGAAAACATATATAGTATAAAATATTATATTTTGTCATTATAAGGTGTAACTTTTTGGCATATAAAAATGTAATTAAATTTTTTATAACATTTATTAACTACTTATGAATATAAAGCCTACCAACCATTTTGAACTTCTATTACCATAATGTCAATCAATACCGACTCTATAATATCGCAAAACCGCACGGTAAATTATATTAATTATTTTTGCCATTGTGTTTAAAGTACAGGGTACCCGCGGCGGGTACCCTAGCTATTAATAAAAGAGCGCAATCAATATAGAATTAATACAAGCAAAACAAGCAGATATTTGAACAAAGGCCTTGATAATCTGAAGTTATATAACTAGATTTTGTGAACCAAATAATCTCGATACTTATGCTTCTTATGTAAATATTAATACACGAAGGACTAAACATGTTAGTTAGAAAGTCTGTAACCGTTTGGCGGTTACAAATGGCTGTTACAAAATTCGGTTATTATACCGAATAGGTACAACGGTTCAAGGAACTGGTTAGGAAAATATATATACATATCATATGTAACGATTTATAGATAATAGACAAAAATTATACTTATTCATTTTATACACTTTGCAATCTATATATTTCGATCTAGAGTTTGGGACAACAATTGGTATCAGAGCAAGTGGTTATACGCTTCGTTTGGATACCAAAATACCAACGAAAAGACCCAAGGACGACGGGCTATGAACATTTCATTTCGATAGGCAGCAGGAATTTTTCTTCATTTTCTCTTTTCTTCCAAGAGAAACAACACTTGAATAAGGATACGTAGAAGATAGTGCACGATCATTTACGTAGGGGATTGCAAACGTTTACATCAAACGGAATGGTGGGCAAACCTTGTTGGAGACAACAAAGGGAAGGAAGGAAAGACACTTTGTTCGGATTAGAGAGCAAGTGGGACAAGACTTTGTGAAACCGGTTAAAACAAAACACAAAGTAGAAGAAAATGCGGGGTATAAACGCGGGGAAAACGTTGTTGTGGAGGAACAAAGTGAAACGTACATGACAAGGAAGAAAAGGAGCGCTCAGGATTTGTGTGGAGTAGTGTCGGGACGACACAAGGAAACAACAACAACGGGAAAGAAAAATCAGAAGCAAATATACTCTTGTTTGTTTCGGTGGTGGTTACCAATTCGGTACCAAGTTTTGTACGTGGGAAAGTTATTTGATTTCGGAGAAAGGAAATCAAAAACAACGTACAAGGAAAGTAACGTGTTAGTGTGGTATAAACGAGAAAAGAAAGAAAGCCTTTTATTTGACATATTGGTATAAACCAATTCGACAATAAAGAGGCCCAGGGATTCGTTTTTGGTTCGCGAAGAAGGAAATAATTCAAAGAAAAAAGGAGGTCGAGACACTTTTGGTCGAAGAAGAAGAATTCAAAAGCAAAAGGGACGAGACACCTCGAAAGGAATTCGAAAAGAAAAAAGGCCAAGAGCATTTTTTTTCGTTCGAGAGAACCAAGGTTACAACGAGGCAAGGAAAATGAAAGGAACCAACTTGGGAATAACAACGAAACGTTGGTAAACGATATTTACTAACACGAGGCAAAGGGAATACATTTGTTTTCATCACAACATCGAGGTCACAAGTTAACTTTTTCTGGATTTCAATTATATTAGAAATAGTATAGAATAGTTATTTTGTTCTATTAGGAAATCTCGAGAACTATTTATTGATCCCGTATTATTAAGATTTCCGGAAGATTAGATATTCCCATAATAATAGAAATACCATACTAGGAAGGATAATTCCCATTATATTAGAAAGTGGAGATAATAAGCACTTTCAAGATGACCGGTGAAGATACAACAAGCACATCGACTACACCAAAACCCGTAACACCTATTGCACAATATCAATGCCCTAAGTTGAAAAACACAAACTACACAGTTTGGGCTATAAAATTAAGGTTATACTAGAGACACACGGTTTATGGGAAGCAATGGAACCTAAGATATACATGCAAGTAGATGATAAGAAGGATAAGGCAACGACTGCCTTCCTATATCAAGCGTTGATCGAAGATGTGATTTTACAAGTAGCGGGTTGTAAAATGGCTAAGGAATTATGGGATTCGTTAAAGAAAAGACACGCTGGAGAAGATAGAGTGCAACAAGCACGATTACAATCATTGATGATTGGGTTTAACTCACTTCAGATGAAGGAAGATGAGACGGTGGATGGATTTACGGCTATGCCACGAAGGCAAAAGAATTAGGGAAAATTTTGGATGAATCACTTTTAGTACGAAAACTATTAGACTCCACACCAGATAGGTTCATTCAGATAGTAGCATCCATAGAACAAACAAACGATCTCGACGATATCACTTTAGATGAGATCACTGGAAGACTCAAGGCATTTGAGGAAAGGATAAAACTCTGGAAAGGAGGGAAAGTAGAAAGCCAGGAAAACTTATTATTCGCACATGGCGAACACTAAGGAAACAGAAAACATTTTTACAAACGTGGAGGGAAATCAAATTTCTCACGAGGGAACTGGCAGAATAATAGAAATAGAAACAAATCACAAGGAGGGAACTCAAATCACAAAGGGAGTTCGGATAATAATAAAAGTGGGTGGGATTTAAGTAAAGTAAAATGTTACAAGTGTCATAAACTTGGACATCTTAAAAGGGATTGTAGAGGAACATCAACAACTCAGGAACAATCAAACCTTATCTTAGAGGACGATGAACCATCACTATTAATGACTATGCACGAAACTGAACATGAGGAAGTGTTGTTGAATGAAGAACAAATTCAACCAGGAAAATATGCTACAACAGACGCAAGCATATGGTATTTAGATAATGGTACAAGTAACCATATGACGGGAATAAAGAGTCATTTTAGGGATATTGATGAAAGCGTAACAGGACGAGTACGTTTTAGAGATGGATCGTATGTACAGATAATGGGTAGAGGGTCTATATTATTAGGTTGTAAGAACCAGGAACAGAAGGTAGTATCGGATGTATACTATATACCAAACCTCAAGAGCAACATACTTAGTCTAGGACAACTTACGGAAATAGGTTGTAAGGTCATTATGGATGGAAACAAGTTGACTTTGTATGATAAGAGCAAGAAGTTGTTGATGAAGGTTGAAAGATCTAACAATCGACTTTACAAGATTCAATTACAGATAGAAGCACCTATATGTCTCTTAGCAAATATAGATAACCAAGCATGGTTATGGCATGCTAGATTAGGTCATCTGAACTTTGACGATATCAACAAGATGACTAGGAAGGGTCTAGTAGAAGGAATACCTAGGATAAATCATGCCGGACAGATTTGTGACGCATGTTTACTAGGAAAGCACAGTAGAACACCATTTCCAAATCAAGCTAAATTCATATCAAAGAACCCGTTGGACTTGGTATATGGAGACCTTTGTGGTCCTATAAGTCCAGCCACACACTCTGGCAAGAAACTCATTTTCTTGTTAGTGGACGATTGTACACGTTTTATGTGGGCATACTTTCTTACATCGAAAGATGAGGCATTTAGTACATTCAAGGAATTTAGACAGAAGATAGAAATGGAGATGAGATTGAAAGTAAGGATGCTAAGAACGTATAGAGGTGGTGAATTCACATCAAATGAATTCATAAGGTACTATAAGGAAAATAGAATAGCACGACAGTTGACAGCACCTTACTCACCATAGCAGAATGGAGTAGTGGAGAGAAGAAATAGGACAGTGTTATCAACTACGAAGAGTATGATGAAAGCGTTAAAGTTACCCTTAAATTTTTGGGCGAAAGTAGTTAAACATGCAATTTACATACTCAATAGGGTACCTACAACATCCCTGGCAGATAAAACTCCATATGAAGCACTCTACAACAGAAAACAGAATCTGGAACCTAAGAATATTCGGATGCACACCTTATGCAAAGATAACGATACCTCACTTAAAGAAGCTGGACGACAGAAGCATACCAATGATTTACTTAGGAGTAGAGGAAGGATCAAAAGCAGGTAGGTTATATGATCCAATAGCAAAGAAGAAACATGTTAGTAGGGACGTAAAGTTTATGGAAACAAAACCGTGGGATTGGAATAAAGATGAAGAGGATACGAGTTCACAAGACACATTTTGGACTAGTTTTATGGTAGAAGGAGTTGACAATGAAAACCTTACACCGGTCAACATAGAAAACGATGATAACACGTATCATGAACAAGATCAGATTCCTGATCCAGTGCACCAACCACACCACCCACATACAATTACGACCCACACTCAGAAGAGGAAGAAGAGGCTACTACTAGTTCTGCAGAGAACTTAAGAGACAGATTTGATGATACCCCAGTATGTGAATACAGAGATATGACGGAAATATATAAGTATGCACGTAGAGTTGAACCACATAGTTTACTATTTATGGAAGAAGAACCCCGTAACTATAAGGAAGCATCAACAGACGAGAAATGGATTGAGGCCATGGAGATTGAATTGGATTCAATCAACAAGAATAATACATGGACTCTTACAACATTGCCAGAAAATCAGAAGGCAATAGGACTAAAATGGGTTTACAAGACCAAGAGGGATGCAAAAGGAAAGATCATCAAATACAAAGCACGATTAGTAGCAAAAGGATATGTACAAGAACAAGGAATAGACTTCGATGAAGTATTTGCACCAGTTGCTCGGATAGAGACAGTTCGGTTGATATTAGCATTAGCAGCATATCATGGTTGGCAAGTACATCACTTAGATGTAAAATTGGCATTTTTACATGCAGATTTGAAGGAAGAAGTCTACGTTACACAACCTGAAGGATTTATTCAACAAAGAAATTCAGGAAAAGTCTATAAGCTTACTAAAGCTTTATATGGCTTAAGACAATCACCAAGAGCTTGGAATGTGAAGCTTGATCAAACCTTAAAGTCTTTAGACTTTAAGAAGTGTAATCTCGAACAAGCAGTTTATACGAAGAGAAACAAGAATTTTACACTTATAGTTGGAGTCTACGTAGATGATTTGATAATCACATGCACTCCAAGGAAGGAAATAGAAGAATTTAAATCCCAGATGAAGGATAAATTTGAAATGAGCGACTTAGGATTGTTAGCTTATTACCTTGGGATAGAAGTCACATAGACAGGAGGAGAGATTACAATCAAGCAGACAGGTTCTATTAACAAGATCTTGAAGGAAACAAGTATGGCGGATAGTAATGATATGAAGATACCAATGGATACCGGTACTAAGTTGGTTAAGGCGGAAGATGGAAACTCAGTTGAAGCAACTTATTACAGAAGCTTAATTGGAAGTCTCATGTACTTACTACATACAAGACCAGATCTTAGTTACTCAGTCGGACTACTCAGCAGATTCATGCAAGACCCAAAGGATCATCACCTGAAGGCGGTAAAGCAAGTAATCTGATACATTAAAGGAACAAAGGAGCATGGCATAATATACAAGAAAGAAGGCGGCTGCAAGATTACAGGCTAGAGCGACAGTAGTTATCGATTACCTGGTGTACTCAAAAGCAACCAACAGTAGCGCTATCATCATGTGAATCAGAATTCATGGCGGCTACTGTAGTAGCATGTCAAGCCTTATGGAAAAAAGACTGCTTAGTGAATTAACTGGATGGGAAGAGAAAAGGATAACGCTGAAGGTCGACAACGTTTCAGCAATAGCACTCGTCAGGAACCGAGTTTTTCATGGAAGAAGCAAGCACATCGATATTCGCTACCATTTCATTCGTGAATGCGTAGAGAATGGGCACATCAATGTGGAACACGTCAGCGGAGAACTACAAAGAGTAGATATTCTTACGAAGGCTCTACCAAGATTGAAGTTCGTGACTATGCGACAAATGCTCGGAGTTAAAGACTTAGGACGAAGCAACAATCAAGATTAAGGATGAGAATGTGAACCAAATAATCTCGATACTTATGCTTCTTATGTAAATATTAATACACGAAGGACTAAACATGTTAGTTAGAAAGTCTGTAACCGTTTGGCGTATACAAATGGCGGTTACAAAATTCGGTTATTATACCGAAGAGGTACAACGGTTCAAGGAACCGGCTAGGACAATATATATACATATTATATGTAACGATTTATAAATAATAGACAAAAATTATACTTATTCATTTTATACACTTTGCAATCTATATATTTCGATCTAGAGTTTGGGACAACAGATTTTACTTCAACATCTAAAAGTACACAAGGAATTTACAAAAACGACTGGTAACACGAAAATCATAGTCAAGTACTCATGAAAGCTCGCAGAAGATGCACTAGAACAAAAAGTGGATTTGGCCACACCGAATATGTGTGACGATATACATATAGTCACACATGTTTTTTCGGCCGTGTGTGACTAAAGGTCGCGCGACCATAGGTACCCTATGGTCACGTGTTTGACTTTTTTTAGTCTCTATTGCAAAAGAGTAACCAAAACCGTAACATGTGTGACTAATTAGGTACAAATTTTGTTGGATTAATCCGTATTAGTGACCATAAACACTGTATAGTCACACAAAGCATGTTTGTTTTGGGTATTTAGTCACATACAATTAAGCATAAAGTGGCAAAAAGTGTGACCATATGTTGTTTAAGGTGAAGAAATATGTCTTTTGTGTGACTATTGATCATCTAATGGCCACTTGAATTTTATGTTTGTGTGGCCTTTTCTAACATTTAGTCACACAAAGCATGTTTGTTTTGGGTATTTAGTCACATACAATTAATCATAAAGTGGCTAAAAGTGTTAATAAGTGTGACCATATGGTGTTTCAAGTGAAGAAAGGTGTCTTTTGTGTGACTATTGATCATCCAATGGCCACATGAATTTTATGTTTGTGTGGCCTTTTCTAACATTTAGTCACACAAATCATGTTTGTTTTGGGTATTTAGTCACATGTAATTAACCATAAAGTGGCTAAAAGTGTTAATAAGTGTGACCATATGGTGTTTTAAGTGAAGAAATGTGTGTTTTGTGTGACTATTGATCATCCAATGGCCACTTGAATTTTATGTTTGTGTGGCCTTTTCTAACATTTAGTCACACAAAGCACATTTCTTTTGGGTATTTAGTCACATCCAATTAATCATAAAGTGGCCAAAAGTGTTAATAAGTGTAACCATATGGTGTTTTAAGTGAAGAAATGTGTGTTTTGTGTGACTATTGCTCATCCAATGGCCACATGAATTTTAGGTTTGTGTGGCCTTTTCTAACATTTAGTCACACAAAGCATGTTTCTTTTGGGTATTTAGTCACATGTAATTAACCATAAAGTGGCTAAAAGTGTTAATAAGTGTGACCATATGGTGTTTTAAGTGAAGAAATGTGTGTTTTGTGTGACTATTGATCATCCAATGGCCACATGAATTTTACGTTTGTGTGGCCTTTTCTAACATTTAGTCACACAAAGCATGTTTCTTTTGGGTATTTAGTCACATACAAATTAAGCATAAAGTGGCGAAAAGTGTTAATAAGTGTGACCATATGGTATTTTAAGTGAAGAAATGTGTGTTTTGTGTAACTATTGCTCATCCAATGGCCACATTAATTTTATGTTTGTGTGGCGCTTTCTAACAATTAGTCACGCATCGAATTAAGCAAACTGTGACAAAAAAGTGTTAATAATTGTGACTATATGAATCTTTTAGTCACATATAAGAAATCAATATATATCAAAACAAATTCTAATATATAAAAATATATTCAAAATATATTCAAATACAATAAAATTGGAATGTATATAAAATTGTAATGTCGTACATAATAAAATTCTCAATAATTTAACGACTTCTGACTCTTGATCTTCTTAGCTTCCTTTTGCATGGTATGACTAGAGACGTAGCGCTTCGTATTTAATTTAGGTGCAGTTCTGTTCTCACCAATCAGTTTTATGGTACTTGGTGGTGTTACCTGTAGGAAACAAAAGTCGGGGTATCAAACATTGAATTAAATATGAAGAATGATATATGTAGGTTTATAAAACACATGCATCTATGTACCTTTTCATCGAAAACCACTTGATCCTTTGGCCATGCATAAAAACCACCTACTGCATCCTTAACTGTTTTGAGATCGTTACTTCCTACATCCGGTATGCACGCTGCATCCACTAAAGATTTTTCAATAGATACTCTGTAGCAATCCTTTGGGAGTGGTTTGTTATGAAGCATTTGTTTTCCATCAGTTTTGTACACGGTACCCTCCGCAATAATAGTTGATTTCTTTAAGTGCCACAGTCTGCACTTAATTACCTAAAAAGATAATTTGTTGCATGTATATATGTATCAGTAATTAATTAAACTAAAGAACATATGAAAATGTTTAAATACATACTTGTGGTAGTACTGTTAATGGAGACTCATGTTCTTGTGATCCAGAAAGTTGACGTGAAGAATCCTTTCGTTTTGATCTAGTCGATTTCTTAGATGCGACAGATTTAACAGTTTCCTATATGTATAATACACGGTAAATAAATAATGTATGTAGAATTCAAAAATCCCAGGGGGTGATTTATTACTTACACTTATTTGAATTTCCTTTTCCAAAGTTGCAAGTCCATTAGACTTCTCAATGCTCGCAACTTTCTCACGTCCAGCAACACGTGTTCCGGCATCCTCATCAGCACTGCTATTTAAAAGATTAATGTTCACCGGAGACACCTGAAATATAAATTGTTTAAGAAGACTGAAGCAGTATTTAAAAGGGTAAAAAAAATATGGAATGTTACTTTCTTATGTCTTACTTCCGTTTCTGTCAATGGAGTTGAAGTTGACTGCAACTGCCCCCTTTGTGCAGCCAATTGTTTCATCAAATCCTGTATTACCACCTCTTTTTCTTGACGTTGGCGCCTCTCATCATCAAGTTCACTTTGAAGTAACACCACTCTTTCATCAGATGCTTGTCTGATTCGAGGCAGATCAAAATACCTCTTGTAGGTTACTCCACCTCCCACTCCTCTCGCATATCCTCCCTTTTCCTTACCTAATACAACTGTCATGGCATCAGTGCCATGATCAAGCTTCAAGATTCCTTGTTTGATCTTGTCGTCCGTTTCTTTCTGCACACACAATATGGGAAATAGGTTATTTAATTCTACCAGTATTAACTTGTAACTAAAAGTATTAACTAAAACACTACCTGTATTAACTTATAAATAACAGTTTTAAGTAATACAGTAGCAGTATTAACTAAAAGTATTAACTAAAACACTACCTGTATTAAATTATAACTAACAGTTTTAAGTAATACAGTAGCAGTATTAACTTATAACTAAACAAACATAATAATAAATTTTGCAGTCAAACTTACAAATTTTTCTCCCACTGATCTGATATCATCATCGTGATATTCTCCGTCTTTTTTCACCCTTCCTTTCAACCACAGCGTACCACGCGGTGGTTCTTCATCTGGTTCAATTTCTTTACTCTCGATCTTATAAACATCAAATACATACAAATGTAAGATAAACGAATATAAACGAAAATATGATGCTATTAAATGCAAATGTAAATGTGCAAATGTTTACTGTTACCATTTTTTCTATCACACGGGCGTATCCACCTCGTCCCATTGTATGATCATAAACAGACTTGGAACGCGACACTTTAGCTTTTGCTGATCTCACCTTGCAACACAAAATCATACGGCGTTTAGATGTAGTAATGCTGATAGTATACAACTAATACATATGGAAACATATGAAAAGGTGAAAGATATTTGAACTTGAATAAAAATGAATAATTAACACCTTGTATTCCTCGCTGGCTGTGTAGTTTACAAAATTAACCCAATCTTCGGCTTTTATAATTGCACTATACTTTGCCGGGACTTCATTTAGTTTTGAAAGGGTATTTTGGTTGGGCAATATGTAGTTTTGTATCAATTTCATTATGAAATTCCTTAGAAGTTGACCAAGACGATTCATTATCAGCTTTCTGACCGTCAAGTCAACATCAAAATATCGCTGCAAAGATTAACAAATTGTTGTTAATTAGTTGCACATACTGTAAATGCAGAGATAAACTTATTAACACCTTGTATCTACGACAGCCAAGCCACTACTAGTTAAAAAAAAGTATATGTGTACCGTGATTTCGTCCCACATTTTATCTCTTTTTCTGAATCAACCTTCCTCTAGGTTAGAATCCTGACACCTATATGCTCACGAACCAAATCACCCAAAAAACTTGAAAACAATGCTCTGTTTTTTCCTGATAACCTATCCAGTGCATCGAAGGTTACACTGACCTTTATTCCGTCTGTTTTTCCATATTCCCTGCGAAACTTAGCTAACCTAGTTATGCCCCTCTTAACAACATTCGCATTTGAATGGTTGTTTCCAGCATCCTCACCCTCATCTGAATACGTCTCTGATTCATATTCTAAAGTGTTTTCAATTTCACGATCAGAATAAACCAAATCATCCGGATAATTGATTTGCGTTGACATGATTCGTCAAAAGTAATGTGTTAAAGAAAATTAGTAAACTTACTTGGTAAATAATGGTGTAAAAATTGAAGTTCTGGTTGTTTTGCTTGAAGCCTGATTTATTGGAGTAAAAATAGGGCTAATGATGGGGCAGTTTTTCAATTAAGGAAACCATAATTTCCAAAGTAATTTTAAAAATTTTGGCTAAAATTTGGCTCCAAATTTGATAATTTTAAAATGTGGCTCCAAATCAAACAATTTTTGAAACCAAAAACACCCCTGACAGAAATGGTGCTTACCCACAGTCCCAAACACTCATATTACTTCAAACCAGCTGTGTCAAAAACACATATAACTGCAGATACACTAAAATCACCACATGGCGCATACAAATGAACAATCAAAAGCTAAAAATGGACTTAAAGCAACTAATTAAGCAACTATAACTAATAAGCAGTTCCAGATAAACAATTAAGCACAAAAATAGGCAAATCAAACCAAGAACTGCTGATACATCAAACAGCCCTAAGACCTTACTTTAAGGCTATAAATAAGCTATTTATAAGCAATTAGATAAGCTCTAACATCCTCAAATAGTCAAAAAAAATCAAGAAAACATGTAAATGCAATTAACTTAAAGCAGAAACAACAACAAAAACACCCAATATAGTGGTTCAATCAAAAATAATTGTCATGAACAAACGCCTCCAGTTCTAAACTTCATAATCAGTCATAAAAAAATTGACAACAATCTAAAAATTGAACATCCTAATCCTACAATAATACATTATACTAGTGCGAATATGAACTTTAACACCACAACCAATTCCTAAATTCAAAACAACATGAAAAAAAAAGATAAAACAAACTAGCGAACACATTACTTATATTAACAAACATAATTAGCATTCGTATGGATAAACCATCAAAAGATCCATACATATTCCATTGTTAATATATCTACATACCATCCCATTAAACCAAGACATTAGACATTAGACATTAGACATAAACAGATGACACTAGAGCAAAGAAAACATCCCATTCCATAGCGAGAAAACCTTCAACCATTCATCGCCTGAATTTGTTCTTCCTTGGTATCGATTTCCTCCTAAGATTGAGTAATGAGATCATTCAACCCCTGCAGCTTAGACCTCGCAGCCTCCCTGTCATCCCTAAGATCCACCAATCTCTAAGGACCTAATGTTTAAAAATGGCAAACTAAGTCCTCCTTCTTTTAAACTATGACTATAAATTAGGGGTGTTGATCCGTTCGGTTATCGGGTTTTGTTTCGTTAAATCGGTTATATTTTTATTTTTGTCAACACGAAAACCGAAACGAACCGAACTATAATTAAACCAAAGCGAACCGAAAACCGATTATGAATTAAGTTCGCTTCTTGGGTTGACCCGAAATTAAGCTTGATTATTGGGTTGACACATATGGTTTTAAACCGAAAATGGATAATTAAGTTCGCTTCTTGAGTTGACACAAAATTATTTAGATTTTAAGCCATGGCTTCCATAATTAGCAACCTACAAACATAATGTTTGAGTAAATGGGACGAAAACGTGCAAAACAGCTGGAAACGGCCGAATGTGTGTAAAAA
>BPTQ01000001.1:96131617-96199089 GCA_019973895.1 Chrysanthemum seticuspe | reverse complement strand
GAGGTATGCAACGTGTTCAAGTCTTGCGTAGTAGTCAGGTAAAAGTCGTTTACCGTAGTCCCTTTCTCATAACAAATCCTCTAAACACTTTTGTTGAGAACACGGTCGTTTGTCCAAAAGTAGCACTTGGTTATGTAAGGTAGGCACGGGTGGTTTGAGTACGTGCACAGACAAAAGGAGGTCATAAAGTTAAACTGCCACTCACTATCGACGATGCCCGTGCGGTTGTTGTTCTTGCAGTTTAACCAATAACAGTCATAACAGGGCCTTTAACGTTCCTTACTGGATGCGTTGTCAAATCAAATTTCTTTTGTAATCGCCCAGTTTGTTAATTTTATTAGGGGTAAAAGTTGTTTGAATATGTTACATAACTAATTGTAAAAAAAAGAATGGTCTCCAACACGTCAACGATGCAGGCCACGAATGCCCTGGATACGATCTGGCTCTTCTAGGTTACAGACAACGTAGGTGCCTGGTTACGTTGGATGAATATCCTGCACAACCTCTGGTAAGAAAAAAAATGTTAATCAATACATTGTATAAGTTTGTTGAAAATGGGGATTATTTTAATTGTTTGACCCGCTAATGTTTTCTTTAAACTAAACTGTTGCGTAGGTCATTCCTTGCAATTTCCGGGACAATACTGACAATAACCAATTTGACGTTCTTGTTGTTGGCGTGCCCGTAGCAGCTATCACTCACCGTCAAATTGAAATACTGGAGGAAAACAGACACGTGCATGAGTTTGGTGGGCACGGATGGAATGTATTGGTTCACGATGAAAACCTGTTTGCTGGCACAAGAGTTGTTTTCACAAATCTCCTAAACAATACTCTTTCCCTGATGCCATTTGCTGAAAATGGACTGATGATGCGTTCTGAACTTGTGCAACGTATGGAGCTGAATCGTACAAGACCGTTCATGAGAAACCCCGTAGATGAAGGTATGTTAATCAAAGTGTAGACATAATCTATGACTTTATTTTAAAAATAAACCTTTCCATATAATAGCTTTTAAATTATTAATTACCATTTCTATTAAATTCCAATTGCAGATGAGCGTATGAAACACATATGTGCATGGAACGAATGTACAGAGCATGAAAGTGAAAGGGATTGTTTTTACGCGCCCATCCTTGCATATGTCACGGACAGGAGTCGTTTGGTAAGTAATGATACAAATCGGACCATTTCAGTCATTATCTGCTTTCGCAAAAACTAATATATGCTTCAACACATGGACATACTTTTGATTAGCATACTACATTGTTCTTTTTAATGAAGAACATACCACATAAGTTTACGAAGCGAAATCACATGTGGAAGTACCATAACGCATTGCTGAGATACCGGGAAGACATGGAGTTTTATGTGAACGTGAATCTGCAACACCACAGCGATAGGCCTAGAAGCAAGAACCACGTTACCATAAACGCCATATGGAGAGAGATTGTTGAGGAGTGTCAGTGGGAACGAAACAAAATGGTCAGATTCAATCTTGTTGACTTTGTCATCGACGACCAAGCTTCGGTGTCTTCCCGTAATCCAGTTATAATTCCAGTATTTAGCATGTGCTAAAACGTAATTCCAGGCGTTATCAGTTGTTATTGATAGACACGTTTATAAACAGATTTTAGGATTGTGTAGGATTTGGTTGGCTTCATTTAGGGTGTGTGTTCCCAAGTAGTTGAAGCCATTCATGAGATCGAATGTAAATTACTTGGTATAGCCCCTATCTGGAAGTGTATGGTTCATACTGGTGCATTAAAAGGTGTTCTTTGTGATGGTTTTGTGCTGGTTGTCATCTGTCCATGGTTGTATGATATAGGCAGTTTGTTTTTGTTATCAGACTTATAAGAACAGATATATCAGATATTGAATAGAGTTGCCTAGTATGCAACTTGATATGGGACTTGTCCATATCAGTGTGTGTTGATTTTTTCATTTTACAAAGTTTCCTTGATTAATACAAGTTCATCTTTGCACCCAAAAAATATATATATATTTTGTGTTGTGGTATACTTATAAACAGAAAACTTTAGTGGTTAAAGCTTCCAGTACAAAGTTAAGTCTGGTAGGTTAGTTTTAGTGGTTAAGGCTGCCAGTACAAGGTTAAGTCTGGCAGAAATAAGATAAGTCTGTTTAGTATTCGTAGTTAGTTCTGTTTATGAAAAACATAATAGTTTTTTGTGTGACTATTGATAATCCAATGGCCACATCAAATTTCTTTTTGTGTGGCCATTTCTAACATTTAGTCACACAAAGCATGTTTCTTTTGGTTATTTAGTCACATACAATTAAGCATAAAGTGGCAAAAAGTGTTAATAAGTGTGACCATATGGTGTTTAAGGTGAAGAAATATGTCTTTTGTGTGACTATTGATCATCCAATGGCCACTTGGATTTTATGTTTGTGTGGCCTTTTGTAACATTTAGTCACACAAAGCATGTTTGTTTTGGGTATTTAGTCACATACAATTAATCATAAAGTGGCTAAAAGTGTTAATAAGTGTGACCATATGGTGTTTCAAGTGAAGAAAGGTGTCTTTTGTGTGACTATTGATCATCCAATGGCCACATGAATTTTATGTTTGTGTGGCCTTTTCTAACATTTAGTCACACAAAGCATGTTCGTTTTGGGTATTTAGTCACATACAATTAACCATAAAGTGGCTAAAAGTGTTAATAAGTGTGACCATATGGTGTTTAAAGTGAGGAAACGTGTATTTTGATTGACTATTCATCCTCCAATGGCCACATATTAAGTTACGTGACCATATGTACTGGATTTTGGCTACACTTGAATAATATGTGTGACAAAACGTTTAGTGTGACCATATATGGCATTTGGTCACGGTGTTAGTAGCAAATATGACTTTATAGATTAGCTTTCGGCAAGCTAACACAAACTAAACTTTAAACACACATATTAACATACGTGAACATATGTACTGGATTTTGGCTACACTTAACGAATGTGTGACAAAACATTTAGTGTGACCATATATGGCTTTTGGTCACAGTGTTCAAGTGTGTGACATATATTTGTCACTGTTTATATGTATATCGTGACTAATGCTTCAACCTTACTTTTCATTTGTCACTTGTTCCAATTTCAGATGTGGCTAAAGAGTTGGCCAAACATATCAATCACCCTTAAATAATTTGTGACAAAACTTGACTCTATGATTTAGACACACAAAAAATTACTTCATGTGACTAACGCATCAAGGTTACTTGTATTTGTCACGCGTTCCAAATTCATATGTGGCTAAATGATCTTAAACAAAATCACCAGATACCTTTAGCCACACAACGTTCAATTGTGTGGCGATACAGTTCTAATGGTCACACAATCAAAATTTTCATGTGTGACTAATTAGTACATGTTGTCAATTTTCGTACCTTTAGCCACACAAATATGCAAATGTGTGGCTGTTCCATTTCGACCATGCGTGACCAAATCCCGTTTTTGTACTAGTGATGGAACGGACATGTTGTTTTTTCCTGAGTAGGCATGGCTTCAGGATGCATGTGGGAATCTGAAAATATTGTAATAGTCAGAAAGCAAACGTATAGCAAGCTGACAGACAACATTGGGAGTATTGGTTCTCATAATTTATTATTTAAGCAAGTTGACATTACCACAATGTGGCTGTTTACATAAATCAGACAAGAAACCTCTAAGTCACATAAAATATACCTTAACTTGGATGGCTCTTGTTGTCGTTTTTCTGTCTTTAACTTCCGAACCTTATTAGCCATTGTCACTGTATCCACCCGGTCCCTTGATCTCTTGAGTTGCTCCTTAATTAGAAGAAAAATAATTATTCAAGATAATTGTATTATTGTCCATGGTCAAAAGGCATACTATTATAATCAGGAAATTTGGATGTATTACTACGATATAATGTAACTATTCCAGAAAGTACAAACGAGTGATGAGCAAGAATATTGAGGTAAATACATAGATTACGTCATGTAAAATACCTGATCAGGTAAATCCTTGATGAATGTAACATCAGGAGAATTCTCAAGCAGATACTTACTGACTTGAGTAAGCTTCGAAGCTATACACTCTTTTTGATTCAGTGGGGCCATATTTATCTTCAAAGAATTCAACTCACTGAATGGAGAGCGTTCAAATGACAGTCTTTCAGGGGACAGTGAAAGTGTCTTGATACATTGTACGAAAGTATAGGCAACACACGATGAACAATAAAACCTTTATTCAGATCTAAGCTGCAATAGTCAACTTAGATTAAGTTTACAGTAGTATCCAAATGTTACAAGATTAGATTAATGTCAATGAGACAATAATCATGTAAATGTAAAGACAAGACAAGATCAGTGAAATGATCTGAAAGAAGAGAAGAGAGTGATACAAAAGACTGCACACTCAAGTGTGTCTAACCCTAGAATTAGGGACTTATTAAATAGGAGATTAAGTTGCACTAAGACCCCTCTAACGGCTATAAATGACTCATCAGCAGAATTGATAAAAGCTTCAGCAGAAACGAACATCTTGGAACTTTAAACCTTTTATCCTTTGTCCATGATTAACCCCTGTAATAATCCTGCAAATGAACCATAACTTGAAAGCCATTAGCAATTGATAGAATGATATGTTTCCCACAGATTATTACCCCAAATTTTAACATTCCCCCTTAATCTGATGGGCAAACATATCAAACAATATCAATTTTTCACACAAAAATTTATGCTGATAGACAGGGAGGTTCTTTGTGAGTATGTCTGCAGTTTGGTTTGAAGAGCCAATCTTTTTAGCATTTATAACACCTCTAGCAATTTTTTCCCTGATAAAGTGAACATCAATTTCAAAGTGTTTTGATCTTTCATGGAAAACAGGGTTGACAGCAAGTTGTAGAGCAGATTTGTTATCACAAAATAGATTAACAGGGAGATTAATGTCAAATTTTAGATCTTTTAAATTTTTTTAAATCCAAATGATTTCACAGGCAGCAGTAGACATTGATCTATACTCTGCTTCTGTGGAAGATTTTGAAAGAGTGTTTTGTTTTTTACTTTTCCATGAGATCAGACAATCATTAAAGAAAACACAGTAACCTGTGACAGATTTTCTGGTTTTCTTGCATTTGGCCCAATCAGCATCACTATATCCTTCAAGATGATTTTCAGAGTTGCTGAAATTGTACCTTAGACCTTTTCCTGGAGCTCCTTTTAGATATCTCAGAACATTGAGGGCACATTCTAGATGAGATTTTAAGGGAGAATGCATATATTGTGCCAGACAATGAACTGAGTATGAGATGTCAGGTCTTGTATGGGTGAGATAGATAAGTTTCCCAAGTAGCTTCTGATAACCAGTGATGTTGACAAGCAAGGGGTCATCAGCAGTGGGAATGTATGGAAGGACAGAATTGGGTTCCATAGGAGTGGACACAGGTTTGCACCCAAGAAGGCCAAATTATTTGAGGAGTTCAAGACAGTATTTTCTTTGGGAGAGACAGATGTCATTCCCGGTTTTTAAAACCTCAATGCCAAGAAAATATTTTAGATTTCCCAAGTCTTTGATATGAAATTTGGATTTTAGAAACTCTTTAAAAAGATTTATCTCATCAATACAATTTCCAGTAAGAACAATATCATCCACGTAAACAAGTAGAGCAATAAACTTGTCATTCTCTGTTTTGGTGAACAAAGAGTGATCATTAACAGATTGGACAAAGTTATTTTCCTTTAAAACACTGACAAGTTTTTCATTCCATTTTCTGGGAGCTTGTTTTAGGCCATATAGAGATTTGACAAGTTTACAAACTTTATTTTTATTGTTCTCATTACAGAACCCCTTGGGGATGGTCATATAGATATCCTCATCAAGATCTCCATACAAAAAAGCATTGTTAACATCAAGTTGAAAGAGAAGCCATTTATTTTTTACAGCTAAGGCAATAAGACATCTAACAGTAGACATTTTTACAACAGGAGAAAAAGTTTCATCATAGTCTATCCCTTCCCTTTGGTTATAGCCTTTAACAACTAATCTAGCCTTGTATCTATCAACTTCACCATTGGCTTTATATTTGATTTTAAAGATCCATTTGTAGCCAATAGGAGTTCTATTAGGAGGTAGATCAGTTATATCCCAAGCATGGTTTTCATTTAAGGCCTCAATTTCAGAGTTCATAGCATCAACCCAATTACTATCAAGGATAGCTTCTTCATAACAGGTAGGTTCAATACTTTTATTTAAACTAGAAGCAAAGCAGTAATTATCTTTGTTAAGATTAGAGTAATTAACAACCTTTTCAACACCATATTTGACTTTTCCTTCAACAATAAAGTCATTAAGATTACTGGGCAACTTAGAAACTCTGGTTGACCTTCTAGCAGTAGTGGCTGGCAAGCCTCTTTCTTGTTCAGTAGAATCAGGTGATGTATCAGCAGAATCAGAAGATGCATCAGCAGGATGTGATTCTTGTGATATGATGCCCTCAGGGTGTGTATTATCATCTATAGATGTTGCAACCGGTTCATCAATCCTAGTAGGATGACTTACCACTGTGCCATCATCATAGGATGTCACTCTCCCTTCATCATTGGGACTTGTTCGTGAGTCAAAGAAATTTTTGTGGTTTAAATCTTTAGGCACATGAGTTTCAACAAAAGGTTTTGACAAAGAATTTTTTATTTTGAAGGGAAAACGGTTTCATAAAATTTGACATCTCTGGAATAAAAGATATTTTTTGTTTCTAGGCTCAAGAGTTTATAGCCTTTTTTTTCATTTGAGTAACCAATAAGGACACTTTTTTCCGACCTACTACCAAATTTATCAGAGATGTTGAGAATGGTGGCATAGCATAAGCAGCCAAAGACTCTAAGGAGAGAGAGTGAAGGGTCATGCCCATACACAAGGAAGAAAGGGGACTTGCCAGACAGAACTGAAGAGGGTAACCTGTTTATGACATATGCAGCAGTTAGAACACATTCAGGCCAAAGATATAGAGGTAATTCCCCCTGAAACATAAGGGATCTAGCAACATTAAGGAGATGCCTATGTTTCCTTTCTGCAATGCCATTTTGTTGTGGTGTATAAACACAAGAGGTTCGATGTAGAATTCCTTTTTCATGGAAAAATTGTTGAAGTTTATTATTGACAAATTCTGTCCCATTATCACTTCTAAAAACCTTGACATTATGTTCAAATTGATTTGATAGCATATGAGTAAAGTTAACAATGGAAACATAAACATCATCCTTCCCCTTAAGCATATAAACCCACACTGCCCTGGAATAGTCATCAACTATGGTTAAAAAATATTTGTAACCATCTCTGCTAGTGATTTTATATGGTCCCCAAACATCAAGGTGAACAAGTTGACCAATTTTAGTGGATTTATGTTCACTTAGAGGGAATGGTTCTCAGGTTTGTTTAGCTTTATTACAAGTATCACAGAGATGATCAATTTCAGATGAACTATCAAATTTAAGAGTGGGTTTAAGTATGTGTAGGACTTGGTCAGAGGGATGACCAAGTCTTTGATGCCAGAGATTTCTAGAAACATGGCAAACAGGTATGCAGTTATTAGAAGTAATCTTACATGTAGAGTCTATATCAAATATATATAACCCATTGTATTGTTTACCAATCCCCACAATCCGTTTTTGATGTAAATCCTGTATATAGCAATTAGATTCATTAAACCCAACAAACATCTTGTTGTCTCTAGCAATCTTATGAACAGATAGCAAACTAACATTATACTCAGGAACAACAAGAACATCAAAAAGAGTTAGGTCATTATTGACCTTTAAATCACCAATTTTAGTAATTAAGGCCTGAGTACCATTGGGATGTCCAACAGTTAGGCCAAGATTTGAAATGTTAACAACATTGATTAAAAAAAATTCAGACAAAGTCATGTGCTGATTTGCACCAGAATCAACAATCTAACCAAGACTGATGTTTCTAGATAAGGATTTAGTGTTGTTGTTAAAAAACTTGTTGAAGTTTACATTAAACTTGACACTGCCATTAAAGAAGGTTCCTGAGAAATTTTTACCTGCCAAGTTGGCATTAGCAGATGACACATTGTTGTCATTGAGGAGACTCATAAGTCTTGAGAGCTGTTCATTAGACAAGGAGACAGGAGAGTTGCTAGCACTATTATCAGTGACATGATTAGTTTCAGCAGAAACATTGTTACTGTTGAAAGGTTTACCATTAAAATTTCTTTTAACATATCCAGCAGGATAGCCAACAAGATCATAACATCTATCAACAGTATGACCAGGTTTTTTACAATTAGTACATTTGAGGTTCATGTTTGGTCCCCTGATATTAGAGCTGTTACCAGTATTAAAACCAGAAATTTTGTTGTTAAAACCTCTTTTGTTATCAAAAAATTTTCCACCATCAGGAGTTTTTGCAGCAAAGGCTGTAGCATTGGGTTTAGCAGAGCTATTCCCAGATGAGACATTTCTGTGCGATTCTTCTCCAGAGACAACAGAGAAAGCAGTTTTGACATTAGGTAAAGGATCTCTGGTTAAAATATTGCTTCTGATGGGAACATAGGAATCATCAAGACCCATAAGAAATTGCATTAACTTGATTAGCTGATTGTGTTTTTCAAAATGTTTTGCAGCCTCACAAGTGCAGGGATGCAAGCTAATCATACAATCAAATTGTTTCCATAGAGAGTTAAGATTGTTATAGTAATCAGCAACAGAGGACCCATTTTGACTGAGAGAATTTATATTTTTGTGCAGATTAAAAATAGCTGAACCATCAACTTTATCATAAGTATATTTAAGATCATTCCACATTTCATAGGCAGTTTTAGCATAAATAGCACCAGCAAATAATTCAGGGCTGAGAGAGTTGAGAATCCAAGTAACCACAACAGAGTTACAAGTGTCCCATTGATTAACAAGATTGGGGTTTGAATCATTTCTTATGCAAGTACCATCAATAAACCCTAACTTGTTATGATTCCTTAAAGCAAACGTCATGGCCATATTCCATATTTTATAATTTTCCGTTCCAGTGAGTTTAATAGAAATAATGGGAGTACCATTGGTATTATTGGGGTGTAAATACAAAGCATCACCAAAGGATAAACTTTTCTCAGTGGAAGAACTACCACCAACATTATCATCACCAATAGCCATAATACAAAGAATAAGACAAACAGATATAAAAAAGACAAACAAAGAATCACAGACAGAGATAATAATAAGAGTAAATGGACAAATAAATAAGACTTTGTAATAGGAAACAACAAGCACCAAGCCTGTGGACTAGGGTAAACCAGAGCAGGTATTCGTACCACTCAAAGGTGGCAGATCAAGATGTTAGTCTACCCGTTTGCACCCACAAAGACTTAAGTACTGTATGTTTAAAGAAGAGATACAATTTAGACTTACAGAGAAATATGCAGCGGAAGAACAAATCACAATCACCCTAGATTCACTTAGTCTAGGGCAAATTGTAAACAGAAGATAACCAGTGATTACGCCAATAGCAATAACCCCAAACCACACCTTTGTTGCCAAAGAAGATCAATGAGCCTGAAGCTCTGATACCATGTACGAAAGTATAGGCAACACACGATGAACAATAAAACCTTTATTCAGATCTAAGCTGCAATAGTCAGCTTAGATTAAGTTTACAGTAGTATCCAAATGTTACAAGATTAGATTAATGTCAATGAGACAATAATCATGTAAATGTAAAGACAAGACAAGATCAGTGAAATGATCTGAAAGAAGAGAAGAGAGTGATACAAAAGACTGCACACTCAAGTGTGTCTAACCCTAGAATTAGGGACTTATTAAATAGGAGATTAATTTGCACTAAGACCCCTCTAACGGCTATAAATGACTCATCAGCAGAATTGATAAAAGCTTCAGCAGAAACGAACATCTTGGAACTTTAAACCTTTTATCCTTTGTCCATGATTAACCCCTGTAATAATCCTGCAAATAAACCATAACTTGAAAGCCATTAGCAATTGATAGAATGATATGTTTCCCACAGATTATTACCCCAAATTTTAACATACATGATACAAAAAAACGCACATATATAAGAAATCAGAAGTTTTGATTCTGTGTACACATGATGAGTGAATACGCACTCATCAAATCCCCCACACTAAAACATTGCTAGTCCCTAGCAATCTTTTGAGAAAACTTAATGGATTTGAGTCTCTTTACCAAAAGCCATTACTTCTGGAGTAGCCAAATGTTTTAGTTCAAGTAAGAACCATGGTACACCGATAACCATATGATTTTGAGCAAATCACCAGCTTTCAACGGTTTTGATTTGTCTTTACCAGAAGCCGTTTGCTTCTGGACTAGCCAACTCTTAGATAAATTATCAATATTATCTTTGGTGAGTTGATTACCAATTATGGATTTCCAACTGCCTTTACCACAAGCCATAAACTTGCGGGCTAGCCAACTCTTCACTAATTAAAGATATGGTGAGCTGAACACCATACAATTTTGGGCAAATTGCAAGCCGTCAACGGGTTTGAGATATCTTTACCAAGAGCCGTTTGCTCCTGGATTAGCCAATCCTTTTGTTTTTAGACAAGGCGGACTGATAACCGTAATCTGAGTAAGTGCAAAACACTTACTCCAAAAAAAAATTTTGGCCAAAAACGGGGGAATTGGGTGGTAAAACATAAGATAAAATTCGCGAGAATCCCCCCCCCCCCCCCACACTAGAAATGAATATTGCCCTCAATATTCAAAGTACCAGCGGTTATGCCGAAACTGAGAACGTAAAGGGAAATACTATGGCCATTATTTGATTTTTTTTTTTTTTTTTTTTTTTTTTTTTTTTTGAAAACCTTTATACAACAGCAGGGGGCAACTCCCCCACACTAGGGTGGTAGAAAGTAGAAAGAAATCATAAATACGGGTGAAAACCCATATAGTGTGCTACTGTTTTTGATTCCCGAGTCGCTAGCTTGACTCGATCCCCGCATTCATTGGTTCATGGGGAAAGTTTGTAGATCCGGGACAACCAAGGATGGTATGTCCCCTCCAAAATAATGTTTCAATCTATGTCCATTCACCTTGAAGTTTGGTCCGTCGGTTTGAGATAACTCGACGGTGCCATATGGAAAAACTTTGGCAATGGTGAATGGACCGGTCCAACGGGTCTTAAGTTTCCCCGAGAAGATTTTCAATCTAGAATTGAAAAGAAGGACTCGGTCACCAACGTTGAAAACGCGGTTCTTAATCTTTGAGTCATGGATCTTCTTTGTCTTTTCCTTGTAAATCAACGAGTTCTCGTAGGCTTGATCACGGAGTTCATTTAATTCATTGAGTTGAACTTTCCGGTGATCACCCGCGGACTTAAGGTCAAAATTGGTATGCTTCAAGGCCCAATAGGCTTTGTGCTCGAGCTCGATCGGGAGATGACACGCCTTTCCGTACACAAGCTTGTAAGGAGTACACCCGATGGGTGTTTTGTAAGCGGTGCGGAAGGCCCAAAGTGCATCTTCAAGTTTGTCCGACCAAGAGGCACGGTTTTCACCTACGGTCCTCTCCAAGATTCTTTTCAAACCACGATTCGAAACTTCCACTTGCCCACTAGTTTGGGGGTGATACGCGGTAGAGAGACGGTGAGTGACACCGTACTTAAGCATGACTTTTGCGAATTGGTCGTTGCAAAAGTGCGTACCGCGATCACTAATGATGGCACGGGGAGTTCCGAAACGGGTAAAGAGAGACTTTAAAAACTTCACAACTACTCGGGCGTCGTTGGTGGGGAGCGCTTTCGCTTCCACCCATTTAGACAAGTAATCGACCGCCACGAGTATATACTTGTTCCCTCGAGAAGACGGGAACGGACCCATAAAGTCAATGCCCCATACGTCAAAGATCTTGCACACTTGAATGGCATTTTGAGGCATTTCATCTCTTTTATAGATGTTGCTATGACGTTGGCAAGAGTCGCAAGATTTGACGAGGTCATGGGCATCTTTGTAAATCGTGGGCCAATAGAAACCGGAGTCAAACACCTTTTTAGCGGTGTAGTTCGGGCCATGATGTCCCCCCGTGGGTCCATGATGACAAGCCTTGAGAATTTCATTGGCTTCTTGGCCGTGAACACACCGTCGGATGACTTGATCCGCACAAACCTTAAACAAGAAGGGGTCGTCCTAGAAATAATGCTTAACATCTTTGAAAAATTTATTCTTTTGTTGGGATGACATCCCTTTCACAACAAAGTTACCCGCATGATAGTTTGCAAAGTCGGCAAACCATGGGGTACTCGAATGATGAGATACCACATTAAGAGTCTCGAGAGGAAACGTTTCATTAATTTCCTTTTTCTCGAGCACACCTTGATGTGGATTTTCAAGACGAGAGAGATGATCAGCCGCTAGGTTCTCCGCTCCTTTTTTTATCACGGATAGTGATATCAAATTCTTGTAGGAGGAGAACCCATCGGAGCAACCTCGGCTTTGCATCTTGCTTAGCAAAGAGATATTTAAGAGCCGAGTGATCCGTATACACTATGCTTTTGGACAAGATCAAGTATGGCCGAAACTTCTCGAAAGCATACACCACGGCTAGTAATTCTTTCTCCGTCGTAGTGTAATGTGCTTGAGCTTCGGTCAAAGTTTTGCTAGCATAATGTATAGGCTGGAAATGTTTTGATTTTCGTTGCCCCAAAACGGCACCTATGGCGAAATCACTTGCATCGCACATAAGCTCAAATGGTAATTCCCAATCGGGGGCAACTAGAATTGGTGCTTCCGTGAGCTTCTTCTTAAGAGTTTGAAAAGCTTCAACGCACTCACTAGAGAAGATGAAAGGAGTATCCTTTTCAAGAAGTCGGGTCATAGGCCGGGATATCTTTGAGAAGTCTTGAATGAAACGACGATAAAATCCGGCATGACCAAGGAAACTTCTAACTCCTTTGACGGTTGTGGGAGGAGGTAATTTCGAAATGACATCGACTTTAGCTTTTTCAACCTCAATCCCGCTCTTAGAAATCTTATGGCCAAGGAAAATTCCTTCCTTAACCATAAAGTGACATTTCTCCCAATTTAGACTAAGATTCGTGTTTTCACAATGTTCAAGCATCTTGTCCAAATGGGAGAGACATGTTTGAAAAGAATCCCCAAAGACCGAAAAATCATTCATAAAGACTTCCATAGTCTTTTCGATCATGTCATGGAAAATGGCCATCATACACCTTTGGAACGTACCGGGAGCATTACACAAGCCGAAAGGCATGCGTCAGTAAGCAAATGTTCCATAAGGACAAGTGAATGTGGTCTTTTCTTGATCTTGTGGGTCAATGGGAATTTGGAAGTAACCCGAGAAACCATCGAGAAAACAATAGTATTCGTTTCCCGCTAATCTCTCAAGCATTTGATCCATGAAAGGTAATGGAAAGTGGTCTTTACGGGTGGCTTCATTTAACTTTCGATAGTCTATGCAAACACGCCATCCCGTAACCAATCGAGTAGGAATCAACTCGTTTTCATCATTTTCAACAACGGTAATGCCACCTTTTTTGGGCACACAATGAACGGGGCTAACCCAAGGACTATCCGAGATAGGGTAAATCAATCCGGCATCGAGAAGTTTTATGACTTCCGCTTTGATAACCTCATGAATTTTAGGATTCACCCTTCTTTGGTGTTGAACCGCCGGTTTGAAGTCATCTTCCATGAGAATTTTGTGAGTACAAAATCTCGGGTCAATACCCTTGATGTCGGAAAGGTTCCAAGCGATGGCTCGCTTGTGTGACTTCAAAACCTTTATGAGAGCGGCTTTTTCATCCTCACTCAAGTCTTTAGCAATAATGACGGGTGATTTATTGTCATCCTCCAAAAATGCATACTCGAGATGAGGTGGTAAGTCCTTAAGTTCAACCTCGGGAGGATCATTAGATTTTTCAATCGTTTTGATTTCCTCTTTATGAAGTTCTTGAGGAGGGAGAGATGAAGGATCTTCATTGAGCAACCTTTCGATAAGAAGTATATCTCCCTCAATGTCGATGGGAGCGTGATCTATTTCCCATGGAACAGAATCACTAGCCAAGTATGCTTCAATCTCTTCCAAAATGAAGTCACTTCCCTCAAACGGAGTGAGGGGAGGGGAAGAGAGAGCAACGATAGGATCAACCGAAGTGGGATTGCCACTCGAGAATCCAAGAATTTCTTGAGAATACTCCTCCGACACAATGTCAAGGACATCAATTTTGTTGACGGAATTGTCTCCATAATTGGGGGAGTATTTCGTAACTTGATTGAGATTGAAAGTAACGGCTTCCTTGTTCACCCTCAAAGTAATTTCCCCTTCATCAACATCGATCAATGCACGACCCGTTTTTAAGAAGCACCTCCCAAGGATGAGGGGTACTCGGGGATCGGCATCAAATTCGACAACAACAAAGTCGGCGGGGAAATGAAACTTGCCTACTTTCACAAATACATCCTCGGCTATACCTAGCGGACGAGAACTTGTACGGTCCGCAAGCTCGAGGATCATACATGTAGGTGTAAGCGGAGGTAATGAAAGCTTCTTCCACATGGAGTGTGGCATCAAGTTAATGCTAGCGCCAAGATCGGCCAAGGCGGAGCATTGAACTATGCCTTGAAAATCACATGGGATGAGAAATTTTCCGGGGTCTCCTAACTTTTCGGGAAGCTTTTTAAGGATAACCGCCGAACAATTTTCGTTCAAAGAAGTTTTAGCCATTTCGGAAATCTTTTCTTTATTATTCAACAAATTTTTGATTGTTGGACCGAACTTTGGCATTAGAAGAAGAGCGTCCGCGAAACTAATCTCGAAGTGCAAATCTTGAAAGATTTGGACAAGCTTCTCCATTTGTTGACTAGTTTTATCACGGAGTTTTTGGTCATTAAGCCTTGAAGGATAAGGAAGTGAAGGCTTAGGAATGGTCATCGGAACAACGGGTTCCGGAATTGGAGGTAAGACCACCGGAGGTTGGACTTGTGCGGTACTTCGTGGGCTTGAGTTATGCACCTTGTCCTTTGATACCTCGGTTACTTGACTCATTGCTCCTGGTGGAGGAGGCATTGGAGTCGAAGGCCCATCATAAGATTTACCACTTCGGGTGGCAATAGCATTCAATTCACCTTTTGGGTTGGGAATGGTATTACTCGGAAGAGCACCCGAATTTGAAGCTTGATTCTTTTGACTCATGAGACTAGCAATCATGCTTTCAATCTTGCTATGAGATTGATCAATCTTGTTACTAGTAGTTCTAAGCTCGGAAGTGAAATCATTCTTCAAAGTGGTAATTTGATTTTGCATGGACGCCATCTTAGCTTCATTGCTTTTGATGTAATTAGCAATGTCAATGGAAGCTTGAGGAGGTTGGGCATGCACATTTTGTTGAGGAGCTTGGAATCGGTTTTGATTGAAATTTCCTTGATTTTGAAAACCTTGATTTTGATTTTGAAAATTCCGATTCTGACTCTGATTTTGATTGAACTGATTATTTCTATTTTGCACATTTTGATTGTTCTGATTTTGATTAAACCCGGGTGGTCCAAGGAAATTGTTAGAACGATAGCTGAGAAGGTTTCGGTCCCCTTGCGGTTGGTAGGAATTACCTCCCGTATTGTAGGAACCAGAAGCGGCATAAACGCTCTCTTGAGTGAAGCCACCGGAGGCTGGACACTCAAAATAAGGGTGTGGACCACCACAAGTTTCACAACTCTTGTTTACGACATTCACTTGTTGATTGTTATTATTGTGACTCAATTTAAGCACGGCAGTGGATATTTCTTCAATCTTTTTGGTTAGAGTCGTGAATTCCGAAGATGGAAGGGTGGTAGATCTCCTTGACTCACTCCTCTCGGCTGAGGAATCCCAATAATTGTGGTGGGCAGTCATGTTTTCAATGAGATCGTAGCACTCTTCGGGTCGCCTTTTCATAAAGGTACCACCGGCAGCAGCATTGATTGTGTCACGATGTCTCAATGTTAACCCGTTATAGAACGTATCTATTTGGGTGACAAGCAACATGTTGTGGTTCGGACATCGATCAATCGAAAGCTTATAGCGTTCCCATGCCTCAAATAAGGACTCATCGGGATGCTGCCGAAAATTACTGATTTCATTCCGTAGTTTCGTCACCATCGACGGTGGAAAATATTTCGCCAAGAATTTGGAGACCATTTCATCGAAACTATGGATTGAGTTCTTGGGAAGACGATCAAACCATGCGGTGGCATGAAGCGTCAAGGAATATGGAAAGAGGTATAAGCGAAGGGCGTCATCGGTGACCCCATTTTGCTTCATACTTTGGGTGACAGTGAGAAATTTGTCGAGATGCTTGTTGGCATCGTCACCCGGTGATCCGTGAAATTGGCAAAAACTTTGGACTTGTTGAATCATGTGATGCTTAAGTCCAAAATCCGTGGCCTCGATGTTGACCGGGGCAATTGGACCGCCCCGTCCATCCATCGTAGGTTGGCAAAGCTCCTCCATCGTTCGGAGATCGGGAGCTTGATTTTGTGGCCCAGGTTGTTGGACTTGAGGTCCGTTCCCTAGGTTATGTGCCATTGTGATTTGTTCAATGGCACGTATCTCGGGTACGTTTGCTTGGTTACGGTTACGTCTACGAGCTTGAGAGCGAGTGCGCATGCACTTCCAAAAACAACACTTTCAATTAAAACAAGACCGAGGCAAAACAACAGTGAACTTAAACCAATAATCCCACGTGAAATGATCACTTCTATAATTAAAACGCACAAAGGAGCGGAGAAACAGAGGTCAACGCGAAGCTTATTAAAAACCCGTCTCTTTTCAGCCGCAATTTAATGTCAGGCCGTCCTTTACCCCTCTTTTAGTTTGTTAAACCGATAGAAATAAACCAAAACACGAGCGACACAAAGGCAAGTTTTAAATCTTTTGTTCGGGAACTTATAATGATAACACCTCAGTTAAGAATGTTATATTGATTGTGTCTTCTATTTATTTAAAACAACAAGGAAAATCTTTTTGTATTTTTAATCTTTTACATATATATACAAAGAAAAGAAAAATATTTTTGTATTTTGGTATTTTTATAAAAAACAATAACTTCACGAGGAAGGTTCTTCAAGTCACTAATCGCAAAAACTTCACAATATTGTCGCAACACACCTCCCCGGCAGCGGCGCCAAAATTTGATTCGTTGTGAGTGAGTGGTGAAAACAAACACAATATCAATATATCAAATTAACCGTAAAATCCGACAAATCAACCCTTTAGGAAAAAGGTCAACGTGCCAAACCTTACGGGTGTGATAAAAGTGATACCGGAAAAGTGATTTCCCGGGTCGTGTCCCAACGAGGTGTGAATGGAAGGATTCGTTGAGTTTCGTGATTCGAACTTGAATTGGATTTTAATGATTTTTGGATTTGGTTACGTATTCTACAATTTAATGAACGGGAAGGTAATTAAGGCAAGGGAACCCTAATAGACTAAAATTAAACTATCACTAAACATAAGGAATGATAAAACTAAGCTACACTAAGTCCTAGGGTGCAAAAACGCAAAAACGTAAAAACGGTAAAACAACCCGAGCCATAAACGTAAAAGTTTTGCAATTTAAGGGCTACGGGTGTGAAACCAATTTTCCTACGATCTATTCGACTAAAAATAATTTTAGGAAAAAGCGGAATATTTTTTTGACTTTTATAATAATTATTACGAATTAAAAACTATTTTACTCTAATTAAATGATTAAAAATACTAAACTAATTTAGAAAAATCTGAAAATTTCACAAAAACTACTTAAAGTCTAACTGATTCTGAGAAAATTAAAAAAACGAGGTGGTGCTTTGTAAAATAAGCAGGAAATAAGCTAAAAAAGGCTTATAAGCTAAACTGTCACTTGACCCTTATGTATTAAATGTTGCAAAGTCTAACTGAAAAAGTCCCAAGGGCGCAATGGTTGGCATGTGGTGTGTTGAGGTCGTGTGCTTAGGGACCAGGGTTCGAATCCCCTTGGTACCCTTTTTGTGACTTTATTTTTTTTTTCAACTCTTTCTTTTTGCAATTTGAAGATTTGATCAAAATAAGAAACTTTTGTGAAAACTTAAGCTTTGAAACTTTGTTAATAAGCTGTTATAACAGCTTATTAATTGCTGATTTGGACAGGTCTCAAACAAACACCCCTTCTTTAACAGTAAACAACCAAACACCTTTTTCTTTTTAAACTTGGACAGTGAGGTTAAACCATGAACCTTTTGTGAAAACTTTACTTAAAAACTTAACAATAAGCTGATAGAATCAGCTTATTCAAACAGTGAGCAAGATTACAACTACACACCCTTTAAAATCAGTTAACCAAACACCCCTTCAACCTGTTTTAAACTCAAATAAGCCTGAAAAGCAGTTTGAAAATGGATAAACAAGTACTGATGTCAAACAAGCTGGAGCATTCACAATTAAGCTACAATTAAGCAAAGATTAAGGGGAAATCAGTTGGCAAATCAAGTTACTCTAGGAATTCTAATACTAAGCTGGCCTAAAAAAAAGGATCATAAAGTTAACTCTAAATAAGCACTAATTGAAACTTAATGAGCTAAATTCTAAGGTCACTCACTAAACTATATCTAAGTCACCTGTGATCTTCTAAATAAGCTACACAAGCTACAGTAAGCTGAAGAAAGAAAGACAATTGTGCACCTGTTGGTGCAGCAGGCTGCAACAGCCAAGGGACCTGTTTTGAACTTATTTCCAAGCTAAAAAGTAGATCCAAATAGAGAGATAAAGCTGCACAAACAATGTTAAGCTGGCATAGATTCAAGAAAATAAAAGTGATACCCAAAGTTAAGCTGATCAGAGCTTGAAAATAAGCTGAGATCAGCTAACTTTTGGCACTTATTTGACTGATGCAGGTTCTGAGACAGTAAGAAAACAAAGGAAATTGCAGTTCCAACATCCAACTTTAAACAAATTAAATGCTTATTTGATGCACTGAAGTGGACAAAACTGAGTTTGTGACTTAATGACCTAGTAAAAAGAACAAGTTTTGCTTAATTTAGAAACCAAATAAGCACTTGAGTGGGGCCTGAGTCAGCACCCCACTGCTGAACCAATTAGACAGTTAACTATTTCTTTTTTTTCACTGAACTTGCACACAACTTGGTAGACCAATTTCTAATCACCTAATTTACTTAGAACATGAAAAAGACTTTGACTTTGACAAGTCAAACGGGTTAAAAAGTGTTATTGAGACTAAATTCTGCTTAAACCAAACACTCTTTTTCAAAACATTTGACCCCCTTTTCTTTTCTTTTCTGAAAATCAAATAACTTAACTAACAACAAAGATTAATAATCACTAGAAAAAAGAACAAGTTAAATTCAAAGTAGCTTTTTCATTCAAATAAAGTTGAAGATTACAAATCAAAGAAAAACTTAAGCTGAAATATTTCTATTAAAAACTAGGGGTGCCAATGAATGGCTTACAAAGTTCCTATTTATACTAACTAATAAGTCTTCAACTCTTGAGCTTGTGCTTCTCCTGTGAGTGCAAACAAGCAAAGGATTCCACTTGTGCTTCTTTCGTTCAATCTTAGCCTTCCATCAAGTAGGTACAAGAGAGATTTAATCCAAGCCATCCATTGAGTTCTTTTGTAGCTGGGATTGCCATGGTGGCAAGCCTTGGGGAAGGTGGAATAAGATAGTGGGTTGGGGAGTTGTGATGTTTCTGGGTAAAAGCTAGGGCTTCTGGGTATTGTGAAGTGGAGGGAACAAGGGCACAGGAAAAACGTTTTTTATTATTTTTTTCTCTTCTTGTGCTCTGTGTGTGTTTGGGCGGGAAGACAGGGGAGAAGAAGGGTTGTGTTTTGTTTATTCGTTGACCGGGTGGGTTGAGTGGGTTGACCGGGTGGGTTGAGTGGGTTGACCGGGTGTGATGTTGGGTATACATGGATTGGACCAGGTTGTTATATTGGGCCTTGGGGTTAAAAGTAGTTATTGGACTTAAGGATTAAACATGGATACTTTTAATATTAAAGGACCAAAAGTGCCAATACTGAAATTCCAAGGACCCTTCCTGTAATTCTGACAATGTAATCCAAGGACCAATCTTGTGAATCTTAAATAAACCAAGGGTCATTTTTGCCAAAACTGAAATTCCAAGGACTAAACTTGTCAATTTTAAAAAACCAGGGACCAAAACTGTAATTTCTCAAACTTTTGACATTTTTCACCAAAGGACTAATTATGATAACTTATGATTTCAAAAGGACCTTTGGTGACTTTTCTTTTTTAAATATGTGCTCAGGGACTATTTTTGTCAATTTTTGAAAGACGGGGGACTGAAACTGCCAATTATGCAAACTTTGTTCGTTTTTCATTTGTTTTGCATCTGAAACATATAAAACACAATTTTGAGATATTTTTAGTATTTTGATGCATTTCGGAGTGTTTTTAGATGTTTTGCAGTTCAGTTTTGACCTAAAATGATGAGTGAATACGCACTCATCAACACACATACACACAAGTGATAAGATTCGAAACATAAAATAGTTTCCTTTAGTAATATGTTTAAAGCTCAAATGGTAGTTTTTTTAACAGCCAAAATGGAAGATATATAATTGAAGAATTATCGATTTTATTTAAACTTGCAAGAAGCCAGATCGATGAGAAGACTACAAGTTGTTACAAGCAAAATATGCTATTTTTTTGTATTACTTTAGTTAAATTTGCTATGTACAGCATAATACACATCTAACTATTACTAATACATACTAAGCTAGCATGCATTAATGAACCGCACAAATATATCTTCAAAAACGTTTCTGTTCCTATGACTTATGGGTTAGTCAGTCCACGATTATCTGCATTGTCATTGGTTAATTGGTTTTATAACAATCTCCCTGAATAAGCTCATATGACCATATGGTGGGGTTGGTTATTTGTCATGGTTCTCAAATGACCACGGTACGTAAATCAGCCAACTACAAAGTATTGATACATACTGAGAGAAACGTATCTGAAGTTATAGCAATGTATACCATGCTCTGCATGTGTCTCTGTTTACTTATGTGTGTGTATGTGTGTGCGTGCGTGCCTGGATTCTATTAAACGGTAAAAAAATTTAGGTGTAATAGTAATAATATCAGCTTGTAAAAATACATTTATAACTAAAAAATAAGATAATCTAAACCGAAAGTACACAAAGTCCATCACATTATCTGAACAGAAATCCACAACACAATATAGCTAGTTCAAGACTAAGTAGACATATTAAAAAGTAAAATTAGTGACAATAAAAATCAGAAGCCATGAAATTGTTATTTGTTTACCTCAATTATGGCTGCGTCAATAATCAGATTTTTGGCATTGCGGAGTGTCTGGAACAAATCGAGTAGCACTGGAACAAATCTCTCTCTATTGTAATGGGGCTTTAACAAGGAAAGATTTACTTCCTCTAGCTGATCGAAACCCTCAGTGGACAATCTCAGAGAATCAAATGATACAGGAAAACGATCAATAGTACCCTTAACTGATGCGGTCACATACTTAAGTTGAGGCGCAATCACATCGAATACATTTGGAAGCGAGAGTGATTGTGTAATTGCGAGATGAGAAAGTTGTGAAGCATAAATATTGAGAATATTCAAGCCTATCATGCAACACTGATGTAGAGTGAGATCTTTTAGATTAACACACTTTGAAATTAGGTCGAGGCTTTCGTCTCCTTCATCACCTAAACGAATAATTTTCAATATCAAGGTTTCCAGTACTGGAAAATCCCAAGCTAACTTTGGTACGCAACTGGTCTTGCACAGAAGGTAAGACGGAACATTTGTTGCAAGGGTAAAATGTTTCAGAGTGTGAGAACTGAAAAGTTCTTGCGCGAACTGAACGAATTTCTTATTTACCCATTTCACACTTAGTTTCGTAACATTATGCAAGTAATCATAGTTTACACTCTTCTTAACCACAGAGGAAGCGGTTGCAGCTCCTGTGAATGTGAGCTCAATTCCGGAAAGTTTTATATCATTGTTGCGGTGGGTCAAAGTGTCGTTCACAAATTCAGAAAAGATAGACTATGAACGAAATGCACTACAATTGAAGTTCAGATGGGGTAATTCAGTCCAAACATGCTCCCATTTATGAGACAATGAGCTAGTCCGAACAGCACATTTCATGTCGAGAAAAGACAGAACATGAACCATAATATCTTCTGGAAGGTAGCTTATTCTATCTTCTTCTTCTTGTTCAGTGATACTTGGTTTATCATGAACCTTATCCATTTGATCTTGTGACATGCAAAAACAACCTCTTGATGTGACTTGAATACAAAGTTTATTCTTTAGGTCCTGGTTTTGGCTGTGAAACACCTGGATTTGTTTCATTTTATATCAGTAGAATACAATTAATAAAATAATAGTAACTAACCCTTACAATGAAAACGAAATTGGCAAAGCCGTGGTACATAAAGTATCTGGATAAAGAAAGAATTGAAAAAAATGAATGGATCTAAAAACCACACGGATTTATTATGCAGCATTCAAGTCAGAAAGCTATTGCAGCATTCGGCATTCAAAACGCATCTGAGTAGATAAGTTCCAAACCAACCAAAAAAAACATATTATGCAGTGCTACTTAAACCCTCTACTATACGTTACACGCCTCTAATTATTTTGTTACTGTGCTTTGGTTTTCCATTTTGTTCTTAGCTCAGTATACTTCTTGAAGAAAACTTTTAACTGCGCGCTTATCCCCAATTTTCAAATGTTGAAAGCAAATCATTTTATACAGTAACCCCAAGCTAAGACGACGACACAAAAGTACTATACTATTCTTGATCAGACTATAGATGAGCTAGAAGTATATAAAACTCAATATCAGATCGAATTGATTGCTACCTAGATATTATACCAGCCTTTAAAAAAAAAAACCTAGATATTATACCAACCTAGAGATCGAGCCTTTTTACATAAATTTGGGGTTTCATGAAAAAAGATTCTATGATCAGCATAGTAACTTTTTTCTTGATGATAAAAAATTTAATTAATTTTCTTCAATATCTAGCGCGCGACGTTAGAGATTCCAAGGCTCCCAACAAACCGGAAAGAAAACCCCGAAAATTATGGACAAGAAAAGTTTTAACAATAAAATCACAAACTCTAAACAACACAAGACAACTCCTCCCCCAACAGATTTTTTTTAAATAACAAGAAACAGCTTAAACGTTACCCTAAAAAATCAAAATGAAATGATTATAAAATCTTATACAATGTATGCCCCTTGCCTGCCAAGACGGTGACACACAAGTATTCTATCAAAAACGAACTAGAGACAAGCTATAAACACTTAAGATCAGAATTGATTGGTTCCTGGAAAATAAAACAACCTGGATTTGTAAATAAAATTAGGGTTTCATGGAAAATAAAACAACCTGGAGATTATGTCTTTGTAAATAAAATTAGGGTTTCATGGAAAATAAATAATTGATCAACATATATTGTAACTCTAGCTTTTCTTGTGCCTCAAAATTTAATCAATCTGCAAGCAAAAACGAAAAATCAAAAGCAAGAAACGCTTTTAACAATAAAATCACAGTTTCTAACGACACAAGACAACTCTCATAACATTAAAAAATAGTAATAATTGATCAAATGTCACCAAAACATGATTTTACAATCTTTAAATTTTATATACGAATGATATGAAAAAGTAGATCAAAGATTCAAGTGATCGATGATACATAAAATGCATATGTAATTTGTTTGAATACCTTATGAATTGACTTTAATTAGCGGTGAAGAAAATGTAGATGGTCGAACTAGTTAGGGAGAATTGGGGGATCGGATGTGTGATACGAATGGGATTTGTAAAACTATTTCAGTGATGTCCTTTTGTTGATTGTCAATCAAGTTTGAGTGCCACTTGTATGATAATGTTTGTCTGACTAGAATTTTGTTGATGTTCCATTTGTAAGAAAATGAGTTGGAACACGTGGCTTAAATGTTTGAAGGTTAGAATTAGAGGACAATTTTACATACTATACTCTTTTCACATACGAATGACTCATCTACACTCTTTATTTAAAAGATCAATCGTTGATATTAAAAGCAATTTAATATTTTATCAATTTTTTATAATATTTCTTAAACCGTTAATCGCTAATCGAAAATAATTAAAACATCGCGACAGGTATTTAATTATTTTCTATAAACTGACATTTTGATATACTTTCGACAAAAAAAAAATCGTTTTTCTCACGTTTTTTCATATTTTTTTTGTATTTTTCATATTTTTTTCATGACTGAAGTTTGCATAAAAAAATCACAATGTGATTTAAACAATAATTTGAATATTTTAATAACATCATATGTGATATCAGTGTTAAATCACATATGATATGTAATGTCACATGTGTTATTAGTATTAAATCATATATGATATTGCATATCATATGTGATTTAATACTAATATCAGATGTGATATTATTAGAATATTTAAATCAGTGTTTAATCACATGTATTCTTTCATGCAAATTTCAGTAAAGAAAAATAAAATGAAAAAACATTAAAAAGAGTGAAAAATACGAAGAAAAAAATCGAAAGTATATCAAAGTGCCTATCTATAGAAAGATAATTAAATACTAGTTGTAATGTATATTTTTTTTCGCTTAACAATTAACTGTTTGAAAGATATTAATATATGAAGAAAAAAAAAATGTGAAAGTGGGTTTTTTAAATTGTTTGATTAATCTCATCCATTAAATCAAATAAAGATGGACCATGATGATTGATCCCTTGATATGTAAATGATATTAAATCCTAGAATTATGTTTAGCTTTACGTTCGTGGGAAAACGAGGTTGTGTGTATTCGGCTTGAATTTACAAATCTATACAACATAAAGTTGAGATCAATGTTGAAACAAAATTATTTAAGTATACGATGAACCAATCTTAGCCACTTATTTTTTCATCAAAATAAATACATAAATAATTAAATAACCTACTTTCCACATCTTTTTTAAAAATAAAATATCTTGCAAACGGTAAATCGTCAAGTGAAAAAAAATACACCATTGCGACGAGTATTTTTTATCTTTCAGTAAATGGGCACTTCGATATACTTTGGACGAACTCTTTTTTTCGATTTTTTTCAGATACGTCTAAAAAAATCACATGTGACTTGTATCACAAATCACATGCGATTTCATAAATCACATGTGATTTTTTCAGACGTAACTGAAAAAAAAACGTCGTAAGTATATATAAGTGTCACTCTATAGAAAAATAATTTAATTCTCTTCGCGATGGTATGATTCGTTTTGCATAACGATAAACGGTTTGAGAGATATTTAATTTTTTTTAAAAAGGGTGAAAGTTTATTATTATTTTTTATTTTTTTTTTTTATGAAAAAATAGATGGTCATGATTGTTTCATTAGATATTTAGAGAATGTTGAATCAAATCGAACTTTTCTCATACAACATATACATTGAAAACATTAAGTTATTTTACTTCTACTTATTTTCTTATATGCTAAAGGATTAATCATAACCATACAAATTATTTAATCTAATAGACCGGATCATATATTAAAAACATTAACTTTCACCTCTTGCACCCTTATTTTTTTAATTACAACCCACTTTCACCTCTTTTTCAAAAACAAAATACAATTATAAACCGTTAACCTATATAAATTAAATCATCGTAACGAGCATTTAATCATTTTTCTATAGAGGGCACTTTCATATACTTCCGACAATTTTTTTTTCTCGGTGCAGTATTTTGCATAATATATCACATGCGATATAACACTAATCTATAAGTTTAAGCACTCAACATGCTTTCGTAAAACGGGCATAAATATTTTTGAATTTAATTACTTAAATAGACAAAAAGAACCAGGAATTTCACATCCTTTCCACTAAACTTTCTATAAAAACATGACTCAAAATCACTTTAGATCAAGCCAAATTGTTTTATCCTCTCACCAAAGCAGTGATACTTGTTTTAAACCATAAATAGACACTCTTTTACTTACGGTTCACACTTATTTTAGACAAATATAATATAAAAGATTATTGATGATAGTAACAAGATACAAAAAGTAACTTAATAAGATTTATATTTATAAATTTATTTATTAAGATTATACAATTACCTTTTTTTATTTTGATATGGTGAAAACATATCTATTAGAAAATATTATATTTTGTCATTATAAGGTGTACCTTTTTGGCATATAAAAATGTAATTAAATTTTTTAAAATATTTATTAACTACTTGTGAATATAAATCCCAGGCCCGGATTTGGACATGTGCGGCATAGGCAACCGCACAGGGCCTCCATTTTTTGAGGGCCTCCAATTTCTATAACTTCAGTATAGGTATAGAATCAGTTTTGGTGGATTTAATAGTGTTAGCATATGGTTTAAGAAGGAAAAGAGAAGATTATTATTATTGAAAAAAGAAAAAAAAAAACTTGAACCTGCATGTTAATGGAAGAAAGTAGAAAACTGATAAGATCTGTGGGTTTTGGTGGAGAAGACAATCTGATGTATTTTTTGTGGGTCCTTCAAATTTAAATTTATCTTTTACCACTGTTAGTTTTCAAAGTTCTAATATAACCCTTGTTTTTATATTTTGACACAAAAGCCTTTAACCCAATGTATTTAATTCAATATCTCTTTGAAAAGTTTATAGTAACAATTAAATCTTCACACAGAAAAATATTTTCCAGTGTCAAAATAAATATGCGACATCATACTTTATAAAAGTTAAAAATGCTGTAATATTTTGGAAGTTAATGGTTCGTTACATCTAGAAGAAGAAAAATGCATTTGAACAAGATTAACCGATTGTTATTTGATTGATACCAATGAGTAAGGAATGGTAAAATTACCGTTTGCTAATTTTATAAATATTTTGACTTCTGTAGTTAAAGGGCCTCTTTAGAGACTATAGCACAGGGCCTTCAAATTTCACGGGACGGCCCTGATAAATCCTACCAACCATTTTGACCTTCTATTACCATAATATCAATCAATACCGACTCTATAATATCGCAAAACCGCACGGTAAATTATATGAATTATTTGTGCCATTGGTCGCTAAAAGGTTTAAAGTACAGGGTACCCGCGGCGGGTACCCTATCTGTTAATAAAAGAGCGCACTCAATATAGAATTAATACAAGCAAAACAAGCAGATATTTGAACAAAGGCCTTGATAATCTCAAGTTATATAACAAGATTTTACTTCAACATCTAAAATACACAAGGAATTTACAAAACGACCGGTAACACGACAATCATAGTCAAGTACTCATGAAAGCTCGCAGAAGATGGAACGGACATGTTGTTTTCTCCTGAGTAGGCATGGCTTCAGGATGCATGTGGGAATCTGAAAATATTGTAATAGTCAGGAAGCAAACGTATAGCAAGCTGACAACATTGGGAGTATTGGTTCTCATAATTTATTATTTACGCAAGTTAACATTATCACAATGTGGCTGTTTACATAAATCAGACAAGAAACCTCTATAAGTCACGTAAAATATACCTTAACTTGGATGGCTCTTGTTGTCGTTTTTCTGCCTTTAACTTCCGAGCCTTATTAGCCATTGTCACTGTATCCACCCGGTCCCTTGATCTCTTGAGTTGCTCCTTAATTAGAAGAAAAATAATTATTCAAGATAATTGTATTATTGTCCATGGTCAAAAGGCATACTATTGCAATCAGGAAATTTGGATGTATTACTACGATATAATGTAACTATTCCAGAAAGCACAAAGGAGTGATGAGCAAGAATATTGAGGTAAATACATAGATTACGTCATGTAAAATACCTGATCAGGTAAATCCTTGATGAATGTAACATCAGGAGAGTTCTCAAGCAGATAGTTACTGACTTGAGTAAGCATCGAAGCTACATACTCTTTTTGATTCAGTGGGGTCATATTTATCTTCAAAGAGTTCAACTCATTGAATGGAGAGCGTTCAAATGACAGTCTATTGGGGGACAGTGAAAGTGTCTTGATACATGATACAAAATAACGCACATATATAAGAAATTACGTAGAACTTTTGATTCTGTGTACACACATACACACAAGTGATAAGATTCGAAACATAAATTAGTTTCGTTTAGTAATAAGTTTTAAGCTCAAATGGTAGTTTTGTTAACAGCCAAAATGGAAGATATATCATTGAAGAACTATCGATTTTATATAAACTTGCAAGAAGCCAGATCGATGAGAAGATTACAAGTTGTTACAAGCAAAATATGCTATTTTTGTATTACTGTATTAAAATATGCTATGTACAGCATAATACACAACTAACTATTACTAATACATACTAAGCTAGCATACATTAATGAACCCGCACAGATATATCTTCAAAAAAGCTTCTGTTCCTATGACTTATGGGTTAGTCAGTCCACGATTATCTGCATTGTAATTGGTTAATTGGTTTTATAACAATCTCCCTGAATAAGCTCACATGACCATATGGTGGGGTTGGTTATTTGTCATGCATGGTTCTCAAATGACCACAGTACTTAAATCAGCCAACTACAAAATATTGATACATACTGAGAGAAACGTATCTGAAGATATAGCAATATATAGCATGCTCTGCACGTGTCTCTGTTTACTTATGTGTGTGTATGTGTGCGCATGCGTGCCTGGATTCTATTAAACGGTAAAAATATTTAGGTGTGATAGTAATAATATCAGCTTGTCAAAATACATTTACAGCTAATTTAAAGTGTCTACTTAACTGAAAAGTAAGATAATCTAAACCGAAAGTACACTAAGTCCATCACATTATCTGAACAGAAATCCCCAACACAATTAATATAGCTAGTTCAAGACTAAGTAGACATATCAAAAAGTAAAATTAGTGACAATAAAAATCAGAAACCCTGAAACTGTTATTTGTTTACCTCAATTATGGCTGTATCAATAATCATAGTTTTGGCACTGCGGAGTGTCTGAAACAAATCCAGTAGCACTGGAACAAATCTCTCTCTATTGTAATGGGGCTTTAACAAGGAAAGATTTACTTCCTCTAGATGATCGAAACCCTCAGTGGACAATCTCAGTGAATCAAATGATACAGGAAAACGATCAATAGTACTCTTAACTGATGAGGTCACATACTTAAGTTGAGGCGCTATCACATCGAATACATTTGGAAGCGAGATTGATTGTGTAATAGCGAGATGAGAAAGTTGTGAAGCATAAATATTGAGAATATTCAAGCCTATCATTCAACACTGATGTAGAGTGAGATCTTTTAGATTAACACACTTTGAAAAGAGGTCGAGGCTTTCGTCTCCTTCATCACCTAAACGAATATTTTTCAATATCAAGGTTTCCAGTACTGGAAAATCCCAAGCTAACTTTGGTACGCAACTGGTCTTGCACAGAAGGTAAGACGGAACATTTGTTGCAAGGGTAAAATGTTTCAGAGTGTGAGAACTGAAAAGTTCTTGCGGGAACTGAATGAATTTCTTAGTTACCCATTTCACACTTAGGTGTCGTTTGTTTTTTCAGAGCTTTTACCTCTTCATCTGCAAACCATGTCTGCAAAAGAAGAGGTGCATTTAAGCTCTTCATTTGCAAGAAGAAAACCGTTTGTTTTTTGTAGTATTGAAGTACTTCTTTCCTTTTTCTTCTTTTTCTTTTTCTTTTTTCTTTTTCACTAGTATTTTTTGTGCTATTGAAGTAACCTTTTTTTCTTTTTTCTTTTTCACTAGTTTTTTGTGCTATTGAGTGCAAAACAAGCAATCGCTTAAAATACGAAGTATTAAAAACAATACATAATGGTTCAAAATATACCAATATCGACCGTTTTTTGTGCTATAAACCATTTTGTCATATGGGTCAAATGGATCATTGGTTTTCTTACGTTTTGGTTTTTTTTTTACGTTTTTCACCGTTTTTAACATTTTCGTATGTTGTTTACGTCTTCGTCTGTTTTTTTAATTTTTCGACCCATTTTTTAAGTTTTTATTCGTTCTTATAATTATTTGTCTGTTTTTTACGTTTTCGTATGTTTTTTACGTTTTCACTGGTTTTTTTACGTTTTAGTCTGTTTTCGTCCGTTTTTTACGTTTTCGTCTGTTTTTTACGTTTTCATCTCTTTTTTACGTTTTTGTCTGTTTTTTACGCTTTCATCTGTTTTTAACGTTTCCACCATTTTTTTACATTTTCATCTGTTTCTTTACTTTTTTTAAACGTTTTTGTCTTTTTTTTTTTACGTTTTCCGCCATTTTCTATGTTTTCGTCTGTTTTTAACATCTTTATCCGGTCTTTTACATTTTAGACCACTTTCTTACGTTTTCGTCTGGTTTTTAACGTTTTCGTCTGTTTTATTTTACGTTTTCATATCTTTTTTACGTTTTCGTTTGTTTTTTACGTTTTCGTATGTTTTTTTACGTTTTTGTATGTTTTTACATTTTCTCCCGTTTTTTACGTTTTAGTTCGTTTTCTTACGTTTTCGTCCTTTTTTTTACGTTTTCGTCCGTTTTTTTTATTTTTTTTACGTTTTCGTCTGTTTTTTAAGTTTTCGATCGTTTTTTACGTTTTCGTCTTTTTTACGTTTTCGACCGTTTTTTTACGTTTTCGTCTGTTTTTTTATGTTTTCGTCTGTTTTCGTCTGTTTTTATCCGTTTTCGTCGGTTTTCTTACATTATCTTACGTTTGGTTAGGTAAGATAAAATAAAGTACAAAAAACTTATAAGATTATATGAAAACGAATGAAAACGTAAAATAAACAGACGAAAATATAAAAAATAGACCAAAACGTAAAAACGAACAAAAGCGTACAAAAATGGATGCAAACGTAAAAAATGGACGAAAATGTAAAAAAGCGGTAGAAAACGTAAGAAAACATAAAAAACAGACGAAAAAGTAAAAAAAATTGGTGAAAACGTAAGGAAACGGACGAAAACGTAAGAAAATTGACGAAAACGTAAAAAAAAATGGCAGAAAACGTAAAAAAAGGGCGAAACGAACGAAAAAAACCGACGAAAACATAAAAAACGGACGAAAACGTAAAATAACAGCGAAAACGTAAGAAAATGGACAAAAACGTAAGAAAACGGACGAAAACGTAAAAAAAACTGATGAAAATGTACAAAAACGTAAGAAAACAGGTGAAAACGGACAAAAACGTAAAAAAACGGACGAAACGTAAGAAAACGGACGAAAACGTAAGAAAACGGACGAAAACGTAAGAAAACGGGTGAAAACGTAAAAAAACGGACGAAAACGTAAAAAATGGCGAAAACGTAAAAAAAAGAGGTGAAGACGTAAAAAAACGGACGAAAACGTAAAAAACGGACGAAAACGTAAAAAGACAGACGAAACGTAAAAGAGATGTAACATATTGAGAAAGAGATGTAGGGGTTGTGAAAGAAGAGGTAAGAAGTGAAAGATAATGTCTGAAATTTAGAAGAGGAAAGAAGTTAAAAGAAGCACTTATGTCTGCAAAAAAACAAACATAAACCTCTTCTCTCCTGCAGACAAAAGAAGTGAAAAGAGGAAATCATTGCTTATTGAGAAAAAACAAACGACACCTAAGTCAGCCTCATCTAGCTCATCAAAATTAAAATCCACCAACAAACCCAAGCAGAAGTGTGAGCTGTGTCATTACACTAGTCATACCACTGACAACTGCTATAGAATCCTTTATTGTATGATCTGCAATAAGGATGATCACAGAACTGCAGACCACTTACAGTATGTAAGCTCTGTCAGTAAAGCAAACTATACCAAAGTTGGTCATCAGTATGCTTCATCCTCCAAAACAGCTCTCAAGAATAGAGCAAAACCTTTTCCTCTTTGCCCTCACTGTGGGTTTAATGATCATCATCAGGATGACTGTCTCATGAACACATGCTGTGATATATATGGAAATCCAGCTCATGAGACATCCCAACATGACAGTGTCATTCATGCAAGGAGAAGTACAAAACAACCCAAAATCACTGAGTCTTCCTCAGTCTCTAAATGCAAAACCTGTGGTAGCACAATGCACTCAACCACTGACCATGAGTCGATTGAAAAATTCAAAGAGACCTTGAGACCCAAGCCCACTAGCAAGTGGGTCACTAAGAGAAACTAATTCAGTTTACTACTTGTGCAGAGACACGCCAGGGAGGCTATTTGACATCTAGACAGTGGTTGCTCAAGAAGCATGACTGGTGTGAAGGAGTATCTGCACAAGTATGTAAAGGAACCAGGACCCAAGGTAGTATTTGGTGATAACTCATCATGTCCCACTGAAGGTTATGGTTCAGTAAACTGCAATGGAATAGTTTTCTCTAGAATTGCTTATGTCAATGGTCTCAAATACAATCTCATCAGTGTCAGTCAACTATGTGATGCTAAGTACATTGTGCAATTCAATGACAAACAAGGTACCATTTTCAATGCCAATAAAGAAGTTGTTTTGATAGTTCCTAGAAGAGATGGTGTTTATGTCTTAGACATGTCTACTCTTTCTCAAGATGGAACCTGTCTCTTTGCCAAAGCCACTGAATCTATCAACTGGCTGTGGCACAAGAGACTCTCTCACTTAAACTTCAAAAATATCAACAACCTGGCAAAACAAAACTAGGTCCTTGGCTTACCATCACTAGTTTTTGCAAAAGACAAACCATGCTCTGCCTGTAAAAAAGGTAAACACCACAGAGCATCTTTCAAAACCAAACAAAATTTCTCCATCAAAAGCTGCCTTCACCTCCTGCATATGGATCTCTTTGGACCTGTCAGTCCCAGATCAATCCAGCATGAGAAGTATACACTTGTCATTGTTGATGAGTTTTCAAGATACACTTAGGTATACTTTCTTTCCAAAAAGAGTCAGGCAGCTGATACAATAATGTCATTCATCAGAAAAATTGAAAACCAGAATGACATTACTGTTAAACAAATCAGAAATGACAATGGTACTGAGTTCAGAAATCAAGAGCTTGAAAGCTTCTGTGATGAAAAAGGAATTTCTCTAAATTTCTCATCTTCTTATACCCTGAACAAAATGGGGTTGCTGAAAGGAAAAACAGAACTCTCATTGAGGCAGCAAGAACCATGTTAAATGGCTCAGCCCTCTCAAAGCATTTCTGGACTGAAGCAGTCAAAACTGCCTGTTACACTCAAAACAGGTCAATCATTGTCAAAAGACATAATAAAACCCCATATGAGACTTTCAAAGGTAGACTTCCTGACATCAGCTACTTTCATGTGTTTGGGTGTCCTGTGTTTATTCATAACCACAAGGATCACCTAGGCAAGTTTGATGAAAAAGCTGATGATGGATACTTCTTAGGCTACTCACTGATCTCCAAAGCCTTCAGGGTGTTTAACACCAGAAGACAACAAGTTGAGGAAACCTTTCATGTCACCTTTGATGAAATTACAGAAAGCATCAGGTTCACCAATACCTCAGTGGAGGAAATAGGAATTGATGACTCATCAAGATATCCTCCTGATGAGTTCGACATTGAAATCATTTCCTCATATCAAGCTGATTCTGATATCTCATATTATGTCTTACCTCACAACCTACCCCAACCAACCATCAGTGAATTCATTGATAATCAATCAGTCCCTGCTGGGATAGGCAACACTGATCCAAATGATCCGGTACCTGCGATTCATGAAACCCAACCTGAACAAGACATCTCAACAGATGTTCTTAATGATTATGTGGCTAATGTTACCAGAACTCACTCCTGAGTCTCCAGTGACCTCCTCAAGTTCAGATCCTATACCACAAAGTAAGTGGACGGGATCTCAGGACATTGAGCTTGTAAACATCATTGTTGAACCCACTGAGGGCATGCTCACTAAAGCATGGCTGCTAATTTAACTGCAGCTTCAGCCAATGAATGTCTATATGCTGATTACCTATCAGATATAGAACCCAAAAGTGTCACTGTGGCTCTAAAACACCCAAGTTGGGTTCAGGCTATGCAAGAAGAACTGCAACAGTTTGATAAAAACAAGGTCATGACCTTGATCAAATGTCCTCAGGATGCAGTAGTCATAGGAATGAAGTGGGTTTTCAGAAACAAAACTGATGAAAACGGCACTGTCATTAAAAACAAAGCCAGACTTGTAGCCAAAGGTTACAGTCAACAAGAAGGCATTGACTATGATGAGACATTTGCTCCTGTTGCAAGAATGGAAGCCATCAGGATCTTCCTTGCATATGCAACATACATGAACTTCAGGGTCTACCAAATGGATGTTAAAAGTGCATTCTTAAATGGTGATCTCAAGGAAGATGTGTATGTTCAGCAACCTCCAGGCTTTGAGAGTAGTGAATTCCCTGACTATGTCTGCAAGCTTGACAAAACCCTTTATGGACGGCATGGTATGAAACTCTCTCAGCCTTCCTGATACAAAACAAGTTTGTCAGAGGAAAGATAGACAACACACTGTTTGTCTATAGAACACAGCAGGATGTGATACTGGTCCAAGTGTATGTTGATGACATCATCTTTGGCTCAACAAACTACAAACTTTGCAAACAGTTTGAAAAACTGATGACAAAGAAGTTTGAAATGAGCATGATGGGTGAACTCACATACTTCCTTGGACTACAAATCAGGCAAACTGATAAAGGAATATCCATCAGTCAAGAGACATACACCAGAAATCTCTTGAAGAAATATGAGATATCTGACTGTGCCTCAGTGAAGACTCCAATGGTCCCACCTAACAACCTTGGACCTGATCTCACTGGCAAATCAGTCAATCAAACTCATTTCAGAGGGATTGTAGGCTCACTGATGTATCTAACTGCTTCTAGACCAGACATCCAATTCTCAGTCTGTCTAATAGCAAGATATCAGTCTAATCCTAAAGAATCCCATCTCACTGCAGCCAAGAGAATTCTAAAATACCTGAAGGGAACTCCAAGCCTTGGACTTTACTATCCAAAGTGCTCAGGGTTTGACCTCAAAGGGTATTCTGACTCTGATTATGCTGGCTGTAACATGGACAGGAAAAGTACCTCAGGGTCCTGTCAATTTCTTAGAGGAAAGCTGGTTTGTTGGAGTGCTAAAAAGCAACAATCAGTGGCTATGTCTTCAGCAGAAGCTGAGTATGTAGCTGCAGCAGGATGTTGTGCCAATGTATTATGGATGAAAAGTCAACTCAGTGACTATGACATCCATTACAAAATGGTACCCATCTTCTGTGATAACACCAGTGCTATTGCAATCTCCAACAACCCTGTCCTCCACCAAAGAACCAAACACATTGATATCAGATATCACTTCATCAGAGATCACATAATGAAAGGAGACATAGAACTTCATTTCATCCCTACTGAATATCAACTTGCTGATATCTTCACCAAACCCTAGGATGAACCTACCTTCAGGAGACTGAAAGCTGAATTGGGAATGCTTGACATTGAAAGTCATGCATCTGAAAACCAATCTCAGTAAGTTCTCTGAAATGGTTCCTCCTCCCTGAACGAAACCCACATAACATCCTCTCACTGAATGAGTAAGACTCATTCAGGGACCCTGACAGTTGATATTGAGCATTGAATGAGTAACTAAATGATCCAAGTATCAGTTACTTAAATGTCCTAGGTTGGTAACTATGCCAATTTAATATATGAATATATGTCTTACTGTCAGGGGTCTCCTCACTTACCTCATCCCACTTGGCATTAAATGCCTTCTCTCACATAAAATATCCCATGGAAGAAAAGAAGAAGAAAGTTGAAGCCCTCAGGCAAAGCAGAATTGAGCACTAAAACTGGATGATGACAAGCCGAAGGCTGCCTGAAAAGATCGCAGATGTCAAAATCATCCCCAGATCCAAACCACTGGCAATGAACGTCTACAGGGGGTTGATAAAAGACATTTCGAAGTTCAGGATCCCCTAAAATTCACTGACTTTGGGATCACTGAACTCGATGAACTCGGTCCAATAATAGAAAAGAAGCAAAATGCGGTGGTTAAGGAGCTGATGAAGATGCTCAGTAAAAGATATGAAAGACTGAGGGATGCACCAGCACAACTGGGAATTCAGCCTGCCTTAACTGCACCTCAAGGATCTCAACCATAATCATCCACTGGCAAAAGGAAAAGGGTTGAGTTCCAGCCTGAGATAAAAGTGCATGGATTCGAATGCAACAGGGAACTGCCAGAAGGTATTAAGTTCGTGAACTGTTTAGTGATTGAAAAGCTTGAAAGAGGGCTATTCCACATTGATGTCTATGGAAACCCAGCATTTCAAAGATGGAGTGATATTGATCAGGCTGGTGTAGCTGCAATGCTGAGCTACATACCAGTGGCCTCTCAGATCCAAACCCCAGCAAACATCAGGTTCTGTCAAGACCTGAATGCCAAGATAAGAGACCATCCTGACAGGGAAACACTCATCACCAAGAAAGTCAAGCTTGAAGCATTGGGAATCCATCTGGACTGACATCATTTTGATTTATCTTTTGTACTAGTGATAGGAACCTTGTAATTTGATCAATAAACGATGTATGTTTTGTTAAAATATTCAGTGTTCCTTATTGTATTCATTAGTACATTCGGTGTAAGAAGAAGCCATTTGCTCACTTACACTGATCAATCACTTAGGCTATTTGTATATCCAAATAGGGGGAGACTGTTGGGTTCAATAAATACCCAAACCCCATAATCTAGGATTTGAATAGAAAATAGCCCAAGTGTTTAGTCTGTTAAACACTAACAGGTCACTGAGTGCATAGTCTCTCAGTGAGTCATCTTCAGGATACTCAGTATGAGGCAAAGAAGAAGTCTCTCTACTCAGTAAGGCGGAACTTAAAGGGTGAAGACTGAGTCAAGAAGAAGATGATGGATTCAGTGAGTAATGACAATAACTCACTGAATCCCTAAGACTCCTCTCCAACTACTTACACTGAAGACAAACTGAAGTAGAAGACTGAAGGATGTAAAGACTGAAGAATGAACGGGACATGGCGGGATAAGTTTGAATCAGATAAGACGAAGTACTTATCAACCAAAGTCAACTTTCCCTGAATAGCAAAAGATCGGGCTCAGTGTCATCACTGAACTTAGGAAAGTAGTCTTGTCTCTTACCTAGAATAGTCTTTGTAAACAGAGACAAAATACATCAGTATTTTGTCTTCTGTATGATGTCAGTTTGTCACTTAGGAAAGAGTCAAATATCATACATGTATAAATAGCATAAGAGATGGAGTGAAAAGATTAAGCTTGTGAATTGTAAAAAAACACACACACACGCAAGCCTTCTTTTCACTCCTCAAAATACAACTTTATCCCTGAGATAGCTCAGTGGGTTCTAAGAGTTGTGCTCAGACTTAGCCTGAGCTTAGAGAGGAGTCACCAACCTTTGTCATTTCAATCCCAAGTGCTATTCTGCAAGTACTTGGGTAACGTATTCTTTACGATTCATTTCTAATAAGAATATGATGTTGAAAATTATCTAGTGTGTTTTACTTACGTTAATTTCAGTCATTGTTCACTATTAACTTGTTTTATATTTCTAAACTGTTTTAAACGATAGTGAACGGGGAACAACAAAATCTAGTGAGTATTCTACCTGTCAATCTAATGACAGTGAAGGATCCATTGGGAATGTCTCTGAATGTTCTCTTGAGCTTAAATCTGAACCTATAAAGATTTCCAAACCAATTTTAAACAGTAAGCCTTATGTGCCCAATCAAGCTGAGTCTGTCAAAACTGTTGTGTCTAAATCAGAAATAGTTAAACCTAGTTGTGTCCAAACTCCTAGGAAACAGACTAAACCTGAGACACCTAAAGTAGATAGAAAGAATTGGAATGGGTTAATGCAGAGAGAATTTGGGGATGGATATTCTTTCACAAAGAAGAGTTGTTTTGTGTGTGGTAGCCTAAGTCATTTAATAAGAGACTATGATTTTCATGAGAAAATAATGGCTAAAGAGGCTGAGATTAGGAGAAAAATGATTGTAAACACTGGTAATGGTTTAGTTAGACTAGTGTGGAATAATACTAATAGAATTAACCATGCTAATCAGTTTGTCTCAAGACCAATACCTGTTAATACTGTAGTTCTTTTGTTAATTCTGTTAGGCCAAAAGTGGGTACTGGTGTACTAATTAATTCTGGTAGGCAAAATATTAATTCTGGTAACATGTCTAGGGTTAATAATGGTCGTGTTAATTTTGGTCAAGCCACCAAAGTTAATTCTGGGTATATGAATGTAAAATCAAAACAACCAAAACCTACCGGTCCTTCACTCACTCCCAAGTTTAACAAACCACAGGTGAACCAATTCAACCAAAGACTTCATTATGGTTCGCATTCACCTGTGAGAAGACCCAGTATTCAGTTCTATCAGTTTATATATTTTCAGTTATGTTAGAGGTTGACTTGGTACTTCGTCAAATATAAGTCTTTGCACTTCAGATATTTAAAAGTTTTATTTTGCATGTTTAAAAAGATGGACGTCAATAACTCGGGCCTTGAGTGACCATGTATTTTTTTTTTAAATGTTATATAAAAGGTGCTTTTTTGCATTTAGTACTCAAAAAAGGCAATTCATTTTATATTTATATACAATGACTATGTTCGTTTCATACATATATTAGGTATCTAATATTTACATTATTATTATATCACTTCGATCTAACATATTATTTACTCACATATTCTCAACAACCGATTATTTATCTGTTTAATGTCTTTACATAATACATTTCGGTTTCACGGTTTCATTTAATCCGGTGAATTCACGTGTCAATAAACTACCCATTTTTAATGTAACATGACTTATCTATTCATACATCTAACATATCATTTATTCACATGATATATACCAAATCAATCGTTTATATAAACATTATTTCTTTTCATAATAATAACAAAACTACTCTTTCACGGTTTTCAATTTAATCCCGTGAATTCACGGTTCAATAAACTACTCACTACTATATATGTCACAATTAATGTTTTCAGTAGCTTTTTTTGCACACAATTTTCAAAGATCGCTAAGTACACCATGAATGGCATTGCTTATTAAGAATTTCGTTGTTGACTCATGCATTTGAAAAATCACTAATATAAAGTTACTCCATGAATAGCATTGCTTATTAAGAATGTCGTTGTTGACTTGTGCATTTAAAAAATCACTAATATAGAGCTCCTCCATGAATAGCATTGCTTACTAAGAATGTCCTTGTTGACTTGTGCATTTAAAAAGTCACTAATATAAAGTCTAAGCTTTCTACGTAATCGTTCTTAAATTAAATTCATACTTGTCAAATCAGATGCAACTTTTCCTACTGATGGATTACAACATCCATCATGAATTCAGTTTGCTAATTGATATATAAAGGAAGATGCCCCAACTATTTCTACCCATCCATTGCCATTATACAACATATATCTATTTCTTACAAGAAAAAAATGGAGAGAAGTTTAAATTATTATTGTTCTTCGCCATCTAGCAAAACCCCACCCGGGTTTTTCACGCTATACGTAGGGGAGGAGAGACGTAGGTTTGTTGTCCCAATGGGCTACCTTTCTCATCCTGTGTTCAAGATGATGCTAGAGAAGTCGTCAAATGAGTTCGGGTTCACCCAAGAGAATGGATTAGTGGTTCCATGCAGTGTTAATGCTTTCAGAGAGATGGTAAGTGTTGTGGAATCATGTAATGGAAGATGTGATTTAAGTAATTTGATAGGGGAGCTTGTTTAGGCATTTTATGCACTTATAAGAGTAAATCTTTTATATAATAAAGGAATTACGTCATTTCGGAGTGATTTTTTCAATTCATTCTTATTGGAAAAAAAATTGGGCCAATAGAAGAGCTTGATTTTGCCACGTAAGCAAAATCGTGTGATGTGATTGGTTAATAAAAGTCAAAATTAAATTGATTTTGGTCAACCTTTTATTAATTTGGTGGAGAAATTTGGTTGAGAAAAAAAACACATAAAAACATAGGTGTCAAATTTGTGAAAACAAAAACTTAAAAAAAGAGGGGGTAATTAATAAAACTTTAGTGGTTAAATTTTTAAAAATTGTATAGAGTTAAGTGTAATATTATAAGTTTCTATGTTTTTTAGTAACTTTAGAAATTAAACAAATACACCCTTATACTTTATACCCCTATACTTTATAACTTAAAAATACAATATGTATGTTGTTTTAAAACTCCAACATATAAATATACAATTTATAAATATCATTTTTTTTACTATTTGTGTTTACTAAGGACTCATTTATTTCATATTAAAAGTATGACAGATGTGTACACGAATTTGAATATTAAATACGGCTAAATTATTGAAAACGGGAATATAATTATCAAATTGTAAGTACGAGCTACTGTAATATGAAAAAAAACGTGATTGTACTTATAACAACTACTCATGTAATTTTTATTTATTTATATAAGGATATGTATAAAAACATTTTAAAAAACTTTAAGGAGTATATTTTAACTTCATCAACGTTTATTATGTGCAACTAAACTCGCATCTTGTGTACATCATAATATCAATAGTGAAATTTAAATAGGAACATCAACATCTATATCAGCTAAATATAGTTGAATCTTGAGTTGTCTAACAAAACTCTTTTATAAAATTTGATTATATAAAATTCTAATGGATATTAATGGATAATGAAAAAACTCATGCATAAGTATATAATTATAATTGATACAAAATAAATTTTTTTGTCAAACCCTGTGCGTGCACAGGTATTATAACTAGTAATGTATTGGAGCATTATAGTTTTCAAAGATGCTGGTCTTGGTTTTTATACGAATTATACAAATTTTATAAATTTTAGTTGTTTATATGATTTAAAGGACGATATTTTGGATTTTTTCCATACCTTTGCATAACTACGCATGTAGTAGAGAAAATTAAAAGCTTGCAAATGAATGGTCTATTGAAAACCAATTGGCCGTTTTGCTTATCACATTTTCCATCCTCAAATTTGTAAACAAAAATTCTTTGTCTGCGAACTTCTTTAAATTTTGCTCTATCGACTATTAGTTTGAATGAGATAATTTTTTCTTTCTTGATGAAACGGTGTTACTATATATACATTTGCTCGTGAGTTGCAACATGTTCAATCTAGTTTGAAATCAGATTTGATTTGTTGATTAATTGTACTCATTAACCGTGTAGGAGATACACAAATCAACGTATCAACCAATTTATATAAACAAAACATAAATTTTTATATAGGGTTAATAACCTATTAAAGCATCATACTTGTCACAAAAATCAGTTCGACGTAGCAAATAAAAAAAATACCCCTTTTGGCTATTTGACCCGAGTATTTTGTCTTTTATAAGCATTATACCACTTTCACAGCCGGTACCCGGTTATGTTTAACCTCATCTTATCCTAGTTAGCACCCTCCCACCCAACATCATACAGCTCATCATACAGCTGGCATATTACAACACTCCACAATAACTAAAGTCAATCTCCTACCCTCATCACTTCCTCTTACTATGCAGACACTTTGACTAGATCGGAGGTAGCCACCCACCGGTCACCGCCGCTCACCACACTACACCGCCACCATTAAAACACCCTTTGTGATCCCCTCATCACTAATCCCCACCGTACGCGCCATATTACAACACTCCACCATCACCACGCGCCTCCCCCGCTATCACCACATAAAGATTCAAGTAGATCCGTCAGTTTTAAAGGAAGGTGCACGGAGGTATGTCTGGTGTTATATTGATGATCCGGAATCATGAAACCATTAGAGGTTATATTTGTGTCATTGTTTTGGTTATCACTGTTTTTCAATCCATTGTTGGGATTCCTGCTTCCTGAGAAGAAACCTAGATTGAAAAGATTACCAGACATTTTTGTAGTGTTGTTATGAAGGTCAGGAAGTTGCATCAACGCATGAATATTTGGCTTGTTTGCCATTAACCCATGTTGCTGGCTTTGTTGGTCATAATCAAATACTTGGTTCAACCCTTGGTTTGGATCTGATAAAAAGAAAGGAGTCGACGAACTTTGCATTTGGGGTTGTGGGAATAGAGATGTTTGACTTGGTTGGAGCATGACTTGGTCGAAATTGGGGGGAAGAAAAAAAAATGATATATATTATGAGGTGGACATTTTAATGCCTAGGTGTACATAAATGTGGACATTTTACTGGTTAGGTGTATACAACCGGAAGTTGGAGGTTGACAATGTATCATAGAGACAAAATCGACTAGATTAGTGGCCAAAGGGGCTATTTTTTTTGTTCGCTACGTCGAACTGCTTTTTGTGACAAGTATGATGCTTTAATAGGTTATTTGCCCTTTTTATATATATTACACATGATCAATTAAAAAACATGTTATGTTCTTAACATTAATTATGCTACAAGGCATGATAAGAATGTTTCAATTAATTAATTTTACTTGTACCTGACAATTAATTAATTAAACATGGAAAAGTTCATATAATAGCCTGTTAAAAATTAGTAATGCAAAGTAGAAGAATGAAGGTGCTCGCTGAGAAACAGTCAAACAACCCATAAACCAGAAGGTTAGCAAATAAGAAATTAATCATCCGGCTAGTATTCATGCTTCATAAACTTCAATAATCTGCTAACAATCTTAATACCACAAAAAGTACTATTCACTTCAAGTTGCTAACTCATACTAAGGTAGAGGTAGACGAAGTAAAGAATCAGTGATTAGTTATGTGTTTTTTCATAAATCAATTACATGACAAAAAGAAGTGTTTTTATGGTTTAGTAATTTTAGGTTTAAACATAACCAAGTAGATCTGTAAGATTTCAGTTAAAATGATGTCATTGTGATGGGTTTTGCATGTAAGCGTAGAAGCATCATGCATGATCGGCGTGACCCTTTATAATAGCGGGGTGGTTTCCTCAAACCAGAATGAGCTTGGAGAAAATCGGTGAGGCCACATAATTTAGTCTAGAGGGTAGAACAACTTAATATAATTCAAAACATGTCAAATGAGAAACAATTCCTATCACAATAAATTATAAGAATTTAATACTTTTTTATGAGATCAAGTGATTTTAATTTGAAAATATCATCATATTTACTAACGAAATGAACTTAATTCTGAATCTGAAAAAGCATCGAACTTGCCACTTTCTCCTTTTCTGGGCATCGAACTTTTTTTTTTCCTATTGTAGCACTAAACTTGCCTAATTTTCCTATTGTAGCACTGAACTTGCCTAATCACACTTAAAGTGTAATTAACCTTCTTAAACCCGTTTTTAAGTGTGATTTTGTGTCACAAAAGAAAAATTAGGCAACTTTAGTGCTACTATAGAAAAATTAGGCAAGTTTAGTGCTACCCGTTTTAAGTGTGATTTCGACCGTTAATTTTTTTATTGCACCGCTAGTCCTTTTCGTCTGTTTTTAACGACCGTTATTATATTATTGCACCGTTAGTCCTTTTCGCCCGTTTTTTACACGTTTTCGTCCGTTTTGTTCGTTTTTACACGGTTTTGTCCGTTTTTACACGGTTTCGTCCGTTTTTACACGTTTTCGTCCGTTTTTGCACGGTTTCGTCCGTTTTTACGCGTTTTCGTTCGTTTTTGCACTTTTTTACACGATTTTTTTAGTTTTTGCACGGTTTCGTCCGTTTTTACACGTTTTCGCCGGTTGTTACACGTTTTTGTCCGTTTTTACATGTTTTCGTCCGTTTTTACACGTTTTCGTTCATTTTTGCACGTTTTCGTTCATTTTTGCACGTTTTTACACGTTTTCGTCTGTTTTTTACACGTTTTCGTCCGTTTTGTTCGTTTTTACACGGTTTTGTCCGTTTTTACACGGTTTCATCCGTTTTTACACGTTTTCGTCCGTTTTTGCACGGTTCCGTCCGTTTTTACACGTTTTCGCCGGTTGTTACACGTTTTTGTCCGTTTTTACACGTTTTCGTCCGTTTTTACACGTTTTCGTTCGTTTTTGCACGTTTTTACACGTTTTCGTCCGTTTTTTACACGTTTTCGTCCGTTTTGTTCGTTTTTACACGGTTTTGTCCGTTTTTACACGGTTTCATCCGTTTTTACACGTTTTCGTCCGTTTTTGCACGGTTTCGTCCGTTTTTACACGTTTTCGCCGGTTGTTACACGTTTTTGTCCGTTTTTACACGTTTTCGTCCGTTTTTACACGTTTTCGTTCGTTTTCGCACGTTTTTACCCGTTTTCGTCCGTCTTTACACTTTTTCGTTCGTTTTTGCACTTTTTTACACGTTTTCGTCCGTTTTTACACGTTTTCGTTCGCTTTTGCACGTTTACGCACGTTTTTACACGTTTTCGTCCGTTTTTTACATGTTTTCGTTTGTTTTCGCACGTTTTTGTCCGTTTTTGCACAGTTTCGTCCGTTTTTACATGTTTTCGTTCGTTTTTGCACAGTTTCGTCCGTTTTTACACGTTTTCGTCCGTTTTTGCACAGTTTCGTCCGTTTTTGCACATGTAAAAACGAACGAAAACGTGTAGAAACGAACAAAACGTGTAGAAACAGACGAAACCGTGTAAAAACGGATGAAAACGTGTAAAAATGTGCAAAAACAGACGAAAACGTGCAAAAGCGGACGAAAACGTGCAAAAGCGGACGAAAACGTGCAAAAACGGACGAAACCGTGTAAAAACGGACGAAACTGTGCAAAAACGGACGAAAACGTGTAAAAACAGACGAAACTGTGCAAAAACGAACGAAAACATGTAAAAACGGACGAAACTGTGCAAAAACGGACAAAAACGTACGAAAACGAACGAAAACGTGTAAAAACGGACGAAAACGTGTAAAAACGGACGAAAACGTGTAAAAACGGACAAAAACGTGTAACAACCGGCGAAAACATGTAAAAACGGACGAAACCATGCAAAAACTAAAAAAAATCGTGTAAAAACGTGCAAAAACGAATGAAAACGTGTAAAAACGGACGAAACCGTGCAAAAACGGACGAAAACGTGTAAAAACGGGCGAAAAGGACTAACGGTGCAATAATATAATAACGGTCGTTAAAAACAGACGAAAAGGACTAGCGGTGCAATAAAAAAATTAACGGTCGAAATCACACTTAAAACGGGTAGCGCTAAACTTGCCTAATTTTCCTATAGTAGCACTAAAGTTGCCTAATTTTCCTTTTGTGACACAAAATCAAACTTAAAACGGGTTTAAGAAGATTAATTACACTTTAAGTGTGATTAGGCAAGTTCAGTGCTACAATAGGAAAATTAGGCAAGTTCAGTGCTACAATAGGAAGAAAAAAAAAGTTCGATGCCCAGAAAAGAAAAAAGTGGCAAGTTCGATGCCTTTTCAGACAATTTGCCCTTTAATATAATCATCTTAGGTGATGCATACAAGAGAAAAGAAGGCATAGAGATAAAAAGAGTGGGAAAGCTGTAGAAATTGACACATGAATATTTCAAATGAAGATCAAACAGATTCAAATGAAAATGTCACCCCGCCACAATGAAATGATAGCATAAAACACCTTTTTTAGATTACGAATTCATCGTAAGACTAACTTAGAGTTTAAATTAAAAATTGGCACCAAAAGCCGCAACAAACTAAATTAAAGCTATCAAAAACTCAACTGACCTGGTCATCTAGAAAGCAGAATGAGTCGGGTTTATCTAAACCACATCCTCATCCTAAACCATAAAACAAAAACATAGCTTTAAGAATCAAATATATTCCTTATTTCCTTATCCATAAATCCCTATATTAAACACAAGTCTCTCAAAAAGGTGATTTATTGCTCCATATTGTTCATTAAGCCAAATAAACAAGCACAAAGATTGACAAAAAGATTGAAATTTTGTTTTTTTATTGGTATCAAAAGACCTACTCCTTTTTTTTTTTTGGTAAAGGGGAGTAATCCTGCACCCTGGTAAATATATTAACCAAAGAAACGTTTAAGTACAATGGATATGAGTGAAATCACATATCTCAGCCCGTTACATAGGCATAAAGCTTACATAACAAGATACTTTCTATTTTCTAAACAAGAAAACTACTCAAATAATAACATAGGACATAACGAAAGAAAATTACTTCCTAGGACCTTGAAGCTTGGTGCCATACATGGCATTAAAGGCATCCAAATTCCCTGGAAGATCATAAACCTGATTCGCATAGTCATCGTAGTCATAGTCATCATCCTCATCTTCAAACTCTTGGCCACCACCTAATATATTAGCAGACTCGTCAAATGGGTTAGCAACCACCTCATCGTCAGAATCAGAAACCACGATCTCTCCCACTTTAGAAAAAGGGTTAACTCTCTTAGTAGAAGAGGCGGGCGGATTACAAGAATCACTAGTATTAGGAGCCACACCCGACTCCATCTCTTTCAAATCACTCACAAGGGGTTCTTGAGATGCAGTACCTGTCTTAGTAGACTTATTTTCATTAACTTCCATTGTACGACCAGAATCCACATCCTTGTTGGTATCATTAGAAGGAATACCAGATGCATCCGTAGATTCCATATTAAGAGCATCAAACTGGTTAGATATAGAGATCTTTGTTCCACTCGAACTAGCCACATCAGAAGCATTCTACATGCCTAAAATGCTCTAAACAAAGTCCTTAATCAAATTACTCCTTGCCAAACTCAAGTGCGACCAATACACAATATGAAATGGTATACCATTTATTTACACTTCTACATGCCTAAAATGCTCTAAACAAACTCCTTAATCAAATTACTTAGATCACATTTTCCATTACAGGATTCCACAACACTTACCATCTCTTGGAAAGCATTGACACTACATGGAACTACCATTCCATTCTTTTGGGTGAACCCAAACTCCTGGGACGACTTATCTAGCATTATTTTGAACAGAGGATGAGACAGGTAGCCCGTCGGGACAACAAACCTACGTCTCTTGTCCCCAACGTAAATGGCAAAAAATCCTTTTGGGGTAGTTGGGCTTTTGCTAGAGGGTGAAGAACAAGTGTATGATAAACTTGTTTCTTCTCCATCATCATTGAGTAACCATGCGGATTGTGACTGCGCATCCCCACACCGTATCTTGGCCATAATAGCTAGGTTCTTGAATGAACCAATCTTCTTCCCCAACATATTGTTTTTAAGGGAAAAAACAATGTTTTGTATAATGGCATTGGATTATATGGCATAAATGGGAGGGAATGTCGAAACGAAAGTCAACTTGTAGACCTTTTCTCTAGAAAAAAAAAATGAACGCGGGCCTTTAATATTCCGTTAGAATATTGAATTTAGAGTCTTATTTAGAAGCAATATATCGAGTTGGGTCAAAAATAATATACTTTGGTTATGTAGTATGATAACACCTACTCGTATTGATAGTTGCACCACTTCAAACGAGCACAGGCTCCTTTAAAAAAAGAAAATTAAAATCTTATTCATTGAAAACTTAATTAACCTTAAATAGACGCTTATTAGATAATCTCATATAAACACAAATACTTATCCTAACATGACTCCAACACATATCCTAAACATTACGATAGTTATCCTAACACGATATCCTTGTGCCATCAACCACATGCGTAACACTTCCCACTCCTTCAAAAACCACTTTGTCCTCAAGGTGTTGTCTTTAAGAACAAAAAATTCTTGATTCCAGGGTCCCATATTCTTCGTCAGATTTTACCCTATATCTTTTTCTCATTCATACACTCGTCATTAAGACGCTTCAAGAACTTAATAAGAATATGTCAGATATAAACAGAGTATTGGACTTCTTTATCAACCCCTTCTTTATTTTTATTTATACCAATACCTATAACCCCATTACTTTCCAACACATCTGGCTCGTCACTGTTTTGCTTATCGACCACACCCACCACTTTCGCATCATCTTATTTACCATCCACTAACACCTTGGTTTCCAACTCACTATCAGAGGTACTTTCTACATCAATCGACTGTTGCACCAAATTAAGCACTTTTATCTCGCCATCACCATCATTAACAACGTCGTTAGCTTCTAATCCAGTCGTTGACCGGTCACTGCAAGTAGCATCAAACACATTATTCTCCTATATTTATTCTGCTAAACTAAACCCTTTCGTCTCATTATCACCATCATCATTCACGTCCACATCCAAATTAAGCGATTTTCCCTTGCTAGAGTCCACAAGCTCGTTTTGTTCGATCACAACAGATTCATCATCGATCGTATGTCCGGAGGTACTTTCCTCATTCCTTTCCAACACGGATACAGCCTCGTCAACATGTTCAATACACAATTCTTCCATAACTGTTATTTTCGCACGTGGAGACTCAAACGCATCTTCAATCTTCTCCATTACCCCTCCCCCGTCTTCACACTCCCATCAACAATTTTCCCACTCCACAACCTTCCTTTTCTCATACGCACCGCTGGATTTCGCAGCGTATATAAGCCCCAAATCAGCGGAGCAGGTTGCGATTTAAGTCAAGAGAGAATTGTAATGTTCTTTCTAAAGCAACTATAAGGCTTGTTCGACCATAGTTATGAATGGTCTCTCAATGAACGCACCAATTGATACGACCTACTCGTATGCACCACTTCAAGCGGACGCGGGCTCCTTAAGAAGAAGAAAAGAGAATTAGAATATTATTGACTGAAAACTTAATTAATTTTCATTAATGATACTAAACCTTAAATAGACGTTTATGAGACAATCTCATATAAACACAAATATTTATCCTAACATGACTCCAATACATATCCTAACACGACTCCAAACACATATTCTAAACATTACGATAGTTATCCTAACACGATATCCTTGTGCCATCAACCACATGCGTAACATAATACTAGAATAGTTTGTTATTCGAAAATGTATTGTTGTGACAATTTTTCTACTTTAACATAAACAAAAATATTTTTTCCGTTATAATTAAGTACTAGTTATAATACCCGTGCATGCACGGGGTTTTTACTAATTTTTTAATAATGTATTTTTATGTATTAAAAAACAAATAGGTTATTTTCAATAATGTATTTTTTTGGTGAGAATAAAGATCCTAAAGACTTGGAGATTATAGTGAATGTTTCGCCAGCCAAATGAGTAATGCACCTTTTATGTCCTTCAAATCACGTTAAAACATACACGTAACCTTGTAGAGTACTTATCGTGTATCTCTGTCTTGTGTTTGTCCAGATACAACGTTATGCCTTTTTAGTTCTCAATAGAAAAATACCCCCTTTGACTTCTAGGATAGCACAATGCTAGGATGAGCAGTTCTTAGTCATTGTTTTATTACATTGGGAAAGGAAACTTGTGTCATTTAGAGGGACATTTAGGCTTGTCGCATTGGTGAGGTTACACATCTGTTGGGTGTGCAAATTCTTTGTGCACAACCGATGTCTACATCGAGCAAGACCACTGCGAAGGTCGGGCGGCACATCGGTCGGGGTCGGCCAAAATGGAACATCGAGTGAGTTTTAGACCGATGTGGTTTTATGCGTTTGTATTTCAAACCAAAATGTGACCGTTTGTTAAAAAAAAAAAAATTTCAAACCAACTTTACCACTCTATAAATACCAACTTCACCTCACACACATTTCTTAACACACAATTTCAAACACAATTCAACCTCAAAATACTTCTTAATACAAGATTTAATATGGCTTGCCGTCTCCCCCATTCTGTTGAAGATATGCAAGTGTACGTTCAAAATCAATGTAATATCGACGATGAGGCTCGGAAACAAGCTATTATAAGCGTCATCGAATTGTTTGACCAGGCGAAAGCCGAGAAGGAACAAATGAGACAAAACTACCAGAGTTGCAACGACATTACTCCTGAAAGAAAAGCTGTGATCGAAATTTTTTTGAAAGATCAAGCCCGCAAAGATCGCGAGGTTGCTGACAAGTTGTGGAAAGCTGTTTCGATGATAACGAACAACATCAGCACCAAAATCAATTGGAGCTATCGGGAGAACAAAGACGATGGTGTTGGTGCATCAACTTCGACTACCAACTTCGAGCTACCGGGGGAACCTCTGTTCGAGGGATTTGCCGGTTCTCGTACTCCCTCGTATGACTCTGCATGCGGGGAGCATTCAGATTAGATTTATGATTTAAGTATTCTAGTGTTTATTTGAATTTCGTATTGTAATTTTTTTTTTTTTTTTTAAATTCGTAGTGTAATGTTTTTTTTTTTTTTTTTTTTAATTTCGTAATGTAATGTTTTTTTAATTTGAATGAAATTTAAATTTAATGTTAAAAATGTTTGAATTAAAAAAAAAAAAAAAAAAAAAAAAAAAAAAAAAAAAAATCCTCGGGTCGTCGACTGGGGCATCCGGATTGTCCCAGGTCGCTGGAGAGAGAAAGCTGACGTGGCGCAGGTTGTCCCAGGTCGTCCCAGGTTGCGACTGGGACTAGCCTTAGTTTACTTTACTCATGGATTTTTTTAACCCAATAATGTAAACACAAACAAACAAACACTGCAAATTATAACAGTAACAAAACCCAAACACTATGAAGAACGGATGTATGGCTATCTAACCATGAAGTGCTATCAAATCAACCAGTGGTTTTTCTCTTTGAATACAAAAAATCACAAATACCCAAAAGTTATTTGACCTCGTGGCTCAAATCGTACAACCATCTTCATCAGCATGATCAACGTTTTCTCCTTTTCCCTTGCCTTCTTTTTCATCATCTTGTTGATCGAGCATTTGGAGGAATTTCACTTGGGCATTACCTAAAGCTCTTCTATAGGATCTAAAAGAGATAATCTGTAACAGAAAACATAAAAATGTGAAACTCAAAGTTCTCCACGAAAATATAGTGACTCCAAATCTCATATGTAAAGCTCTTCTATAAAAATCTCTTCTATAAAAATCTCATACGTAAAGCTTTTGTAAAAGGAAAATTCGAGCAAATTAATCTTACTTGATTAAGCTTTTGTCAACCAAACCCTTTCGTACATCCATTAATATAACAAAAACTTAGTTTAAAATAATAAATTACAATAATTTGCCCCTTTGAGCTTCATCCAAACACGCCTTAACATTTATAAAATAGACCTACAAATAAGGGTGGGAGATGGTATGTTGGATGACAGGTGGTGGCGGAGCTATAGGAATACTGGGTTAAGGTAGTCGTGCATGAGCACATGGAGGTAACTGTTGCTAAAATGACAAAGGAGGAGATACAATCATCTTCATAAACACCTCATTTTATCATTGTTCTTCCCTAAATTATGTAACTTTTTGGTCAGGCTTTTTTAATTTGCATAGGTAATATTTGATCTTACAATTAACCATCTATAAACATTCTTACGATGAAAGAGTACATATATAGTTTAATAAGACAGTTTAACACGGGCCAAAGTAATGACCCAAACACTTTCGATGTCTAAATAGGAGCTCTACAACTCAAGCTGAAAAGCTTGAGAAAACATTATTACAATACTCCAATTGTTCCAAGAAAAATATAGCAAAAAAGTACCTTTAAAAGTCCTTTGAACCATGTTTCTTGTTGTAAGGTGTCAATAGTTCCGCATAATCAGTACCTTTTTGTAGCTTTGGCAAAATGTGCTCCTTTTTTCCTGCCATATCAACATTTCAAATTAAGAATAAAAAAACTTAAAAATTTTACTTACAAAAACCTTCCAAATCCATCACCCTTTTCAGTCTAATTGCATCTCATTTGTCTACGTTGGAGCCACTATCCTACAACACAGAGAGGCCAACACACAAAAGCCTTAATTGAAGTCTCCTATTCAGATTCACTTTCTTCTATTCAACTTCTGTGAAGTGTTTACAAATTCTGAAATATTCAAAGATCTTGAAGTTTGAAAGATTCATAAAATGGCTAACCTCTTCAAAATCCTTTAAAGTTATAAGGACGTTCAAATGAAAATTCTCAAATACTAAAGGCCAAATAGTATGCCATAATGGACACAACAAATCACTACACATGCAACTTGTTTCATTTTAAGTAGAATATTCTAAGGTTAAGACACCAAGACAATTAAAACAACATATTTAGTAGTAATATTGTATATTTAGTTTTGATATACACTCAAAAATCAACAAATCACTTCTTTATTTGTTTTCTCTTCTCTTAGACATTTGATCAAGCACTTCTTGAGAAATTCATCAAACATCTAGTATCCACATATGTAGCAGGCTGAATTTTATTTTTTTTATTATTATTATTTTATTTATTTTTTTTTTTTGGAGGATTAAAATTGAAAGAGTAAATTTAAAAATACCTATTTATAGGGATGAGCACGGTACCGGTCCCGTACCGATTCCGTACCGAATTAGTGGTACCGATTTTTTTCAGAGCATAAATTAGTGGTACCGGTACCGTACCTAACGGGATTCGGATATCGGTACCGGTATCGGTACCGGGAAATCGGGTTTTTCCCGCTTTTTTTCGGGAATTTCCCGATTTGGTACCCGTACCGAATTAGAGGTCCCGATTTTTTTTCACCTTATTTCGTAGTCCCGGTACCGTACCGTATTTCAAAAATCGGTACCGTTTCGGTACGGTTCCGGGATTCGGTTCGAAATGCTCATCCCTACCTATTTCAGTTTAACAGTGATTACTCAATATTAATTTTCGCCGATCAACCATCTTTGTTCAAGTTCTTATATTGACCAATCAACTGGTATCATTGCCTCCCTCTGAAAAGAACAAAACAGATAATCACAAGAAACAAACAAACAAAAAAAACTCAAAACAAACACTAAAAAAATTCAATCTTTACTTACTTGGGATGGAATCGACATAGTCCTTGACATCTACTTTAAATTTGATATTAGAGACCTTATTGCAAATATCATTGAGCTCCTTCTCAATTTTTGATCGGTAATTTTTGATGATCAAAGAAACATGAATTGATGATGATGATACGACAACACATAAATCACGCTGAACATGTACCAAAAAAATAATTCAAACGACCCCTAAATCAATACATAGATCGATTAATTTATGATAAATTTTAACTCGAATGCATTGATTGAAAAAGATACCTTTAATTAATCGTGTTATAAGAAGTTGATTTGGGGTTTTTTTTTGGTTCGCCGGAAGTTGATTTGGGTTTTTTTTTGGTTCGCCGTTAGGTTAGTTTAGATTTGGGTGTGGGTGGTGTGCGTGTGTTTTTTTTTTTGTTAAAGAATTGGGTATGAGGAAGACGTATATTTTCAGTTTTAACCCTTAACTTATTTTGGTTTAACCCCACCTTATCAAAGTTTTGTTTTTTTATATATTTGACACATGTATTTTTTTACTCTTTTTTTAAACACAAAACGAAAATAAACAAAACTTTAGCCAAATAAGGAAAAATTTAAGTTTTTTTAATTAAACATATATTTTTTTAAAAATAATTGTAATTCAACTACTCCGTATTACTTAATAAGGTATGAATTGATTTTTTTTTAAATGAAAAATTCCCACTAAAAGTTTTGTTTTATTATATAAAAGATTACTCATTAAATCTAAGTATGATAAAAACTGAAGTGAGGTTTTGATATCTATATTATTGATGATTGTCACATTAACTCATGGAATATATACTTCAACTTTGTTTGCATTCTATAGATCTAATCTGTCTAAAAAACGGAAATAATGTGTTAAAGTGGCATATATACGCTATATGTAGTATGAAACTGTTATTAATATAATAATGATTGAGCTGAAATGCTAGGCCTTTTAAATTACTTAAAATAGTGACTAGGCTATTTACGGAATAATAAACCCTTAATTAAAATTTGTAGTGATGAGAACAGAGAACAACATGTCAACAAGTTAATCATGATATATATATCATATAATAATAACAACAACGACAACGTACACGCAATCTATGAGCATAGTAAATTTGTATGAGCAAAAAGGCACACTACAAAAAAAAAGTGTATTTTGGCAAGACTTTCTCGTCCCAAAAATGCAAACAATGTCGACCCAAAGAAAAAAAAGGCACGACATGTCGTGCCTTTTTGGTAGACCCTTTTGTGTTGACTCAAAAAAATTTGGCACGATAATTGCTTTATATTTTGGCATGACAGAAGTTGTGGGGCCCATATGCAATTCAACCTGAAAATCTTCTTTGGCACGACAAACTTTTGCAAAATGGTACGACATTGTCTACCATTTTTTTTTTAATCTTTTTAAAATAACGGAAAAAACGTTAATTTAATTACAAAAAGGCACGACAATGTCGTGCCAAATTGTAATAACACGTGGAAAAACACGTGGCCTTGTGGTGCAGAATGGCACGACATGTGTGTGTATATTAGGGACGACAATGTCGTCCCTAATTTTCCTGTGTGGGCAAAAAAAATGCAGCAAACTGCAGATTTTCCGGATTTTTTCGAGAAAAAATCTACCAAAACAAATACAACCTGTAATCAATCACAATCCACAATACCAAATCGACAATATGATACAATACCAAATTACTAAACGGATCGAATAACATTCCACAATTCTACGATACCATTCAACAAATACGATACAAAGTAAACTACTCTTAAACTATACAAGTCGCAAATTTCCTAAATAACATGTCTCAAACTAACAAGTCGCTAGCTTATAAAGCTAACATGTCCAAAACTTATAAAGTTAACATAAATCCACGATAACATTCGATAAATACAATATTATTCCATAATATTAATAAGTCTAAAATTCACAAACTAACTTCCCGCCTACTCATCAATGAATTCGTCGCCCGACTCATCATCGAACTCGTCGCCCGCCTCATTATTATCCCCACTATTATTATCATCATTATTATTCAAATCATTATTATCAACATGATTATTTTGGCCCAAATGAGGATTATTTTGTGAGTTGTACCGGTTAAGGTCTGGTGGCGGTATTGCATAGTTCGAACTAGTACCCGGGCACGTGATAGAGTTGGGAAAGGTGGGGCGATAACAACCGGCAAATGCATTATTGGGGTTGAAAGTGGAAGCTTGGAAACCATAAGGGCCGGGAGGGGGAAAAGGGCCAGGAATGGGTACCGAGGGAAAGGGAGGTGAAAATGGATTACCTTGTGAGTTGTAGTGGGTGAAAAAATTCTGAAGGTAAGATCCGTATGTCCTAACTGCGGCTTGGGCCGCGACAGACTCTTGCCTAGTCGCGGCAGCTTCTGCCTCAGCCTGACGAGCCCGTTCTTGAGCAGCCTTGGTTTCTCTCATCACCTCTGCCATATGCTCCCTAGTAACGTAATCTTCAGCAACATGCCCACGTGTGAACCTGCGAGCGGTTGAGCCACCACCAGGTAACCTCCTGCCCCTGCCTGCCCAGTTCTGGCGGTTGTCACTCGGAACTACATGCTGCAATATTTCCATGCTGCTCAAGTACGGGATGAGACCGGCTCTGACTTGCTCTTGAAGGGCCCTCATCTCATTCTGTGTAATTTCAAATAAAAATAAAAATAAAAATAAAATAAAATAAAAAAAGTTAGGAAAAAAATAATAAATGAGAAGTAACTTAATATAATGACGCATGTTAAGAGATAAACTACTTACGTAAGCCGTCTCGTTCTCTCTCGTCTTAAATGTACCATCTTTTTTTGAATGGCCCTTCCTCCAAGTTTCAATCAGGTCTTCATTTTGATTGTTATTGTTGACCATATATACATACAATATAAAATAAATTGATAACGAGGTAAATATAAACAATATAAAAACCTTTAAAAATCACAAAAATTATAACGAGTCTTACATGATGGTTGCGTCCTTGAACGAACGACTGTCGACCTTGATGAGTTAAAATCTTGTTTTTAGATCGATTTTCTGCATTTGTGGTCGATCTTGCCATTCCTTTTTGGGTCTAACCACCAGTCAACCAACATCTCCCATTCCTCTTGGGTTCTGTTCCCCCAGGCTTTCTGGGGTGGCGGATGTGCCCTTGCCGCTGCGGGCGTCTCGTGGATATCAAAGTATTTAGACTTGAGCCTGTGTTTGTATTTTCGGTATAGCGTCCTCTGCTGTAACCATAGCCCAAGTCCTACCATTTCCCCCACCGTATAAAGATTCTCTCCAACCTAGAATCTTTTCTCATTATTCAACCAAGGCGCCAGGTTGAAATAGGTCTGCAAAAAAGTATACGCATTTAAACAAACACACAATTTAAATATAACAAGCATATCTAAAAGGTCAATAACAATAAGAATAGAAATAAAATAAACAATAAATATAACCTGTAGTGCCGGCATTATATGCGCCTTATAAGAATCAGGAATTTCTTCCCAATCGCAATCAAGGGGAAGTGGCCTCACTTGTTCCCCAATAAGACTACTTAACTGCGGTGCATAAGTGCCTACCGCTGAGAAGGTGCCTTGATCATCGGTATCAAATCCTATAGGCAAAGGTTGTCCGTTATTCTCCCTAAAAGCCTTCCTTAAGGCCCGATTTGCCGTCTCACCGGTGATCATTGAACCTACAAATATAAGTTATTAAGTTGTGAAAATACATGTAAAAAAAATTCAGTTTTATCAATAAAAATTATATAAAAATAAAAAATAAAATAATAAAAAAAATCACAATTTGTTACCTGCGCAATAGCCCGGCAAAGTAAATGAGGGCCGTCTTGGTGGATCACCGCCAGCATCCCCGCCGTGTGATATAGGCTGTACACACGCCATCTGTAAAAGTACAAGTAAAAGAACACATAATTTCGTGGACCAATTAACACTAATATACACATTCATATAAATATACACATTCATATAAACATATAGTAACAATTTCATTCAAATTACAATTTAAAAACAATAATTGTCATAATCAAATTACAATTCAAAAACAATTAATTGTCATAATCAGAATCATCACTAGATAAAACTTCTTCAACAACAATAGTGGGGTTCACTTCATCATCATCAGACACGTCAACATCATCATCATCAAGGACATGAGTGAAGACATTAAAAAACATTCAAAAAGTAAAATAGTTATACGCATCAATATCCTAAATGAGACAAAACATTTAAAAAGCAGTCCCAAACAGGGGACTTTCCGAAATTAATTTCTAATAAATTAATTTCGGACGGGTTTTCTATAGGATGATTAACTACGGACGGGGAATTTCCAAAATTAATCACTAAAATCCTAAAAGCAGTAACACAAGTTTAACAATCACAATATTACTAACCAAAGTATCATTTTCATTATCGACAATTAATAACATATATATCACATATCATTTTCATTTTAACACGGTCACTTTAAGTTTATAAGTAACAATTAATAACATATCACATGACATTTTTTCCGATATCACATATCATTTTCATTTTAACACGGCCACTTTAAGTTTATAAGTAACAATTAATAACATATCACATGACATTTTTTCCGATATCACATATCATTTTCATTTTAACACGGTCACTTTAATTTTATAAGTAACAATTAATAACATATCACATGACATTTTTTCCGATATCACATATCATTTTCATTATCGACAAAGTAATAAAAGTATATACATTATCGACAAAGTAATAAAAGTATATATATATATATATATATATATATATATATATATATTATATATATATATATATATATATATATATATATATATATATATATATATATATATATATATACTTATTCCGCGGCTGGAATACACGAAGTGAAGAAAAGAGAAAGAGAAAAAGAGGTGGTCTCGGCTGTCCACGGTCCTGGCTATCCCAAACACCCCGACGGTCCCGGCTGTCCCAAACACTACACATAAAACCATAGTTAAACAAACTATTTTCGTCCCAAAACACATTGTCGTACCAAATTAATTAATAAAAACTTAAGGCACGACATTGTCGTACCAAAACACATTAACAAAATAAAAAAAAAGTCACTTACCAACACAAAAGGTGGTGGTGCTGGAGCTGCGGATGCTGCGGTTGTTGGTGGTGGAGCTGCGGCAGTGGTTCACGGTGGTGAGCTGCTGCGGTGGACCATCTAACCAACACAAACACAACATAAAACCATAGTTAACCAAACCATAATTAAAGAAATTAAATTAACAAACCAAATTTTATCAAAAAAAAATACCTTTAAATGTTACAAAATAACAAAAATTATACAAATTGTGCACAGTGGTGCGTGTGTATTTGATGGTTACCAGTGATAGTAGTGTTTTGGTGGTGTCGAATTGAAGAAAATTGCGTTTTTTTGGGATTTTTCCGGAATTTTTTTCTTTTTTTACGAGTGATAGTAGCAGTTTTTTTGGTGGTTTTTGTCTAAGTGTTGAAGATAGAGAAGACTGAGATCTGCTCAATTATTGTGGTATTTTTGGGACGACAAAAAAAGGTACGACATTGTCGTGCCTTTTTGTTATTTTATTTGGGACGACACAAAAAGGTACGACATTGTCGCACCTTTTTGTTTTTTTTTTGCAGAATTATTTGGCGGGTTATTTGATTTTTCGTGAAAAATTTTGTTAAAAAAAAGGTACGACAAATGTCGTCCCTTTTTGTTTTTTGTTTTTTTTGTTTTTTATCTTTTGTATATTAAAATTAGTTTAGAATATTTAATTAATACTAAATAAATTAAATTTTTTATAAAAATTTTAAATAATTTTAAAATTAATTAAATTAGTTATAAAAAGTTTAAATAAATTTATAATAATTTAAATTAGTAATAAAAAATTTAAATTATTTAAAAATAAAATTAGTTATAAGAAATTTAAATAATTTAATAATAATTTAAATTAGTTAAAATTATATTTAAATTGATTGAAAATGATTTAAAAATAATTATAATTTTTTTATATAAATTAAAACGGATGAAATGTTAAACGAACGAGTCAAGATGATGTCGTTATACATGACATGTTAAAACGGATGAATCGAGATAGTATCGTGATACATGATATGTAACACTAACGAGTCTAGGTGATATCGTTATACATGACAATGTTAAACGAACGAGTAAAGATGATATCGTTATACTAACAAGTCAAGGTGATATCATCAAAACTGGGTAGTCTATAACTTTTTATCTCATCAAAACATCCAACCAAAACTTCTCTCCAAAAATAATGGCGCCAAAACTTCCCTCCAAAAATACTGGCGCCAAAACTTCCCACCAAAATCTACCAGATATGCTCTATATATCACATAAAGAAAACTTGAGATCCTATCCCACCAAAAGCCACCAGATCTTATCCTCAAAACCACTCAACCTCACAACCTCTTATCTTCACACAAATTTCAAAACCTAAGATGGAGCCATTTAATCCTTTTATGTGTTCTTGTGGAGCAGGAAATATAAAATTAAGAACATCGCATAGAGAATATTCATCTGGACGACAATATTATTCATGTCCTCTGTCAAAGGTGAACAAGCATACATTTCTTATTTATGTAAATATACAAATAATTGGGTTGTAATCACTTATAATTTTCTTATTATGTAACAGCCCAGAAAAGATAATGGGTGCGGATATTTTATGTGGAAGGATGCATTTGACGAGTACTTAAGAACAATCTCTGCACCAACAGAGTGCTCGAGCTGCCATGAAAAAGATCTTAGGATAAGCTTACTGGAAACACAAAAACATGTGCTAGAGACAAGAGTAAGGTTGCTGGAGGCCAAACTTGAAATGGCAAGGATTCCTGAAGACCACGCATGTCAGTCGGATGCATTACTTCGTGAGCTGTTAGGTGACATGGAAAATCTTCGTATGTAGTAGTAGTTGTTGTTCTTGTAGTTGTAGTTGTAGTTGCTGTTGTAGTTGTTGTTGTTGTTCTTTTAGTTATTGTTGTTGATGTAGTTGTTGTTCTGGTAGTTGTTGTTGTTGTTGTAGTTGTTGTTCTGGTAGTTGTTGTTGTTGTTGATGTTGTTCTTGTTGTTCTTGTAGTATGTATCCGTCAAGTATTTTTATAAATCAAAGCACATGCTGGATTTGTAAAGCTGGTCATGTTCTAAGTTAACCTATCACTTATTACTATGTACCTTTCAATTTGACCATGTTCTAAGTTAACAAGATTATGGTTTCCAAACACCCCTTTTCCAATACTAAATTACACATGAATAAAGAAACAACTTGACAACAAAACGAAACAGATCAAACGAAACGACTCGGCAAGCAAACGAAACAACTCAAACGATATGATACACAACACGACATAGACCATATGCTACACACGACATACGAAACAACTCAAACGAAACAACTTGACAACAAAACGAAACAACTCGGCCATTCAATTATTTTCCCTGCTACTTCCCACTCTACTAGAACCTGCACCATCTTTTCCCTTCCTTTGCTTGACGAACTGTTCAAACAATGCTTCAAGATTTGTTACCCTATTTCCCGCATCATCAAATGTGTAATCGAACGGGCTTTTTTCAGCTTCATCTTTTTCCTTCCTTCGCTTGACGAACTGCTCCCACATTGCTTCAGCTTCCAGCGGGTTTGCTCCTCCATTCCACAATGTAGAATGAGCTTCACAGTCCAAATACACTATGTAGAATCGCTCTTTCCTTAACCATTCCAGAATGCGGTCTCTCATCAACGGGTCTATGTTCTTATAAGAACCATATTCATCATAAATTTCTGACCCATACGTATCAAGAACTCGAGTAAAGAGATATATGGACGATAAAACCAGTGACCACTCTTTTTCCGGCGTGTAATCAGCCATTTTATTGTTACGTGTGTTTTGTGGTTATTTATGTTTTGACGGGATATATAAGGAAAACTTTGCGGGAAAAATAATGGCGGGAAAAATAATTTTTTTAATTCTATAAATGTATTTAATTTTAAATTAAATTATTTAATTATAAATATAAACTATTTAATTTTAATTCTATATTAAATAAAATTATCTAAATTAAATAAAAATAATTTTTTAAAATTAAAAACTGGTTTATAAAGTAAAAAAAAAAAAACAAAGTTTTTATTAACTTTACTATTTTATTATAAAGTTTTTAAATTATAAAAAAACAAATAATTACAAAAAGGCACGACATTGTCGTGCCTTTTTGTGTCGTGCCAAAAACATTTGGTTGACTACTACTTTTGTTGAAAACTCGTGGGTCCTGTTGGAAATGTATATATTTATAAATACGTGAATGTCCGGATTCGAACTCGTGACCACGGGATTGCACACATTAGCGATAGAGAACTAAAGTTAATAATTAATGTTAATGATTACGATTAATTATTATACAAAACTCGTCTAACGATCGTTAAGTATTTAAGGGAAAATTACTAACGACCGTTAAATGTAATGAGAAGGACTAGTAGTGTAAAATCTTAAAAAGGAAAAGATTCGGGTATCCCTTGGGGGCATGATATTGCCGGCCATAGGGGGGTTTACATAACCCAAAACCCTAACTTGTTCCCAAAGATTTTATAACACTATAAATACAAAGGCTAGGGTTAATGGTTTTCATAGCTTTTGTGCACACACATTAACCTAATCTTTTTCTTTGTTCTCTCTTGCAAAATTCGGCCAATACATTCTTTTAGGGTGTTTGGTTTTGGTTTTCTAAAACAAAGTTTTGTAGATCTAGCAATCGCTTTATTCGTTTGTTAATTCGTGTGTACAAGAACGTGGTAGTAAGACACTATTCTTACACCAATTTGTTTGAGTTATAAAATGGTAAGGGATAACTCGTTAAACCACTTTGTCACATTCATTAAAGAGATCTACCGAATTGCAAGAGGTACGTTACGTAATTCTTTCAGTTAGTTATTTATTTGTTATGATCCTAAGTATTCCGTTGTGTACTCTGTGATGTGTATATGATTTTATTATGTTTTATATATCTTAAACTGAATAGTGGCATCACGAGCCTTGTTGATGCGCGCAAAACCGTCAAGTTCTCTCACGCAAGCGTAAGAAAACCTAAAACAGCTTAAGCACGAAATCAATGAGGATCAGAGGAGTATAGAGTCTCCCCGGGTCGTTATGTCCCAGCGAGCTGTGCAATGGATAAATCAACGTCTAGTGATCGAGAAGTTTGAACAGAAAAAGGATTATGAATGATATTATAACTACGAGAAAAGGCAACAAATTAAAAACGCCTTAAATGCAAATTAAAGAAAATTAAAAAGATAAAACCTATTAAATAAACGCTATCACTATATTTAAAGTGATGAACGTTTAAAACCTAAAACGTACGTTTAAATCAAAATCTACGTGACGTACAAAATAAAAAAAATGAAACTAAGTCAATATTAACCCTAAAAATATGAAAATGATGTTTCTACAATCCTAATGATATAAGAAAATATTTAGAAAAAGAAAATTATTTTTAAAACTAATTATCTAATTAAAAACTATTTTTAACTAATAATTAATTACCTAAATTACAAGAAAATGTGAAATAAGGCTAGAAAAATAAGATTAACACTTGGAAAAGTCTAAAATATCAAAATAGACTTTTCAAAACTATTTTTGTATTTTTGTGACTATTTATCTATTTTCTATTAATTTTAAACTATTAAAAACTAATTAAATTACTAAAAATTACCAAATGGACTATGAAAAATCTAGAAAATTACTTTTTCTACTTTTTATATTTATCTAAGTCTGAGAAAATTGAAAAATTATTTTTTGGAACCTTTTTCTAATTTTTTGTATTAAATGGTATTTAAAAAGTATTAAAAACTAATTAAAAATAGGAAAAATAGCAAAACAGCTGAGAAAAATCTGAAAATTTCAGGAAAATTCTAAAATAATATTAAGAAGCTATGAAAAATAGAAAAACAGGTACTTGCTTGGAAGATTATGAAACTGCTATGATTTGAGCTTATGAATAAGCTCTTAAATAAGCTAAGTGAACCAAATAAGCAACCCACTGAATACAGAAGCACTGATATACTAATTGTGACCAAATGAAACTCAAATCAACAAGTTACAAGCACGGATTAACAAGATAAACAGATTTGGTGATTTTGATTATAAGCTTAAAACAGAAAACTGATGCTGACTTGCAGTCCAATTTTAAGCACCCAAATAAGCTATAAACTACAAACTAATTATCAAGGCTAAAACTAGACCTAAGTGACTAATTGTAACCAAGAGACTAGCCTCTAACAAGCTATAACAAGCTTTGTACAAGCTTGAATAAATCTGAGAAAAACACTCAGCTGACACTGAGTTGGTGCAGGGGAAATGGGAGTCACTTTGAGCTTGTGCACAGGGTAATCCAGAAGGCAAAAGCTAAAACCAATTATGAGGGCTTAAAGACAACCAAGGATACTACTTGTAAACCAAAAACCAGGACCTAACAAACTTTAATGAGTCCTATGCAGACTCTGCAAGATCTGCAAAAATCCATTTTTTGACACTTTGACTTTTTGAAATAATACACCAGTTTGACTTTCTTGAGGTTTGGATCAAATTTTAAGACTGATATTGATCTCTTATGATGTAATGAAGCTAGTCCAACCTTTGTTCATGACTTTTAAACACAAATAAAGGTTTTGCAATTCTAAAATCTCAACAGTGGACTGTGAGGAGGATTTGAAAGTAATTTTGACTTTTTGAGCTAGCAAACCCAAGATATAGGCTCAATTAAGCTTAAACACACTTAACACTCATGAACTAACAGAACTTGACTAAAGAACTAACCTCTACACCAGTTTAAACAGTAGTACCAAACACCTCTTAATCTAACTGTTTAACAAATTAAAACTAGGCTAAAACTTAAACAAGTACAGATTATGATCAAATTGACTAATGCTAACTTAAATACTGTTATTAAGACAAGTTCCAACTACTGAATGCCACTGAAACAGATTATGCTAAAAAGGAGTTTGAACTTACAATTTGTCCAAGGCCACAATGGCCTGCCAACTATGAAACAAAGATCACTATCCTAATTTATTCAACCCCCTGCTTCCATTTCAACCTATTACCATTCCTGAATCAATTCAGATCACCCCTGCATCATTTGTTCTCCAACTTTGACTTTTGTTGACCAAATGCAATATTGTTTCAATCTTAAACACAAGCTTATAAAAAGCTATTTTAAGCTAATATAAGCTTGTTCTAACTTATAAATAAGCTTATTGAAGCTTGGGATTCATAATTTAGAATTGGAAAATTCAACAGTGACCATGAACCTTGAAATAAAACCATAAACTGGAATTGAGGATTAAAATGAGTTGCAGTACAATTTAATAACTTTGTTTGATACAATTTAACTAGGAGATACAACTGAAAGCTGATTAAGACATATTAATCTAAAATACGACATACATTTTCATAAAAAATAAAAACTAAACTAACTTCCCATTGCTTGTCTTGGCCTTTTATACACCCAAGTCTTCATCTCTCCTCTTTCTGAATAGTTCCCAGCACAAAAAGTGACCATTGGATCACTCAACTTGATCTTAGCCGTTTAAAGCAATTTTGGCGCCAATTTTAGTTTAACAGTTGTAGCTTGAGTGGGGTTGGTATGGGGTGCATTTAATGCACCTTGGCTTTGAGTGTGAGGTGGAGGGTAGGTTTAGGTGTATGATGGTGGAGGAGGGGGGGCGTTGCAGGCATGCGTGCAGGAATGGTGATGATGGTGGTGTTATCACGTGAGGCGGTTTATGTTTAAACTGTGGGTGGGTCGGGTTGGATGGGTAAAGGGTTGGACCGGGTAAAGGATTTTGGGCCAAGGGTGTTTTGTTTGGGCTTGGGTTAGTATATTAGGGTCCGGTTGGTTTGTGATAGAATTAACACCAAGGACCATTTGTGTAAAACTCAGAAACTGAAGGACCCAATCTGTAAATTATGAAGGATGATCCAAGGGTTTGTTTTGCCAATATTTAATAGTCCAAGGGTTTGATTTTGACATTTTTGAAAATTTCCAAGGACTAGTTTTGAACATTTTGGATTTTTAGGGACTAAAATGTAATTTTCTCAAAACTTTTATATTTTTCACCAAAGGACTAAATATGATAATTTGTGATTTTAAAAAGACCTTTGGTGACTTTTCTTTTGAAATTTTGGCTCAGGGACTATTTTCGACAATTTTATAAACTTGGGGGACTAAAACTGCAATTTTTGCAAATTTGATATGTTTTTCATCTGATTTTGATATTTTTGCATTTGAAACACATAAAACACTGATTTGTGATATTTTGGTCATTTTGATGTGTTTCTGAGTGTTTTCAGATGAATTTGCAGTTTATTTTGTACAAAAATGATGAGTATTTACACACTCATCAATCCCCCACACTGAGATATTGCTAGTCCCTAGCAATGATTTGAGAAAACATAATGGATTTTAATCTCTTTACCAAAAGCCATTACTTCTGGAGTAGCCAAATGTTTCAGTTCAAGTAAGAACCATGGTACACCGATAACCATGTGATTTTGAGCAAACCACCAGCTTCCAACGGATTTGATTTTGTCTTTACCAGTAGCCGTACCCTTCTGGACTAGCCAACTCTTAGATAAATTATCAACATTATCTTTGGTGAGCTGATTACCAATTATGGTTTTCCAACTGCCTTTACCACAAGCCATAAACTTGCGGGCTAGCCAACTCTTCACTTTTTAGGATATGGTGAGTCGAATACCATACAATTTTGGGCAAATTGCAAGCCATATAAACGGATTTGAGAAATCTTTACCAAGAGCCGTTTGCTCCTGGATTAGCCAATCCTTTTGTCTTACAGACATGGCGGACTGATAACCAGATGAGAAAGTGTAGAACACTTACTCCAAAAAAAAAAATTTTGGCCAAAAACGGGGGGATTAGGCGGTATATTTACATGATAAAATTCGTGAGAATCCCCCCCACACTTAGAAGTGAATATTGCCCTCAATATTCAAAGTACCGGCGGTTATGCCGAAACAAAGAACGTGAAAGGGAAATACTACGGCCATTATTTAGGAAGAAGATTTTTTTTTTTTTTTTTTTTTTTTTTTTTTTTTTTTTTTTGAAACATGTGGGCAACCCCCCCACACTAGGGTGGTAGAAGGAGGTGAGAAAACAGAAATATGGGTGAAAACCCATATGGCATGCTACTGTTTTTGATTACCGAGTCGCTAGCTTGACTCGATCCCCGCATTCATTGGTTCATGGGGAAAGTTTGAAGATCCGGGACAACCATGGATGGAATGTCCTCTCCAAAATAGTGCTTCACTCGATGACCATTCACTTTGAAATTAGGACCATCGGGTTGAGATAACTCAATGGTGCCATAAGGATAAACCTTAGCGATGGTAAATGGTCCAGACCAACGGGACTTAAGCTTTCCCGAGAAAATCTTCAATCTTGAATTGAAAAGAAGGACTCGATCACCTACGTTGAAAACGCGGTTCTTGATTTTTGAGTCATGGATCTTCTTTGTCTTTTGTTTATAGATCAAAGAGTTCTCGTAAGCTTGATCACGGAGTTCATTTAATTCATTCATTTGAACTTTCCTATGATCACCCGCTGTCTGAATATCAAAGTTAGCATGCTTCAAGGCCCAGTACGCCTTGTGCTCGAGCTCAACGGGAAGATGACATGCCTTCCCGTACACCAGCTTGTATGGAGTGCACCCAATGGGTGTTTTGTAAGCTGTTCGGAAGGCCCAGAGTGCGTCATCTAATCTATCCGACCAAGAGGCACGGTTTTCACCAACCGTCCTCTCCAAGATTCTTTTAATCCCCCGGTTAGAAACTTCCACTTGCCCACTTGTTTGTGGGTGGTATGCAGTAGAGGTACGGTGAGTTACACCATACTTTTGCATGACTCTAGCAAATTGGTCATTGCAGAAATGCGTACCACGATCACTGATGATGGCTCGTGGAGTTCCAAACCTAGCAAATAAGGATTTCAAGAATTTTACCACAACTCGGGCATCGTTGGTGGGTAAAGCTTTGGCTTCAACCCATTTTGACAAGTAGTCAACGGCCACGAGTATGTACTTATTTCCGTGAGAAGAAGGAAACGGCCCCATAAAGTCAATGCCCCAGATGTCAAAAATCTCACACACTTGAATGGCGTTTTGCGGCATTTCATTCCTTTGTGAGATATTCCCGTGACGCTGACAAGCGTCACAGGTTTTGACGAATTCATGGGCATCCTTATAGATCGTGGGCCAATAGAATCCCGAATCAAACACCTTCTTGGCGGTGTAGTTGGGGCTATGATGTCCCCCAGTAGGTCCAGAATGGCAAGCCTTGAGAATGTCAACGGCTTCCTGACCATACACACATCGCCGGATGACTTGATCCGCACAGATTTTAAACAAGTAGGGGTCGTCCCAGAAATAATGTTTCACATCCTTAAAGAATTTATTTTTCTGTTGGGACGACATCCCTTTCACAACAAAGTTACCCGCATGGTAATTTGCAAAGTCGGCAAACCATGGGGTAGAAGAATCTCCGCGAAAAGAAACCACATTGAGTGTTTCGAGAGGAAATGTTTCATTAATTTCCTTTTTCTCGAACACATTTTGATGAGGGTTCTCTAATCGGGAGAGATGATCAGCAGCCAGGTTCTCAGCTCCTTTTTTATCACGAATGATGATATCAAATTCTTGTAGGAGGAGAACCCAACGGAGCAATCTCGGCTTTGCATCTTGTTTTGCAAAGAGATATTTGAG
>BPTQ01000001.1:96101573-96130721 GCA_019973895.1 Chrysanthemum seticuspe | reverse complement strand
AGAAGGTTTTTATTTTTAGAAGATTGAAAAATCTTCGTTTGAACAAACTGATTCATGTTTTTGATTTGATTCACAAGTAAACCTCATTTTATGGTGAATCGAATCTATAAATCACAAATTTGATTCACAAATCATTGTTAAAATCGAGTTATGATGATGATTCATTAAATTTGTACAGATGATTCAGTATTCTACATATATCGCAAAATCAAGAGATTTTTAACATTGATTCAAATTTTTTTTTTACACATTTTGAATTTTAATCACATTAAAATGAGTTTTACGCGTGAAAACATGAATCAAAATTACAAATCTATCGTTTTTGAAAATCTTCTCAATCTTCTTAAAATAAAAACCTTCTCAATCGATCCGGATTATATATATATATATATATATATATATATATATATATATATATATATATATATATATATATATATATATATAGGCTCCGGTTCCATTGAGAAGGTTTTTACTTTGAGAAGATTGAGAAATCTTCGTTTGAGCAAATTGATTCATTATTTTTTGATTTGATTCACAAGTAAATATCATTTTATGGTGAATCGAATCTATAAATCACAAATTTGATTCACAAATCATTGTTAAAATCGAGTTATGATGATGATTCATTAAATTTGTACAGATGATTCAGTAATCTACATATATCGCAAAATTGACAGATTTTTAACATTGATTCAAAAAAATTTTGCACATTTTGAATTTAATCACATTAAAATGAGTTTTACGTTTGAAAAACATGAATCAAAGTTAAAAATCTATCGTTTTTGAAAACCTTCTCAATCTTCTCAAAATAAAAACTTTCTCAATCGATCCAGATTCTATATATATATATATATATATATATATATATATATAGAATCGAGATGAAATAAGATCAAACTTAAAGTTGTTAAAATGAGATCAATCTAAAATTTGACAAGTGACACTCTCCTTATAACAAAAATAAATTTTTTATTAGCTACAACTAAAAGTGTTAAAGTTTTGATACATTGCTTTTTAAAATTTATGAAACGTAGGTGATACACTTTGATTAGAAGTGTAGTGTGTATCAGTTTTTTGTATGTGTATCAGATTTTGGAATATTTATTAGTGTAATGTGTATCAGGTGTATCACTAATTCAAACTCATGTATCATTTGGTTATTAGTTTCTAAAATGTTAATTTGTATTAAAATATTATATTTTTGTGTATTATTGCTAAAATTGTTATTTATAAATGTTTTAGTGGTTTTTTAGACTTGATCTTATTTTTACAACTTTAAGTTTGATCTCACAAAAAGTAAGTGTTTCAAGTCGGTACATTTTAGAAAGTACGTTGTTATTTTATGGCTTTTACCCTAACAACAATTTGTTTAACTTGTTAATTAATATCATTATAATATAACTAAATAAATATGAGTACTAAGAGCATCTGCAATGCACCGCTTGAACAAAAGCTTTTCACTATTTTTACAAGTCTTTGGAAAGCTTTTTAGCATTGCACCTAATAACTTTTCAAACCACTTGAAAGAATAGCTTGGCAAACCTCAAGTGGTTGAAGCAAAAGCTTTTTAGCTTAAATACTTGTATTTCATTAGAAAACTTTACTTTTGCTTCTACTTTTGATATTAACGTTTATCATGAAAAGCTTTTACAAAAGCTTTGTGCATTAGGGCTGAGCAAAACCGACCGATACCCGACAAGCCCGAATAACCGACCGACTATGTTTCGGGTCGGGACTCGGTATCAGTTTTCTTAGTTACTCGGTATCGGGTCGGGTTCGGTTAAAAAGCCCGACTACACCCGAATAGCCCACCAAAACCCGAATAACTAAAAACCCCCCAGGTCTGAACCAAATTAAAACCCAAATGCTCTTTACTTTGCAGTCGATTACAAGAGTATCAAACCCAGGTCTGAACCAAATTGAAACAAACCTAACTTTACAAAAACAAAAATAATTGTGAGTGGTATGTTTCGAGTGTGTGGATGTACTAGGAATTGGACCACAATAAAAGAAGATAATAGTGAAAGCTTTAGACACACTTTCTGAGCATGGGAGATGAGAAGCATCTATTTGTGGCTAAACACACCATCTCTCCTTGATCTCTATGACTCATCATGCGTCTTTGACCTTGAGAAAAGGGACTCCGCAGACTTTTGACTTAGGGTTGATAGTGATTGATGATGGTGCAAGATGTTATTCACAGGAAAGGGAGCTTGTTGATAGTGATTGTTTTTTTTTGTTTTTTTTTGTTTTGTTTTTTTTTTCTTTATTTAATTGTGTAATGTTTAGGGTATATGCATAGTGTATTTATTTGTGTAATGTTTTTATATGTATATTGTATTTAATTGTGTAGTGTTTTTATATGGTATTTATTTTACGTTATTTTTTTTAATTGTGTATTTGTTTCCATTTAATTAAACAATAACAATAAAAGATTAGACATTAAAACATTAAACAAGTACAACAACAAATGTATTCAATATTACAACGAAATCTACTCCACATTAAGATTATTAATGTCATCTATAAGCTCATAGAGTATTCCACTCGACTGACATGCGTGATCAACTGGATTTCTTGCCAATTCCAGTGATGCCTCCAACGTCTTTATTCTTGCCGTCAACAAATTGTTTTGAGCCAATAGCATGTTGATCGTTTTATCTTTAGTTTCGCAGTTTGAGCACTGCGTTGAAGAAGAGGCTTCACCAAAGTACTTTTGTTGAAATATTTCCTTCCACATGAAGTATCGACACCCATAGTCTTTAGTCCTTGGCTGTTACATGATGAAACAATTATAAGAAATGTATTCTAAACAAACAAGTTATTGATATATTTACACAAATAAGCAAACGTTTAATTATTTACCTTTGACAAAGGACATGCATAATACTTCAGACCACAAGTTTTGGGTTGTTGGGATGTTCTTTCAATTATAAATCCACGTCGACAACGACACAAGAAAGGATTTTCTTGTTGCATCTGGCCAAAAGAATTTGTATAATTATTCACAACATAAATCAGTAATATCATGGTTCACAAAATTAGAAGCAGAAATCTGTAACAAAAGATGACAAGTCGTTTACTATAAATCAGTAATCGTCTATACATGTTTTGTCATTTACAATATAAATCAGTAATCGTCTATACATGTTTTGTCATTTAAAATATAAATCAGTAATCGTCTATACATGTTTTGTCATTTACAATATAAATCAATAATCGTTTTCTACGTCTGTCTAAACATCCTCTGTCATTGAGTAAACATATGTTCCCATGTCGCGGCCACGGCATTTCTAAAAAATCTCCATTGTGGGTGATTATATGGGAGTGGTGAGTTTTCATCAAGAATCGCAAGAACGAAGTGAGCAGCCTGGTCGTCCCCCACACGAAGAATCACGACGGGGGACAATATTTGTGCTGAATTGGGACCACCTCTCAGCGGAAGACACATAACATATTGTGAATTGGATATACATACAATAGGACGGTTAAGAGCTGTAGCAATAGCCACGCCCGTTTCTGGCATAGTCATCCAGTAACGCCGGGGTGCTGCACCGTTAAACCAATTCATCGAGTTACGTGTAGATGTAAAATAATCACCCCACATTTGCCTGTAAACTTCCTCGTTATTGTCTACCTCTTCCCTGGCAATAGCTCGAATTCTGGGCCACATTTGTTCCTGATGACCAAGACCTACGGCAAGAGCTCGATAGCCACAATTTCCATCACCTGCCACGTTAAAGATCCCTAGGATCCAGCGTCGAAAAAGAGGTGGAATTTCAGCCATACAATATTCGCTAAAGTCATCTGAAACGTACAAGTGGTGTCTTAAGTCGCCCTCGCTAGGTCCTTCGTTAGCTCCTTCGTTTAAGTTTGGGACGTTAGAAGGCTCTCCCACATAAGAACTGTGTCTCGCAGATTCTTCATTTAAGTCTGGGACTTTTTTTGGTTTTGTGTAGCTTCTGCGGTGCCTTGTGGGGGGTTCTTCGTTCAAATCCGGGATATTTGGTTTAGACTTGGATTTGTTGTCCTTTGCGCTCGGACGTCCACGATTACTTTCTTTAATAGCAGGTTGTTGGGCTGACACTGATTCAGGAGCGTATATACCTCTGAGCCTGTTTAACATATTTTTTTTGACAAACGACGATGCTTTGGTAAAAACACTTTGGAATTTTTGTACGTCATCTTGACAAGAAAAATATTCAGGCTCTTCATGCCCTTGAGGCTCTTGAGGATATTCAGGCTCATCAGGCTCTTGAGTATTTCGGACAACAGGCCAGGGAACGCTTAGTGTTCTCCAAAAAATTATCAACAAAATCAAGCGGAATAGGCAATCCTGTATTCGAAAAAAGGAACTAGTTAAAATTATCGGTATTGACGGGAAGAATAATTTGATAGGCATAAATTTTAAAATACACACCGTTTGAGTAGTTATTTATTAAATCAAGCGGAATAGGCAATCCCGCGGGTAATATTGTTCTTGTATCACCAACTTAACACATTCCAACACCCATTTACAACTTTTATTAAAATTTACAACTTCTATTTAAATTTAACAACTTTATTAAAATTTACAACATTTTTAACAACTTTATTTAAAATAATACTAATACAACTAATACTCTTTACTTATTAAATTTTACAACTTTTACAAAAAAAATTTACAACTTTTATTAAAATTTTACAACAAACCTTTACTTATTAAATTTTACAACTTTTATTAAAATTTACAACTTTTACAAAAAAATTTACAACTTTTATTAAACCTTTACTTATTTACTTTTGAAAAAAAATAAAATAAAAATGGTATATGGGAAACCGAGGTGCGCCCCCTGTTTTTACCCCCTGTTTTTACCCACGTGCCCATCCAAATAATACACACTCATATTAATGATTGTGTGTTTTGTCTCCTATCTCATTCTCTCACACACAAATAATACACTCAGTCTCTCTCTCTAAAAACCGGCGACCTAAAAACTTTCCGGCGTCTTGTCCGGCCAATATTCTCGCCACGCACCACCGGAACTTTTCACCCCATATACCAAAAGATAGATCGGGAAAAGGTGATCATTTTAACATAGCACGCGCGGTATTTCTCACCGACGCGCCCTAGATCTAAAGTTTCTATGGTTGCGTATCTGAAAATAAACGGGATGGTTTCTTTGGTTCTTGAGGCCTGTTGTTTTTGGTTCTTGAGGCAGTTGGTTGCGCATCTGAAACTGCTTATGGTTTACCGTGATAGCATTGGTATTCTTGAGGCCTGTTGTTGTTTGTATTCTTGAGCCATGGCTCGTGATGGTTTCTATGGTATTCTTGTTGTTGGTATTCTTGAGGCATGGGAAGGAAAATATGGGGTGCAAGATTAGATTGTTCCTTTTTTTTAGCCATGGCGGTTGGAAATTTTTTTTTAGCCATGGCAGTTGGAAATTTTTTTTGAGCCACGGCAGTTGAAAATTTTTTTATGGTAATTTTTAGCCATGGCAGTTGGAAATTTTTTTTGAGCCATGGCAGTTGGAAAATTTTTTTGAGCCATATCTGTTTTTGGTTCTTGAGGCAGTTGGTTGCGTATCTGAAACTGCTTATGTAATAAGCAGTTTCTAATGGTTGCTTATCTAAACTTGGTTTTTTTTTAAATGGTCAAAACAAATTCGAGATACGGCGATGATGATAAAAACAAAAACTTTTGTTGATTTTCAGCCAAAATGATTTGGCGTGGCATAATCGAATGGCATGGCAAAATGACTTTGCAACCTTCAAATTTGCAGCCAAAATGATAAAACAATAATAATCTGAGCCTATTAAAAATCTCGTTTTTTATAAATTTTGCATGTCATATTGATAAAATGTAAGATTTATTACCTCATTGGTGTAAAATGGTGAACTCGACATTTTCCGAAGCCAAATTTATTACCCCTGCTTCTTTGTGGTATGAACTGTGATTGCTTCTTTGTGGTATAAACTGTGAATTGTGAATGTGATATGAACTGTGAATTGTTAATGTGATATCTTTTATAACAAAGGAAAGCCCGCAACTTTGAGAATCTTACTATTGTGAATGTGAACTTTGTCGATGAAAAATACTTTTGAGATAAGGCGATGATGATAACCGAAACCGAATGGAGGGTAAAGTGAGACTTTATCACTTTGCAACCTTCAAATCTGAGCCTATTAAAAATCTCAATAATTTTTTGACTACGTTTTTTTAACACAATGCAAAAAAAAAAAAAAATAAATAAAAAAAATACATTGCTAAGTTAAGTTTACAAATTTACAAAAAAAAATTACTAACTTAACTTTACAAATTTACAAAAAAAAAAAATAAAATAAAAAAAAAATAATAAAAATTACTAAACATAATGATTGAAAAAAAAAATATTTCTTTTCCCTCTTTGTTTTCTTCCTCGGCAACTGCAAGGCCCAAAAAAAAACTTACCTTACATGAATCATTGTTTGCAGACAGAATTGTCAAACACCCCCTATATTAAAATTAGGCGGCGTTGGACTTCTACTGCCCAATATTTGTCCCTACTTAATACTTCATCAGTTGACTAGCAACTAAACAAAATTTGGAACGTTATAGAATGTAGATAGTAAGCAAAGGTGGGCTTGATATTACTTGGATATATTCATGCTATTATATATATGAGACTGAAGCCTATAGCTTCCATCAACCATTCAACTCATCTCTAAACAAACATGGGAGCCGGTGGTCGTTCAAATCCTCGCGATCAAGTTGTTAAGGAATCCGATGTTGGTGCTATCAAACGAGCACCAACCTCAAAACCGCCTTTTACACTAGCCGATATCAGGAAGGCCATACCACCTCATTGTTTTGAAAGATCAATGATCCGATCTTTTTCATATTTGTTCCGAGACCTTGTTGCAATCTCGATATTGTACTATATCGCCTCAACTTATATTCCTCAGCTACCTCACCCTCTTCCTTATTTTGCTTGGCCTATTTATTGGTATGTTCAAGGATGTGTGTTTATGGGTCTTTGGCTTATAGCTCATGAATGTGGTCACCATGCTTTTAGTGACTATACGTTGCTTGAAGATTCTTTAGGCTTTGTTATACATTCGTGCCTTTTAACCCCTTATTTTTCATGGAAAATAAGCCACCGTAGGCACCATGCTAACACTGGCTCACTTGATCGCGACGAGGTGTACGTCCCAAAGACAAGAGCAACACTTGATAGAACAAAGTTCTATCTTGACAACCCTATTGGTCGAAGTTTAACACTTCTTGTCAAACTTAGTCTCGGATGGTATATTTATTTGTCGATAAATGCTGCTGGAAGACCTTATGATAGATTTGCTAGTCATTATGATCCTAGAAGCCCAATTTTCTCAGACGGCGAACGAATCCTGATTTTAATGTCTGATATTGGGCTTATTAGCTTTTCTTACTTACTATACAAAGTGGCGATGGTTCAAGGATTCGTTTGGCTTTTCTGTGTCTATGGAGGTCCTATAATGGTCATGAACGCGTTTCTAGTGACCATTACATACCTTCATCATACTCACCCTTCTTTGCCTCACTTTGAGGATTCCGAATGGAACTGGATGAAAGGTGCATTCGCGACCGTTGATAGGGATTACGGAGTTCTAAACAAGGTGTTTCATAACATTACCGACACACATGTGCTACATCATTTGTTTTCATATATTCCTCATTATCATGCCATGGAAGCTACCAACGCAATCAAGCCGATATTGGGTGAGTTTTATCAAAGTGATAGCACTCCCTTTTTCGTGGCGTTATGGAGAGAATCCAAGAACTGTCTTTTCATTGAGCCCGATGAAGTCGATGAGAAGAACAAAGGTGTCTATTGGTTCAGCAATAAGTATTGAACAAATTACCAACAGGTTATTTGGCATAGCGTCTTCAAGCTAGCCAAGTAAACAAGAGCTGTGTGTTTAAGCTTATTGTTAAAAATCAAAAGGGAAAGTGTTACTATCTTATTTAATTTAGTTTTGTACATTGTTTGTCCTTTTGAAATGATGTAATTCCTGTATAATAGGTTCATCAATGAAATAATAGTGTTCAAGTGTCATGATATATATGGTGTGGTGCAAATTTAGTTGGTGATTACTCGTCCTCTTTATGGCATCTTTCATTTTGTAAACAAACGAGTTGATAGATTTAAGTTTCTTTCTCGAGGCTTTTTTTGCTTAGAGTTGATCAGTAGTACAAAAGTCATATCATTAAAACAATGGGAGGTAATTTGCACACTTTTTATTTTGATGGGGACATTCAATGTACAAGTAAACAGTGCATAATGTAAAACCTATACAACTATATATGTTATGCATAAAATAAAGTATCTTAATTAAAATTTTGAGTGTGCAAATCAATCCTTTAAAAGAAAACATTCCAGATTTGATTACCATAAAGAGCAAGGAGTTGTTAATTCACTTAATTGCTTGATCCAAGTACAAAAGTCATACCATTGAAAGAAGACATTCCAGATTTGATTAACACAGAGAGCAAGGAGTTATTAATTGCTCGATCCAAGTACAAAAGCCATACCATTGAAAGAAGACATTCCAATTTGATTAACACAGAGAGCAAGGAGTTATTAATTGCTCGATCCAATCACCAGCTCACATGTTTTTTTTAAAACACAAACCACTTCACATGTTGGACACACAAAAATGCAAGACTACTCTCATTAGTCACGCCATTCCACTTTTTATCTCAACGTTACATTTTATTTTTCTCTTAATTTAACTCTTTTTACACTCTCTCACTTTTCACCCTCAACAGTCATCATTCTCTCACCTTTCATTAAAATGCCATTTTTCATACAAACATGTCTCACAAAATACCTACACACACATAAACCAAATAATAAATAATAAACACACTTGAGAGACCCATTTTGGTACTCTCCTATTAAGTGAGAAGATCACCTTTCGTAAGTTGTTTTGGCTCTATTCACGGCAGCACCAATACTACCCCCAATTGGGTCACTCGTGATGTTGGGTGTTAATGGGCTCTCCCTCACGCTTATTGGCACCAACCTAAGGATGAATTTGCTTTGTAGGTTGATGAGTGTGTAAATACTCATCATTTTTGTACAAAATAAACTGCAAAATCATCTGAAAACACTCAGAAACACATCAAAATGATCAAAATATCACAAATCAGTGTTTTATGTGTTTTAAATTCAAAAATATCAAAATCAGATGAAAAATGTATCAAGTTTGCAAAATTGGCAGTTTTAGTCCCCCAAGTTTCATAAATTGTCAAAAATAGTCCCTGAGCTATAATTTCAAAAGTAAAGTCACAAAAGGTCCTTTTAAAATCAAAAGTTGTCAAAATAAGTCCTTTGGTGAAAAATATTAAAAGTTTGAGAAAATTGCAAAAATGGTCCCTCAAGTTTAAAAATTGGCAGAATTGGTCCCTGGAAAATGTGAAATGGCAACATTGGTCCTTATACTTTCTGAGAGTGTCACTTTTGGTCCCTTGAAACAAGATTGATGAATTGGCAGCTTAGGCCCCTCAAGTTTCAGAATTTACATCATTAGTCCCTATAGTTCTAAACCCTTTTAATTCATTTTGACCCCTTTCACATACCTTGGCCCCCTGTCAAAATGAATTATGAACCCCCTTGGATTATTAATATCTGTGGTCAAACTCTGGTCAATTTCTTCAACCCGCCAAAGTCTTCCATTATCAACTGCTTCCTGCAACTGGCCTTCCTCCCATTCCCCCTCCTCTCCAATCACTCAAACCATGTTCCCCACTCCACAACTACCTTCCAAGCCTCATTAAATGCCCCCCCTACCCCTTCACTCAACCCCCAATGGGCAGAAAAGAAATTGGCGCCAAAATCAAGTTTAAATGGTGGAGATTAATTCTAGGCCATCCAATGGCTAGGATTGTTGGGAAAGATTCAGAGGAGAGAGGAAATAAGATTGGATTATAAAAAGACAGAGAAAGGAGCAAAAGAGTAGAATTTTTAGTTGTAATTTACTTTTATGTCGTTTTTAATAATAATGTCTTAGTTTTCTTCAAAATTTGTAATATTTTGTTCCTAAGTACTGAAATCAAGTTACCTTTGCAGTTTATTAAAGTCTTAATCATTAATTCCAAGTTTTATTTAGTTTCATCTTATTTTGATTAACTGTTGAAAATTTTAGTTTACATCTCAATATTCCAAGCTTCATAAAGCTTCTTTTCAAGTTTAAATAAGCTTATACAAGCTCCTTATAGCTTGCTATAAGCTCAAGTTTAAGTTTTAGTCACTTTTGGAATTTGGTCAACCAAAGTCAACTGGAGGGCTAAAATTGGAAATGGAGCTAGAAATGGGTTGATGCAGTGGAAATGGGTTGAATAGTAGCTAGTTGGGTTGAAATTGATAGGTAGTGGTTCTTGGTTCATTGGTTTGCAAGCTATAGCAGCTAAGGGACCCTTGTAAGTGAAATTTCAAGTTTCTTTGCATGTTCTGATTTTGTAGTTAAATCTGGGTCCATTCTGTTTTAGAAGTAGTAATTAGGTTAGTAGAATGTAGTTTGATCATTAATATAAGTTGGATCAATGTTTTGATAAATTTTTATTGCATAACAGTTAGTTAAGGGAGTGTTTGGATTTGCAGTTTAAACTGCCCTTGGGGCTTGTTCAGTGGTTCATTTCTTTTGGTATGTGATTGTTAGCTCTAAATAAACTCAGTTGAGTCAATAATTGGTGCCTGCTACCTGTAAAGTCAAAAATTCACTTAAACAATCTCAACTGTTAACTGTGGTGATATTTGGAGTTGCAAAATCTCATTTTGTGTTCAAAAGTCTCAAACAAAGCTTGCAGAGGTTTCATTACATCTTATAACATCAATCTAGTACCTAAAATCAGTGGAGAAGTTCACCAAAGTCAACTTCTTATTTTTAGTTCAAAAGTCAAAACAGAAAATCAGGTTTTGAGCCAAAGTGAAAGATTTTTCTTGGATTCAATTTTAAGCCTCAATCAGTAAAACTTGTTGGTTATAAAACTTGAACTGGTACTCTTTCTTATAAGCATTTTTGGTGAATTTTACAATTTTGTTTAAGGCCTCAAATAAGCTCATCATCTTAGGCCAAAGTGCCCTGCTCCACTGTCAGTTAACACTGAGAGTTTTTCTCAGTTTGTGCAGCAAGTGTACAGAGCTCATAAGAGCTCATCATGGCCTGATCTTTGGTACACTTGGTCTCACCCAGGTCTAGTCTAGGTTCCTTGTTGTGGTATTCAGTTTAAGCTTATTTATAAGCTTGTGCTTAGGCCCAAAGTTCCCCCCCAGAACCTGCTTGGGCTTATAAGTTCAATTTCATCAAATCTGTTGTTGTTGCAATTCAGTGGTTGGAACTTGTTAATTATTGTTGAATTTGGTCATTTTTAGCATTGTGTACTTTCTGTTTTGGGTTGGTGGCTTTTGGACTCATCTAGCTTATTCAAAGTGCTTATTTCATAAGCTCTTCCACATCAGTTCTTAAATTCTCCACACAAGCCCTGGTTTTTCTAATTTTCCTAGCTTCATAATAATGTTTTAGACTTTTCCTGAAATTTTCAGATTTTTTCAAGTTCATTTGCTATTTTTCTTAATTTAAATTAGTTTTTAAGTATTTTTAAATAGCTTTTAATACAAAAAATTAGAAAAAGGTTCAAAAAAATAATTTTCCAATTTTATTAAGTTTAGATAAATATAAAAAGTAAAAAAAGTAATTTTCCATATTTTTCATAGTTTATTTTGTAATTTTTAATAATTTAATTAGTTTTAAATAGTTTAAAATTCCTAGAAAATAGAAAAATAACCAGAAAAATACAAAAAATAGTTTTTAAAATTATCTTTTGATATTTTAGACTTTTCCATTTCATAATTTTATTTTTCAAGCTTTATTTCCTATTTTCTTTCATTTTAGGTTATTTTTAATTAGTTAAAAATAGTTTTTAATTAATAATAATTAGATAAATAGTTATAAAAATAATTTTCTTTTTCTATAAAGTTTCTTTTATCATTAGGATTGTAGAAATATCATTTTCACATTTTTAGGGTTAATATTGCTTTAGTTTCACTTTTTAATTTGTACGTCGCGTAGATTTTAATTTCAGTTTTATAAAAACATAAAAACAAAAACATCATTTTAATTATAGTGATAGCATTTATTTAATAGATTTTATCTTTTTAATTTTCTTTAATTTGCATTTAAGCCGTTTTTATTTGTTGGCTTTTTCCTTAGTTATTATCATTCCCATATCCTTTTCCCGTTCAAATTCCTCGATCACTAAACGTTTGATAATCCATTGCACAACTCGCTGGGACATAACGACCCGGGGAAACACTATACTCCTCAGATCTTAATTGATTTCGTGCCTAAGCAGTTTTAAGTTTCTTGCTTGCGTGAGAAAGCTTGACTGTTTGGCGCGCATCATAGGTTTGGGGATGGGGTCTAGAATTCAAAGTAAAAAGTAAAAACCATTAGACAATAATTTAGTAGGCCTAAGACTGGTTGTGGGCTTTGGGTCCATGAGGGTTTTATTATCGTCTGTCATGTGTGTTCTATAAATAGTTTGATGATTAATAAAGTTTAATCTACGGGGGGTTTTTTATTATATAACATGGTATCAAGAGCAGGTCCAATCCCAAGACATAGTTAGGCCTCCATAAGCCATCGCCTCTATGTCATCCGTTAAACTTTAACCATACACGAGCTAGTTTTTCTTATCATTATTCAAACCCTAAACACAATCATTACCGCCATAAAAATTACAAGCTGTTATGTTTTATCTTTTTGCTACGCTTTGTTCATTATCCTTTACGTAAGTTTTTCATTTTTTCTATTTAAAAACCATGCAAGATGATGTCTAATATAAAGGTTTGTTTATTTAAAACCATCCAAGGTGATTTCTAATATAAAGGTTTGTTTATTTATATTTTAATATTTGCTTTTATCAAAATCACTCTTTCTATCATCACTTATATTGCAACTTATTTAATCTAACACTTCTCATAACGTTGCTTACTTTTGTTTTCTTATTCACAAATCTTTTTTCTTTAATTTTTATTTAAGATCTTGCTTTAAAAAATGTACGTCTTACTTTTCTTTTTTTCCCTTTTTTTCTCTACCAAACGAACTGAAAAATAAAATAAAATGTTAACGGCGGTTAAAGATGTCGTTGTTGTCGGCCAAAGACCTTCAACGTTTGATTTGCTTTTGATGTTGTTGCATGAAGATAATTTCCGGTTGCTGTGAATGTCTTCATCAACAAATTAATTTTAGTTTAATGTTATAAAATATATACTCCAGTATGAGCTTTTACGATTTCGTCGCTCGAACTGCGAAAAAGTGTTAGACAATAAATTAGTAGGCCCAAGCCCGGTTGTGGGCTTTGGGTCCATTAGGATTTTGTTATCGTTTGTCATGTGTGCTCTATAAATAGTTGATGATTAATAAAGTTTAGCCTACGGGGAATTTCTATTTTCAACAAAAACAATGTTTGTTTAAGATTTTCATATTTATGTTTGGCATGATGAGAGCACCGGGTGAACATAAGCTAAAGTGCCGCTTCAACGCTACCTTAGTTTTTCCTCTTTTTACTTACCCTCACTTATACACGCAAAAATACTCTCCTCACTAACTTAAGCTAAAATCTCATTTTTAAGACACACCATTTTATTTATTTTCTATTTTTTTCAAACCAACTAATTTTTCATTCATTTAAATAAAAATACAAATTACATACGATAATAAAAAAAAATGGAATTTAAAAAAGGGTACAAAGAACAAATATTAACGTAAACGACTAATTGCGGTTCATTATATATTTGTTCGGATTTCTTCTTTTTTCATGTTGATGATCGAGTCATCCTCCTCCGGTAACCCCATGCTGCTAGTTCCAAGAAAGTCCATTTCTTCCAACTTTATCATTGTGGCATCCTTCGCTTTAGTCACCGTGTACATATCTTGAGCGGCCTCCCATTTGAGTCTAAATTCATTTTGTAAAGGCTCCCTAAAATCTTGTGGGTTACTCCTCGTTATGACCGACGTGGTCTCCGATTTTTTTGTTTTCCTTGCACGTTGTTTGCCTGGAAGACGTGGTCTCGGATCATCTCTAAAATAGCTTGGTACGTCCATTGACATCAACCGGGTCAACAGGTTCGCCCCAATCCCACTTGGGGTGTTTTCTCAAGATGTCTCATGGCCTGTCTTGAGTAAACCGTCTTTATTTTGTCTCGTCCTTAAACAAACTCTTAGCTCGGTTCAAAGGATCAACTTCGTTTTTACCACTTCTACTCAAACGTCTTAAAAGTTTGTAGATACTGTTAAACTTTTGGCAAATGAAAGTTCAACATTGCCAACTTCCCGATAATCATATCCTTGGTACGTTTGTGGTGAAAAGATGAGTTGAACTCATTAAGAACCTTGCTCCAAAAACATTGCTCATCTTGGTCATTTCCCACTTGGCTATCCTCGGAAACCACAACATAACACGTGTTAATAACTATTCATCGTGGGGTATCCAACGAGTGACTACCTTTTCCGGATTTGTGGTGGTGGTAGCTGTTTTTTTGGCAGGGCTTTTGTCTTTTCTTTGCTGGTTTTTGTGGTATTTTTTTGGTTTGTGGTGGTAGTGCTGGTGGTCGTGATTGTGGTTGATAGAATTGTGATAGATTTTGTTGAATATGTTGAAATAGTCGTTATGGTTGAACCGTAGATGAATGGGCCTGAAAATCCGAGTGAATAACCAACCTAAAAAACATAATGGACCGAAGTGTTGCTTCCTTCTATCCCTCTCCTCAACTATATCGATGAATAATTTTTAATTAATTTTATTTACAAACTTATATACAAATATCAATTAATTAGTTAATAATATTATTTTATTTTACTTCTTTTCATTTAAACTCTGTAGATGAACAATAACTAGGCTCCGGTTCCATTGAGAAGGTTTTTATTTTTAGAAGATTGAAAAATCTTCGTTTGAACAAACTGATTCATGTTTTTGATTTGATTCACAAGTAAACCTCATTTTATGGTGAATCGAATCTATAAATCACAAATTTGATTCACAAATCATTGTTAAAATCGAGTTATGATGATGATTCATTAAATTTGTACAGATGATTCAGTATTCTACATATATCGCAAAATCAAGAGATTTTTAACATTGATTCAAATTTTTTTTTTTACACATTTTGAATTTTAATCACATTAAAATGAGTTTTACACGTGAAAACATGAATCAAAATTACAAATCTATCGTTTTTGAAAATCTTCTCAATCTTCTTAAAATAAAAACCTTCTCAATCGATCCGGATTATATATATATATATATATATCTATACTATATTATAAAGCATTTGGGACTTTCTATAAAAGGAAGTTTTAAAATTTTAAGACAAAAAACATTACTATAAAAGGAATATTAGAAAATTAAAGTAAAATTTAAGTCTCATTTAAGCATATAGTAACCCCTGTATTAATGATATATTTTAATAAAATTGTCTATAAGAAAAGTTCACTAAACTTATAACCACCAATTTAATGCTAAAATTTGAAAAATAAAAGTGTTAACTATTTACACAATTAATAATTTAGACATTCTACTTTTAAAAAACATATATCTACTACGTTATAAAATATTTGGGATATGCTAAATAAAGAAGGTTTAAAATGACAAACATTTGCTCGCCACAAAAATAGTCACCGGGTACCTGCCGCCGCATTGCGCGTGTACCCTTCTAGTATATATATATATATATATATATATATATATATATATATATATATATATATATATATATATATATAGATATATATATATTATATATATATAATATATATATATACATATATATATATATATATATATAGGCTCCGGTTCCATTGAGAAGGTTTTTACTTTGAGAAGATTGAGAAATCTTCGTTTGAGCAAATTGATTCATGTTTTTCGATTTGATTCACAAGTAAACATCATTTTATGGTGAATCGAATCTATAAATCACAAATTTGATTCACAAATCATTGTTAAAATCGAGTTATGATGATGATTCATTAAATTTGTACAGATGATTCAGTATTCTACATATATCGCAAAATCAAGAGATTTTTAACATTGATTCAAATTTTTTTTTTACACATTTTGAATTTTAATCACATTAAAATGAGTTTTACACGTGAAAACATGAATCAAAATTACAAATCTATCGTTTTTTGAAAATCTTCTCAATCTTCTTAAAATAAAAAACCTTCTCAATCGATCCGGATTATATATAAATATATATATATATCTATACTACATTATAAAGCATTTGGGACTTTCTATAAAAGGAAGTTTTAAAATTTTAAGACAAAAACATTACTATAAAAGGAATATTAGAAAATTAAAGTAAAATTTATATATATATTATATATATATATATATATATATATATATATATATATATATATATATATATATATATATAGGCTCCGGTTCCATTGAGAAGGTTTTTACTTTGAGAAGATTGAGAAATCTTCGTTTGAGCAAATTGATTCATTATTTTTTGATTTGATTCACAAGTAAATATCATTTTATGGTGAATCGAATCTATAAATCACAAATTTGATTCACAAATCATTGTTAAAATCGAGTTATGATGATGATTCATTAAATTTGTACAGATGATTCAGTAATCTACATATATCGCAAAATTGACAGATTTTTAACATTGATTCAAAAAAATTTTGCACATTTTGAATTTAATCACATTAAAATGAGTTTTACGTTTGAAAAACATGAATCAAAGTTAAAAATCTATCGTTTTTGAAAACCTTCTCAATCTTCTCAAAATAAAAACTTTCTCAATCGATCCAGATTCTATATATATATATATATATATATATATATATATATATATATATATATATATATATATATATATATATATATATATATATATATATATATATATATATATATATATATAGAATCGAGATGAAATAAGATCAAACTTAAAGTTGTTAAAATGAGATCAATCTAAAATTTGACAAGTGACACTCTCCTTATAACAAAAATAAATTTTTTATTAGCTACAACTAAAAGTGTTAAAGTTTTGATACATTGCTTTTTAAAATTTATGAAACGTAGGTGATACACTTTGATTAGAAGTGTAGTGTGTATCAGTTTTTTGTATGTGTATCAGATTTTGGAATATTTATTAGTGTAATGTGTATCAGGTGTATCACTAATTCAAACTCATGTATCATTTGGTTATTAGTTTCTAAAATGTTAATTTGTATTAAAATATTATATTTTTGTGTATTATTGCTAAAATTGTTATTTATAAATGTTTTAGTGGTTTTTTAGACTTGATCTTATTTTTACAACTTTAAGTTTGATCTCACAAAAAGTAAGTGTTTCAAGTCGGTACTATTTTAGAAAGTACGTTGTTATTTTATGGCTTTTACCCTAACAACAATTTGTTTAACTTGTTAATTAATATCATTATAATATAACTAAATAAATATGAGTACTAAGAGCATCTGCAATGCACCGCTTGAACAAAAGCTTTTCACTATTTTTACAAGTCTTTGGAAAGCTTTTTAGCATTGCACCTAATAACTTTTCAAACCACTTGAAAGAATAGCTTGGCAAACCTCAAGTGGTTGAAGCAAAAGCTTTTTAGCTTAAATACTTGTATTTCATTAGAAAACTTTACTTTTGCTTCTACTTTTGATATTCAACGTTTATCATGAAAAGCTTTTACAAAAGCTTTGTGCATTAGGGCTGAGCAAAACCGACCGATACCCGACAAGCCCGACAACCGACCCACCCGACAAGCCCGAATAACCGACCGACTATGTTTCGGGTCGGGACTCGGTATCAGTTTTCTTAGTTACTCGGTATCGGGTCGGGTTCGGTTAAAAAGCCCGACTACACCCGAATAGCCCCCAAAACCCGAATAACTAAAAACCCCCCAGGTCTGAACCAAATTAAAACCCAAATGCTCTTTACTTTGCAGTCGATTACAAGAGTATCAAACCCAGGTCTGAACCAAATTGAAACAAACCTAACTTTACAAAAACAAAAATAATTGTGAGTGGTATGTTTCGAGTGTGTGGATGTACTAGGAATTGGACCACAATAAAAGAAGATAATAGTGAAAGCTTTAGACACACTTTCTGAGCATGGGAGATGAGAAGCATCTATTTGTGGCTAAACACACCATCTCTCCTTGATCTCTATGACTCATCATGCGTCTTTGACCTTGAGAAAAGGGACTCCGCAGACTTTTGACTTAGGGTTGATAGTGATTGATGATGGTGCAAGATGTTATTCACAGGAAAGGGAGCTTGTTGATAGTGATTGTTTTTTTTTTTTTTTTTTTTTTTTTGTTTTTTTTTTCTTTATTTAATTGTGTAATGTTTAGGGTATATGCATAGTGTATTTATTTGTGTAATGTTTTTATATGTATATTGTATTTAATTGTGTAGTGTTTTTATATGGTATTTATTTTACGTTATTTTTTTTAATTGTGTATTTGTTTCCATTTAATTAAACAATAACAATAAAAGATTAGACATTAAAACATTAAACAAGTACAACAACAAATGTATTCAATATTACAACGAAATCTACTCCACATTAAGATTATTAATGTCATCTATAAGCTCATAGAGTATTCCACTCGACTGACATGCGTGATCAACTGGATTTCTTGCCAATTCCAGTGATGCCTCCAACGTCTTTATTCTTGCCGTCAACAAATTGTTTTGAGCCAATAGCATGTTGATCGTTTTATCTTTAGTTTCGCAGTTTGAGCACTGCGTTGAAGAAGAGGCTTCACCAAAGTACTTTTGTTGAAATATTTCCTTCCACATGAAGTATCGACACCCATAGTCTTTAGTCCCTGGCTGTTACATGATGAAACAATTATAAGAAATGTATTCTAAACAAACAAGTTATTGATATATTTACACAAATAAGCAAACGTTTAATTATTTACCTTTGACAAAGGACATGCATAATACTTCAGACCACAAGTTTTGGGTTGTTGGGATGTTCTTTCAATTATAAATCCACGTCGACAACGACACAAGAAAGGATTTTCTTGTTGCATCTGGCCAAAATAATTTGTATAATTATTCACAACATAAATCAGTAATATCATGGTTCACAAATTAGAAGCAGAAATCTGTAACAAAAGATGACAAGTCGTTTACTATAAATCAGTAATCGTCTATACATGTTTTGTCATTTACAATATAAATCAGTAATCGTCTATACATGTTTTGTCATTTAAAATATAAATCAGTAATCGTCTATACATGTTTTGTCATTTACAATATAAATCAATAATCGTTTTCTACGTCTGTCTAAACATCCTCTGTCATTGAGTAAACATATGTTCCCATGTCGCGGCCACGGCATTTCTAAAAATCTCCATTGTGGGTGATTATATGGGAGTGGTGAGTTTTCATCAAGAATCGCAAGAACGAAGTGAGCAGCCTGGTCGTCCCCCACACGAAGAATCACGACTGGGGACAATATTTGTGCTGAATTGGGACCACCTCTCAGCGGAAGACACATAACATATTGTGAATTGGATATACATACAATAGGACGGTTAAGAGCTGTAGCAATAGCCACGCCCGTTTCTGGCATAGTCATCCAGTAACGCCGGGGTGCTGCACCGTTAAACCAATTCATCGAGTTACGTGTAGATGTAAAATAATCACCCCACATTTGCCTGTAAACTTCCTCGTTATTGTCTACCTCTTCCCTGGCAATAGCTCGAATTCTGGGCCACATTTGTTCCTGATGACCAAGACCTACGGCAAGAGCTCGATAGCCACAATTTCCATCACCTGCCACGTTAAAGATCCCTAGGATCCAGCGTCGAAAAAGAGGTGGAATTTCAGCCATACAATATTCGCTAAAGTCATCTGAAACGTACAAGTGGTGTCTTAAGTCGCCCTCGCTAGGTCCTTCGTTAGCTCCTTCGTTTAAGTTTGGGACGTTAGAAGGCTCTCCCACATAAGAACTGTGTCTCGCAGATTCTTCATTTAAGTCTGGGACTTTTTTTGGTTTTGTGTAGCTTCTGCGGTGCCTTGTGGGGGGTTCTTCGTTCAAATCCGGGATATTTGGTTTAGACTTGGATTTGTTGTCCTTTGCGCTCGGACGTCCACTGATTACTTTCTTTAATAGCAGGTTGTTGGGCTGACACTGATTCAGGAGCGTATATACCTCTGAGCCTGTTTAACATATTTTTTTTGACAAACGACGATGCTTTGGTAAAAACACTTTGGAATTTTTGTACGTCATCTTGACAAGAAAAATATTCAGGCTCTTCATGCCCTTGAGGCTCTTGAGGATATTCAGGCTCATCAGGCTCTTGAGTATTTCGGACAACAGGCCAGGGAACGCTTAGTGTTCTCCAAAAAATTATCAACAAAATCAAGCGGAATAGGCAATCCTGTATTCGAAAAAAGGAACTAGTTAAAATTATCGGTATTGACGGGAAGAATAATTTGATAGGCATAAATTTTAAAATACACACCGTTTGAGTAGTTATTTATTAAATCAAGCGGAATAGGCAATCCCGCGGGTAATATTGTTCTTGTATCACCAACTTAACACATTCCAACACCCATTTACAACTTTTATTAAAATTTACAACTTCTATTTAAATTTAACAACTTTATTAAAATTTACAACATTTTTAACAACTTTATTTAAAATAATACTAATACAACTAATACTCTTTACTTATTAAATTTTACAACTTTTACAAAAAAAATTTACAACTTTTATTAAAATTTTACAACAAACCTTTACTTATTAAATTTTACAACTTTTATTAAAATTTACAACTTTTACAAAAAAATTTACAACTTTTATTAAACCTTTACTTATTTACTTTTGAAAAAAAATAAAATAAAAATGGTATATGGGAAACCGAGGTGCGCCCCCTGTTTTTACCCCCTGTTTTTACCCACGTGCCCATCCAAATAATACACACTCATATTAATGATTGTGTGTTTTGTCTCCTATCTCATTCTCTCACACACAAATAATACACTCAGTCTCTCTCTTCTCTCTCTCTAAAAACCGGCGACCTAAAAACTTTCCGGCGTCTTGTCCGGCCAATATTCTCGCCACGCACCACCGGAACTTTTCACCCCATATACCAAAAGATAGATCGGGAAAAGGTGATCATTTTAACATAGGGCACGCGCGGTATTTCTCACCGACGCGCCCTAGATCTAAAGTTTCTATGGTTGCGTATCTGAAAGTAAACGGGATGGTTTCTATGGTTCTTGAGGCCTGTTGTTTTTGGTTCTTGAGGCAGTTGGTTGCGCATCTGAAACTGCTTATGGTTTACCGTGATAGCATTGGTATTCTTGAGGCCTGTTGTTGTTTGTATTCTTGAGCCATGGCTCGTGATGGTTTCTATGGTATTCTTGTTGTTGGTATTCGTGAGGCATGGGAAGGAAAATATGGGGTGCAAGATTAGATTGTTCCTTTTTTTTAGCCATGGCGGTTGGAAATTGTTTTTTAGCCATGGCAGTTGGAAATTTTTTTTGAGCCACGGCAGTTGAAAATTTTTTTATGGTAATTTTTAGCCATGGCAGTTGGAAATTTTTTTTGAGCCATGGCAGTTGGAAATTTTTTTTGAGCCATATCTGTTTTTGGTTCTTGAGGCAGTTGGTTGCGTATCTGAAACTGCTTATGTAATAAGCAGTTTCTAATGGTTGCTTATCTAAACTTGGTTTTTTTTTTAAATGGTCAAAACAAATTCGAGATACGGCGATGATGATAAAAAAAAAACTTTTGTTGATTTTCAGCCAAAATGATTTGGCGTGGCATAATCGAATGGCATGGCAAAATGACTTTGCAACCTTCAAATTTGCAGCCAAAATGATAAAACAATAATAATCTGAGCCTATTAAAAATCTCGTTTTTTATAAATTTTGCATGTCATATTGATAAAATGTAAGATTTATTACCTCATTGGTGTAAAATGGTGAACTCGACATTTTCCGAAGCCAAATTTATTACCCCTGCTTCTTTGTGGTATGAACTGTGATTGCTTCTTTGTGGTATAAACTGTGAATTGTGAATGTGATATGAACTGTGAATTGTTAATGTGATATCTTTTATAACAAAGGAAAGCCTGCAACTTTGAGAATCTTACTATTGTGAATGTGAACTTTGTCGATGAAAAATACTTTTGAGATAAGGCGATGATGATAACCGAAACCGAATGGAGGGTAAAGTGAGACTTTATCACTTTGCAACCTTCAAATATGAGCCTATTAAAAATCTCAATAATTTTTTGACTACGTTTTTTTAACACAATGCAAAAAAAAAAAAAAAAAAAAAAAAAAATATATATATATATATATATACATTGCTAAGTTAAGTTTACAAATTTACAAAAAAAACTTACTAACTTAACTTTACAAATTTACAAAAAAAAAAAAAAAATAAATAAATAAAATAAAAAAAATTACTAAACATAATGATTGAAAAAAAAAAATATTTCTTTTCCCTCTTTGTTTTCTTCCTCGGCAACTGCAAGGCCCAAAAAAAAAACTTACCTCACATGAATCATTGTTTGCAGACAGAATTGTCAAACACCCCCTATATTAAAATTAGGCGGCGTTGGACTTCTACTGCCCAATATTTGTCCCTAGTTAATACTTCATCAGTTGACTAGCAACTAAACAAAATTTGGAACGTTATAGAATGTAGATAGTAAGCAAAGGTGGGCTTGATATTACTTGGATATATTCATGCTATTATATATATGAGACTGAAGCCTATAGCTTCCATCAACCATTCAACTCATCTCTAAACAAACATGGGAGCCGGTGGTCGTTCAAATCCTCGCGATCAAGTTGTTAAGGAATCCGATGTTGGTGCTATCAAACGAGCACCAACCTCAAAACCGCCTTTTACACTAGCCGATATCAGGAAGGCCATACCACCTCATTGTTTTGAAAGATCAATGATCCGATCTTTTTCATATTTGTTCCGAGACCTTGTTGCAATCTCGATATTGTACTATATCGCCTCAACTTATATTCCTCAGCTACCTCACCCTCTTCCTTATTTTGCTTGGCCTATTTATTGGTATGTTCAAGGATGTGTGTTTATGGGTCTTTGGCTTATAGCTCATGAATGTGGTCACCATGCTTTTAGTGACTATACGTTGCTTGAAGATTCTTTAGGCTTTGTTATACATTCGTGCCTTTTAACCCCTTATTTTTCATGGAAAATAAGCCACCGTAGGCACCATGATAACACTGGCTCACTTGATCGCGACGAGGTGTACGTCCCAAAGACAAGAGCAACACTTGATAGAACAAAGTTCTATCTTGACAACCCTATTGGTCGAAGTTTAACACTTCTTGTCAAACTTAGTCTCGGATGGTATATTTATTTGTCGATAAATGCTGCTGGAAGACCTTATGATAGATTTGCTAGTCATTATGATCCTAGAAGCCCAATTTTCTCAGACGGCGAACGAATCCTGATTCTAATGTCTGATATTGGGCTTATTAGCTTTTCATACTTCCTATACAAAGTGGCAATGGTACAAGGATTTGTTTGGCTTTTCTGTGTTTATGGAGGTCCTATAATGGTCATGAACGCGTTTCTAGTGACTATTACATACCTTCATCATACTCACCCTTCTTTGCCTCACTTTGATGATTCCGAATGGAACTGGATGAAAGGTGCATTCGCGACCGTTGATAGGGATTACGGAGTTCTAAACAAGGTGTTCCATAACATTACCGACACACATGTGCTACATCATTTGTTTTCATATATTCCTCATTATCATGCCATGGAAGCTACCAACGCAATCAAGCCGATATTGGGTGAGTTTTATCAAAGTGATAGCACTCCTTTTTTCGTGGCGTTATGGAGAGAATCCAAGAATTGTCTTTTCATTGAGCCCGATGAAGTCGATGAAAAGAACAAAGGTGTCTATTGGTTCAGCAATAAGTATTGAACAAATAACCAACAGGTTATTAGGCATAGCGGCCTCAAGCTAGCCAACTAAACAAGAGCTGTGTGTTTAAGCTTATTGTTAAAATGAAAAGGGAAAGTGTTACTATCTTATTTAATTTAGTTTTGTACATTGTTTGTCCTTTTGAACTGATGTAATTCCTGTATAATGGGTTCATCAATGAAATAATAGTGTTCAAGTGTCATGATATATATGGTGTGGTGCAAATTTATTAGGTGATTACTCGTCCTCTTTATGGCATCTTTCATTTTGTAAACAAACGAGTTGATAGATTTAAGTTTCTTTCTCGAGGCTTTTTTTGCTTAGAGTTGATCAGTAGTACAAAAGCCATACCATTGAAAGAAGACATTCCAGATTATATTATACTATATATTTAAAAGGTAGGAATACTCCTTTCTGATGAACAGTTTGTCGGTCACGATTTGGACGGTAAAGATGCACACGATCTATGATTTAAACGGACCATATTTGTTGGCGGCACTGTTTATACAACTGTAGAGTTAACAGTAGTCCCATTTTGCGCTTTAGTTGGAAGCAAGTACTATACAGTTAGGGACAAGTGTACCAACAAATAAAACAACAAATATTACATTTACTATTACAGAAACAAACAAATAATAAAATTATCAGCATCTAGAAACTCCTTTTGATTCATCTTTTTCATGTCAAAACATCATCCTTCATTAGACAGTTGCTGCTCTTCATAAAGCTTGGTCCTACTCAATCACAAACAAAGACAAGTGAGTCACAAAGAAAGACAACAATTTCTTACTTTCCAAAGGTTATTGTCATGAACCCACATCATTTGTCATATGTGCATGTATGTATAACCATTTATTTTGAAGTCATTATTTACGTCATTCAATGTTGTTTTGCATGCAGGATACCAGCTTCACCAACTTATTGTTACACAGGTATGTTAATATTCAACCTTACCTTTTTGCATAAAGTTGCTGGAAAGAAAAAAAAAATATGCATTATTTGTTTGTGTGTTGTTCCTTTTTTCAATCAAGTCTTACTAATATGTTAACTGTGCTTCTTATATCCATGAACGATATTATCTTCAATTCTATCATACTTAGATATCTATTATATACTATATATTTAAAGTTACTATATTATTATACTCCATCCTATATAACATGACTAAGAAACGCGCGCAAATATATCCATCTAAAGAATGTAAAGATTATGTTGCTTACCTCAATAAGAATCGAAAAAGGCGTGTTCAATTTCCCTGCTGAAACTAATGTGAAATACCAAAGAAGCGCCTTTATTTGCGCTTTAGTTGGAAGCAAGTACTATACAGTTAGGGACACGTGTACCAACAAATAAAACAACAAATATTACATTTACTATTACAGAAACAAACAAATAATAAAATTATCAGCATCTAGAAACTCCTTTTGATTCATCTTTTTCATGTCAAAACATCATCCTTCATTAGACAGTTGCTGCTCTTCATAAAGCTTGGTCCTACTCAATCACAAACAAAGACAAGTGAGTCACAAAGAAAGACAACAATTTCTTACTTTCCAAAGGTTATTGTCATGAACCCACATCATTTGTCATATGTGCATGTATGTATAACCATTTATTTTGAAGTCATTATTTACGTCATTCAATGTTGTTTTGCATGCAGGATACTAGCTTCACCAACTTATTGTTACACAGGTATGTTAATATTCAACCTTACCATTTTGCATAAAGTTGCTGGAAAGAAAATATATATATATATATATATATATATATATATATATATATATATATATATATATATATATATATATATATATATATATATATGTGTGTGTGTGTGTGTGTGTGTGTGTGCATTATTTGTTTGTGTGTTGTTCCTTTTTTCAATCAAGTCTTACTAATATGTTAACTGTGCTTCTTATATCCATGAACGATATTATCTTCAATTCTATCATACTTAGATATCTATTATATACTATATATTTAAAGTTACTATATTATTATACTCCATCCTATATAACATGACTAAGAAACGCGCGCAAATATATCCATCTAAAGAATGTAAAGATTATGTTGCTTACCTCAATAAGAATCGAAAAAGGCTTGTTCAATTTCCCGCTGAAACTAATGTGAAATACCAAAGAAGCGCCTTTAGAACACGCATGTTCAATAACCCACCAGCAACCGTACATTTACCACAAAGTAGTGTTGGCGAGTCTCCACATGTAAATGGGTCTGCTACGACGTCAAATGAATTACTGAACTTTGGAAACCAACAGCGTACATACAATTCAGGTTCTTGCCAAAAAAGTGGGAATGGAGAAAGTAAGCATTGTTTTCACGATATATGTAACTGTTTTTCCTATACGAATATGTATCAACGGTACTGAAATATACGTCTTAACTAAATACAGCTATTCATGCACCTTATATGGCTGGGGGAAGTAAACAAGTATATGGTAACACATCTAACTATTTACCACCAACAAACGCAGAGAAAGTGACAAAAAATATGCAAGAAACAAGTTACTCACGAACAGACAGTAGCAAAGACCTAAACCATTTTGACCAATGCAAAAGGCATGACGGAAGGTCGCAATCCATTAACCCACTACACGTCAACTGTAATAAAGGTAAGGAAAAGGATTAACGTACAAGATTCACCATATGTTTACACTTTCTTTGAGTAACTTATACTTATAGTATGTACTAAACATTTTAAATGCTGCAGGTGAAAATGATTCTGTAAATGAAACAATGGCTTATACTGAATGGAGCACACGGTTAGATGAAAAAGGTCCAAAAAAGAGAAGACAAATGGACAATATCATCAACCATACAAATACTACCATCTCTCATATTTCAACAGCATAATGTAGTAAAGGTAAAGGAGCAGCAAAAATTTTTTTAAAAAATGATACAAGAATAATAATACTCTTTATCGTATTTATATATTTATGATCATATAACGATGTTTATAACATTATTTATCCATTGCAATTGCAGCAGCATCAGAAATTTATATAGATTTGGGTGATTGTGAATACGAATGCGAGTATTGCAACGCGGGTTTCTGGTATGGAGAGAGGTTGAAAGGAAATTCAGCCCGACGGCAGCTAAAATACAATAAATGCTGTGGAGGTGGTCAATTCCAGCTTGAAAAAGAAATCGATCCACCAGAATATTTAAAAGAATTATTCAAAGATAAGCATTTTCTAACCCACATCCGAGCATATAATCAGATGTTTAGTATGACGTCATTTGGGGCAGAAATTGATGAATCAGTTAACAATGGAAAAGGTCCATATGTGTTCAAAATTTCTGGGCAAATACACCATTGGATAGGTACATTGTGTCCTACCAATAATGAAGACCCAAAGTTTATGCAGCTTTATGTATATGATACTGAAAATGAAGTAGCTAACAGAATGAAGCCTTTTGGTGGACCAGAACGAAGTGGACTATCTCCTAAAATAGTCCAGCGACTCATTCAGATATTGGATGAACACAATGAGTTAGTTCGTGTCTTTAGAACAACAAGGGATAAATTTGCAGAAGGAAATGTACATGAGTTCAAGATTCAGCTGTACAATGTATTAGGGAGCCGTCAATATGAACTTCCTACTTCCGGAACTCTTGGAGCAATAGTATTTCAGCCTGATGCAAACAGTAAAACAGACTATGACATAATAATAGAATACAAAGACAAGCAGCCTAAAAGAATCAATAAACTTCATAGTTCGTATATGAGCTTAAAATTCCCTCTCCTTTTTGTATATGGTCAGCCCGGTTACAATACAAAGATGCCATTTAATGGTGTCAATGGAGGTGCAAAGAAGAAAACGGTTTCTATGAATATGTATTATAAGTACCAATTGCATGAACGGTTTGATGAATATGGCCTTCTTTTTAGAGCAGGAAGATTATTTCAGCAATACGTTGTTAACGTCTACTGTACTCTTGAGCAATCACGGCTTGATTTCATTAGGTCAAAGCAAAGTAACCTAAGAACCGATTGTCTTTCTGGTATTTGTGATGCAATGTCAAGAGGTGACCACTTCGGAGCTGATATAGGTCAAAAAATAATTCTGCCTTCAAGTTTCACAGGAGGACCGAGATATATGTACAGCCATTATCTTAAGGCACTTGTGTTAGGAATTAGAAATTCCAGGTATTAAAGAGTCGGTCACCTCAAGTATATGTAATCGTTAGAAAGCTCGTAGTCGTAGTTATTTTAAGTTAAGTAGTATTTAGTTAAGTAACACCGTGGAGGACGGACGGGTCTTTACCCACTGTATGCCTGATCCACAGCCCGATGTGTGGCGTTTTATGTAAGACTATAAATACTCTCTACCTTTCAAGGTAGAGAGTTGGAGCTCATAATAATATCTTTCACTTTCTCTCACTAAGTTCCCTAAACCTCTAACTTTCACTCTCTAGAATTCCACTTATTCGCCACCTTGTTGTTATGGTTTGATGTGTATGTGAAAACCAATATCTTACAATTGGTATCAAGAGCCATGGTTAGATCATATCTTGCACATCTTTGGATTTCTAGTGGTTTTTAGGTGGTTTTTGAGTTTGAAAAAGTTTAGTGGTTTGTGCATCATTTGGTTGATTTCTTGTGTTAAAGTTTGGATTTTGTTAGTACTTTTATGTTTAGTATCATCACAAGTGTTTAGGGTTTCATTTGGTAAGCTTGAATCATCTTGGTTGGGTTGTTTTTGGATTGAAAAGTGATGTTTATGTTGTTTTTCATGCTAGCGACTTGATATACGGATCTCCTTCTTCGTAGCGACTTGCTTCACAATTTTGTAGCGAGTTACAGTTTTGGAGCTAGCGACTTAGACCTAGCGATTAACAGTACAAGTAGTGGACTCTCCACTACGGGTAGCGACTTGGTGGTAGCGACTTGGTCTGTAGCGAGTTGCTCTTTAGCGACTTGAATTTTTAGCGACTTGAGTAGCGAATTGCTGCCAAAATTTCCTCTAGGCATATAGTTCAGCGATCGTACTTTTTGTTGTATTTGTAGTGAAAAGTTAGGTTTTTGTTGGGTTGGTTCTACTAAGTTCGAATGGTTTACTTTGGGATTTGTGAACACTACTATGATTTGTATTTTCATGATTGTTTTAGGTTTGAAATTGTGTTCTTTAGTTGGTTTACTACG
>BPTQ01000001.1:96083502-96099368 GCA_019973895.1 Chrysanthemum seticuspe | reverse complement strand
AAAAAAAAAAAAAAAAAAAAAGTCCCTAAACATCCATATTACTATGAATATAAAAGCATCTGTTGTATACACAGGGTGATGCAATACAAGCAAACATGGAACCAAATGACATAAAACACTTTACAAGTATTCTTATACCTGGAAAAGCATATCGGATTTCAGTGTTCTCATGTATTCCTACCGACAATTGGCAACAGACCCTGCAAAACAAAACATCACTTTCATTTACCCGCTTTACAAAGTTTGATACTATAACTGCAGATGGATTTCCAGAGCATTATTTTGATTTCGTTTCTTACAATCAACTTCCATACAGAGTCATAGACCCAGATGACAAAACCAAAAAGGAATATCCAGTTCTTACAGGTAAACGCAAACAACTTTACACATTTTACTATCCATTCATAAATAGATTAACTAACATATGTTTTATTTTTTTAAAGATTACATAGGTTGCTACATCAGATCAGGAGAAAAAGAAAAATGGGGCAACCCAAATAGAAACCAGATGGTTAATCGAAAAGTGGAAATTCAGAACTTAAAGTAAGCACCATTTAAAATATTTTTGAGACTTGAAAATTAAAAATATTTTTACTGCAAATAAGACCATAACTTAACATATTTGAATAAAACAGTCGTGACTCTCTTGAATTAACACTCTGGGACGAGCTCGCCGAAACATTTAAAAAAAAAGAAATAGATGCACTGGAAAAACCGATCATTATAGCTGTTAGTTCATGCCGTGTTTCGAGGTATAGAAACCACCTGCAATTATCATCGACTCCAGCAAGCTACTATTACATAAATCCAAGAATTCCAGAGCTACAGCATTATTGTGCAGAGTAAGTCATAAAAAAAAGATTATTTTTTATAAGAAATGTTGTACTACAATTTTAGTTAACAGTAATATATGCCTATAACAGGTATGCAACATTGTTCAATGTTAATCCACCCTTACAGATTGTAAGAAGGCCATACCAAGATAAGGAACAAGAAAAAATGAGAAACAGGTTCCCGTTAGCTCTGTTGCTACAACAAGCCCCGCAAACCTACAGTGTAAGCCACTATTAACCTTAAGTGATGTTGCATTTTTTTCATTAAAATATAATTAAGAACAATTGTGTATAAAAAAACTAAACATGTAACACTATATCTTATACTCAAACAACAGGGTGTTCGGTTTACAACTGAAGCAACTATCACAGGAATAAATACATCACGCGAATGGTATTACCGATCATGTACACACTGTAGTAACAAAGCAATTGAGGAAAATGGTGAATTTATATGCAGAATCCATGGACCTTTAGAGGCTACAACTTACAGGTAATCATTTTTTATTAACCGTTTGCTTATCACTTAAAACTAAAATACAATATTCTTTTATGTATGCAGATATAATTTCAAGGTCTACATAACAGATAACACAACGACAGTCATGGTTACATTTTTCACCCCTAAAGCAGACGAATTTATGGGTATCACCTGTCCAGAATTAGTGGCTCTGCTAGATAACCCTGATCCTAAACAAATACCAGAACAACTACAAGCAATCATCGGAAGAAAACACATTTTCCAGTTTCACTATAATACAGCTTCGAAACAACAACCAGTAGACTTCATTTTTAACCAACTGCTTGATGAAGCAGCAGAACCCAAAAATCTTGAAGACCAACCATCAGGTAATCATATATATATATATATATATACCATCTACTATTATTCTAAAATACATAAAAAAAAATTGGTTACCGAATGTTTAAAACTATGTTGTTAACAGGTTCAACATCAACATACCAACAAGACACAACGACTGAAAAAATAACATCATCTGAAGGTTAAAAAAAACGTACAAAAAAATGGCTACACTAATATTATACCAACCTCCACATACCATCAACCATTTATTTATATGTCTGCTTTTCTAACAGATACACCAACAAGAGTTCCTGACACATCAGCGCTCCTCCTCTCTGTTCCATTGGAAAACGCTGCAGTATCTGCAGATACAATAACACCACAGCAATGCCCTTCAGAAGGTAACATATTTAAAACATTTAAGATTCAGTATCTAAAAAAATAATCGCAAACCAATTACGACTTTATTAAATGTTAATCTCTATTTATGGCTATTTTTACAGAGATAGCAACACCACCGTCAACAACATCAGTTATGCAAACCAGATCAAAAACAGAAGCATTGGCTGAAGCTAATAGGAAGACAGCTAAGAGGCCTCTTTTCACAGACGACATGTCTGAAAGCAAAAAAAAGAAGACTTCAAATGCAGCATGCATTTGAACCAGACGGTCTTTAGACAAAGTGGATGTTCACAAACTGCATTTTGAAAATGCATCTTTATGTAAATACAAATAAAGTCTACTACGCCTTAGACGTTATAACTTTTGTAAAAAAACTAGAACCAGTACCCCTACGTATGCTATGTTTGTACTACTATGGATTGAATGTGTAGAACCGTACTGTATTAAAACTGCAGTTTTTTGACCAGCCACAATTCTACATAATAGTTACTCCACAAAATTTATACCATATAATAAACTTGGTGCAAAACATAATAGATAAGATTCTATACACTATCATATATAGATAATGAACTTGGTGCAAAATTTATACCCCTAAAATTTATACCCCTAAAATTTATACCCCTAAAATAGTGTAAATGAAAATAGATAAGATTCTATACACTATCATATATAGATAATTGAATACCTTGATTAACTTCAAAAGCAGTTGATAAGGTGGATATTGATACAACCGACGTATCAACTGAACCGTAGATCTCTGAAACCAGTGATATCAAAGAAGAAAAAGATAAGAAAACAAAATATATAAACCAACCTACAAAGAGAGAAGAAAACAAAAGAACCAAAAAACTTGCATTGGACCATACATCAAAATGTAAATTTCTTTTAAAGTAAGCCCAACAAATTAGGAAATCCCAATACCTTTTACCAAACTAAATTTAAAAAAAAATACATTTACACATGTGCTATATACCACATTTTTTAACAAAAATACGAAACAAAACTATATTCTATTAAAAAAACAAAAACACGTAACCAAATAGACCCAGCAGCAACGCGCGGGCAACCCCGCTCGTTTGATTAACACAGAGAGCAAGGAGTTATTAATTGCTCGATCCAAGTACAAAAGTCATACCATTAAAAGAAGACATTCCAGATTTGATTAACACAAAGAGCAAGGAGTTATTAATTGCGATCCAATCACCACTTCACATGTTTTTTTAAAGAAAAATGATACATGGACCTAAACTTAGGCCTAAACTTAGACCTAAAACCAAGTGTAATCAGGGTATCCTGATGGCTGCAGACAAGGACCCACTTATTTTACAACCTATCAGGATAATAACAAGTGGTTTTAGGTCTAAGTTTAGGCCTAAGTTTAGGTCTATGTATCATTCCTCTTTTTTAAAAGGATATACTATAGGACCCCGTCCCTATAGTCATTCGTACAAACCGCGAAGCAAACAGTATAACATCGCGATTCACACAGTACAACTCCATAAATGTTATTGTACCAACCCCCTACTTGGGGGTCCCTATATCACGCCCTTTTTTTAAAACACAAACCACTTCACATGTTGGACAAATAAAATACAAGACTACTCTCATTAATCACGCCATTTCACTTTTTACCTCAACGTCACATCAGATTTCTCTCTCAATTTAACTCCTTTCACACTCTCTCTCTTTTTACCCTCAACAGTCACCGTTCTCTCACATTTCAATAAAATACTATTTTTTATACAAACATATCTCACAAAATACCCACACACACACATATAAACCAAATAATAAATAATAAAAACATTTGAGAGACCAATTTTTGCACACTCCCCTATTAGGTGAGGAGCTCACCTTTCGTAAGTTGTTTTGGCTCTCCTCACGGCAGCACCAATACTACCCCAATTGGGTCACTCGTGAGGTTGGGTGGTCAGGGGCTCTCCCTCACACTTATTGGCACCAGCTTAGAGGGGGGGGGGTGAATACGTTACCGTTTAAAAACGTGAAATCTTTTGTATCAAATCGTTTATGAAGCTTGTTATAATATGAAAGTACCAATTATTGTTTGTGACTAATATAAAGCACAGTAAACCAAGTTGTCACACAAGCATAAACATCAAACCACATCACAAGCAATTATAAAACTAAAGAGATAAAGAAAGGAAAGTGCAAACCGAACACGAGGATTTATAGTGGTTCGGTCACGGATCTCCTCTCCACCCTACTCCACTCCCCGAGTACCCAACTCGAGAGTTACTTCACTAAATCAACAAGCTCCCTTCTCGGCGGAGAAAACCTTACAATCGTCGCTTACACTTTTTTCGGTACAAAGCTAAATACCGGGTTCTAGTTCGAGGTAAAACCAACCTAACGTCGGCCTATACAATATTTCCGACACTAAGCTAGATGTCGAGTTCTTTTCGGGTACAACCACTCCCGTTATGTTTTATGGCCCAACATAACAAACCTTGTGTTTTATGGTTCAAACACATAACCCATCTAATCTAGTTTGGTGAAAGTGTTGTGATGATGCAATAATGTTTACAATGATGATCCATGACATAAATGTCTAATGGATATGAATGACTAATCTAAATGATTTTCTTAAATAAGAAGTCTTCAATCAATGAGGATATCAAGGGATCTTGAATCTTCATATGTTGATATGCTTTGGTGAATGAGGATGGCTAGATCTCTAAACTTTTCTTGGTTGATCAAAATGTAAAATATGCTTACAACAAAGATGAATGTTAGAAGCATTATGATCATGTGATGGTGAGGGTGATTGATGTATGCTACTACATGTTTATCTATAGATCTAAGTGATGAAAGAATGTTAGAGAGAATGTATGTTGGAATGGATGAAGATGTGAGAAAACCATGGGATGGTATTTATAACCAAAAGTGGTAATCAAAAATATAATAATTTATTAGATTTGATATCTTAGAATATCTTCCAAAATCTTTCCAAAATCTTTTAAAGATTTAGATGACACTATGCATGAGGTAATAAAAGAGTGTTTTCCTTTTTATGAAAAATACATTTAAACAAATGTATATACTTATTAAAAAGGTAAGTTACCTGTAAATAAAATGTAAGTAACCTTTTGTAAACTAAAATATCTAGTTGAGTGCTTGTCAAAATAAAATATATTTTGTCAAGTGTAAGTAAACTTTAGTACTTGTATGAATATTATAGTTAGTTTACTTGTACAAATAAAAGTATATATTTGTTAGACATTTTACAAAAGGTGTATTTGTATAAAATACTTGTGAATGCAAAATGTAAAATGACGTTTGAAATAGAATGGTTAACCTATTAAAATACTTAGTGACTCTAAACGTATTTTAAACATTCTAAATGATTTGTTAATGGGTTTGATCATAATACCACATAACAAACATGTACGAACCTGTGTTGTAACATACGAGGACATGAGACATCGAGAGGTGTTGAATGTATGTTGAGACAACTTTAATTACAAGTAACTTGTACATTTTACGTTATTTATTACAAGTTACATGTTTGTCATCAATCAAAACAAACGAGACTGTATAGATTAAATATCTTAATATTTGCACTAACAATCTCCCCATTTTTTATGATGACAAAGATATGTAAACGTAATAGAAAGTAAAATGTAAAAAGTTACTTGTATCTTTACTACCTATACATTACCTTCTCCGTTTACACTCTTCTCCCCCTTTTGTCGAAACAAAAAGGGCGTGTCCTTAGAGTTTAACTTAATTTCTCTCCAAAAAGGCGAGCTTGCATCATCTCTAGTGAAGTTAAATCGTCTACTTCAATCCATCCCTTGTTTGGTAGCGGATCCATGGATCAAATAAAGAGGCTTAACCTACATCAAGGTTAGTTTTATGCAACAAAAATTATGAGAAATATATGAAAAAGAAAAAGGCATAGCAATGTTAGCCTATTTTCTCCACTTTTTATCGAAGCAAAAATGCTTGTTGAAAAGTGAGAATGATGCTAAATGCGTGCATGCTCCCCCTTGACGGTTGCTCCCCCTTGTTTGAGGCGTCAGGGTATGATTAAAAACCTAAAAAACAAATATTAGTGCTAAACTATATTCGTCATTGGACGAGTAAGTGATATACAACAAAGTGTGTATAAGATGCATTCAGTAAATTCTTGACGGAAGCTCCCCTTGCTCTAGGTCGTCAAGATGAACCTTCAAAATAAATATTAGTATAACAGAAGCTTTGTCTTTAGACAAATATATCATATACAAACAAGTGTATAGACGATGCAATATGAGTGCTTAAAGGATATTCCTCCTTGTTCGAGGGTGTCAAGAAGCACCTAAAATAAGAAAAATAATTGATGCAAACTTCATCCTTAGATGAGTAATTTATATACAATCGAGTGTATATGATGATGAACCTACAATGAAAAACATTAGTGCAATATATTTCATCTTTTTCACAAAGAAAAATAAGATGTATATATGTGATAAATGATATAATCAAAGATCTCATGAAGTGTAGTCTCCTAATTACAATCATAAGAAAAGTGAGAATATAATATGATAAAAGCCTACAAAATAGTTCTTAGAAAGAAGATATGGAGTCTCCCACCGGGTGTGCCACTAGTGGTGCTAGTGTTGGTGTTGGTTTACTAGTAGGATTCATGTGGTGATGGTAGATGACTCGAGATTTACAAAAGTAAGTTTTCGCTAATCCATGGTGGTGATGATTAGTGAAAGTGGTGATGGAAGGTGGTGGTGATTAGGTAGGAAGCTATTAAGGAGTTAGAAACTCGTATGTATAGCAAATATAAAAATATGGATTCATGCAATCCTTTCGTCATGTCAAGTGACCAAAGCTAAGAGGAAAAAAAATATGAATGGACATTGCATTTCAATGATGCATAAGGGTTATGATTTGAATGATTTATTGATGCTAACAACCTATTGTTTTGAGCAAGTTCTCATATGCTTCAACCCAAGAGTAATCAATAATGCGTTCTATCTAAGAATATTATAATGAAGATACCAAAAAATATAAAAGTGATAACATGAAGATAAATTCGTTCATTGATTGACACGAATTATAAAGATGACCTATTCTAGGTGACAATGGGAAAGGTAGTATTAGCATGGTTTTGACCGTCATGGATGATTATCACATTGAAAAGAAGTGAAGACAATATGAAAAATACTAATAATAATAATGAGTACCTATATGAGGATGACATCATTTGAGAGTTGGATAGACCAACGTGTTGAAAAGGTGTTGGGAATGGCGGTTTTGATTAATATATCGTTTGCACTGACAATGACATGCATGATATGCGGGAAAAGGATAAGAACCTATGATGGTGTTCTAGATAGTGAAGTTGTAAGGTGCTAGTTTAAGGAAAATCCTATATGTGGAGATGAAGACGTTTTGTAAAAACACATGATGCGTTTTTCACTTGATGAGGTATTGGTGCAAACTTGTGATAAAAAGTTAAAAAGGTTGAACTAGTTGTGGTTTCGTAAACCGGTTTTAGCTAAGTGGTGTTTACCTATGTGTTGGTATTTTAGAGTCTAAGAGACATAAATTTTGACAAAAGACAATTATGTGAATGGATTTCTCTCCCCCTTAATTGGTGGACATCCAACATAATGTGTAATGTATCAAATAAGGAATGACAACAAAGTGTTTAGGAGGTTATTCGGGTTAACGAAAGAGGGGTCCCATAAAGCATAGTACTAATCTACAGTAGCAATAAAGGGGATTATGCAAAATGAGCATATAAAAGTTAGAACCAAGTGAGATAACAAATAATTTGTTATCAACCTACAAAACAAATTTGTTAGTGACAAAAGATGTTAACATGATAGAAATCAAATGATAACATATTATATAAGCAAAAACAACACATTGCACTTAGTAGACAAGAAATCACCACACAAGATAGCATCAAAACAATCATATTATGCAAGAATACGACTTTATTCAAAACATTTCATTTATGAGATTGTTTTGTCGTTAGACTTAGACACTTAAGCATACTTGGATATACAATAATCTATGTGATTAATTTGTAAGATAAAAAGGCTTCTAAAAGTTTGTCATGCCAAAAGCACTTTGACAGATTATATGTGCACACGTAGCAAACAAGTAGTGTGACAAGAAGCAAAAGAAACAAGATGAAAGATTCATGCAAGCCATGTTTAAGACATAACAATTTAGAGCATGTATCATTTGGATCGTACTACACATATATGTAATGAATGCCAACTAATAACTTTCAAACACAAATATATCATATCAAAATTATCACGTATCAAAATGGCATATTAACATGTTAATCATGCTAAAAATAATTCAAAAGTAAGTATCATGCAAATAAAGTTTAGGTTTAAACGTTTAGTAGCATGAAACAAGAATACAAGCATTATAAAGATAAAACCATACTAAGGTTTACGCATTTGACTAGTTATCAAACACTAAGATAATGTAAAATCAACTTATCGTATCAAACAAGAACATGTAATCAACACATGTAAGTGCAATGCAAGTGGTTTTAAAAGAAAAGTCATATATACTACTTGTTTGATTAGTATTCCTAAGGCAAGGCAAACTATCAATGTTTTAACACTTACTTTAGGCAAGTATAGGAAAACATATTTTTCAAGTTGGAGAATGAATATGAGATTATTACTAGTGGTGCTCAATTAAGGCTAAACACGACCATTATTACGGGTGATTCCACATACCCAACTTCTCTCCAGGAAGCAATTCAACCGTTAGGTCAAATTAAGTTTCTAGTGCAATAGGTTCTCCAGTAGTCATTCTCATGATAGAAAGATGGGAACTCCTACTTTTACCTATTAAAGTGCATAAAAGATGATAGTTCCAATACTTGGCTTAATGTGACGAAACTAATATGCAATATAACTAAGGTGATGAAGATGTCATGTTATACACATGAATTTTAACAATGGTGTGTTGATAAACAATATGTTTTAATCTTGTGTTTAGAATCTAAGGTTGTTCAAATAACATAGCTAATTGTATGATCTAATGGATGACATCTTTTACGTTGAAGTGTATACTTTAAAAGTGATTTGATTATCTAAGACTAGGGAATGGAATATATTAAATTAAGAATGTTCTCAACAAAGCTCTTTCGAACTTTATTTGACAAGAATCTAAATAAGGTTACTAACTTCAATAGATCATGTGTATGTTCTAGAGATGTATAGTTTTAACCTTGGATGTGCACAAGGTTTGAGCAAGGTTAGGTTATGATGTACGCTTGAAAGGAAATGGATACAAATACCATCTTTCAACAAATGAGGTTATCGCATGGGATAAAGTTATCATGCTTATGAAAATAAGTATGACAAGATGAATTGGATACGCTAGTTCATAGAATTTGTAGATGTTCGTTTCAAGATCATTTAGCCAATGAGGTGTAATGAAATCTCTTGTAACACAACCATTTATGTCGCAAGGAGAGAATAATGCATAGGATATACAATATCCTTTTAACAAGATAAATACTTAACACATGATTTCATAGGCATAGTGTTTTTCAAAACATCATGTTTTCCTAAATGAAGATATGAAGCCAAAGTGTTTGAATCAGATAGTCCCATCTAAATAAACTTGGTCTCAGGATTATATTCACTAGATGATGACAAGAGGAATTCACTCGAGTTTCTTATGTATACTCCTCAAGAGTCATTGTTGCTTGGGGTGTATGATGTTGGCTTTGAGATTGCATTTTAACATATGTTGTTAAAATGTTGATTTGAGGTTTAACGAAATTTATGCAGAAGTTTAACGACAAAGTATTACTAATACTTTGATAATTTGTGAAGGTAGTACTACTTATACCTAGTGGAAATTGACAACAATTACCAAGAGCACCATGATTATTTGATAGTTGAGGTTCTAGCCGTAATGAATTATCTAAGTCCTTATATGTGGGAAAGGATGGTTGAGTTTGTTCAAATGTGCATTTGATTCAGTACAAGTGTTGGACACAAGGGCTTTTTGAGCAATACACTCAACGAATTCAAATGATGGTAAGGATGGTGGATTGGTTGATCTAGGTGGTAGGTCTTCTAGTATGTCTAAATAAGGATGTGGTGATGTAGGGGTTTGTTGTCCTATGGGAGTACTTAGGTCGATTATTTGTCCATAGATGTTGAACACAAAAAGTACGGATACTAATTCTTATGGTTCATTGGTTGCTACAACTAGTGGGTGAAGTGCTTAAATTTGTGGTCATGTCTATGAAGCTTAGGGACTGAGGTATAGGTTCACCTTGAAAGGGCACATTTGGTTTAAAGGATGCTATTGGAAGTTCATGAGCAACACGCTTAATGGTGCCAAAAGATGGAAGAGGGATAGTAGGTGTCAAAGAGGGATAAGTGGCACAGTGGGCTGTTTGTTTTGAATAAGTGTTTGATTTATTTTAGGATTAGTTTTTCAACGTGTGCTGTTAAAATACTTGGGTGTTGATTTTTCAGATATGACTTTTAATGACTACAATCGTAAGTCACTTGTACTTGAATATTTCGAATGAAATACTTAAGTTATCAATCCTAATTTGTTGAGATTATAAAGCTTAGATTGAACTCAAAGATAACAAGACTTGATAATATGTCTTTAACATACGTGTGAGTTATGACTCGATGTAAATACTTATCGTCTTGAAGGATGACACATTATTTTCATGTTAACCAAGTGAGACAACACATGTGGATACAAAACAATATCTATAGTCATATGTTAGACTTGTGTATTATATCTTTTTAAATAATGAGTCCAGATTTGTTAGTCTCGGTAAGTCATCTAAGTCATCCGCAAACGGGTGAGGAGATGTTGGTGGTGTTGCACAAAGTACAAGTTTTGGAGACTTTGGTAGTGAAGGTGTTTTGGATGGTTGTGAAGTAGTCACATGTGATTTTTTTTTTGGTTCCGCCCAATCCGTGGTCTTCTAAATTTTTTTTGGTTCCGCCCAATCCGTGGTCTTCACAGAAAGTTGAAAAATGTACTTACTCATAGCGAAAAAGTGTAGGACTTACTAGATTTGATAGAAAAAATATAATACACATATTTTATTTATTATTTTTACTAATGTGACTTATCTAAACATTTAACAACAAAATTTTTAAGTATAATTAGCAAAACATTTTTCATATTATATTTCGCTTCAATGGTAATTTGATACATAGATCGTGCTCCATTTAAAAACCATTTGTTTTGAAAATAAGAGCTACGAGGCTCTGGTACCAATTGTGAAAACGTAGAGGGGGGGGGGGGGGGTGAATACGTTACCGTTTAAAAATGTTAGATCTTTTGTATCAAATCGTTTATGAAGCTTGTTATAATATGAAAGTACCAATTATTGTTTGTGACTAATATAAAGCACAGTAAACCAAGTTGTCACACAAGCATAAACATCAAACCACATCACAAGCAATTATAAAAGTAAAGAGATAAAGAAAGGAAAGTGCAAACCGAACACGAGGATTTATAGTGGTTCGGTCACGGATCTCCTCTCCGCCCTACTCCACTCCCCGAGTACCAAACTCGAGAGTTACTTCACTAAAGCAACAAGCTCCCTTCTCGGTGGAGAAAACCTTACAATCGTCGCTTACACTTTTTCCGGTACAAAGCTAAATACCGGGTTTTAGTTCGAGGTAAAACCAACCTAACGTCGCCTATACAATATTTCCGACACTAAGCTAGATGTCGAGTTCTTTTCGGGTACAACCACTCCCGTTATGTTTTATGGCCCAACATAACAAACCTTGTGTTTTATGGTTCAAACACATAACCCATCTAATCTAGTTTGGTGAAAGTGTTGTGATGATGCAATAATGTTTACAATGATGATCCATGACATAAATGTCTAATGGATATGAATGACTAATCTAAATGATCTTCTTAAATAAGAAGTCTTCAATCAATGAGGATATCAAGGGATCTTGAATCTTCATATGTTGATATGCTTTGGTGAATGAGGATGGCTAGATCTCTAAACTTTTCTTGGTTGATCAAAATGTAAAATATGCTTACAACAAAGATGAATGTTAGAAGCATTATGATCATGTGATGGTGAGGGTGATTGATGTATGCTACTACATGTTTATCTATAGATCTAAGTGATGAAAGAATGTTAGAGAGAATGTATGTTGGAAGGGATGAAGATGTGAGAAAACCATGGGATGGTATTTATAACCAAAAGTGGTAATCAAAAATATAATAATTTATTAGATTTGATATCTTAGAATATCTTCCAAACTCTTTCCAAAATCTTTTAAAGATTTAGATGACACTATGCATGAGGTAATAAAAGAGTGTTTTCCTTTTTATGAAAAATACATTTAAACAAATGTATATACTTATTAAAAAGGTAAGTTACTTGTAAATAAAATGTAAGTAACCTTTTGTAAAATAAAATATCTAGTTGAGTGCTTGTAAAAATAAAATATATTTTGTCAAGTGTAAGTAAACTTTAGTACTTGTATGAATATTATAGTTAGTTTACTTGTACAAATAAAAGTATATATTTGTTAGACATTTTACAAAAGGTGTATTTGTATAAAATACTTGTGAATGCAAAATGTAAAATGACGTTTGAAATAGAATGGTTAACCTATTAAAATACTTAGTGACTCTAAACGTATTTTAAACATTCTAAATGATTTGTTAATGGGTTTGATCATAATGCCACATAACAAACATGTACGAACCTGTGTTGTAACATACGAGGACTTGAGACATCGAGAGGTGTTGAATGTATGTTGAGACAACTGTAATTACAAGTAACTTGTACATTTTAAGTTATTTATTACAAGTTACATGTTTGTCATCAATTAAAACAAACGAGATTGTATAGATTAAATATCTTAATATTTGCACTAACACGTTTGTTATGTGTGCTCTATAAATACTCGATGATTAATAAAGTTTAACCTAGAGAGGATTTTTATTATTTAACATGGTATCAAGAGCACGTCCAATCCCGAGACATAGTTGGCATCCATAAACCATTGCCTCTATATCACCCGTCAAACCTTAACCATACACTAGTCAACTTTTCTTATCATTATTCAAACCCTAAATACTAATCATTACCGCCATAAAAAAATACCAGTTGTTATGTTTTATCTTTTTGCTACGCTTTGTTTACTATCCTTTATGTAAGTTTTTCTTTTTCTTTTTTTCAAAACCATCAAAGGTGATGTCTAATATAAAGGTTTATTTATTTAAAACCATCAAAGGTGAGATTTCTAATATAAAGGTTTGTTTATTTATATTTTAATATTTGTTTTGATCACTCTTTCTATCATCACTTATATTGCAACTTATTTAATCTAACGCTTCTCATAACGTTGCTTACTTTTGCTTTCTTATTCGCAAATTTTTTTCTTTAATTTTTATTTAGGATTTTGCTTTTAAAAAAAATGTTTGTCTTGCTTTTCCTTTTTCCTTTTTTCTCTCTACCAAGAAAACTGAAAAATAAAATAAAATGTTAATGGCGGTTAAAGATGTCGTTGTTGTCGGCCAAGGACCTTTAACGTTTGATTTGCTTTTGATATTGTTGCATGAAAATAATTTCCGGTTGCTGTGAATGTCTTCATCAACAAATTAATTTTAGTTTAATGTTATGAAATATATACTCCAGTCCGAGCTTTTGCGATTTCGCCGCTCAAACTGCGGGAGAGTGTTAGACAATAAATTAGTAAGCCCAAGCCCGGTTGTGGGCTTTGGGTCCTTTAGGGTTTATTATCGTTTGTCATGTGTGCTCTATAAATAGTTGATGATTAATAAAGTTTAACATACGGGGAATTACTATTATTCAACAAAAACAATGTTTGTTTAAGATTTTCATATTTATGTTTGGCATGATGAGAGCACCAGGTGAAGTAACATAAGCTAAAGCGCCGCTTCAGCGCTACCATAGTTTTTCCTCTTTTTACTTACCCTCACTCACACACGCAAAAACACTCTCCTTAGTAACTTAACCTAAAATATCACTTTCAAAACACACCATTTTATTTATTTTCTATTTTTTTCAAACCAACTAATTTTTCATTCATTTGAATAAAAATACAAATTACATACAATAATAAAAAAATAGGAAATTTAAAAAAAAAAATACAAAGAACAAATATTAATGTAAATGACTAATTGCGGTTCATTATATATTTTGTTCGGATTTCTTCTTTTTGCAAGTTCATGATGGAGTTATCCTCCTCCAGTAACCCAGCGGTGCTATTTCCAAGAAAGTTAACTTCTTTCAACTTCATCATTGTGGCATTCTTCGTTTTAGTCACCATGTACATATCTTGAGCGGCCTCCAATTTGAGTCTAAATTCATTTTGTAAAGGATCCCTAAAATCTTGTGGGTTACTCCCCGTTATGACCGACGTGGTCTCCGATTTTGTTGTTTTCGTTGCACGTTTTTTGCCGGGAAGACGTTGTCTCAGATCATCTCCAAATAGCTTGGTATGTCCATTAACATCAACCGGATCAACGGGTTCGCCCGAATCCCACTTGGGGTGTTTTATTATTACGCAAAGCAAGCATTTCGTGTGTTTCAACCAAAGTACTTTTTTTGGGAAATGACATAACCTTATTGGTCTTAAAAAACATATACAACCTTAGTATATTTTTTTGGGAAAGCAACACAACCTGGATCTACTTACCATTCAGATCTAGTAAGAAAACCCTTTCACGAAAGGTCGGGCTGAAACCAAGGGGAAATCTTGGAGGGCCTTTGGCCTAACTTGATGTAGGTGGCCCATTAACCAAGATGTTATGAGTTCAAGTCTTAATTTGTGGATCTCTGCCTTACAAAAAAAAAGAGGATAAAAGAAACTAAACCCGATTGTCATGGATATGAACATGCTTCTTTTGATTGCTTAAACAATTTGTTTTTATTGAAGGGCCACAAAAGAGAGTGAGTTGTCCGATCCATAATGGTGCACCGGCTAAGAAGGTGGCAAAGTTGGAGGTAGAAGAGAAGAGAATGTTGGGTGCAAAATCACAAATGCATGAGCTCCTTGAGGCGCTGAGACGAGAAAAAGAAGCGTTGTGGCATTTCTAAATGTGCAGGTTGAGAGTGGGAATCCAGTTAACTCATTCAGGATTCGAGGTATAGCCATCATAAATATATGCCTATAACTCTATAGTATCAGTAGTTTTCATTTCTTTCTCATTTTCGTCACTGAATGATGTAATAACCAAGAGTTGGTGAACATCAATTATTGTCACTGTGTTGAGATTAAATGTAAACATCATGGATTTGTGATGAGAAACTTGTTGTCACTGAGTTTGACTTCTTTGCATCCAATAAGTTATATTTTCATTTGATCAACAAAATATGAAATAATTATTGCTATATATATTATCATGATAACCAGATACTAGTATGCCCAAGCAATGCATCAGCTTCAAAACAATTGGATAATATGGATATGCACAAGACTAGCCAAAATGCATACTACAAAAGAAATAATGAAATAGTACCATACAACTTCTATCATACAAAATTAAAATAACTGTAATCCAGATGAATCGTTTCTTTGGGCCTCTGTAAGTATATATATATGTCATGACTTACTGTAAGCGGACTAAATTGCTCGGTATCTAGTACTGTATATATATATGAATGTCTCCGGGTTTCTTTGCTAAGTAGACCTAATGTCAATAAAATTAAAACATACTATCTTCAACATACCATGATAAAGTAATAAAGAAAACATCATACGTAAAACCGATCAGAACACGTATAGGTATAATAGGTTAACAAAACTTCGACTACGTAACGAACCCGTATGATCATAGAC
>BPTQ01000001.1:96051672-96072892 GCA_019973895.1 Chrysanthemum seticuspe | reverse complement strand
ACACGAGAAATTAAGTTGTAGGTAAAACTATATAAAAATACTCAAAAATCTAAAATGTAAAAATCATACAAATAAAATAAAACTAAGTTTAAAAATATTGAAATTGTAAATAAAGTTATTTATGTTTGAAATAAATAGTTTTAGTAAATGAAAACCCTTTCACAAACTGCCATTTCTCTAACACTTCCAAAAAAATATACGCCCTTATTACTACAGTGCCCTTTCTATGCCTTTTGGGTTTGTTTGTGTATGTTGATTGTGTATATGTAAACCTCACAACACTTTACTTAAGTGATTCGCCCATCCCTTAACGCTCCTCTCAACCCAATCGTTAAGTAAATGATATAAATAGCGGCGGCGGCACGCGCCCATAGATTTATCAAGTAAATTATCATCATTGTACTATTAAATGAACTATTTAGATACCCGCGCACGGCGGCGGCGATAAATATAGTAAATGAATTGCTAACCCAACTCTCCTCGCAATTCCCTACCCGCTTAGTGAATTCATTTCACAACACTCCAAATGTATATGTGTTAGTTGTATGTGTTTGTTTGGGTTTTCCGTATCTTTCCCGTGACATCATTATTCCCGCATATAAAAAAACCTTCACAATCTCTTTACCGTCAAACACTTTCCCAAAAGTAAATGATTTTGATAAATAAAGTTTGTATTTATTGAAATAAATGTTAAAGTTATAAAAATTTGAATCAAAATAAAATAAACATACTAAAAATGTAAAATCTAAAAACTCATAAAAATATATCAAAATGGATGTTGAATTAAAGAGCACAAAATTTTAAAAAATATGATGAAGTTAGATCATAAAAAAATTAAACGGATTAAAAGATATTTAAATTTAAAAATAAAGGTGATTAATTAGTTAGAAAGTGAATGTGTCACCCCATTATTGGAGCTATTTATTTTAGTTTGTTAGAGCTCCTCCATTTTTGTTATTTTTTAGTTAGAGAAGTGACACATGTCACTCAATGATTGGAGCTCTTTATCTTATTTTTTTTAATTCTTTCCATTATAAGCAAGTAAAAAAATCTGAATTTTTAAGCCTTCTAATTTTAGAAGGCCTAAATGCATTATAAAGTAGTATAGATAGATAACAGCTTTTTTGCCTTTTTGTGAAATTGATAATATTAAAATACTAATTACTATGAGAGTTTTGAGTAAAAAGCAGTGTTCTAAAAGGCGCGCCATGGCGGCGCCAAGGCGCCGCTAAGGCGTGAGGCGTGGCCTACACGTTACGAAATAAACCAAGGCGTCGTCTTTAGGCGTGGCGTGAGATAAGGCGTGATAAGGCGTGCCAAGGCGCGAGGCGTGGAGAGTTTTTTTTATTCAACTTCGATAATTTTTTCTTTTTTTTAGAAAAATGAAGAATATTACATGTAAGGATAGCTTATTAACCTTATTAAGTAAGTACAACGCTTTTTTTAAACTCGATATATATGAACTATGATATAAATATATAAATATTTTCATATTTTGTGCCGCCTTATGTCACGCCTTAAAAACGCAAAAGCTTCGCCTTAGCCGCTAAGGCTTGAGGCTTGGCCATACCGCCAGGCCACGCCTCACGCAATTTATAACCTTGGTAAAAAGTCACTTCATATGATCTTTTGTTTAGTTAGCAACCCAAGTACAAATCTAAAGGAATTAACGCTTTTTATTTTTGGTTGCCTTTTTCTCAAGTGCCAAGTTTACCATTTTATTGTACGATTCTTAAACTTGCAAAATAACCTAGGATAAGTGAATATGAGGCTGTCTCACATTTAAGCTTACATGCGAATCCATCAAAGATTTTTAAAAAATGCGTCATTTTGGTTAATATTTTTTTCAAAATTTGAGTAGTGGAACTAATATATGCATAGTGAAACGCATTTTAATGGTGAATTAAATCAAACCACTGTTGAATCTATAGTTAATTTATTAGTTAATGAAATTACCTAACAATATGATGTAGAAAATGCATCTATCAACATGAATTCAATTTAAGTGATGTTGTGATGAAATCAATAGAAAACATTAATATTGTGAAGGACATGATACAAAAGAGGTAGATTTGATGTTTTTCTTGTTAAAACGACGTAATTTTTTATGGTTTCGCATGTAAGCTTAGATGTGAGACAGCCACATATTCACTATCCTCTTATTGAATTGTATGTTATTAATGTTATATATAGATTGTCACCTTTTTCTCAAGCAACACATTTACCATTTTATTATAAGACTAGATTCCAAAATCGTCTAGTAAACGGGATATTGTCATACAATTGTTAAAAAAAAAAAAAAAAAAAAAAAAAACCATGTAAAAAATCATGATAGAAAGATCATCTAATGAAAATGTGTTTTTCTTATATTAATATAAAACATCAAACACAAAATAAAAATCATTATCACTCCCGATTATTTAAATGGTAAAGATATGTAAAATAATTTATTGTTAAAAGCTAATTAAATTGTCTTGTAATCAACATAATTTAAACAAATTCATTGAAGTGAATTATGTGACAACTCGCACTTTTTCAGATTAATAGTTACCTAATAACATGAATTTATTCATTTTGAATGCTTAAGTGTACGTTTAACTCACAACCGGGAGGTTATCCCGCATACAACGTAGAATGTCACTGAACACGTACCGAAACTAGACTAAGTGTAGTCTACTCACAATAAGTATATTATGAGCATAACGTAAGTCTTATATACATGCGTTCATTACTTTTACGTAAAACCGTTAACTTAAATCGCGTAAACCAAAAACGACATTTAACGTAAGCCGGCATTAGACTAAGTTAAGTCTACATCAAACACATGTTATAAGACTTTTACAATCATGTTTATTAGTCTATGCATTTTAGTTTTTTATTTTATGTAAATCGTTTAAACTTGCATAAAATCTCATGCATGCATGCAACACTTAACCAATTCACCACCATTGCATTATATATACATATACACACACTTATATTTACCAAAAAATCAAAATATAAACCTTCTCCTAAGTGTATAAAAATCAGCCATACTTAAAAGTATGTGCAAACATCTCCATTTTACCTCAAAACCACAACCTTACCTTATGTATGATAGTATAGAAAGACACCAGCATCTTGAAAATCCACCCTTGCCCTCTCCCATTAAAACCCACGACCCTAGAGGAGTCATGTGACCCTCTTTGCCATATCTGGTGTTACACTCACTTGTGACTAGTGCATGGACCATTCAACATGCCAAATCTATTCCTATATATACTATACATCTTGTGAACTTCTTACACTTACAAAATGACAACCACACTCTCTTTCTCTTCTCTCCTAAATGGCAGCACACTCACACACATTCAAGAGCATTTCAAAAATTAGTTAAAGCTTTTACAAGAAGGTGTAAAGGTTTGAATTGGAATCTAGAGTTTTGGTTTTGCAATTTGGGTTTTTAGTTGAGTTTTCTTTTGGTCTTAGTTCATCTTTCACAACTTTGTTATAAGCATTCATACACTCATCTATACTTATAATCTTACTTATATATGCATGTATTAATCATTTTAGAACATAATTATACTTGTAGTGTTGTAAAACTTTGGAACATGTTAGTGAAATTTACTCAGCTTTTGTCACAAAGTTTCAGTCACAATTTTGGAAATAAGCACCCTATCTAAACTTCATTATGGACCCTTTGCCAATAATAATAGTCTAGTGTTTTATAAATTAATTATGCATAAGCCTTAATCAAATGGTCATATCATGAGCCTATGCCTAAACCAACAACAACAAAGAATCCTTTCGACCTATAGACTTTGATGTTATTAATTTGTGAATGTTCCATTTACTTGAAAGATGATGAGAACACATATTCAAGAGACTCATTTTGACCTTAATCTCAATTAAACCTTTACTTGTTTTGTTTATTAAGTTTCTTGCACAATCGTCACAAGGTACAATACCAAAATCATTCGTCGACTAATGAATTGAAACTAATCACTATTGAGAATCCTTTCGACCTCTAAACTCAACAATGATCAACCAAAAAAATAAATGAGGACTAGTTCCAATTTAACCAAATATAATGTTTTTCATCATAAACCAAACAAACACTAATAAAATCCAAATATCCTTTTATCACAATTTCTCATAATAACCCAACAAGCATTAAGATATTATCATTGTCAAACACATCACATGAAACACAAAGAAACCAAACATGAAATATAAAGTTCAGCATCTTGATAATAATCATGTTTACCCAAGTAGCAATCACAATAAGTAAAGAATAGAAATTATAGCAATCCTATGAGCCTCCAATCAACCGGCACACGTTCTAACCGCACTAGAGAATCGTTCCATCACTTCTTAGTTGTACTTGGATTCGTCCTCTATGAATGGCAGGGTGAATAAGGTCTTTCGGGTTTAGAGAGTTGTAGAAAATCTGCCATTATGGTGTAAGGGGGATTTTTTTCATGTCTTATTATGATCAAATGATGATTAAAAAACACTTAACCAAGCACTCTAATTTATAGTTGAATAATCCTTGGTCACCAGGCATGTTTCTTGGGCACAAATTGTCATAAAAGGGCCGAAATATTAGTTATGGAGGGGACTTGATCGGACTAGAGGTTAATGGCACTTAATTCTACACTTAAATGCAAATTTGGAAGACACTTTTTGTAGTAACCCATGGCTAGAGTTCTCAACTTTGCGGTTGGGAACATTCTGTTGGGTCCAACCGGGTGGTTGAGATTCTCAACCCGGCGGTTAGGACCTTTCTGTCCACTCCAACCTGGTGGTTGAAGTTGACAGCCCAAGGTTGGTTTTGACTTTAATTATTATTCTTGAACCTTGGGTTGGAAAAATGTGCCATAATGAACTTTGTAAACATCTCTTCCTTATTTTAGTGAACTCTTGGTCTTTTCTTCATGATCGGGAACCTTTATAACTTTAATCTTTATCTTCGAAAGTCTTCCCGAGGTCTTTGTTATGGATGGAATCTTTCTTTGTGCAAATTCTCTTGTTTTGACGACTTTTCTTCGTCTTTTCCATTATTTCCATAGGCATGGTTATACCTGAACCTAAATACATCTTTTGTACCTTTTAAGCATAAAATGCTTGATGCGCGTACGAAGCGCGTTCGGGATCAAAGGAACTTCCTTTTCTTCGAGCAAGTTTTCAACCACCTAGGCAGTGAACCTACTCGTTGTAGTGTAGTATTGGGTAAGCCTCGGGGATTGATATTGTTCTCTAGGGGAATAGGAATGCTAGCAAGAAATATATTACGCTAAGGTGGGGGTTGAGGATGATTCTTTTTTATCTTTTATTGGTTTTTTTCATAGCTAAGGTAAATATCTCGGGGCAATTGGTTTGAGGGGTGGTACTTCTACCGATTACTTCTACTATTCTAATTATCTAATACTACGGGTAGCTATGTCTATTTGATGTGTGCTCGTATGATGATTAAAAATGTGTTTACCTAGATACTATTACTCCCTAGTTATCTATTATTGGTCGGTTGAATTGTCACACCTTATCTTAATGCGTTGTAGTTTCTAAAGTCGTAGGGTGTGCCTATGCCCTAACTCTTTGAGGTTACCTTTGGGTTTAGCCTACGAAATCTGCAAGTCCTTAAACTACTTCATTCATAAGCCAACTTTCACAAAGATTACTCAAGCATTAAACACAACGAAAGCCTAGTTGCACTCCTAAGCCAATTACAATTAAGATAAGAGACAACCTAACAATAACTAATAACTAGGTTTCATAAATCTAAGCAAACACACAAGAAATTTAGCTAGACATGTTAAACAAGCAAACACACACACAATCAATGGAAGACATAATGAAACTTTGGATTAAAACACTTATCTTGATGTGTAAAATAGGGTTTGGGACTCTAAGATACTGTCCAAGTCGGACTACAAACGTTTAGGGTTTTTACTCCAAAAGTCTACCTCTTTAAATTCAGAAAAATCGAATTCTATATATAGATTTACAAGTGCGACGGCATCACCTTATAGGCGGGACGCCGTCAGCTCGCCTTCATTAGGGTTTTCGTCTTGGCCAAGTTATCGATGGGATGGCGTCACCTTGGAGTTGTGACGCCGTCAGTCTTTAAGTGGGACGTCGTCTTGGTTCTGGATCTGGGCTGTCTGAGATGAAAAGTCTGAGTGACGCCCTTCTTCTTCAAAGCCTGACGCCGTCAGGTTATACGAACAAAAATTCCACTGAGCCGTCTAATGCATGTTTTTATCAAGTCTGTATATAGGGACGACGTCGCCCTTTGATTGGGACGCCGTCAGGTTCAATTTGAGCAGCTTGAGTGGCTTTGATCTTGACTTTCTTCATTCCAGTATTTTGCTTCCAAGAGACCTAAAAAGTGAAAAGGAACAAAATTAAGCAGTAACGGATATAAAAGTGGTCGATTAAGGGCTTAAATGACCCCTTAAAAGTGTACGTTTTAAATTCTTATCAATGCTCATAAATACAACCAAATAATATGCACAAACATACGAATAACGTGACTAAAATATGTACCAAATGAGCGTTATCAGACATTAACGTGATTGACTAGTCAAAACCAATAGTCAACGTTATAGTTAAAGAATGTGTGATAAAGAATGTGTTATATGGCTATGAAAGTGTTATGTGACACAACTAGAATGAAAGAAGACTTCAGGGGTTTAAGTTGTCATATGCTTAAAGTGTTATAAGTTTATATGTGGCTAAAGTAGAAGGAAAAAGACTTAAGGGGTTAATTTTACCAAAGGACCAAACTTGTGACTAACTAATAATATCTAGGAAATTCTAGAGATTTCCTTATCATTCTAGGGGTGTTTGTGATCCGGTTTATAAGGGATAAAAGGGAGGAAGAATAAAGTTTGGATGATGAAGAGATTAAGGAGATGAGTTCTTTTTCAAGGGTTAAGTCATAACTATGATCTCTCCCTAAGTAAGCACTTCCCATCTTTGATTCTAATAAGGTTTGAGTAAGAGGGATTTCATCATAGGATCAAGGTAAGATCATATGATGAATTAGAAAGTAAAGTGAGCATGTTTGATGGGTTATGTAAACCCTCGATCATGATGTATTGTGTTAATAAGTCTTGATATTGATGGTTATGGTTTAGGAAGTATGATGATGATGATGATGATGATGATGATGATGGTGAAATAATGAATGTTAGCTTAGCTTGGAATCAAGGCAAGTAAACCGGTTATAATGTAAAGTTATAATGAATTCTATGCATTCTGTGTTATGTGATTTGTTATGTTAAGGATAATGAATGGCTTGGAATATGGTGTTTATGTGAAAGTAAGTATAAGGCTAGTTATGTGATAGACAAGAGTGGATTAAGGAAAAAGGAAGTTTAAGGATTTAAGTAGTTAAGGTATGTGTTTATGGTTAATGTTGTATTGGATTAATGGTTGTTATCATGTGTAATGTGTGAATGAATTATGATGTTAAGTTATATATGCTTTACTTACTAAGCATTCGTGCTTACGGTTTAAGTGTCTAATGTTTTGTAGGTTATGTGTTAAGAAGGTAATGGATGAATTATAGCCTAATGATGGAAGTGCAAGTTTAGAAGGTTTTGGTAAAGAAATAGGAGCTTAGGTAGATACCGAGCTCAATGTCGATGTTGTACCCCCGTTGGTCCTTCAATGGTTTATAAATGGTACTCAAGTGTCAAAATGTATGTCAAGCTTGTCTTAATGAATCAGTGGTCAAATGGTATGTCAAGTATGATTTAAGTGTTATTAGTCAAATAAGTGTCTAATGTTTTGTAGGTTATGTGTTAAGAAGGTAATGGATGAATTATAGCCTAATGATGGAAGTGCAAGTTTAGAAGGTTTTGGTAAAGAAATAGGAGCTTAGGTAGATACCGAGCTCAATGTCGATGTTGTACCCCCGTTGGTCCTTCAATGGTTTATAAATGGTACTCAAGTGTCAAAATGTATGTCAAGCTTGTCTTAATGAATCAGTGGTCAAATGGTATGTCAAGTATGATTTAAGTGTTATTAGTCAAATAAGTGTGTATATACACATTTTGGGTTGTAAATGGGTCATGTGATTATGGAATAAGTTTATTATGTTATCCTAATGGTTTTGGTAAAGTTTGGTGTTCAATTGAAGTGGTAAAGGTGAATTGTAGTGAAATGGGTCGAAACGGGTTTTGGCACAAAACCCGTCAAAATGTAAAGTACTATCCCAAGGGTCAATTGGATAATGTTTTTGTATGGAAATGAAGTCAATGAAGTGTTTATGAAATCTGGAAAGTTTCGTAGTCTAACGAGTTTGGGAAGTATGAGTTTCGAAAAAACGTTTTGAATCGAGTTGGGCTGATCAGAAGGCTCCAGCCGATCGGCATGATGATCAGCCAATCAGATGGATGGTCAAAATAGCTCCAGCCGATTCGGCTGCGCGGGCAAGCCGATCGGATGGAGGCCTCTAACAGGTTTTTGACGAATTTCTAATTTACGTATCTTTTAATCCGTAAGTCATCAAGGGTCGTACCACCCATCATTTTGAAGGTAATTAAGTCTAGTTCATCTGAAAATGGTCTCAAGGTCTCTATGTTAAAATATTTTTTTAATGGTCAAGAGAGTAATGAAATGTTCGGTAAAGTCAAGCGTTTCCATGTCAAAAGTCAAATTTTTTGGTCTAAGCGAGCACGGGGCATAACAATAGCCACGTGGTATGAACCTGAGAATTGAATAAATGTTGTTGATTATATAAATTGTGTATTTGATATATTATGATTCGGTTTACCATCTATTGTTTGTTTAGTCATTGCAATTGTAGTAGGTCAAAAGATACAATTGTGTTGGTTGATTATGAATCCTTTATCTATAACGAGTCATTGTTATGCTTGTGAGAATTGGATAGTAAAGCACTTTATACCCCGGATTATGATATATTTAAGGGCTAATCTCACGTCTAACGACTTGATTAGGGGAAATATACTATTTACATTTCATCGCCAAACTGCACTTTATGCACTTGATATATTAAGGATTATAGGTCGAAAGGATTCCTTCTTATGTCTAGTAGATATTATTGTTATCATGATTACCCATCATGTATTGCTCTTACGCTTTGTCTGTGTGCACATTACATTCTATTTTATGGTTTATCCCATATTGCTTGGCCTAAAACAAACATATACTTAATCAATTGGTGAAACTTTCAAAACTCTTAATTCTAACAAAAATGGTTTTAGTGATAAGTGACAATCATTGTAATCTAAATTTATTAAGCAACGCTGAATAGAGAAACACTTCCCTCCCTTGGGATGACCTGGTCTTGCCTAAACCTTTACTATAAAAGGGGGTTATACTTTACCCATTTGTTTTGTGTATTAAGGAATCGATAGAACAAGTATTATAAATTTAAAGCTTTCGAAACACATCAGAACAAGTCTGCTGGCAACTCTATCTAGCATTCTAAAGTGCGTAGTTTTACTACTAGTGGCAACTGGCAACTATAGTCATTGTGGCTTCCGGAAAATTATGTGGTCATATGCTACGCCTAGAGCTATTTTCATTTCTAGTTGGGGTATCAAATTTTGAATGTTTATAGTACTCCCTCCGTCCCAAAATATAAGTCCATGTTTGACTTTTCAAAGTCTTTTTCTTCAGACTTTGACCGTAATTATTTTTACTCGTATTATATAATACTTGATGAAAAATATATAAATGGATTTGTGTTTCAAATGTATGTTCATTGGTATACTTTTCATCAAGTATTATATAACACGAAAAAAAATAATTACAGTCAAAGTCAGAAGAAAAAGACTTTGAAAAGTCAAACATGGACTTATATTTTGGGACGGAGGGAGTAAATGTTTAGGCTAAAACAATTGTTAGTTGAATTATACAAGTCAACCTGAATGACCCAGCCCGATATAACCAGACCCGAGTCCAATCCGAACCCGATAATCCGATTCCTTATAGGTCCGGGTTGCGGGTCACTTTTTTCTAATCCAAAACCCGAATCAACCCGACCTGATAACACCCTTTGGTGGAGAATATTGACTAACAATTGTAATATATAAAAAGTTTTTAGATGGAAAAACAATTTTACCCATTACATGTTATAAACAACTGCATACACTTGGAGTGTTGAGGTGGAAAGAAAAAAATGATGTGGACACAAGATATGTAAATTGGGTAAAAATTAGAAGAATTTATAAATTTACCATTCATATTGACTAAATTGAAGAAAAAAATGCATAATATTCCTATAATTGTTGAAATCGAAAGAAGGTTACATAAATTTAAAAAAGGTGCAAAGAATGTTACCCAAATATGCATTTTTCTCAAAATAAAATAAAGAAGTGTAATGTTTGGAAAATAAAAGTGGTCCATTGGATACCCAATCCCTAGAGAGCACACCAATCGAGAGAATAACAAATCATTGGATTAGAGAGCACACAGATAGAAAATTTTGAATGGTCAAGATGATATTAGTTTGGTTTTGTCTCCACACACCTACCACTACCTATATAGTCTTTACTATTCATACACATTTTCCTAAATTTAAATATATATTTTTCCCACACGCTCACAAGTACCTATATTGTTCAACACATATCCTCAAATCCAAATATCTTTTTCTTATACACTCACCAGTACCTATATTGTTCAACACATTTTCCCAAAATTCGCATATGTTTTTCCTTGATCAAACACTAATCATGATCAATATAGCCTATTTGCTCACTTATTGTTTTATTCCAAACGTCACTACAAAGACACTTTGCGGATTCAATCAATGGTAGCTTACCAATGGATGATGTTTTTTCCTCTACCCAGTCCGAACGAATTTCATTCCTCATTGGCTCTTGTAAAGGACTTCGAATCCAAATCTAAAGGGGGTGGATACATCATCCTCATCACTTTATTCCTCTTTAAAAGGAAATAGTGATAAAGAAAATGTACAAAGATGTTGCAAATGTATTGTTGTTAGCCTCGCTTTTTTATAAAGATAACGTCACACTAGTGAAATGGACTAGATTCGTAGTATACTTTGCCCGCAAGGACTAGGGGTGGCAATTCGGGTCGGGTTCGGGTTTGCGGGTTCGGGTTGTCAGGTTGTCGGGTCAGAAAATCCCAACCCAAACCTGACCCATTTAAATCATCGGGTCAGCTATGTCAACCCTAACCTGTTTAGACGTAACCCGAACCTAACCCATTTAACCCGTATATGTACTTGGGTTGGCGGGTTAAATAGGTTACACGGGTTGAATCGGTTCAACGGGTTTCGGGTTAACCCATTTAACCCTTTTTATACACAAAATTTGGCACATTACACGAGTTAAACAGGTTAAACAGGTTGTTAGGTTGACATGTTTAACACATTTAACCCGTATAATAAAATATAAATAATTTTGAGTTTATGAAAAAAATCTTAAACGGGTTGGCGGGTCGACCTGATTATTTTATTCTCAACCTGAACCTGGCCTGTTTAATAAACGGGTTAGATAGGTCGACTCAAACCTGACCCGAAATCTATTTAGCACAACCCGAACCTGTTAATTTTCGTGTCAGTTTCAGGTCGGGTTTCGTGTCGGGTCAGAAATTGCCACCCCTAGCAGGGACTAGTATCATTTAAGTGGCAACGTTGTAATGTGTAGAGCCTATAAATACCCCTCATGACTCTCCATGAGGGGTGTGGGAAAGTAAGTGGTTTGTGTATTGTTTGTTTCATCTAATAAAACTCATCCTTTTTCTCCACCCTCTCTCTACTTTCTCTCACTAGAAACATGTATCATCTCATCATGTCTGATCAACCAAGACCTCTCGAACCACATAAATCACAAGTCTTTTCGGTCCTACAATTGGCATCGGAGCTAGGTTGTTTATTCTTATTGATTTGTGTGGTTTGTATCGTGTTTAAACTGTTTTTTAGCACTATTTTGTAGGTTGGAAATTTTTTTCCGATTCTTATTTTGATAACAGTTTTACATGTTTATGTATCCTTTTGGTGTCAAAAAGCCATCTTGTCTATTATTCTTAACTTCTGTTTTGTGTCAATATTCTGTCCAAACAGCATGTTTTTATCATCTTTTCGACTGTTTTGTTACCATTTATGTGAAACTCTTGTGGTCAAACATTGGTCAAACGGGCAAAACTGAATCTTTATGCAGTTTCTGGGTTCTGGTTCGTTCTTGAAAGCAAGTAGGGTCAAACTGGATGCGAGTTGGCACACTTCTTGGATGCGAGTTGAGCTATGATGCGCTTTGAATCTTCAGTCACATGCGAGTTGTTGACTTATTTGTCAATAAAATCCGGGGTTGCGACTTGTCAACTCTCATGTCATGCGAGTTGTCATTGTTATAAAGAGATGCGAGTTGTCTAATTGCTTTTTTGAAAGCGATTTGAGTTGATAATAGATGTGACTTGACTAAACCGTTTGACTATCCAAAGGTTTGTTGACCTTGACCACAAAAATACCAAACTACCACATGATTCAAGCAACCTCAGGTTCAACAACCATCATCAGTCCATTAAAACTTAAAAGAATCGAAACAAACAAATCCAACTTTACATCTTCACCAACTAATCCCAATCTATCCTATCCTCCATCTTCTACATCTATTCAAGACTCAAACATAAAGAAATACAAATCAATCTCAGGTTCGATTAAAGTTTTTTGTAATCTTTTAAAGATTATTTCATTTAATCGACTATCTTCATTGACCAATCTATGATTTTTATCCGAATATTAAAAGGAAAACGAATTACAACAAGAATGTTATATCGTTTCGTTAATTCGTTAAAGACCAAATAAAAAGAAAACGAAACAACAATTATAAAACCTACCCGAAGACCTTTAATCAAGATCCTGAAAGAACAAATCGTTTGTTCTTCATCCGAGCTATCAAAAGGAAAGGTCTTGTGCCTTTTTGATTCGTTTTTTATGAGAAAAAGGAGATAATATGAGCTTGGGAATGAGATTTAACTCAGATTGAGATGCGTTTTGATTAAAGATGGAGATTCATTTTTTTCTCAGATATTGAGAGAAAAAACAAAAACTGGTGGTAGGCGTATCATTTGAGAATGTGATTAGGGTTGTGTAATGAGAGTGTTATTAGGGTATTAACTTTTATAACCGGATGTATATGGGTGAATTTGGATCGGGTTTTACTTATTTGGACGTGGGCTTCTCAATTCGTACATGGGCCTATAACCGGATATGTAACTTGGACTTTGGGCCTTGTGATAAACTCGTGTATGGGTGATAAACTCGTGTATTGGCTGAATTTAATTGGGTGGAAGATGGTCTATAATATAACATGTTATGGGTATCCGAATTTTTTGGCAATCAAAATATTTTTGATACAAATTATTAATTGCATTTGGTCGAGAGTTGGTATATTTGGTATGAAAATTTTCACGGAGGATACACAATTCACTGCTTGAGCTAAAATTTGAAAAAATGATCACGGGGTTTTTGTACGGTACTACTTACGAGAAATTGACGTAACATTTCACGGGTGATCTTCTTTATCGTTGACACGTTGGTTGGTTGGATGCATGTCTCAAGATAACTTGTTGGGGCACATTATGAAATTTGACAATCTGGTTATAACTGATGTAAGGAGTTACGTTGTAGTGCTCACAGTGTATAACTATCACTTTAAGGAAGTTTGAGTACTTAGTGTCACACGACGTTGTGGATTGATAAAAAATTTAGAACAAGCAGTAAGTCACAAAGTTGGGATGTTTACTTCCTTTTCAAGTTAGTCGTATCGGGTTATCTCCACAAGTGGTCATTACTATTAGCCGGTGCATTCAAAGGAGGTTCGAATTAAGGTTGGTTTGAGAGAAGTAGTATTGAGAGTATTTTTGCGACATATTCTCACGGAATTTTGATCAACCTAAGGTTTAATATTGCATCAAGAGAAAGGTATACGGCATGTACACAACATTATGATGATTCCGATAGCTCGCAACCATCAAGAGGGAGAAGTTGGTATTTCATCTTTCGTGATTGGATTGTCGAAGGGATTTGTGCTTAAGACCGAAGAAGGAGAAGTAGTGTGTGTACATCGGGGCTTTTTACCAACTTGGATGTAATACTAAGTGAGTTATGTTGTTATGATGTTCCCAGAATGACAACCATTGTGCGATCAAGAGTATACTTTCTCCGCTGCGTGTTGGAAGAGTGTTGTCGGTTCAGGAGGGAGCAGAAAAAGAAAAAAGGCTCACTAGTTAGGAGGGAGTAATAACCTAACTAGACCTTTACAGTTGAAGTTCAGAGCTACAAGGATTTGTGCCGTCAGCGCCAAAGATCAATTGCCGAGATCGTCGGAAGAGAGAACTTCAAGTTTGCCTCAGTATCTAGACTACAGAGACTCTGCGCTTCAACAAAGTCAACATTGTTCATTACTATTGTAATTTACTTTGTTTTGTATTTATAGGTCTCGTTGTAACCATTCACGTGTGATGATATCTTGGAGGGATATTGTTAGCCTTGATTTTTTATAAAGATAACGTCACACTAGTGAAATGGACTAGATTCGTAGTATACTTTGCCCGCAGGGACTAGTATCGTTTAAGTCACAAAGTTGTAATGTGTAGAGCCTATAAATACCTCTCATGACTCTCCATGAGGTGTGTGGGAAATTGTGAGGTTTGTGTATTGTTTGTTTCATCTAATAAAACTCATCCTTTTTCTCCACCCTCTCAGTACTTTCTCTCTCTAGAAACATGATTCATATCATCATGTTTGATCAACCAAGACCTCACGAACCACATAAATTACAAGTCTTTTCGGTCCTACAATTGTCGTAATAAATTGTGTTAGTTATAAGTTTTCACATACACATCAAACCATAACACAAAGTGGCGTATAAATGGAATTCTAGAGAGAGAAAGTTAGAGGTTTAGGGAACTTAGTGAGAGAAAGTGAAAGATATTATTATGAGCTCCAACTCTCTACCTTGGAAGGTAGAGAGTATTTATAGTCTTACATAAATCGCCACACATCGGGCTGTGGATCAGGCATACAGTGGGTAAAGACCCGTCCGTCCTCCACGGTGTTACTTAACTAAATACTACTTAACATAAAAGAACTACGACTACGAGCTTTCTAACGATTACATATACTCGAGGTGACCGACTCTTTAATACCTGGAATTTCTAATTCCTAACAATCTCCCCCTAAGGGAGGTCACCTCAATCATGCACTAAAATTACATTGAATACAAACAGATATTACATTAAAAATTGTTCTTGCATTCTTGATGTAGTGCTTTGCTCCGAAGCTCGTAGTCATTGATTCTTCTCATTGCATGTTTGGCTAATCCAAGTGGAGGTCTTTTACTGATCCACGTGATAATAATTTTGAGCCAGCTTTTGAGATCATCAGCTATCAAAAATCTCTGAGACATCCATTGTGGTGTTGGAATATTGTGATGTTGTGACATTTGGACCGACATGCTCACATTCAGGATCATGATATCTTCTCATCAGAGTTGCGGAAGCTTTAGTTGATTCATGATATTGGCAGCAGCGTAGCAGAAGCATGGAGTGAAAATATCAGAGTCATTGATGCACTAATCATGATTTTTTTTGAGATGAATGTGTTAAGTGAGCATGTGGCTATGGATTGACCGCTTCATTCTGATCAGCTGCAAACGTCGGGTGTACCTGCATACAACAGTTAGCAATAAATCGCACGAAAGTGTCTTTGATCACTTTCGTTGAATTGAGGTACACGGCCCACGGTTCCCCGTTGATCAGTATAAGTACTGCCTGTGATCAGGTATAATTCCGAAGAATTTCCTTGACAGGGTTTCGCAGCTGCTCTAGCTGTTCTCAAACCGGAACGTCTCAAAGAGGACAACACGGAGTGAGTGAACCAGCGAATTTTAAGTCCACTGATTGATGAAAATAGATTTGAAAAACAATCGTGTATTGCTCAATAGAAATTGTTTTTGCAATACAACGAAGGTTTTATTGAAAATCAATTATCAATCATAAAAACACCTTTTGGTTTGAAAAATGAGTACACGGTCGATGTGCTAAAGAAAAGAGTTGTTAAGCACAAAGACCGGTTTTTCAAAGGTATCCGTCAATCCATATCCTGAACCAGGATTGATTCAACTGATTGAATCGCCCCATTGTTTCTGTTCAGTTGTCACATGGTTGATCTATATAATAGATCTCACATGCCACCTACCAGGAGCTTGTTTGATGATGGCTCCAGAAGGCTTTCCATCTTCATTGTGAATATGATCACACATCACTCAGATGTTCTGGCAATACCACAAGGATAATGCGTAGGACTCAAGATATAATCTCTCTTTCCACATTGTGTGAAACAGAGAGTCTTCATTGAAAGTGTCCTAATGAGATTTATTGATGATCTCGTGGCTCTAGACTCAATTTTGTGCATATTTGGATCCTGTGCCGAAGACTAGGGAGAGGGTCTCCTTCTTCAATATCAACAATCTCTAAGAGAAAGTCGATAGATAATGTTGGTTCCCCGTGAGAATGAAACAAGTCCTTTTAAGAGGAACTTGAGTGGTTTGGAAAGTTGAAGTGCATTGCGTCACTGGGTCCATGACGTCTTGTCTTCAATACCGATGTTAACATCAGTAGTATATGAATTGAACCCGGTTTCTGCCCTAAGGTTGAATAAATGGAGGGCTATTTGTTTTCACCCTTTTCTCATTCAATTCTTTTTAATTCTTCAACCCCTTCAGTGCTTACCGAGACTTCATAACTAGAACCTTGTTGGGTTTATTCCGGTACTAGCTCAGTCTCAGTCTGCACTCTTCCCATTCCTCATTTTTCTCCTTTTATCATCATACCTAAGAACTCTACACTAACTAGTGGATAGTCCCTGGGTAGATCTCTCCAGTTCTGGCGGATCATGGGAACAAAAACCCTAACCTTATCATCCTTATATCACCGTACATAAAGTAAAGTTGGTCGGTCTATTTGGTATTGTTCATCTGCCGTTGGAACCAATTGAAAACCATTTGAAAATCAATTCAGATACTTATGATATATAATCAAAGCATTTTGTACCTGACATTGTTTTTGATATTTTTAGAACGAGAACTCCCCCTCAACATGTGCATCAAGTATTTGAAAAAGTTTTGCACACGGAGGCAAGAGAAAGAATTAACTTCTTTGATTACCATTTTCTAAAAGATATCAACATCACTTTGATGAGTGTGTAAATACTCATCATTTTTAGTCAAATCTGAACTACAAAACGTCTAAAAATGCTCAGAAATGCATCAAAATACTGAAAATATTCCAAAATTGCATTTTATATGTTTCAGATGCAAAATGTTTAAAATCTGATGAAAAATGAGCAAAGTTTGCATAATTGGCAGTTTCAGTCCCCCAAGTTTCTAAAATTGTCAAAAATAGTCCCTGAGTCAAAATTTTCAAAAGAAAAATCACCAAAGGTCCTTTTAATATCATAACTTGTCAAATTTAGTCCTTTGGTGAAAAATGTCAAAAGTTTGAGAAAAGTACAAAAATGGCCCTTCAAGTTTCAAATTTGGCAGAAATGGCCCCTGGAAAATTGCAAAATGACAGATTTGGTCCCTGTACTTTTGAAGCTTGTCAGTTTTAGTCCTTTGAAATAACTTTGAGATAATGGCAGTTTGGTCCTTACATTTTCAGGAATTACATAAATGGTCCTTGTTATTATTAACTCTTTACACACCATTTTGACCCTTGACACCAATTGGACCCCTGTCATTTACCAATTCTGGACCCCCTTTGATTAGTAAACCCAAGTCAAACACTGGATCAACTAAACCCCTACCCGCCCTTTTACTGTCTTCAACCCCTAGCCCTGCAACTCTCCTGCAACACATCTCCTCCCACCCCCCTCCTCACCTTATCACAATCCTGTCCCCCCCTCCAAACACTACCTTCCAGGATACATTGATTACATACCCTTTCCCATACTCAATCTCACACAACTGTCAAAACTCATTTTTCCCGCCAAAAACCATTGAAGGGCCAAGATCAATTAAACTCATCCTATGGTCTCAAATAGTGCTGGGAAACAGTGAGGGAAGGGAGAGAAAGCTAATGGGTATAAAAGAAAAGAGAAAGAAGCAAGCAAAGGTGTTAGTTAGTTTTATCATTTTTCCTTTAATGTCGTTTTTTAAATAAGAGTTTTAGTTTAAAGCTAAATGTTGTAATTTCACCTTCCTTGTATTACATTTAAGTCATTTCAGCTTTGTAATCTGTTTTAAGAGTTAATTTCATGGTTTGGTTAAAGTTTCATGTTTCATGGCTACTGTTGAACATTTCCATTTCAAATTCTTTTGTATAAGCTTTAGTTAGCTTATTTATAAGCTCAAACAATCTTAGTTAAGCTAATTTGAGCTTTTGTTAAGCTTACAAATCAGTTTTAAGCAAATTTCATGCAAGGTCAACAAAAGTCAACCTTGAGCTCATATGGTTTGGAAATGGTTACTGTTGATGCAGAGGATGAAAATGGGTTGGATTAGTATCATTTAGTATAGGTTTGGTTTGGTTTTGGCCTGCAACAAAGCTGGAACACATGTGAGTATCTGTCTTACTTTTAATTTTCAAGCCAAATTTGCATTTTATGCTTGTAAGTGTGTCTGTGATCACAACTTACTTTATATGTTTAATTAGCTATAATTAGGTAATTTAAACTTATTTTGATCAGTGATAGTAGTTAGTTAAGTATCCAATTTAGTTTTGAGTTCATTTCAGTTTTTAAAGGGGTGTTTGGATTGAGCATATAATCTGTCCTAGAGACCTAAGCAGTGGATAAAACTTATGGTGTTATGTTTGTTTAGCTAAAGTAAGTTCATTTCTGTTTTAAACCTGTGCCTGCAAGAGCTAATAGTCAACATTGTATACATTCTGTCTTAACAGTGAATCTGTTGAGGTATTTGAAATTCCAAAACTTATTTTGTGTTCAAAAGTTATAAGTATAGCTTGCTTTAGTTTAATTTCATCATTATATACCATTTTCAGTTCACAATTCTAGATCAAAACTCAAGAAAGTCAACCCTCTTATCTGTTCTTACAAGTCAAAACTGTGTCAAACATCAGTTTTTTTGCAAACCTTGCAGATCTTGCATTGAGTCCAATTTAGGGAGTTAGAGCCTGAAATTTGGTTGAGTCATGGTCTGCTAGGTGGTCTTGAGGTCTGCATTGCTGCTTTTCACTTTAGCTTATTGGATAAGCTGATGCATAAGCTCAAAGTAGGGTCCCAGTCCACTGTTTTTGCATAAGTTCTAAATCTGTCCTGCTGATTCAGTTTTTGCCCATTTCCTTTTGCTTCTAATCTTCTCATTTTAAGCCCTCATTAGCTGCAAATTTGGATAAGTACTCTCTGCTAGGTTACCTTTAGATCCCCACTTTTTGTTTTCACTCTAGCTTATTGGATAAGCTGTTACATCAGCTAGAACAGTGGGGTCAGATTCATGTTTTGGCTTATGTAGCAGTTAGCTTATCTGTGTAGTATGCTTATTAGGTGTTAGGATTAGATGTAGATGCTTGCTTTAGAGTAGTTATAGTATAGCCTAGCTTATATTATCAGTTGGTACAAGCTTGTGTTTATTAGCTTATCTTCAAGTGCTTATTTCCTTTTAGATTACACATCAGTTGCATTTTCTTCCACATAAGCATCAGTTTTTATATTTTTCTTAGCTTTAGAATAATATTTTAGGATTTCCCTGAATTTTTTATAATTTTTAGCTGCTGTTTGTTATTTTTCTTAATTAAAATCAATTTTTAAGTCTTTTTAAATAGTGTTTATTGCAATTAATTGAGAAAAAGTTCCAAAAAATAATTTTTCAATTTTAATAGATTAAGATAAATATAAAAAGTATAAAAAATATTTTTCCCTATTTTTCCTCTTTTATTTGGTATTTTTTACAATTTAAATTAGATTAAAATAGTTTTAAATTCCTAGAAAATAGAAAAATAATCAGAAAATTACAAAAATATTTTTGAAAAATCTATTTTGATATTTTAGATTTTTCTAAGTCTTAATTTTATTTTTCTAGCTTTATTTCCTAATTTCTTGTATTTTAGATAATTATTTAATAGTTAAAAATAGTTTTTAATTAATAATAATTAGATAATTAGTTATAAAAATAATTTTCTTTTTCTAAAAAGTTTCTTTTATCATTAGGTTTGTAAAAATGTATTTTTCATATTTTTAGGCTTTATATTGAGTTAGTTTCACGTTTTTGTTTGTACGTCACGTAGTTTTTAATTAAGTTTTATTAAAACAAAAAGAACAAAAACATCATTTTAATAATAGTGATAGCATTTATTTAATAGATTTTTATCTTTTTAATCTCCTTTAATTTGCATTTAAGCCGTTTTAATTTGTTAGCTTTTCCTGTAGTTATAATTAATTCATATCTCCTTTTCCGTTCAAATCTCTCGATCACTTTACGTTTGATAATCCATTGCACAGCTCGCTGGGACATAACGACCCGGGGAGACCCTATACTCCTCAGATCTTCATTGCATTTGTGTGTGAACTGTTTTAAGTCTGTTACGGCTGGTCATTCACAAGTGACCAGTTTGGGTGATTAGACTTGACGGTTTAGCGCAGATCAAATTTTTGGCGCCGCTGCCGGGGAGCTGTGCTGATTATCTTTCGTCTAGAAGATTAGTGATTTGGATAGTCACTCTTTGTTCATACCATCCATCTGTATATGTTTATATTTTCTTATCCAAAAATACCAAAAATACTCTTCTCATTCCTCTTATCCGTATGATTCTATTTCTCTTACCCCCTCGTACCATTTGATTCTACTCTTCTTTAACCTCAAAACCGTTTAATTCTATTTCTTTAACCCTCTAAATGTTTAATTCTCATGGCGACGATCGATTATCCTCGTTGTTTCCACTGCAAAAGCCGTATGGAAGAGGATCAGCTCGATTGTCAGAATCCGGATTGTTTATGCAAGCGATGTGGAAGGATGGGTGCAAGCAAATATTGTTATTGGTGCGAATTATCTGATAACTCTCTCGATGATTCTCCAAGTTTTTCCGACCCTCCGCCACAACCCGATGAACCCGTTCAAGAACCGGAGACCATAACGGAAGTGGTGGAAATTGCTAGCTCTCAGAGCACACCACTTGTCCCACCTCCTGATCTTTCTGAATGTTCTTCGAGACTTGATAGTCATCCGGATCACCATGTTGGTTTTGTTGATTCTTTGGATAAACTGATTCCTCTTCA
>BPTQ01000001.1:95738205-96048199 GCA_019973895.1 Chrysanthemum seticuspe | reverse complement strand
GAAAATGTAAAAAAAAAAAAAGGTGAAAACGGACGAAAACGGACAAAAATGTAAGAAAACAGGTGAAAATTGACGAAAACGGACAAAACGTAAGAAAACGGACGAAACGTAAGAAAACGGACGAAAACGTAAAAAAAACGGGCGAAAACGTAAAAAAACGGACGAAAACGTAAAAAAATGGCGAAAACGTAAAAAAAGAGGTGAAAGCGTAAAAAAAGGGGCGAAAACGTAAAAAAATGGACGAAAACGTAAAAAGACAGACGAAACGTAAAAGAGATGTAAGATATTGAGAAAGAGATGTAGGGGTTGTGAAAGAAGAGGTAAGAAGTGAAATATAATGTCTGAAATTTAGAAGAGAAAATAAGTGAAAAGAAGCACTTATGTCTGCAAAAAAACAAACATAAACCTCTGCCCTTCTGCAGACAAAAGAAGTGAAAAGAGGAAAAAAGTGATTATTGGGAAAAAACAAACGACACCTTAGTTTTGTAACATTATGCAAGTAAGCATAGTTTACACTCTTCTTAACCACAGAGGAAGCGGTTGCAGCTCCTGTGAATGTGAGCTCAATTCCGGAAAGTTTTATATCATTGTTGCGGTGGGTCAAAGTGTCGTTCACAAATTCAGAAAAGAGAGACTTTGAACGAAATGCACTACAATTGAAATTCAGATGGGGCAATGCAGTCCAAACATGCTCCCATTTATGAGACAATGAGCTAGTCCGAACAGCACATTTCATGTCGAGAAAAGACAGAACATGAACCATAATATCTTCTGGAAGGTAACTTATTCTATCTTCTTCTTCTTGTTCAGTGATACTTGGTTTATCATGTACCTTATCCATTTGATCTTGTGACATGCAAAAACAACCTCTTGATGTGACTTGAATACAAAGATTATTCTTTTGGTCCGGGTTTTGGCTGTGAAGCACCTGGATTTGTTTCATTTTATATCAGTAAAATACAATTAATAAAATAATAGTAACTAACCGTTACAATGAAAACGAAATTGGTAATGCCGCGGTACATAAAGTATCTGGATAAAGAAAGAATTCAAAAAAAATGAACGGATCTAAAAACCACATGGATTTATTATGCAGCATTCAAGTCAGAAAGCTATTGCAGCATTCGGCATTCAAAACGCATCTGAGTAGATAAGTTCCAAACCAACCAAAAAAACATATTATGCAGTGCTACTTAAACCCTCTACTATACGTTACACGCCTCTAATTATTTTGTTACTGTGCTTTGGTTTTTCATTTTGTTCTTAGCTCAGTATACTTCTTGAAGAAAACTTTTAACTGCGCGCGTATCCCCAATTTTCAAATGTTGTTAGCAAATCATTTTAATACAGTAACCCCAAGCTAAGACGACGACACAAAAGTACTATACTATTCATGAACGGACTATAGATGAGCTAGAAGTATATAAAACTCAATATCAGATCGAATTGATTGCTACCTAGATATTATACCAACCTAGAGATCGAGCCTTTTTACATAAATTTGGGGTTTCATGAAAAAAGATTAAATTCTATGATCAGCATAGTAACTTTTTTCTTGATGAAAAAATTTAATTAATTTTCTTCAATAACTAGTGCGCGACGTTAGAGATTCCAAGGCTCCCAACAAACCGGAAAGAAAACCCCGAAAATTATGGACAAGAAAAGTTTTAACAATAAAATCACAAACTCTAAACAACACAAGATAACTCCTCCCACAACAGATTTTTTTTAAATAACAAGAAACAACTTAAACGTCACCCTAAGAAATCAAAATGAAATGATTATCAACTCTAATACAATGTATGCCCCAAGTCAAGACGGTGACACAAAAGTATTCTTTTATCAAAAACGAACTAGAGACAAGCTATAAACACTTAAGATCAGAATGATTGTTTCCTGGAAAATAAAACAACCTGGATATTATGTCTTTGTAAATAAAATTAGGGTTTCATGGAAAATAAATAATTGATCAACATATATTGTAGGAAAAAAGCTATAAATGCTTAATGTACTTTGCATCATAACTCATTATGCTTTCTCAACTTTATTTATTGTCATTACACTTAACGTTGTTTACGTCAATATATCATTATACATATCACAGCTCACACCTTTCACATGAAAAGACGCAAATACCCTTGTCTTCTTCCCTACACCATTTCTCCCTTATCTGCTTCCATATTAGGTCTGCAATCTTTCTCCCTTGTTTCAAAAGGACTAGTACACGGGTTATTAGCAGGCTTTAGGAGCTCATCAGGAGGGTAGTAGTCAACCTGGCAGGCGATGGTGAAGGTATTGGATTCTGTCAAGTCTGTCGGCAGGTGTGCTGATCTTTTTCAGAAATTCGATAAGGATCAATTTTCTTCCTCTTTAACTTGCAAGTGCCAACTGGAAATCTCTCTTTTCGTAAAATATACCATAACAAGGTCACCTTTCATAAACATTTTTTTGCCAGTTGGATCTCAGGTCTCGCATGAAATTGAATTTAGGAACCTTCAGAAACAACAGTTAGGCTAATTACTTAGAGCGCTTGGTGCGCAGTGGTAAACCCACACATTACTCGCAATCTGATGAACTACTTAGAGCGCTTGTTGGCTGAAAATCTGATGAACTACTCATTAAGTGATGAACTACTCATTAAGTTATGAACAAAACAAATGAAAGATTGTTAATCATTTTGTTGTTGGCTGTGTTACAAACATCCAGGGATCTGAAAATGTAAAGAGGAAGAAGATGAAGTGTTAAAATGACCAAATTGCCCTCAACAATATGTGTAATGACAATATTAGGAGTAGAGGAAGCATAATGAGTTATGATGGAAAGTACATTAAGCATTTATAGCTTTTTTCCTATATTGTAACTCTAGCTTTTCTTGTGCCTCAAAATTTAATCAATCTGCAAACAAAAACGAAAAATCAAAAGCAAGAAACTCTTTTAACAATTAATTACAATTTCTAAACGACAAAAGACAGCTCTCATAACATTAAAAAATTATAATAATTGATCAAATGACACCAAAACATGATTTTACAATCTTTGAATTTTATATACGAATGATATGAAAAAGTAGATCAAAGATTCAAGTGATCGATGATACATAAAATGTATATATAATTTGTTTGAATACCTTATGAATTGATTTTAGCGGTGAGGAAAATGTAGATGGTCGAACTAGTTAGGGAGAATTGGGGATCGGATGTGTGATACGAATGGTATTGTAAAACTATTTCAGTGATGTCCTTTTGTTGATTGTCATTCAAGTTTGAGTGCCACTTGTATAATAATGACTTTGCAATACGTGGCTTAATGTTTGTCTGACTAGAATTTTGTTGATGTTCCATTTGTAAGAAAATGAGTTGTAACACGTGGCTTAAATGTATGAAGGCTAGAATTAGAGGAGAGTTTTTACATACGAAACTCTTTTCACATACGAATGACTCATCTCCACTATTCATTTAAAAAAAATCAATTGTTAAGATTAAAAACATTTTAATATTTCATTTATTTATACTACTTATAAACCATTTAGCACTCTCTCTCTTAAATTTTTTTAAAATGTCATTAATATGTTTTTTAAGCATTACAATTTTTAATGCATAATGTACACAATACGTAGCTTTTACTAATTTATGTTTCACAACATTTACTGCCTCATTTATTATTTCTTTTTGAATTAGTCTAATTTTAATGCAAAAATACACATATAAATGAATATAATTTTAAAATGCATGCAAAACTATTATTATATCGTAAGAGTGTTTCGAGAACCAATCTAAATAAATTTTGAATTATTTTAAATAAAATTAACCACAAAAGTAGGTTTAATGTTCGAAGTGCTAAGTGCTAATTCAATGATTAATATATTAGTATATTAATTATTATACTTTTCATTGATAACTCTAAATGATTATTTAAACATGTAAGTTTTCTTTACATTATAAGCATTTTTTATTTATATCTTCTATCTATGTGGGACAAGTGTTATAAACAATATTAATGATTCAAACATTTTCATAAATATATATACTTTACAAGATATATACAATATAAACACTCTTTTATTTATATATTTTCTTATCTATATAGGACAAGTGTAATAAAAAATATTAATGATACAAACATGTTGAAAAGTATATTTTATTTACTTATTACGAGGTGTTGATTATTGCATATATATATTTCATAAAAAAAATGTTTCTACTTACTTGTGACTACGGACCACTATCAACTAATTTGACCATAACCCCATAACATTATTGACTACCGCAACTTAAAATCACGCCACTTTCAATTGTTTGTATATGAATTAGTTTGATATTATCCATCATTTTTTTAAAGTTACTCAAACTCATTATATTTTCGCTATTGGTAAAGTTATTGTAAGAGAAAACATAAAATTGAAAACATTTTTTTCCGAAAATTTTATTATTTGATGCCCGCCGGCGCAACGCGCGGATACTCTACTATAATATTCTAAAGAGTTGAAATATGCGACATGAAACTTTTGGCATCTGCAAATTTATCGTCACATAAAAGGTTTCAGATTATAATGCATGGTTCATTGAAAATTTTTATTTTAGGATACCCGCCGCCGCATCGCGCGGGTACCCTGCTAGTTTTTTATAATTTAAATATCTCTTAAACCGTTAATCGTTAATCGAAAATAATTATACCATCGCGATGAGTATTTAATTATTTTTCTATAAACTAGCATTTTGATATACTTTCGACAAAAAAAAATCATTTTTCTCATGTTTTTTCATATTTTTTCCGTATTTTTTCGTTACTGAAGTTTGCATGAAAAAATCACATGTGATTTAAACAAGAATTTGAACATTTTAATAACATCACATGTGATATTAGTGTTAAATCACATATGATATGTAATATCACATGTGATATTAGTATTAAATCATATATGATATTGCATATCATATGTGATTTAATACAAATATTTGTTGTTCCCGTTTCACAATCGTATAAAAACAATAAAACAACTGATTGTGAACAATGACTGAAATAATGTAAGTAAAAACACACTGAATAATTTTCAACTTATATATTCTTTATTAGAAACAAATCAAAAAGAATACATTACCCAATTACTTGCGGAATAGTACTTGGGATTGAAATGACAAAGTATGGTATCTCCTCACTAAGCTCAGGCTAAGTCTGACCACAACTACAAAGGAACCACTGAGCTATCTCAGGGACAGAGTTGTATTTGGAGGAGTGAAAGATGGCTTATGTGTGTGTTTTACAATTAATCCACAAGCTTAAAATTCTTTCACTCCATCTCTTATGCTATTTATACAAGTGTGGTTTTGACTCTTTCCTAAAGGACAAACTGACAGGTTACAGAAGACAAAATACTGGTGTATTTTGTCTCTGTTTACAATGGCTATATTGGGTAAGTGACAAGGCTGCTTTCTTCTTTTCATTGATGACACTGACCCTGATAGTTAACGATTCAGGGAAAGTTTGACTTTGGTTGATAAGGACTTCGTCTTATCTGTTCAAACTTATCCCGCCTTGTCCCGCTCATTCTTCAGTCTTGATAGCCTTCAGTCTTCAGTCTTTAGTTTGTCTTCAGTGTTAGTAGTTGGTGAGGAGTTTCGGGATTCAGTGAGTTATTGTCATCACTCACTGAATCCACCATCTTCTTCTTGACTCAGTCTTCACCCCTTAAGTTCCGCCTTACTAAGTGGAGAGACTTCTTTATCTCTTACTGAGTATCCTTAAGACAGCTCACTGAGAGACTATGTGCTCAGTGACTTGTTAGTGTTTAAGGTACTAAAAACTTAGGGTATTTTCTATTCAAATCCAAGACTTAAGGGGTTTGGGTATTCACTGAACCCAACAGTCTCCCCCTATTTGGATATACAAATAGCCTAAGTGTTTGATTAGTGTAAGTGAGCAAATGGCTTCTTCTTACACTGAATGTACTAATGAACATAATAAGGAACACTGAATATTTTAACAAAACATACATCGTTTATTGATCAGATTACATAGTCCCTGTCACTAGTACAAAAGATAAATGATACATCATATGATGTCAATCAAGATGGATTCCCAGTGCTTCTAGCTTTGGTTTCTTCTTGAGGAGTGTTTCTTTATCAGGGTGCTCTCTTATCTTGGCATTCAGGTAAGTGCAGAACCTAATGTTTTCTAGAGTTTGGATTTGAGAGGCCACTGGTAGATAGCTTGCCATTGTAGATACCCCTGCAAGATGAATGTCATCCACCTTTGGAATGATGGGTTCCCATATATATCAATGAAGAAAAGTCCTCTTTCAGGCTTTTCAATAACCAAGCAATTCACAAACTTAACCCCTTCACGTAGCTCCCTGTTGCAATCAAGGCTAGGTACCTTGATTTCAGGTCCAGATTCAACACTTTTCCTCTTACCTTGGGATGGCTGAGACTGAGATCCTTGAGCTGCAGTAAGAGCCGACTGTATCCCAAGCTATGCTGGTGCTTCCCTGAGTCTTTCAGAGCGCTTGCTGAGGGATTTCATCAGTTCCTTAACCACTGCATTTTGCTTCTTTGCTATGATAGGACCAAGCTCATCAAGTTCATTGATCCCAAAGTCAGTGAATTTCAAGGGATCATGAACCTCAAAATGCCTTTTATCATCCCCCCTGTAGACATTCATTGCCAGTGGTTTGGATCTGGGGATGATTTTTACATCAGTGATTTTCTCAAGAAGCCTTCTGCTTGTCATGGTCCAGTTGTAGTGGTCAATCCTCTCTTGCCTGATTGCAGCTGCCTTCTTAGCCTTTTCGTCCCTTTTTCTTTTGAAGTCAGCCAACACAGCATCCTGAGCTGCTTTGAACTTTTGGCCAGCTCCTTTTTCAAGAGTGTTAGGATCAATCCCTATCTTTTTAGCTTCTTCAGACACTACTTGGACCAGGGCTTCTCAGCTTTTTCTTTCTTCCTCAGCCTGTTTCTTTCTTCTGTCTTCCTTTGCCAGGTAGGCACTTAGCTGTTGTGGAGTAAGCAGATACCTAGTATCACTGATTACATAGGGAATATTGGGGGGTTCAATTGTGGTCATGATGGCCTTGCCTTTATCCTGAGCTGAGGATGAAGATGATACCAGTGGACCCAGTGTGGATTGAAGAGACTGGATTGAAGACTGAAGACACTGAACATTTGCAGATGTAAGCATGTTGATTAGTTCAGTAAGGCTGGAGGAATTCTTCATGTAAGCCTCAGTAGCCTCTAGCACTTTGGAGTTAAGTGACGGGTCTTCTTTAACAGAATCCCTGATTTCATCCAATTTGGTGTGAGACTCCTGAAAGTACTTGAGAAATTTAACCAGGTTTTCATCCAGTCTGTGCAAATGTTGATACATGAGCTCCCTGTGCTCGTCAGTGTTGGCATTGGTGTAAATCTAGTTATTAAAGAGTCGGTCACCTCAAGTATATGTAATCGTTAGAAATCTCGTAGTCGTGGATTATTATAAGTTAAGTAACACCGTGGAGGACGGACGGGTCTTTACCCACTGTATGCCTGATCCACAGCCCGTAGGTGGCGTTTTGTGTAAGACTATAAATACTCTCTACCTCCCAAGGTAGAGAGTTGGAGCTCATAATAATACTTTCATTTTCTCTCACTAAGTTCCCAAACCTCTAACTCTTTCTCACTCTAAAACCTCATCTTATTCGCCTCTTTTGATTGTGATATGATGTGTTTGTGAAATCCAATATGTTACAAATGGTATCAAGAGCCATGGTTTGATCATCTCTCTTACTCATCCTTGGATTTCTAGTGGTTTTAGATGGTTTTTAAGTTTGAAAAAGTTTAGTGGTTTTTGCATCATTTGGATCATTTCTTGTGGTTAAGTTTGAATTTAGAGTGTACTTTTGTGTTTAGAATCATTGTAAGTGCTTGGGTTTTGATTTGGTAAGCTTGAATCACTGTAGTTGGACTTGGTTTGGATTGAAAAGTGTGTTTTTAAAATTTTTCTTGGTAGCGACTTGGGTCTCGTAGTGTTTTTTCATCATAGCGACTTGCTTCAGTAAAAATTAGCGAGTTACAGTGTTAGTTGTTAGCGACTTGAGCCTAGCGACTTGTCTATTGAGACAAGCCGACAAATAGTACAAGTTAGTGGATTCTCCACTACGGCTAGCGACTTGGTGAGGTTAGCGACTTGCTTCAGAAATTGTTAGCGAGTTGTAGTGCAAATTGTTAGCGACTTGATACTAGCGACTTGGATCTTAGCGAGTTGTTCTTTAGCAACTTGACTGATTAGCGATTTGGTACTCTTTAGCTACTTGACTGTGTAGCGACTTGGTGCTTTAGCGACTTGTGTCCAGCGACTTGGTTCAAGAATTCTTAGCGACTTTATTGATTCTTGTTTGTAATACGGTTTTCTCTTGATTTAGTAAAATCCGGTGAAAGAATCTATTTCCCGGTTTAATCATAGAGTTATAAAATCCCGTGTAATCTGTTAACATGTCTACCAACGTACCTACAATCATCTCCACTGTTGCTGAGGATGTTCAAGCAGCTGGTTCAGATACTCTTCCACCTATGCTTGACAGAACTGACTATGACTCTTGGGCTCAACGAATCAGATTGTACTGTCTTGGAAAGGAAAATGGGGTCAACATTCTTAAATCCATTGATGAAGGACCTTATCAGATTGAGACTACAAGAGACTTAATTGATACAGCTGCAGATGGAACAATGATCTATGGAATAGACAGACCAAAGACGTATGATGAGCTCAATGATAAGGAGAAAAAGAGATTCGATGCTGATATCAGGGCTTCTAACATTATACTTCGGGGTCTTCCAAAATATATCTACAAGCTTATCAATCACAACACTGAAGCCAAGGCAGTTTGGGATAATGTCAAGATGCTTCTCTCAGGTTCTGAATTAACCAAGGAAGACAGAGAATCACAACTGTATGATGAGTTTGAGTACTTCAAGATGAAACCAGATGAGAGTGTCTATGAGTACTACGTGAGATTCCATAAGCTTGTGAATGACATGAGGAACATCAAGATGACCATGCCAAACATTCAGCTGAACTCAAAGTTTTTGAACAACATGAATCCCGAATGGCACAAATTTGTCACCGCTGTGAAGCTAACCAAAGGATTGAAGAATATAAACTATGAGCAACTGCATGTCTTTCTTCTTCAAAATGAGAGACATGTTATGTTTGAAAAAAGGATTCTTGAACAGTTCAAAAACCAACTAGGGAGAAACAAGTTCTTCAAATGATTCAACTGCCTTTTACACAAATGTTGGAATTACCACCAAAGCTTCTCAAGTCATACCCACGGGTAATGGTAATCACAAACTCATTCCTGATCCAATGTTTAAACAAGCTGATGCTGATGCAGTCGTGGGACACTTCATCAATCAACTGGCTCTCATGGTTAAACAAAACTTGAAACTCAATCCACATACCAACAGTCTTCACACTAACAATGAGATCAGAACTGCATCCAACCTTCACAATCATGCGGTGGTCAGAGATGGAAAAGTTATGGTGCAACCAGTTCAAGGAAGGCAATATGAACAAGGAAGAGGTGGAGTAGGTGGAGGTTATATTGGAAATCAGAATCGGGGAAGGAATGGAAATCAGGGTCAAGCAAAGCCAATTAAGTGCTACAACTGTGGTGGTGAGGGACATATTGCTAGGAACTGCACATCTCCAAAGCGTCCACAGAATGCAGAATACTTCAGAGACAAGATGTTGCTTGTGCAAGCTCAGGATAATGGAGCAGCTTTGGATGAAGAGGAGTTGTTGTTTCTTGTAGAGGGAAATGCCCGAACCTATGATGCTGATGTTGATGAACAGCCAATTCAGGAGATAGGTCATAATCATCAAAATGCCTTTCAAGTAGCTGACTGTGATGCATTTGACTCTGACGTCGATGATGAACCTACTGCCCAAACAATCTTCATGGCTAGCATCTCACCTATGGTCTCTCCAAAGGTCTCTCCACCACAACAAGCTGGTCCATCCAAAGACAAAATCATTTCAGAGGTATTAAAACTATATGATGATGTTGATGAGCAAAAGATGCATAATAAAGTACAATCTCTTGAAACTTATGAATCAGATATTGATGATGAGGGTAATAGCAGTATTGTCCCATATGATCAATATGTGAAGCAAAGTAAAAGTGAGGTTGTACCAAGTAATGCATTTTCCGCAGTCAATGATGACTATGTGTTTGATGAATACACTGCATGTGCCCCTGATGATTGTGTTATCTCTGAACTAAATGCCTATAAAGAACAAGTTGCTATTTATGAACAACGTGCTAAGTTTGAGTTAACCACCCGTGAGCAGGAAATGGATGACCAAATGCGTACAATTATTAGAAAAAGTAACTTTAGAGAAGAAGTATTAAAACAAGAGTTAAACTCCTTACAAGAAAAGCTTTCTAAAACTGCTAAGCAAAAACAAGAACTTCAAGAAAATGTTAAAATGCTTAAGCAAGAATTCAATGCTAAGGAATCAAAACTTTTGAATGATTTTTCCAATCTAAAAACTTTGAAAAACAAGCTTGAAAATAAGTTGTACGTACAAGGGAATACCATACAGACTGCTCACTTGATTACTAAGCATAGAGTCTTAACCGATAAGCATAGCATTCCCCTTGTTGAGGAACCTAATCCTGAGGTAGTTAAAAAGGCTAGAGCTGCTCATAAGGTACTGTATGATGGAAACGAGATTCTTAAGCCTAGGCAAACACCATCATGTGTTGGAAGCACGGAAGAGGATAGAATATTAAATGATGTCTCTAGGGAGAAAATGGATAAGAAGCTTAATGATCCTGAGTGTAAAATGAATAATATAAAGATCAAGCCCCATGATTAAACTAAGGAAAATTGGATATCCTTAAATATGTTTAAGCCTCAGACTCTATTAACCCCTGAACAAGTGTTCTGGAAAAAGGATATGGATATGCAAAAAGCTAAAAATCTTGTTGAAAAGAATCCCCCTTGTAGGAAATTCCCTCAAGAAACTGTGTATCCTCCTAATACACCAATGCATTTAGTTTCTAGATCTATTGCCACTAATAGCAAGACCTTAATCAGTCTGTATGTTGTTTATCAGTTGTTTGTTGATTTTGAGAAAACGTGTAAGAAGAGAATCACACCTACTGGGATAATTGAGGGGGAAAGAGGTTTTGAGCAAACTAAAGAATGTTATTTAACTAAGGTCATGCCTTTCTTTAAACAATTAAAAGGTCAATTTGAGAGTCTTCAAAAAGGGATAAATTATGATATTAAAGAAATGGAAAAGGAATTTGATGCAATGATAGTTGAGGTCAATGATTATGAACAGGAACTCAAATATAATGAAGTTGAAAGGAAGAACTTGCATATCTTAAATGAGAATTTGATTTCGAGTTGTGTTGCTCAAGATGTGTTTTATACTGTTACTAAGCACTCTATTACTACTTCTCGATTTCATGAATTATCTATTGCATTGAAAGTTTCCCATGATCGTGTCATTGAGCTTGAAAACAAAAACTCAGAACTAAATGAGAAAATTGATCAGGATGATCACGATAATTTGGTAAAACATCTTTCTAAACTAGGAGTTGAACATTTTGATTTGCAACTAAAATATCAACACCTGAAAGAAAATGTCAAAACCTCAAATATCAAGACATCCTCAGATATTCCAGAGTTTGATGCAGTTTTTCAGATAAACAAACGTGACGAACAGATTCAAGCTCATTGTAACACGATCAGAAAGTTGAAAGCCCAAATTTCTCAATTAAAGGGTGAAAAGAACAATGTAACTGGCTCCCAAATGCCTCCTCCTTTAGATTCTCAGTATTCTCAAACTTTTCATCTTCAAAACTTGGTTAATGCTTTACAAAAAGAAAACGAGAGTTTTCTAGAAGAAAATGAAAAAAGTTAAACTTCACTTTAAAGAGTTATATGATTCAATGAAAGTCACTCGTGACAAAAACAACAAAAAAATAACGTCTTTACAAAAAGAAATTGAGAATCTGAGGAGACAGGAAAAAGGGAAACTACCACTTGTTTTTAATGAGAATGTTGCATCAAAGTCATCCTCAGACTGCAAATATACTGTGACTGTTAAATACATTCCTCCTCATCTTAGGAATAATGAACTAGTGTTTCACAATTACTTTGCTCACCTTAAGGATAGTCTAGAATGTCTCCGTGAGATTGTGGAAGAGGATTTCATAAATAAGCCTCTTGATAGAGAAATTAGGTTTGCTTGCATTCAGGCCAAACGATCTCAGGAGCTGCTAGAATGTTTAATTGCAACATGTCCTAAATCCTTAGGTGCGAAAGGTAAAGCTGTGATGACTTGTTCTATGCCTAGTGCCAAGCATACAAACCATTCTATGCCCAGTTTTAAGAAAGTAAACACTAATGTGCCTTCAATTAGTTCAGATCCCTGCACTTCTAATTCAGGAATGCAAAAAGTAGATCAACCAACTAATGTTCCCAAAATTCCCTCTACAGGAGTAATCAGTGACATTAAAGCAAGCGGGTCAAAGCCTCCAGGCAATACCAAGCAAGATAGGACCTCGCAAGCTAAGAATGTGCATTGGAAGAGAGTAGAAGATCACCCTAGGAATATTAAGTTTGAGTTGAATAAAACGAATCGTGATGATTCTAGTATTAGCCATAAGTGTACTGTAATTAATTCGAATTCTGCTACTATTCGCAAACCATGTAATGATGACTGCTTGATTTCTGTTACTAATCATGAATGTGGTGAGAATGTTTTGTCTAATGCGGTCAAATGCCCTGTTAAAACTGTTAATGCTAAAAATCAAGCTAAGAAGGCTAAAAGGCAAAGGCGAAAGAAAGTTAGAAAACAATGGAAACCCACAGGAACGAAATTTCGTAATATAGGTTATCAATGGATACCTACTGGCCGTAAGATTAATGAGATGTGCCCTAAATTTGCTAAGTCAAGGCCCACTAAAAAATGGATGCCTACTGGTAGAACTATTCCCTTAAGAAGTGAACATACTTTGAATAGGTCAAATACGGACACTAGCAATGCATCTATTTCTGATGATCCCATTGCTTCTACTTCTGATGTGGGTGTTCCAATCACTGTTACTAACCAAATGGAACCCATTCTTGCATGGGGATCCCAATTATCCAATTATCCATTTTTGTCTGTGTTCAACTGCAGATCGTTCAAATCGTTCTGTGGTACCTGGACTCAGGCTGTTCCAAGCATATGACTGGAGATTGCTCGCGGCTCATGAACTTTGTGAGTAAATTCATCGGGACTGTTAGATTCGGGAACGACCATTTTGGTGCAATTATGGGTTATGGAGATTATGTTGTTGGTAAAAGTGTAATCTCCAGGGTATACTATGTGGAAGGTCTTGGTCATAACTTGTTCTCTGTTGGTCAATTCTGTGATTCCGATCTAGAAGTGGCTTTTAGAAAACATACTTGTTTCGTTAGCGAACTTGATGGTGTGGAATTATTAAGAGGTACTCGTGGTTCTAACCTATACACCATCTCTATCGAAGACATGATGAAGTCTTCTCCAATCTGCTTGCTGTCAAAGGCTTCTAAAACAAAGTCATGGTTATGGCATCGTCGTCTCAATCACTTGAACTTCGGCACCATTAATAACCTTTCCAGAAAGGATCTTGTCAGAGGCTTACCCAGATTGAAATATGAAAAAGATCATCTTTGTTCAGCTTGCCAATTGGGAAAAAGCAAGAAATATGCCTACAAACTAAAACCCACAAACTCTGTAATGGAAGTTCTTCATACCCTTCATATGGATTTGTGCGGACCAATGAGAGTGCAAACAATAAATAGGAAGAAATACATTCTAGTAGTTGTTGATGACTACTCTCGATTTACTTGGGTAAAGTTTTTGAGGACAAAGGATAAAACTCCAGATGTCATTATCAAACTTATCAAACAGCTTCAGGTTCGACTCAACAATACTGTTAGAATTGTTCGAACAGACAATGGCACAAAGTTTGTCAACAAAGACTTTATTCAGTTTTATGAAAGTGTTGGAATCAGTCATCAAAGAAGTATTCCACGAACTCCTCAACAGAACGGTGTAGTTGAAAGACGAAATCGAACTCTTGTGGAAGCCGCAAGAACAATGCTAATTTATTCAAAGGTTCCAATGTTTTTATGGGCTGAAGCCATTGCCACTGCTTGCTACACCCAAAATCGTTCCCTTATTCACACCTCTCATGGAAAAACTCCATATGAACTTGTCCATAAACGAAAACCTGATCTCTCCTACCTTCGTGTGTTTGGTGCTTTGTGCTATCCAACAAATGACGGTCAAGATTTAGGCAAGTTAAGAGCAAAGGCAGATATTGGAGTTTTTGTTGGTTATGCACCTAACAAGAAGGGTTACCGAATCTACAACAAAAGAACTCGAGATATCATGAAAACTATTCACGTCACATTCGATGAGCTGTCCGGGAAAATGGCTCCAGGACAATCCAGTTCTGGACCCGCATCTCAACTTTCATCAAGTAGTCCTATCAGTTCTACTCTTGTTCCAAATCCCTCCCCAGCACCTCATTATGTACCTCCATTTGAAGATGATTTAAAGAAATTGTTTGATCCAATGTTTGATGAACACTATGAGCCATGTGCTAATGATCTGTCAATTCCATCAACAGAGGCTACTCCTATCCCTGTCAATGAAGTTAACCCTTCAGTTTCAATGTCATTAAGTCAAGAAGCGCCTGCTGCTGATCACTCTGTCTTATCAACAAATCATCAATCATCGAATGTACATCATGGAATTGTTTCTGGCACCTATGATGAAGTTAATCCCTTTGCTACTCCTGAAGATGCTCCATTTGAAAGCATATTTGCTCCTGAATCATCATCAGAACCATCTTCATCAGGAGACATCGACTCTGCTACTTTAGTTCCTCAACAACAACCACATGAACACCTTAGAAAATGGACACATGATCATCCATTGGACAACATCATTGGAAACCTCTCTCGCCCAGTATCCACACAGAAACAACTTGCAACCGATGCCTTATGGTGCTTCTTCAACTCCTTACTCTCTAAGGTCGAACCAAAAGATGTTAAAACCGCCATGAATGAAGACAGCTGGTTCAATGCCATGCAAGAAGAAATTCATGAGTTTGATTGACTTGATGTATGGGAATTAGTACCTGCTCCAGATTGTGCTATGATCATTGCTCTAAAGTGGATCTTCAAAGTGAAACTTGATGAGCATGGTGATGTTTTAAAGAACAAGGCTCGATTGGTTGCAAAAGGATACCGTCAAGAGGAGGGTATTGACTTTGAAGAATCATTTGCTCCAGTTGCTCGTATCGAGGAAATCAGAATCTTCCTGGCTAATGCTGCTAGTAAGAATATGGTAGTCTATCAGATGGATGTAAAGACGGCTTTTCTTAATGGAGATCTTAAAGAAGTCGTATACGTCAGCCAACCGGAAGGTTTTGTGAATCCAGAGCATCCTACTCATGTCTATCGCTTGAAGAAAGCTCTCTACGGCTTAAAGCAAGCTCCAAGGGCACGGTATGATACGCTATCAAAGTTTCTTCTATCTACTGGATTCAGCAAAGGAGCAGTTGATCCGACATTGTTCACTAGAAAGTCAGGCAAACATTTAATTCACGTTCAAATATATGTTGATGATATTATTTTTGCCTCGACTAACCCCAATGAATGTGATCGTTTTTTAAATGAAATGGGTTCCAAATTTCAAATGTCAATGATGGGACAAATGTCATTTTTCTTGGGATTACAAATTTCACAAAGTCCCGGAGGCATTTTTATAAATCAGTCTAAATATGCTAATGAGATTTTAAAGAAATTTGGATTTGATTCTTGTGACCCTGTTGACACTCCCATGATAGAGCGTACTAAACTAGATGAGGACCACTCAGGGATCATGGTAGACCAAACGAAATATCGTAGTATGATTGGATCCCTGATGTACCTCACAGCCAGTAGACCAGACATTCTGTTCGCTGTTTGTATGTGTGCTAGATATCAGGCTAAGCCTACCAAAAAGCACCTTGAATCGGTTAAACGGGTCTTTCAGTATCTCCAAGGAACCATCAATATGGGACTTTGGTACCCGAAGGACACCGGTATGTCACTAACAGCCTATGAAGATGCTGATCATGCAGGATGTCAAGATACACGTCGAAGTACGTCTGGAGGTGCTCAGTTTTTGGGTGATAAGCTTGTGAGCTGGTCTTCAAAGAAACAAATGAGTACTTCTATTTCCTCTACAGAGTCTGAATACATAGCCATGTCATCTTGTTGTGCTCAAATCATATGGATGAGATCCCAATTATCTGACTATGGCTTTGAATTCAACAAAATCCCTCTGTACTGTGATCATAAAAGTGCTATTGCTCTCTCATGCAACAACGTACAACACTCAAGAGCAAAGCACATTGACATTCGACATCATTTCATCAGGGAGCAAGTAGAAAACGGTGTGGTGGAACTCTATTTTGTGAGGACTGAATTCCAGTTAGCAGACATCTTCACCAAAGCTCTTCCTAGAGAACGTTTTGAGTTTATCCTCCCACGACTTGGTCTAAAGAGTCTTCAACCAGAAACACTCAAACGTCTTCAAGAGGAAGACGAGGAGTAAAGGTCTTTCTTCATCCATCTCTTGTAAATATTTTTTCGAAAAACAAAATACAAAATTTCAAAACCTTCAAAATGCAAATAGAAAAATATAAAACTTTCAAAAAATTTTGAAAAAAAAAAAAAAAAAAAAAAAATCTTGAAAAATTTTAAAAAATATTGTCATTTTGTTATGTTTTTCTCAATTCGAAAATATCTACGGTCTTTGTGATGTCATTCAAAGAATGACACGGGTCTTTAGATATTGTTCGAATGTTCCTAAAAAATATATATATTTTGTTTGGGTTATTATGAAAAGTTTCTTATAATGAAAAGAATGAGAAGGCATGTGGAGGTGACATGTGTCACCTTTGCCACATCACCATACCCCACCCCCCCCCCCCCGAAAAAAAATTTTTCCCGCCAAAAAAAAAATTTTTTTGGGCAAAAAAAAAAAAAAAATTTCCCGCCAAAAATTTCCCGCCAAATTTTTTTACTGCATCACAATTATGAATTTAGTGCATCAAGGTTATAAATTACTGCATCACAGTTATAAAGTTACTGCATCACAATCATAATTTTAGTGCATTAATGTTATAACCTTGATTTTAGTGCATCATAGTTGATGCACTATTAACTATGATGCAGTAACTTATAAAAAAGATGCACCAAAACTTATTAGTGCATTAAGGTTATAAGTTACTGCGTCACAATTATGATTTTAGTGCATTAAGGTTATAAATTACTGCATTACAGTTATAAAGTTACTGCATCACAATCATGATTTTAGTGCATTTAAGGTTATAACCTTGATTTTAGTGCATCATAGTTGATGCACTGAACTATTAACTATGATGCAGTAACTTACCAATGGAGCATTAGTCCAATGGTTGGAGCACTTGTGCTTGAGTCAATTGACCCAAGTTCAAGTCCCATCCTTGGCATTTGCTTCATATAGGTAACCACCTCCGCAAAACCTGTGGGCACACTGGAGAGACTTTGTGGAATAAGAGTTAGGGGTCCGAGTCTTGGCTCGTGCTCAATCCAGTTGGTGCCCCACTAGGCCAGGAGAGTTTCCGGAGCTATTCCTTGTGGGGTGGACAATGGTTGGTTCCAAAAGGCACCCGGGGTCAGGGTGTTCCCGCCAATCTACACCTTTTGTAGAATGATGCAGTAACTTATAATAAAGATGCACCAAAACTTATTAGTGTATTAAGGTTATAAGTTACTGCATCACGGTTATAAATTTACTGCATCATAATCATGTTTTTAGTGCATTAAGGTTATAAATTACTGCATCACAATTATGATTGTGATGCAGTATTTTTATAACTGTGATGTAGTACTAAATTTTGGCGGGAATTTTTTGGCGGGAAAAAAAAATTTTTTTGCCCCAAAAAAATTTTTTTTTTTGCGGGAAAAAAAATTTTTTGCGGGGGGGGGGGGGGGGGGGGTGGGGGTGGGGGTGACACATGGCATGGTGATGTGGCAAAGGTGATACATGTCACCTCCACATGCCTTCTCATTCTTTTCATTATAAGAAACTTTTCATTTTAACCCTACCCTATATATTTTGGGAGAAAGTGAAACTATGGTTTATTGTCATTTTCAGGTAGTAACCCGTTTTTCAAAGAAAGAACAGAGCCATGCTTTATCTTGTCTTTCAAAACTCATGCTCTGATTCTATAAACTATTACTTACTATCTAATGAAAACTAATTGCTTTGAAAAATAACTCGAACTCTATTTTTGTTAATCATCTGGACTTAACGCTTGTGAAAATATCAATCTCTCAATCAACAACTTATGTCATTGATTGAGGGGGAGAATGATTTCAATTAAATTAAAAGGATATTTGTCATACACAAAGATAATCATGCATGTTTAATCAATGAAGTGTAAAGTCTCATAATCCGATCTTTTCATAATCAAGTTACAATTCTCCTCTAAAGCTTAATCAATTTAAATCTACAGAGATCACAAATCTCAAATGATTTGAAAATTGTGATCGGGGGAGAATTTGTGATTTAAATTGGATTTAAACTGATAATTCGATAAATGGTTTCATAAGTGTTTAGCTAGCTTTCCTCCCCACATGTGCCAAACGATTTCAAATTTTCCATGCACATGTTGAGGGGGAGCACCTTTTTAAACCACAAAGAATTGAAACGTGATTGATTTTTCACTAAGTGCAGGTTCCCTCTAATATGTGCAAAACTCTTTCAAACCTCGAGGCACATATTGAGGGGGAGCAAACTTATGAAAACCTCATCCTTCCCTAATATGCTTTATCTACTTGATTTGATCAGGGAAGTGATGCTGATATCTTTTAGAAAATGGTAATCAAAGAAGTTAATTCTTCCTCTTGCCTCCGTGTGCTAAAACAATTTCAAATACATGGTGCACATGTTGAGGTGGAGCTCTTTTTCTATAAAAATAAAAAACAATTCAGGTACAAAATGCTTTGATAATATATCACAAGTATCTGGATTGGTTTTCAAATGGTTTTCGATTGGTTCCAATGGCAGATGAACAATACCAAATAGACTGACCAAATTTACTTTATGTATGGTGATATAAGGATTATAAGGTTAGGTATTTGTTCCCATGATCCGCCAGAACCAAAGGGATCTACCCAGGGACAATCCACTAGATAGTGTAGAGTTCTTAGGTATTATGATAAAAGGAGAAAAATGAGATATGGGAAGAGTGCGGACTGAGACTGAGCTAGTACTGGAATAAACCCAACAAGGTTCTAGTTATTAAGTCTCGGTAAGCACTGAAGGGGTTGAAGAATGAAAAAGAATTGAATGTGAAAAAGGGTGCAAAGAAATAGCCCTCAATTTATTCAACCTTAGGGCAGAAACCGGGTTCAATTCACATGCTACTGGTGGTTACCAAGGTAACATCGGTATTGAAGACAAGACGTCATGGACCCAGTGACGCACTGCACTACAACTTCCCAAACCACTCAAGTTCCTCTTAAAAGGACTTATTTCATTCTCACAGGGAACCGACATTATCTATCGACTTTCTCTTAGAGATTGTTGATATTGAAGAAGGAGACCCTCTCCCTAGTCTCCGGCATAGGAACCAAATATGCACTATTGAGTCTAGAGCCACGAGATCATCATATAAATCTCCTTAGGACACTGTCAATGAAGACTCTCTGTTTCACACAATGTGGAAAGAGAGATTATATCTTATGAGTCCTACGCATTATCCCTGTGGTATTGCCAGAACATCTGAGTGATATGCAAACATATTCACAATGAAGATGGAAAGCCTTCTAACAATCTCCTGGTGGGTGGCATGTGAGATCTATTCAATAGATCAACCATGTGACAACTGAACAGAAACAATGGGGTGATTCAATCTTTTGAATCAATCCTGGTTCAGGTTATGGATTGACGGATACCTTTGAAAAACCGGTCGTTGTGCTTAAAAACTCTTTTCTTTAGCACATCGACTGTGTACTCATATTTCAAAATAAAAGGTGTTTATGATTGATAATTGATTTTCATTAAAACCTTCGTTGTATTGCAAAAACAATTTCTATTGAGCAGTACACGGTTGTTTTTCAAATCTCTTTTTATCAATCAGTGAATCTCAATTCGCTGGTTCACTCACTCCGTGTTGTCTTCTTTGAGACGTTCTGGTTTGAGAACAGCTAGAACAGCTGCGAAACCCTGTCAAGGAGATTCTTCGGAATTATACCTGATCACAAGCAGTACTTGTACTGATCAACGAGGAACCGTGGGCCGTGTACCTCAATTCAACAAAAGTGATCAAAGACACTTTCGTGCGCTTTATTGCTAACTGTTGTATGCAGGTACACCCGAAGTTTGCAGCTGATCAGAATGAAGCGATCAATCCATAGCCGCATGCTCACTCAACACATTCATTTCTAAAAGATATCATGATGAGTGCATCAATAACTCTGATATTTTCACTCCATGCTTCTGCTACGCTGCTGCCAATATCATGAATCAATGAAAGCTTCCGCTACTCTGATGAGAATATATCATGATCCAGAATGTGAGCATGTCGGTCCAAATGTCACAACATCACATAATACCAACACCACAATGGATGAGTCAGAGATTTATGGTAGTTGATGATCTCAAAGCTGGCTCAAAACTCAATATCATGTGGATCAGTTAAAGACCTCCACTTGGATTAACCAAACATGCAATAATGAAGAATCAATGACTACGAGCTACTGGGCAAAGAACATTAATAAGAATCCAAGAACAATCTAATTGTAATATCTGTTTGTATTCTATGTATTTTTGAGGTGACCTCCCTTAGGGGGAGATTGTTCGGATTTAGTAAATCTAGTTATTAAAGAGTCGGTCACCTCAAGTATATGTAATCATTAGAAAGCTCGTAGTCGTGGATTATTATAAGTTAAGTAGTATTTAGTTAAGTAACACCGTGGAGGACGGACGGGTCTTTACCCACTGTATGCCTGATCCACAGCCCGTAGGTGGCATTTTGTGTAAGACTATAAATACTCTCTACCTCCCAAGGTAGAGAGTTGGAGCTCATAATAATACTTTCATTTTCTCTCATTAAGTTCCCAAACCTCTAACTCTTTCTCACTCTAAAACCTCATCTTATTCGCCTCTTTTGATTGTGATATGATGTGTTTGTGAAATCCAATATGTTACAAATTGTAGTGAGCACTTTAGCCTTTAGATCAGCATAACTTGCAGCAGCTTCAACATGCTGATTCCATAGAGTATCAGTAACACCAGAATATAAATACCTTGAAGCCTTGGTTATCTACATAACAAGCTGCCTTTTAGTTAGTGGAAGAATGTTATCATACTTTTTGAATTCCTCAGGACAGGATGAAGAAGAGGAGTCAGAGTCATTATCATCAGGCTGACTCTTCAGTCTCTTGTGGATCAGGCTGATGCTCTTGTTCTTGTGATTGAACATCAACGTCCATTTCATCTCCAGCTGAGAGTATTTATTCTTCACTGTCTGCAATTTCTTCATTAGAAAATATGATGTCATTCACCTCAGCAACAGTTAACAAACCAGTGGTGGTGATGGGTTCCATATCAGAGGGTGGTATTTGTCCCTCTGAGTCTTTGTCCCCCTGTGCTCCTTCAAGAACTGTTGGGTGTTACCCAGTGCTATCCTTAGAAGCGGTGGCTGTGATATCCCTATCAGTAGGTTGTTTGTTTCCCCATGAGTCTTTGGGATCATTCGTTTTGCCCTCAGACAAAAGTTGTGATTGGTGGATGTCCTCTTTGGGCTGTGTGGAAGGCGCTCCCCTACCAGCGGGTTGTTTGTTTCCCTTTGGATCTTGGGGAGTAGTAGTCGGGACCAAGGGCACTGACTGTGATGTATCAGTGTCCTTCGTTGTCTCCGGGGGTGGATGTTGCTTGGTCTCCTTTGGGTGGCAGATCAGTCTTGGGCTTTCTTTGCTTTTTAGGCTGTGTTCCTGAAGCCTTAGGGCCCTGAGACTTGGGTTTGGTTTTAGTCCCAGTCTGAGACTTCCCCTTTCTCTTTTTGGGAGCAGGGTTTGGAGACACTGAGTCCCTCTGGTTGTTTACAATAACCATATGGGCCTTCACTTCGATTTCAGTGACTTGGGATGGGTCTTTTTCAAAATTTGATTGACTCAGGATGCCAGGGAAAGCACAATATTTGTATTCCTGAGGATAGTTGTAACCCAGTAACACTTGTAAAGCGCATGAGACAAACCTAGGGTACGAAACGTATTTTGTCCTAGTTTTGCTCAGTAGCTTGGTTACGAGATCACTGTAAATGATCTCCCCTATGTTGACAGCAGTCCTTGTCATCAAGAATATGCCATCATCAACTGAATAGAGTTAACTTGTTCAGTGAATGAGTGGTTCCCGTCGAGAACCTGAATCACAAATGTGAACAGGATCTTCCAAGCCGCGGGAAAAGAGTTCTTGGTGACAGGGGTTCTGTCCAAAAAATTTGGATCTAAAACAATTTGTTTTAACTCATCCTTAACTGTGGAAGGGTCAGGATGAGCAACATAGTTACCAGGATTATAGTCAATCTCGGTTGATGTACAAAACATTTTATAGTCCAGGGTGACTGACTTTTCCCCGTTAAAAAGTGTAAACTTGATGAGAAACTCCCTGAGTGGTCTAAGGTATGTCTCATCAAGTGAGGGTGTCGGGTCATAGGCCACAACTGTTGCCCAAAACTCCCTGAGGAGGTTTTGGTACAGTATAGAAGGGGACTGAGTAAAGGCCTGTTTTAGTGGGCAGTTGAGTAAAAATTTCATGATTCCCTTATAGGCTGGGATATCAGGTGGGTATTCGAAATTTCCTATAACATTATTAGTTTTGAATTCAACATTTTCAAGACCGCCCACCCACTGAGGTGCAAAATGAAGGCTTTGTGTTCTTGCCATTTCCATTGAAAGATTTTAGGGGGTTTTTTTTGAAAATATTTGACAAGAACAATCAAAAAGTTGAAAAAACTTTTGAGTTTGGTGAAGAAAAATTCTTATGTAAATGGTTTACAGAGAAGATTTTGTTAAAAACTGGTTGAGGATTTAAAGAATCACACAAACATTTCTAGGTTTGAGAATTGATTTTGACAGAGTTTGGATGCAGAAATAATTTGTGTGTGTTTTAATGTTTTGAGAGGGGTATTTATAGAGTGGTGAGAAGGGTATATTTTGCACTTATGAGGATTTGTAAAGTTGGTTTTTGAAAAACGTTTTATTTACCTCAATAAATACCACCACTCCACTACCCGCAGTAATTTCCTGATTTTCAAGGGAACAGTTGCAGTGCACAGTAAAAGTGCATTTTGCAGGATTAAAATATCCTTATGATATTTGTTGTGAGAGGAGGCATTTAATGCCAAGTGGGATGAGGTAAGGTTTAAGGGACCCTTGACTTGAGTGACAGAAGGACATAGAGACATATATTCCTATATTAAATCGGTATGTTTACCAACCGAGGACATTTAAGTAACTGAAATACTTGGTGCATTTAGTTACTCATTCAATGTTCAATATCAACTGTCAGGGTCCCTGAATGAGTCTTACTCATTCAATGAGAAGGTTGTTTTAGGGTTTTATTCAGGGAGCATGGACCATTTCAAAGAGAACTCACTGAGATTGGGATTGATTTTCAGGTTGCTGACTTTCAATGTCAAGCATTCCCAATTCAGCTTTCAGTCTCTTGAAGGTAGGTTCATCTAAGGGTTTGGTGAAGATATCAGCAAGTTGATATTCAGTAGGGATGAAATGGAGTTCTATGTCTCCTTTCAAGATGTGGTCCCTGATGAAATGATATCTGATATAAATATGTTTGGTTCTTTGGTGAAGGACAGGGTTGTTGGAGATTGCAATGGCACTGGTATTGTCACAGAAGATGGGTACCATTTTGTAATGGATGTCATAGTCACTGAGTTGACTTTTCATCCATAAAACATTGGCACAACATCCTGCAACAACCACATACTCAGCTTCAGCTGAAGACATAGCCACTGATTGTTGCTTTTTAGCACTCCAACAAACCAGCTTTCCTCCAAGAAATTGACAGGACCCTAAGGTACTTTTTCTGTCCATGTTGCAGCCTACATAATCAGAGTCAGAATACCCTTTGAGGTCAAACCCTGAGCACTTTGTATAGTAAAGTCCAAGGCTTGGAGTTCCCTTCAGTTATCTAAGGATTCTTTTGGCTGCAATGAGATGGGATTCTTTGGGATTGGACTGATATCTTGATATTAGACAGACTGAGAATTGTATTTCTGGTATGGAAGCCGTTAGATACATCAGTGAACCTACAATCCCCCTGAAATGAGTTTGGTTGACTGATTTGCTAGTGAGATCAGGTCCAAGGTTGTAAGGAGGGACCATTGGTGTCTTCACTGAGGCACAGTCGGAGATCTCATATTTCTTCAAGAGATTTCTGGTATATTTCTCTTGACTGATGGAGATTCCTTTATTAGTTTGCCTGATTTGTAGTCCAAGGAAGTAAGTGAGTTCACCCATCATGCTCATTTCAAATTTCTTTGCCATCAGTTTTTCAAACTGTTTGCAAAGAGTATAATTTGTTGAGCCAAAAAAGATGTCATCAACATATACTTGGACCAATATCACATCTTGCTTTGTCCTGTAGATAAACAATGTGTTGTCTATCTTTCCTTTGACAAAATTGTTTTGAATCAGGAAGGCTGAGAGAGTTTCATACCATGTTCTGGGAGCTTGTTTAAGTCCATATAGGGCTTTGTCAAGCTTGAAGACATAGTCAGGGAATTCACTACTCTCAAAGCCAGGAGGTTTCTGAACATACACATCTTCCTTGAGTTCACCATTCAGGAATGCACTTTTTACATCCATTTGGTAAACTTTGAAGTTCATGTAGGTTGCGAATGCAAGGAAGATCTTGATGTCTTCCATTCTTGCAACAAGAGCAAATGTCTCATCATAGTCAATGCCCTCTTGTTGACTGTAACCTTTGGCTACAAGTCTGGCTTTGTTTTTAATGACAATGCCGTTTTCATCAGTTTTGTTCCTGAAAACCCACTTCATTCCTATGACAATGACATCCTGAGGACATTTGATCAAGGTCATGACCTTGTTTTTATCAAACTGTTGAAGTTCTTCTTGCATGACCTGAACCAGCTTGGGTGTTTTAAAGCTTCAGTGACACTTTTGGGTTTTATTTCTGATAGAAAATCAGCATATAGAAATTCATTGGCTGAAGCTGCTGTTAACTTAGCAGCCATGCTTCTAGTGAGCATGCCTTCAGTGGGTTCACCAATAATGTTTACAAGCTCAATGTCCTGAAATCTTGTCCACTTACTTTGTGGTCTAGGATCTGAGCTTGAGGAGGTCACTGGAAACTCAGGAGTGAGTTCAGGTGTAGGAGCCACAAAATCATTTAGATCATCTGTTGAGATGCTTTGTACAGGTTGGGGTTCTTGAATCACAGGTTCCTGAACATTTGGTTCAGTATTACCTATCCTAGTAGGGACTGATTGATTATCAATGACTTCACTGATAGTTGGTTAAGGAAGGTTGTGGGGTAAGACATAGTATGAGATGTCAGCATCAACTTGATATGAGGAATTGATTTCAGTGTTGAACTCATCAGGAGGATATCTTGATGAGTCATCAATTCCTATTTCCTCAACTGAGGTATTGGTGAATCTGATGCTTTCTGAACTTTCATCAAATGTGACATGAAAGGTTTCCTCAACTTGTTGTCTTCTGGTTTTGAACACCCTGAAGGCTTTAGAGATCAGTGAGTAACCTAGGAAATACCCATCATCAGCTTTAGCATAAAATTTGCCTTAGTGATCCTTGTGATTGTGAATGAACACAGGACAACCAAGCACATGAAAGTAGCTGATATCAGGAAGTCTTCCTTTGAAGATCTCATATGGGGTTTTGTTATGTCTTTTGACAATGATTGACCTGTTTTGAGTGTAACAGGCTGTTTTGACTGCTTCAGTCCAGAAGTGCTTTGAGAGTGCTGAGCTATTTAACATAGTTCTGGCAGCCTCAATGAGAGTTCTGTTTTTCCTTTCAGCTACCCCATTTTGTTCAGGGGTGTAGGGAGATGAAATTTTTTGGGAAATTCCCTTTCCATCACAGAAATTCTCAAGCTCTTGATTTCTAAACTCAGTACCATTGTCAATTCTGATTTGTTTAACAGTAATGTCATTCTGGTTTTCAATTTTCCTGATGAATGACATTATTGTATCAGATGCCTGACTCTTTTTTGAAAGAAAGTATACCCAAGTGTATCTTGAGAACTCATCAACAATGATAAGTGTATACTTCTCATGCTGGATTGATCTTGGACTGACAGGTCCAAACAAATCCATGTGCAGGAGGTGAAGGCAGCTTTTGATGGAGAAATTTTGTTTTGTTTTGAATGATGCTCTGTGATGTTTTCCTTTTTCACAGGCTGAGCATGGTTTGTCTTTTTCAAAAACCAGTGATGGTAAGCCAAGGACTTTATTTTGTTTTGCCAAGTTGTTGATGTTTTTGAAATTGAGAGAGCCTCTTGTGCCACAGCCAGTTGACAGTTTCAATGGCTTTGGCAAAGAGAAGTTCCATCTTGAGAGAGTGTTGACATGTCTAACACATAAACATCATCTCTCCTAGGAGCTATCAAAACAACTTCTTTGTTGGCATTGAAAATGATGTCTTGTTTGTCATTGAATTGCACAATGTACTTAGCATCACATAATTTACTGACACTGATGAGATTGTATTTTAGACCATTGACATAAGCTATTCTAGAGAAAACTATTCCATTGCAGTATACTGAATCATAACCTTCAGTGGGACATGATGAGTTATCACCAAATACTACCTTGGGTCCTGGTTCCTTTACATACTTGTGCAGATAATCCTTAACGCTAGTCATGCTTCTTGAGCATCCACTATCTAGATGCAAAATAGGCTCCCTGGCGTGTCTCTGCACAAATAATAAACTGGATTAGTTTCTCTTGCTAACCCACATGCTAGTGGGCTTGGGTATAAAGGTCTGCTTGAATTTGGCAATAGACTCATGGTCAGTGGTTGAGTGCATTGTGCTACCATAGGTTTTGCATTTGCTGACTGAGGATGACTCAGTGATGCGAGGCTGTTTTGAACTTCTCCTTGCTTGGATGACATTGTCATGCTGGGATGTCTCATGAGCTGGATTTCAGCAAATATCTCGGCAGGTGTTCATGAGACAATCATTAGGATGATGATCATTGAAGCCACAGTGTGGACAAGGAGGAAAGGGTTTTGCTCTATGCCTGTGAGCTTGTTTGAAGGATGAAGCATGTTGATGACCAACATTGGTATGTCTTGCTTCACTGAATGAACTTACATACTGTAAGTGATCAGAAGTTCTGTGATCATCCTTTTTGCAGATCATACAAAAAAGGATTCTATAGCAATTATCAGTGGTATGACTAGTATAATGGCACAGATCACACTTCTGCCTAGGTTTGGTGTTGGATTTTGACCTTGATGAACTAGAGGAGGCTGACTTAGTTTCCTTGATTGAATCAGGAGCTTTTTCGATGGATTCCATCTTGTCAGTCAACTTCCTCACAAGTTCAGTTAGTTGCTGAATTTGGTCTGGTTCAGTAGGAACTGAAGATGTGGAGGTCTCAGTGGGAATAGAGTCATCTTGGGTTGGTTTTGTAGGTCTTTTCAGGATGGTTCTGCCAAGTCCAGATCTTTCTTTTGGTGAGTGAGGGTTGATTGTAAAGGAGTAAGCTCAGAGCTAGGTGCAACACCCTGAAGAGGTTTCAGGGGTGGAAGCGGTGTAGATTCGGCTTCAGACTCAGAGATGTGTTCAGTACTACTAGGCACATCAGGGAGTCCAAGCATGCTCTTTAGAGCTTGGCTTTCAGGCTATAGTATTCTTCCAGAATCGAAATTTGGAAGCTTACTCTCAGGGTTAACCCGTTCAACCCAATCGCTGGACTTAGGCAATGACAACATATTGGTGATCATGCCACTAGACACAAATGGTTTTGGACCTTGGTCTTTATTGTGAGAATCAGGGAGATGATTTTCACCAATGATTCTCTTTTTGCTACTGGGGGCTCCCACAGCATCAAAGACCCTAGGATTCTTAGCAGTCCAACTTTCAAAGATATCTTTTTCTTTTTTAAGTTCTTCCTGAAGAGCTTGATTTCTTTTAACTAGTTCAGTGTTTTGAATTTGCAGTGTGACAGCCTCAAGCTTAGCTTGTTTTAAAAGAAGTAGTTCATCCCTACACTTGTTTAATTCAAAACTTAACTTGTTGTATTTTGAAAAAAGATTAAATCGTTGCTCTTCTACAAACTTAAGGTCAACATTGATATAGTTCATAAAAGACTGCCAATCAGAGTCATCATCCATAGAAAGTAAAATATTTACCTTCTTCATTGTGATGTTGACCCATTCTCCATTCCTGGCATGATTCTTCCCAACAGCTAGCTTGTCCTCTTCTGAGAGAGCCATCAATGCACTGACTTGCACCATTTCATCATCTGGGGAGACTGGCTCTTCATCCTAGTTGAAGACTTCAGCAACTAGGCCCTTGTTTTTACTCTGCACAGATTTAACATTGTTTGTTGTTTCTAAGGGACTGGCCTCAAGTAGTGCTAGCTTAGCTTTGGCTTTCCTGTACTTAGCTTCAAAATCAACAGTTTTATTTTGATCAGATTTGTTTTGAAAATTTTGATGAGACTGATAGATTTTTGGTTGAAATTTGCTAAAGCCTGAGGACTGATTTGACCCTGATGGTTTGTAAGAGGGTTCAGAAATTGTTTTTGAAAAACAGTCTTTGGTAAAATGACCTCTTTTGTGACACTTAAAACACTCAGTGTCCTCATTAGCTTTAGCATTAGAAAAACCTTTGTTTCTTTTTATAAACCTTCTAGAGTTAGCAAGGAGTGCCCTTTCCTGAAATTCGATGTTCAGGTCATTTAGGTACTCCTTGCTTGATCTCTCATCAGGCTCATCATCTGAATTTTCCTAAAAATCTTGAACCACACTATTAGAATAAAAAGCAGTAGAAATTGGTGTTGAGGTGGTGGTCAGGCACTTCTTGACTTCCTGAGACTTCTTCAAGTCAGGGTATCGTCTGTTGATGAGGTTTTCCTCATAGAAAAATTTCCCATATATTTTAGGAAGTTCAAGATTCTGGATATGATTAGCATTCCTAAGTGCCTGAGAGAAATTCAACCACTTCTCAGGGAGACTATTGACAAAACCAACATTGATTTCATGTTTGGACAACTTAACACCATCATTTGACAGTTCATTTAACAAAGTTTTGTACCAAGTGTAAGTTTGAGACAGAGTTTCTGAGTCCTTAGCCCTAAAGGTGTTATACTCAAGTTTCAGGTCCATAATCCTGTTCTCCTTGGTATCTGAGGGACCTTCATGATTGTGGAGCAGGTCATCCCAGGTTTGTTTAGCTGTACTACAGCCTATAACAAACTCCATAACATCATCAGAGAGACAAGATATGATGATGCTTTTGAGCCTTAGGTCCTGGTTGACCACTCTCCTCTCGTCCTGAGTCCACTGAGCTTCAGGTTTAGGCAAACCTTCAGCAGTCTTTGGGATAAATGGACCTTCATTAATACACTTATTGTAGTAAGGTTCCATCCCAGTCAAATAGCAAAGCATTCGCTTTTTCCATTTATTAAATTTACCAACTTCGAGTCGAGGAGCAACAACTAAATAAGCTCTTCCCTTTTTGTCGACAAGTTGGGGCACATCAATTTCAGCCATTAGGATCCTGATTTAAAAACTTTTTGAGCGGCTTAAAAAGGGTTTTATAATCAGCCTGCTCTGATACCACTTGTTGTTCCCGTTTCACAATCGTAATAAACAATAAAACAACTGATTGTGAACAATGACTGAAATAATGTAAGTAAAAACACACTGAATAATTTTCAACTTATATATTCTTTACTAGAAACAAATCAACAAGAATACATTATCCAGTACTTGCGGAATAGTATTTGGGATTGAAATGACAAAGTATGGTATCTCCTCACTAAGCTCAGGCTAAGTCTGAGCACAACTACAAAGGAACCACTGAGCTATCTCAGGGACAGAGTTGTATTTGGAGGAGTGAAAGATGGCTTATGTGTGTGTTTTACAATTAATCCACAAGCTTAAAATTCTTTCACTCCATCTCGTATGCTATTTATACAAGTGTGGTTTTGAGTCTTTCCTAGAGGACAAACTGACAGGTTACAGAAGATAAAATACTGATGTATTTTGTCTCTGTTTACAATGGCTATATTGGGTAAGTGACAAGGCTGCTTTCTTCTTGTCAGTGATGACACTGAGCCTGATAGTTAACGATTCAGGGAAAGTTTGACTTTAGTTGATAAGGACTTCGGCTTATCTGTTCAAACTTATCCCGCCTTGTCCCGCTCATTCTTCAGTCTTCATAGCCTTCAGTCTTCAGTCTTTAGTTTGTATTCAGTGTTAGTAGTTGGTGAGGAGTTTCGGGATTTAGTGAGTTATTGTCATCACTCACTGAATCCACCATCTTCTTCTTGACTCAGTTATAACAACCCGTAAAATTTCGGATTATTATAATAATATTTATCAAGTCAGAAAATTCAAAACAATTATTTTCTGACAAAATGCCAATATCTAAAATTTCAAAACGAGAGGTCATTTAGTTTCTTTAGAAATAAGACACCGCACATACAATACTTGCCCACAAAGTATATGTGAAATTTATTATTGTCCAAGCTAAAATGAAAGCATACATAAGCTTAATTCATTAGTTATTCCGCATACTGCTGCGCAGTAGCATACAAAACTAAAAATAAATACTGAGATAAAAGAAAAATACACTTTTTATCAATCACTAATAATTTACGAAAGAAAAACGAGAAGTTATCTCGTGAATTTAGGAAGCCACGGCACCACACGCATACCGACACCGATTAAATAACGGCAAACAGTTATAATCAAATTCCTACATAATAAGAATGTCATATTATTACGGTTAAGAAATCGTTTCCAAAAATATAATTTCTATATTCTTCGGGTACCAGGAAGGTACGTTTACTCGAGAATTCGACAAAACACGGGGTACAGTCAATACAGTAATTATAATAAAACAAAACAAATCTACACCTGTCCCACCCCTTATATTTCTTTCTTCTTCATTTTTCCCTTTTTCGCTTCTATCCAAAACCAGGAACCAAAAAGTTTCCTGCTCCCCTTCCTCTTCAGTCACCATGATCCATCACCACAAATTTTCAGCCACCTAATCTACCCTAACTATCACAAGGGGACACTAGCGCGGCTATGAATGGAGATGGAAGCCAAGTAGAGTGCCACGCTGCAATCAAGAAGAGAAAGTGGATTCAAGATCATCCCTTTGTACATCTATAAAAAGGTTGCTTCTTCAGTCGAAGTCTCCATCCATTCCTCAAAATAAAATCCGAAATTAGGGTTCCAAGAATTAGGGTTCATATCAAAACAAAGGGGTATTTAAAATTGATTTGGGGGTTTTGTTACCAGATGCATAAGGAAGCTATTCCACTCGTCAATTGCTCTAATTCGTTCCAAGTCCTCTCCAATTTGAGCTCCTTCGTTTCGGTGTTCATCTATTCGACTCACCACCATCTTTGTAAGGATGTTACCCACTTCTTGTAATTAACACATTTTTTTTATTTAATTTTGTTAAGATACTATGATTTTGTTTGAAACCGATTATGTAACATAAATTAATGAGGAATTTGAAATTGTTTAGTTTCTTAATTATTGTTGTTGTTGTGGCTGTCGTCTACTCAGAAAAAGAAAACGGAAATAATATTGAGTTTAATTTAAATCTTTGTCTTGTTGGTTTCGGATGATATTGCCTCATGAAATAAATTGGTCTCTTCATGTTCCGGCTTAATTCTAGTGTATCAGCATAGTTGTTCCAGCATAGGTTTGTTGTTCGGCTTAGGATTGGTTTGATAAGTATCATGTTCTTTCGCCTCAAGTCTTTGACTTGTGGGTAGCTTGTCGACGTACAAGGCACAACCGAAGGTATCGATAAGTAAGGTCTCAAGTTGTGTCAAACCTATTGTTTGTTTCAAAATATTTGTTCCGTTTCCATGTTTGTGTTACTTCAAGTTAAGGAGAGAACACCCCGAAGGGTGTTTGAAGTCGTGACTATCCAAAGACTACGAGAGTCCCGAACGACAATAGAGTATTGTAGAGTGTACTTGTTTGTCTGCTGCAACGCAGCCCCTAAAGGGGTGCGTTTTGGTTGTTTATTTTCTGCATCAAGAGTGCCTTTGTAGATGCCGAATTCAGCCCCTAAAGGGTCCGTTTAGCTGCTGATTTTCAGGTCGTAAAAGGGTCGTTTGCCCGCTGAATTTTCAGGTCAAAAAGGTGCGCTTGCCTGCTGATTTTCAGCTCCAAAAGGGAGCGTTTACCTGCTGATTTTCAGCTCGAAAACAATACGTTTGTCTGCTGATTTTCAGCTCAGATCAGGTGCGTTTGTTTGAGCTCAGTTGCTGATTTTGCTACACCAACATGTGCGTTTGGTCTTTGATGAGTGTCTAAATACTCATCATTTTTATACTGTTAGAATGCCAAAAACATCTGAAAACACTCGGAAATGCATCAAAATGATGAAATTATGACAAACAAGTGTTTTATATGTTTTAAATGCAAAAACATCAAAAGCTGATAAAAAACGTATCAAGTTTGCATAATTGGCAGTTTTAGTCCCCCAAGTTTCAAAAGTTGTCAAATTTAGTCCCTGGTAATTCAAAAACTTGTAAAATGTCATTTAAGGTCCATGAGATTCAAAAGTTGTCAAAACAAACCTTTTAAAGTTCAAAAATCACAAAATGACAACTTTAGTCCCTAAACTTTGAAAATTGTCAAATATAGTCCTTGGTTAATTTAAAAAAATGAAAATTATCAAAATTTAACCTTGTACTATTAATAACTGACAAAATTGGTCCTTATGATAAACTTTTGGAAAATTACATCTTTGGTCCCTTAAGTTACAAAATTGGCAAAAATGGTCCCTAGGTATTCAAGCTTGGAAATTTTACAAAATATACCCTTGTACTATGCATAAATTACAATTTGGAACTCTATTGATAACTTTTGGGAAATTACAAAACTAGTCCCTCAAAAATCCAAATTTACATTTTAGGTCCTTTAAAGTTTTAAATATAAATAAAATACGACTTTTGGTCCTTGTGTAATTGTGTTATGGCAGGTTTGGTCCTCATATGAAGTTTGGAATTTTGGCATTCAAGGTCCTTCAAGAAATCAGAAAATACAACTTAGGTCCTTGGGCTTTTGTACTAATAATACCATACGGACCCTTTGCTATTATTAAACCAAATCCAAATCCAAGCCCAACAACCAGCTGGCCCAAACCTTTGACCCGGTCTCCTTTTGATATTAACCAACGGTCAACAAAAGTCAAACCAAGATAAAACCGCCCAAACACTGTACACCTCCTCCCTCACCCCTGTTAACTCAAAACCAGTGATGGTTTCTCCTTCTTTTCAACCTTTCCAGCTGTTTTTCCACTTGATTACATCCCCCCTCCACCTCCACATCAATCCAAACCTCAATTAATGCAGAAACCTGCCATATATGACTTTTCCCGCCAAAAGTGGAAATCAAAGGCTGGGATTCGTTTGACCTATCCAATGGTGGGAAATGATCAGAAAGAGGTGAGGATGCTTTTGAAAGTCTATAAAGAAGAAAAGAAGCAGATGAGTAGAGCAAGTAGAGTAGTTTAGTTTAGTTAAAGTCGTTTTAGTTAAAATTTAATTTCCAGTGTAATTTCAATCTTTTAAATACTGTTTTAATCAATCTTAGTGTGTAACAAAACTTTTGTAACCATCAATTTCAAGTTTAAGCTACTTTTCAAGTTTATGCATATTTTCTATTTTCAAAAATCTCAATAAGATCGAATGTTGTTTGTAAATGTTGTATTGGACTCAAAATCTCTCATAAGCCCTCTATAAAGCTTCTGTAAGCTATTAGAAATCTTATAATCCATTTTAGAGTTGAAATTCAAAAATTTCCAAAAATTACCAAGAAAACAGTTAAAAATAAAAATCCTATGAGGAATGATCAAGACAGTGTAGCAGTACTGAATTTGGAATGCTAGTTGGTTTAGAGGCTTTTGGAAAGCTATAGGAAATAGTATTGATCCTCAGTTCTTACAGTTTGTGCATAATCCCAACTTGTAAGCCCTTTATTTACAATTTGCATTTTCAAGTATATATGTTTAATTCCTGTTAAATACAGTTTAATAATGTTTAAATATAAATATTATAAGTTAATAAGTAGATTTATTGGTTTATAAACTTGTTTTTGTGTTTAATGCTTCAAAACAAGCTTATAAAGACCTGTTTGGATTTGCTGATTTATCAGTGATAGAGGCAATTTGTGCTGTTATGTATTGATGTACTAAGTCAAAATAGGTTCTAATAGATCAGTCAAAGCATAAAAATTAGTATTTAGTTAGTAAAAAGTCAAATTAGTTTGTATGCTCAATTTACAGTCCACTATTAGGAGTTTTAGATACAAACTTCATCAAAATAGCTTGTAACTTATTCCTCTAGCTTAATCTAATCTCATTTCAACTTATAATAATATAATAAGTTAGTAGAATAGATTCTAGTTTCATAAAAGTCAACTTTTATTTCAAATAAAAAAAAAAGTCAAAAAAATGTTCTGTGCTCAGTTTTAAGGCCATAATCACAAGCTTGCAAAAAGCTCATTAGTTAAACAAAGCTTAAGATTTTTGGTTCTTTGGATAGCTAACCAAGCCATTTTTGAGTTCCAAGTTTCATATTTCAGTTTGCAGCTTTTTAGATAGGGCTGCAAGTACTTATTAGTTTGTCCCATTTTATTCAGCATACAATGAGTCATACTCAGTTATTTTTCAGTTTTTTCTCAAGCTCCTCATAAGCTCAATAGTGAACACCACTGTGGAAGCATTAGCTTTTTGGATAGCTTGCTTGGTCAACTTGTTGATTGCAGTCTTTGTTTTTATTTTATAGCTTATCTTAGTGCTTAAAAATAAGCCTGTAAGTGCCTAGTGATTCATAGATTGTCCTGTGTAAAACAGATAAAACTTATGCTTATTTTGGCTTATTTTGTGCTTATGTCTAATTCAAATTGCTTTTTCAGTTGTAAAAATAGCTTTTAAATAAGTTGTCTAGCTTATTACAGTTTTCTAGTGCTTATTCAGTAGCTTTTAAGCCATTTGGCTTTAATTTGGTCTTATTTCCATTTTAGCCATCTGTTGAGAAAATAAGCTCTCACTGAGCTTATTATTGGCTTTAAGAAAAAGTTTTAGTAGAGAAAAGTGCTTATTTTAGTTTACTTTACAAGTCTGTAAAAAGAAATTCCAAAAAAAAAAAAATGTTTTGCAAAAAGGGGAGGTCAAGGTTCGAACATGCGACCTCCCCCTTATATGGGTGATAGAAGTGTACCTGGATACCAGTGCGCCCTTGGGTCTTTACTGGTTTTCTTTTGCACAACTATTCTCTTATACACGTTTTCCAGTTTAAGCTTAAACGAGCTTATTTGCTTATTTATAGCTTATTTATAAAAGCTTTTTCAACTTTTGCAATTTTCTTAGCCTTGTAATAGTTTAAAGTATTTTACAAAAAAGTTTCAGATTTTTCTCATTAGTTTTAGTATTTTTAAACATTTAATTAGTGTAAAATCTTAATTAAATCATAATAAAAAATATAAAAGTCAAAAAAATATAATTCTTTTTTCTAAAAATTTCTTTTATCATATAGTACGTAAGAAAATTAGTTTTACACTCGCAGACCTTTTATTTCATAAATTTTACGCTTTTGCTTGCGCTCCAGCGTAATTTTTAAACGTAACGCTCGTTTTCATTTTAAACCACGTTTTTAGATAATTTGAGTTTACGTTTTAGTTAATATAGTTTATTTAAGTTATTTTATTTTATAAAATCATAAAAACATCATTGTAAAAATAGTGATAGCATTTATTTAATAGATTTTAACTTTTTAATTTCTTTTAATTTGCATTTAAGTCGCTGTAATTTGTAAATCTTTTCTTTAGGTAATTATCCATTCATAACCTTACTGATCACTATCCTTAGTGATCATTCTATCATCTGAAGTTGTTTAAACACCAATTCATCCTCCGTGGGACTTAACGACCCAGGAATCCACTACATTCCTCTGATCTTAAATTGCATTGGTGTGTGAACTGTTTTGAGTTTCTTACGGTTGGTCATTCACAAGTGGCTAGCTTGCGTGAGATAACTTGACGGTTTAGCACCGATCAAATTTTGGCGCCGCTGCCGGGGAGGCTGTAAGCGTGTTTTAAGCATTTCCAGATCCATTTTTGCACATATACCACCTGTTTGTAAACAGTTTTTTTTTTTTTTTTTTTTTTTTTTAAAGTTAATCAAAACTCAAAAAGTTCATTAACACTTTTCCTAAAGTGTTAACAACACCAAAAATATTTTCTTTCTTTGTTTTTATAACATGTTTTTCAAAAATGCCAAAAATATTCCTCTTTACCCTCTTACCCTTTTGATTCTTAATTTCTTACCCTCTAGAACCATTTGATTCTTTCTATGTCTTATCCTCACCCTCTTGGTTGTCAATGGTGTGGTGGTCCTTATAATGGTGGAAATTGCCCCAGTTGTAGCATGGTGGAATCAGGAAACGGGTCTGTCTATAACCAGGATCCCTATTCCTACCATAACACAACTGATTTATTCCATCAGCTACCACACTGTGAGACTCAGCAGTTTTACTGTTGTGAGTACTGTGGTGGTTCACACTACAGTTCTGATTGTCAATCGGGAAGCACGCTTGTCTATGGGCAGGTTCCTGATAACAATTATGACTACAACACTAACTCACAGCCACATCAGTTTTACTGTTGTGAGTATTGTGGAGGTCCTCACTCTAGCTCGGATTGTCAAACAGGGAATCCATTTCCTTGTAACAATTACGACTCTTCGTATCAAGACCAACCTCCACAGTACCAAATGATTCAAGCAACTCCTCATGAAACTACGACAAACCTTCTACTGAAGAGTTTTGAGTTATTAAAAGAACTTAAGGAGGAGTCGGCTATGTCACATGAGAAATCCATGGAAGAATTGTTAGCTGAGGAACGGGCTGCTAAATTAGATTCCCAGATTGCCATTGAAAACACTGTTAGGGAATCAATTAGACTACAAAAAGCATTCAAATCTAGCTCTCAATTCCATTTCATTCCTGATGACGATGATGATGAAGATACCCTTGATATTCTACAATTTTATTCATCAAGTTCATCAGTTGAGATTCCATCCGTGGAAATACAAGGAGAAAAGAATATGACTGAATCACTAGCAGTAGAAATAATGGAACTTATAGAGTTCATAACTGCTAGTCCTTCTCAACTCCCTCAGTCTACTGCTATCACACCCGAAGCTCCCACTCATTCTCTGAACATGGGCGACGAGCATCTTGACACTGTTCCTGAAAAGGAATCGGACGAATTCATAAAGTCTAGTGTTGAGGACCTTGTTCCAATCCCGAGAGAGTCACAGGGAACTTTTGAGCATATGTGTGATCCTCTTTCCCCTCTTGAGTGTTCAAAAGATCATTTTGAGACTTTATCCGATTTCATTCCACTTTCATCAGAAAGTGATGATGATCTCTTTGATTTCAAAGCCAACCTAGGAGAAATTGAAAGTCTCCTTTATAATGATCATTCACTCACTTCTCACCCTAACAGTCCAATAGAGAATGTTAAACACCTTGTTCCCGAAGCATTCAAAGCTACTTTCACTAATCCTCTATTTGAATTCGAATCTGAATTCACTTGGATTTCTAACAATCCAATCTTTGACGAGGATAGTGATGAGCCCATAATGGAACAAGGGTTCACAAATTCACTTCATGTGAATGATTCTCTTTACGAGGAGTTCTCCTTTGAACTCACTCATATCATATCTCTACCAGAGTATGATAATTTCTACTTTGATCTAGACACACCCGGGATATGTCTAGATCAAATGAGCTTAACTGATGAGATTCATGAAACCATGAATTCTCCTGTGAGTGATGATGAGTTAATCATGATCTTTATCATGACTTTCTTTCTCTTTTTCACTTATCCCGTGGCTTCTCCTGTTCTTCACTCCTTCGGGAATGAAGACATTATCTTTGACCCCGGCATTTTCATTTATCATTTTTGAGCCGGTTCTATGTATATCTCATCGGTGTGGAACTTTCACGTACTTCAATGTTTATACAAACATCTTGAATGAAAGTCCGATGGAGATTGTCTCTTCCACTTGCTTCCCCATGAACCAATTAATTCGGGGTCGAGTCAAGCTAGCGACTCGGTAATCAAAAACAGTAGTTAAACATGGGTTTTCACCCGTGTGTACCACCCTAGTGTGGGGGAGATGCCTCACATGTTGTATATAGACCTTAAAAATGAATGAAAATTGTAAATATTAAAAAAGAGAATAATTGTTGTGTTTCTACACTTAGCTAGTAATGTTATCTTTTTACGTTCTAAGTTTCGGCATTACAGCCGGTACTTTGAATATTGAGGACAATATTCATTTTTAAGTGTGGGGGGGAAATTCTGGCGAATTTGATCATAAATGTACCCTTTTAGTCCCTTTTTCCCCCAAAATGGCCAAATTTTAAAATTTTTTATTTAGTGGAAGTACTATGTACTAAACACAACAAATGGTAATCAGTCCACCATGTCTAACCCACATAAGGATTGGCTAATCCAGGAGCAAACGGCTCTTGGTAAAGATATCTCAAATCCGTTTATGGCTTGCAATTTGCCCAAAATTGTATGGTGTTCAGCTCACCATATCTTTAAACTAGTGAAAAGTTGGCTAGCCCGCAAGTTTATGGCTTGTGGTAAAGGCAGTTGAAAATCCATAATTGGTAATCGGCTCACCAAAGATAATATTGATAATTTATCTAAGAGTTGGCTAGTCCAGAAGCAAACGGCTTCTGGTAAAGACAAATCAAATCCGTTCATAGCTTATGATTTGCTCAAAATCATTTGGTTATCATTGTACCAAGGTTCTTACTTGAACTAAAACAATTGGCTACTCCAGAAGTAATGGCTTTTGGTAAAGAGATAAAATCCATTAAATTTTCTCAAATCATTGCTAGGGACTAGCAATATCTTAGTGTGGGGGATTGATGAGTGTCTAAATACTCATCATTTTTATACTGTTAGAATGCCAAAAACATCTGAAAACACTCGGAAATGCATCAAAATGATGAAATTATCACAAACAAGTGTTTTATATGTTTTAAATGCAAAAACATCAAAATCTGATAAAAAACGTATCAAGTTTGCATAATTGGCAGTTTTAGTCCCCCAAGTTTCAAAAGTTGTCAAATTTAGTCCCTGGTAATTCAAAAACTTGTAAAATGTCATTTAAGGTCCATGAGATTCAAAAGTTGTCAAAACAAACCTTTTAAAGTTCAAAAATCACAAAATGACAACTTTAGTCCCTAAACTTTGAAAATTGTCAAATATAGTCCTTAGTTAATTTAAAAAAATGAAAATTATCAAATTTTAACCTTGTACTATTAATAACTGACAAAATTGGTCCTTATGATAAACTTTTGGAAAATTACATCTTTGGTCCCTTAAGTTACAAAATTGCAAAAATGGTCCCTGGGTATTCAAGCTTGGAAATTTTACAAAATATACCCTTGTACTATGCATAAATTACAATTTGGAACTCTATTGATAACTTTTGGGAAATTACAAAACTAGTCCCTCAAAAATCCAAATTTACATTTTAGGTCCTTTAAAGTTTTAAATATAAATAAAATACGACTTTTGGTCCTTGTGTAATTGTGTTATGGCAGGTTTGGTCCTCATATGAAGTTTGGAATTTTGGCATTCAAGGTCCTTCAAGAAATCAGAAAATACAACTTAGGTCATTGGGCTTTTGTACTAATAATACCATACGGACCCTTTGCTATTATTAAACCAAATCCAAATCCAAGCCAAACAACCAGCTGGCCCAAACCCTTGACCCGGTCTCCTTTTGATATTAACCAACGGTCAACAAAAGTCAAACCAAGATAAAACCGCCCAAACACTGTACACCTCCTCCCTCACCCCTGTTAACTCAAAACCAGTGATGGTTTCTCCTTCTTTTCAACCTTTCCAGCTGTTTTTCCACTTGATTACATCCCCCCTCCACCTCCACATCAATCCAAACCTCAATTAATGTAGAAACCTGCCATATATGACTTTTCCCGCCAAAAGTGGAAATCAAAGGCTGGGATTCGTTTGACCTATCCAATGGTGGGAAATGATCAGAAAGAGGTGAGGATGCTTTTGAAAGTCTATAAAGAAGAAAAGAAGCAGAGGAGTAGAGCAAGTAGAGTAGTTTAGTTTAGTTAAAGTCGTTTTAGTTAAAATTTAATTTCCAGTGTAATTTCAATCTTTTAAATACTGTTTTAATCAATCTTAGTGTGTAACAAAGCTTTTGTAACCATCAATTTCAAGTTTAAGCTACTTTTCAAGTTTATGCATATTTTCTATTTTCAAAAATCTCAATAAGATCGAATGTTGTTTGTAAATGTTGTATTGGACTCAAAATCTCTCATAAGCCCTCTATAAAGCTTCTGTAAGCTATTAGAAATCTTATAATCCATTTTAGAGTTGAAATTCAAAAATTTCCAAAAATTACCAAGAAAACAGTTAAAAATAAAAATCCTATGAGAAATGATCAAGACAGTGTAGCAGTACTGAATTTGGAATGCTAGTTGGTTTAGAGGCTTTTGGAAAGCTATAGGAAATAGTATTGATCCTCAGTTCTTACAGTTTGTGCATAATCCCAACTTGTAAGCCTTTTATTTACAATTTGCATTTTCAAGTATATATGTTTAATTCCTGTTAAATACAGTTTAATAATGTTTAAATATAAATATTATAAGTTAATAAGTAGATTTATTGGTTTATAAACTTGTTTTTGTGTTTAATGCTTCAAAACAAGCCTATAAAGACCTGTTTGGATTTGCTGATTTATCAGTGATAGAGGCAATTTGTGCTGTTATGTATTGATGTACTAAGTCAAAATAGGTTCTAATAGATCAGTCAAAGCATAAAAATTAGTATTTAGTTAGTAAAAAGTCAATTTAGTTTGTATGCTCAATTTACAGTCCACTGTTAGGAGTTTTAGATACAAACTTCATCAAAATAGCTTGTAACTTATTCCTCTAGCTTAATCTAATCTCATTTCAACTTATAATAATATAATAAGTTAGTAGAATAGATTCTAGTTTCATAAAAGTCAACTTTTATTTCAAATAAAAAAAAGTCAAAAAAATGTTTTGTGCTCAGTTTTAAGGCCATAATCACAAGCTTGCAAAAAGCTCATTAGTTAAACAAAGCTTAAGATTTTTGGTTCTTTGGATAGCTAACCAAGCCATTTTTGAGTTCCAAGTTTCATATTTCAGTTTGCAGCTTTTTAGATAGGGCTGCAAGTACTTATTAGTTTGTCCCATTTTATTCAGCATACAATGAGTCATACTCAGTTATTTTTCAGTTTTTTCTCAAGCTCCTCATAAGCTCAACAGTGAACACCACTGTGGAAGCATTAGCTTTTTGGATAGCTTGCTTGGTCAACTTGTTGATTGCAGTCTTTGTTTTTATTTTATAGCTTATCTTAGTGCTTAAAAATAAGCCTGTAAGTGCCTAGTGATTCATAGATTGTCCTGTGTAAAACAGATAAAACTTATGCTTATTTTGGCTTATTTTGTGCTTATGTCTAATTCAAATTGCTTTTTCAGTTGTAAAAATAGCTTTTAAATAAGTTGTCTAGCTTATTACAGTTTTCTAGTGCTTATTCAGTAGCTTTTAAGCCATTTGGCTTTAATTTGGTCTTATTTCCATTTTAGCCATCTGTTGAGAAAATAAGCTCTCACTGAGCTTATTATTGGCTTTAAGAAAAAGTTTTAGTAGAGAAAAGTGCTTATTTTAGTTTACTTTACAAGTCTGTAAAAAGAAATTCCAAAAAAAAAATGTTTTGCAAAAAGGGGAGGTCAAGGTTCGAACATGCGACCTCACCCTTATATGGGTGATAGAAGTGTACCTGGATACCAGTGCGCCCTTGGGTCTTTACTGGTTTTCTTTTGCACAACTATTCTCTTATACACGTTTTCCAGTTTAAGCTTAAACGAGCTTATTTGCTTATTTATAGCTTATTTATAAAAGCTTTTTCAACTTTTGCAATTTTCTTAGCCTTGTAATAGTTTAAAGTATTTTACAAAAAAGTTTCAGATTTTTCTCATTAGTTTTAGTATTTTTAAACATTTAATTAGTGTAAAATCTTAATTAAATCATAATAAAAAATATAAAAGTCAAAAAAATATAATTCTTTTTTCTAAAAATTTCTTTTATCATATAGTACGTAAGAAAATTAGTTTTACACTCGTAGACCTTTTATTTCATAAATTTTACGTTTTTGCTTGCGCTCCAGCGTAATTTTTAAACGTAACGCTCGTTTTCATTTTAAACCACGTTTTTAGATAATTTGAGTTTACGTTTTAGTTAATATAGTTTATTTAAGTTATTTTATTATATAAAATCATAAAAACATCATTGTAAAAATAGTGATAGCATTTATTTAATAGATTTTAACTTTTTAATTTCTTTTAATTTGCATTTAAGTCGCTGTAATTTGTAAATCTTTTCTTTAGGTAATTATCCATTCATAACCTTACTGATCACTATCCTTAGTGATCATTCTATCATCTGAAGTTGTTTAAACACCAATTCATCCTCCGTGGGACTTAACGACCCAGGAATCCACTACATTCCTCTGATCTTAAATTGCATTGGTGTGTGAACTGTTTTGAGTTTCTTACGGTTGGTCATTCACAAGTGGCTAGCTTGCGTGAGATAACTTGACGGTTTAGCACCGATCAGTCTTGTTGTTTTCAGCCCATATCTCCTTTTTTTTAAGGGTCCAATAGCTTAAATTAAGATGGGCCGAAGCCCATTTCCTTCTAATAGTCCGTTTGGTTGTTTAGGTCGTCTCGAGTCACTCACATCTTACCATGTCTCGACTCATCTCCATCCCGTTACTATCCATCATACACGACATACCCTAGCCACACGACTCGTTGATTTATACTCGCCCGTAAACCACGAATGATTACACGTCTAGTGTCGCATCATTAATATTTTTGAGAATTCAAGTTACAAACCAATTGACAAAAATATAAACAATACAAATGGAAAATATGTTACTTATAAAAAGTTATTATTATTACTCATAACTTAAATAGAAACTTTTTACACATCTAATTAATAGCCCAAGACCTGTAAATATATATATACTTACAACTATTAGAAACCGGAAAAATGGACTCGATATACAAGTTTTTTTTTACATTTCGTCAACCGAAATAAATAGGAAATATATACTCGGTTCACACCAAATTTTCTATCAACATATTTCTATTCTACAAATTAATAATGGATTTTATATCTTGAAAACGTATAATTTTCTATTATATATATAAGACGAGATCATGTTTAGAACTTTCAAAATATGTTGATCATGAGATATGTTTATAAAATTCTACCTTCTATTTTCTATGCAATCGATACACAAATTAAATTTAGATTTAATTTCGTTTCAACATAAATATATTTATACTAGATGTCATGAACTTATATATAACTTAATATGTATATTTCTTTCGTTCGCATCGATGTCTCACATTATACGTATTATCTTTCGTACATCATCATCAAGCCAAGGTCTCATTCATGCTCGATACTTTACTCTGTCTCTCTACCATAAGCCAATATGCACGTAAACCTTTGAAAACTATTTTTTCAAAACTTAAACAATGCCACAACAACAACAACAACAAAATATTTGAAAACTTATAAAGTTAGTTAAACTTTATCGAGTCTTAAACATAAAGACTAAATTGTCGTATTAATTAGGTTGCGTGTCGGATGCCGTGCACTATCACTCCTTGATTTGATTCCCTTTAGACTTCCTATTGCACATTGCCAAGGTGAGTTTCATAGCCCCTACTTTTAACTGTTTTATACTTGTTTTGGGGGAAGATACATGCTCATTTTACTTGTGCATTCCATGCATACTATGCTTTTACATGTTTAAAGTTTTCATCATACATAGATGTTTTATAGAGCATACCAAAATGTTTGACCTAGAATATTACGCAGCTTAGCCTAAGTCCTTAGATCCCAAATTGCCCTCTTTATAAACCGTCAATTCCTGCTGGGAAGCGCGAATGTTATAAATAGATCTATTGAGGGTGACTCCTCTGTTCGGTTGACCCCGCTTAGGTCAAGGCGAAACATATAGCATGTTGGGACCGAGTGTATTGGGATAAACACTCGCCATGGGCTCCTTATTTGTATGACTTCTTTGTGCATACAAGAACTGTCGTAGTTTCGGTTGCATGAACTTAGTGCTAGCGTAATAGATTTAATATATGACATTATATTCGTTGTAATGTACATATACCCTACTTATGGTCCACTAATGACATCTCTTTTATGAAATCCTTTTATGAATTGAAACCATTAACTTTATGACATTATGCAAGACGTAATGATCATCAAAAACCAAATTTGAAATAATGTACTGAAATTCCTTTTAAATAAACCTATGAACTCACCAGCGTAAGCTGACCCCTTTTAGCATGTATCTTCAGGTTTTGAGGTGATAGCTTATCTTTGGAGGCGCAAGGCAAAGGCATGGCATGGTCATAGACGACTCTGATTTATGTATTGGGACCACTCGTTTATAATGGGCCATTTTCCGCACTAATCAATAATGTAAACATTGTTTTTAAGAATGAATAAAAGTTTATTTACGAAAAACCAATTGTTCTATGCTTATGTTGTGATACCAATTTAGTAGCACCCCAATACTTGTATGCTTCCGCTGAGTCATTTTTGGGGGTGTTACAGATTGGCATCAGAGCCTAGGTTATAGAGAACTGGGTATTTTAAAGCCTAGACTATAACCACTTTTACAAAAACTTAACCCTATGACCGACACGTGCCTGCCTGCCGAGCTGATGCCTTACTTATGATCCTGCTGAGATCATACTTGATAAGATACATGTTTTATCACTGCTCACCTAATTTCATTATAGGGTACAATATTCTTCCCTATACGTATATTTACGTGTCACAGCACTACACCTTTCCCTCACATAAAGAGAACAATTGTGCTAATCCTTCAAGACAACCTTTAAAAGTATTGTAACATATTACTAGCGTAACTAAGCTAAGTATTTCAAAATTCATTGAACCTCGGGTGAATATAGATTGATCACCTATATTCAACCAGGGACAGTGGGACATAGCCTGATCACCTATGTCCGACTCATAGGTGAAATTTGTAGTACTTAGGATAGTTATAATAGCTTTATGTCTAGTGAGAAAATGATAATATTTTGATAAACATGTAACATTTTAATAAACCACACATTGACGGTTACACTAAAGCCACACACTGGCGTCACACTATCCTTAAATCACAAGCCACTCACTGGCATTCCCTAAACACAAGCCACTCACTGGCATACCATAATCACAAGCCACTCACCGGCATACCCTAATCACAAGCCACTCACTGGCATTCCCTAATCACAAACCACTCACCGGCATTCCTTAATCACAAACCACTCACTGGCCTCACCCTATCATAAGCCACTCACTGGCGTCACAATATTCCTTAATAATAAGCTACTCACTGGCGTCATACTACTTCTTAATCATAAACTTTATAATTCCATATCACAATCGGGTTATGTTATAGTCACTCCTACCCCACACCTTACACTCCATGGACAAATCAAACCATTCTAGTAGCAACCTTTTAATAGCACCTATGAGAAAAATACAATAAACCTTTGGCAAAATCTAGAAGGGCATGACAAAGGACCTATAATCCCACAGAAACTTGAAAACTTTATGCCCTACCTTGAGAATTAAAAACATAGAAGCTCCACCCACCTCTTAAGAATAACAGTGCCTACCTTATTACCTTCCTACAAACGAAATAAAAGAGTTGTCATACAAAATATTTCCGATTATTCCTCAAACCATTATAATCAAAATACTTCATGAATCACTTTATGAATCATTCTACAAACCAAATTACCACCTTACCATTTCACCATAAAATAAACTACAATTCTACCCATACCTTACCAAAAAAAAAGTGTTCCTTAATACTTTGAAAGGTATACCAGAACCACTCTATTGGTTACTTATTTCCTCGAAATGTGTATTAAGTTAATACCCCATAAACATAAATGATCAATGTCCTCCTTGATAGCTAAGCCTGACCTTAGGATGTATCCTACACCTCTGCCTAAAACCATAGATAACCATGAGGTTCGTCAACTATTAAACCTCCAATCCTACCCAACTTAGACAACTAAACCTTACCCGTGACTATGGGTAAATGTTACATCCTACTACATATCCTTGCTACAATATATTTTCCAAATTTGAGGATTCCTCTTTAGAATCCAACAATAATACTCTCCAAAATCCCTCGTTAAAATGAGACAAAATGCTGAAACACTAAAAGTTTCGCAAAATTTCCCTGTACACCCCATAATTTAGAACCGGTTTTACAATATTTTAAAAATGTGTCATTTTTTTTACATCTTATCGATTTTGAAATCTAATCTTAGTCAAACTTGTATAAACATTTAGTCGAAAGAGAAAATTTAAAACAAATGTTTCTTCACCCTTTAAAGAAGAAAACACACAAACCCATAGCGAACCTTAAGAATCAACCTATATACTTCAGAACCATTAAACACCAGAAATGGGTACGTTTTGATAAAACTATGAGAAGTTAGAGGTGCCCACACTAACAAAATAATGAAACCTCATAACATCAAAAATTAGAACTTTCACCCAATGAACCTATCCCAGAAAAATCATGACTCCTCAGATAGAGGATGTGCTCCTGGCACAACACCGAGGTAACCATACCCAAAGAGGAAACCCTAGAAACAACCTAGGGACAATTCAAAACTTGTTCCAAATACCATCACCTCGTTCCCGACACCCTATCGGATAACGTAAACTGAGATCCGGGACGGATCTCCTGTAAGGTGGGTAGACTATAACAACCCGTAAAATTTTGGATTATTATAATAATATTTATCAAGTCAGAAAATTCAAAACAATTATTTTCTGACAAAATTCCAATATCTAAAATTTAAAAACGAGAGGTCATTTCGTTTCTTTAGAAATAAGACACCGCACATACAATACTTGCCCACAAAGTATATGTGAAATTTATTATTGTCCAAGCTAAAATGAAAGCTTACATAAGCTTAATTCATTAGTTATTCCGCATACTGCTGCGCAGTAGCATACAAAACTAAAAATAAATACTGAGATAAGAGAAAAATACACTTTTTATCACTCACTAATAATTTACGAAAGAAAACGAGAAGTTATCTCGTGAATTTAGGAAGCCACGGCACCACACGCATACCGACACCGATTAAATAACGGCAAACAGTTATAATCAAATTCCTACACAATAAGAATGTCATATTATTACGGTTAAGAAATCGTTTCCAAAAATATAATTTCTATATTCTTCGGGTACCGGGAAGGTACATTTACTCGAGAATTCGACAAAACACGGGGTACAGTCAATACAGTAATTATAATAAAACAAAACAAATCTACACTTGTCCCACCCCTTATATTTCTTTCTTCTTCATTTTTCCCTTTTTCGCTTCTATCCAAAACCAGGAACCAAAAAGTTTCCTGCTCCCCTTCCTCTTCAGTCACCATGATCCATCACCACAAATTTTCAGCCACCTAATCTACCCTAACTATCACAAGGGGACACTAGCGCGGCTATGAATGGAGATGGAAGCCAAGTAGAGTGCCACGCTGCAATCAAGAAGAGACAGTGGATCCAAGATCATCCCTTTGTACATCTATAAAAAGGTTGCTTCTTCAGTCGAAGTCTCCATCCATTCCTCAAAATAAAATCCGAAAATAGGGTTCCAAGAATTAGGGTTCATATCAAAACAAAGGGGTATTTAAAATTGATTTGGGGGTTTTGTTACCGGATGCATAAGGAAGCTATTCCACTCGTCAATTGCTCTAATTCGTTCCAAGTCCTCTCCAATTTGAGCTCCTTCGTTTCGGTGTTCATCTATTCGACTCACCACCATCTTTGTAAGGATGTTACCCACTTCTTGTAATTAACACATTTTTTTTATTTAATTTTGTTAAGATACTATGATTTTGTTTGAAACCGATTATGTAACATAAATTAATGAGGAATTTGAAATTGTTTAGTTTCTTAATTATTGTTGTTGTTGTGGCTGTCGTCTACTCAGAAAAAGAAAACGGAAATAATCTTGAGTTTAATTTAAATCTTTGGCTTGTTGGCTTCGGATGATATTGCCTCACGAAATAAATTGGTCTCTTCATGTTCCGGCTTAATTCTAGTGTATCAGCATAGTTGTTCCAGCATAGGTTTGTTGTTCGGCTTAGGATTGGTTTGATAAGTATCATGTTCTTTCGCCTCAAGTCTTTGACTTGTGGGTAGCTTGTCGACGTACAAGGCATAGCCGAAGGTATCGATAAGTAAGGTCTCAAGTTGTGTCAAACCTATTGTTTGTTTCAAAATATTTGTTCCGTTTCCATGTTTGTGTTACTTCAAGTCAAGGAGAGAACACCCCGAAGAGTGTTTGAAGTCGTGACTATCCAAAGACTACGAGAGTCCCGAACGACAATAGAGTATTGTAGAGTGTACTTGTTTGTCTGCTGCAACGCAGCCCCTAAAGGGGTGCGTTTTGGTTGTTTATTTTCTGCATCAAGAGTGCCTTTGTAGCTGCCGAATTCAGCCCCTAAAGGGTCCGTTTAGCTGCTGATTTTCAGGTCGTAAAAGGGTCGTTTGCCCGCTGAATTTTCAGGTCAAAAAGGTGCGCTTGCCTGCTGATTTTCAGCTCCAAAAGGGAGCGTTTACCTGCTGATTTTCAGCTCGAAAACAATACGTTTGTCTGCTGATTTTCAGCTCAGATCAGGTGCGTTTGTTTGAGCTCAGTTGCTGATTTTGCTACACCAACATGTGCGTTTGGTCTTGTTGTTTTCAGCCCATATCTCCTTTTGTTTTTAAGGGTCCAATAGCTTAAATTAAGACGGGCCGAAGCCCATTTCCTTCTAATAGTCCGTTTGGTTGTTTAGGTCGTCTCGAGTCACTCACATCTTACCATGTCTCGACTCATCTCCATCCCGTTACTATCCATCATACACGGCATACCCTAGCCACACGACTCGTTGATTTATACTCGCCCGTAAACCACGAATGATTACACGTCTAGTGTCGCATCATTAATATTTTTGAGAATTCAAGTTACAAACCAATTGACAAAAATATAAACAATGCAAATGGAAAATATGTTACTTATAAAAAGTTATTATTATTACTCATAATTTAAATAGAAACTTTTTACACATCTAATTAATAGCCCAAGACCTGTAAATATATATATATATACTTACAACTATTAGAAACCGGAAAAATGGACTCGATATACAAGTTTTTTTTTACATTTCGTCAACCGAAATAAATAGGAAATATATACTCGGTTCACACCAAATTTTCTATCAACATATTTCTATTCTACAAATTAATAATGGATTTTATATCTTGAAAACGTATACTTTTCTATTATATATATAAGACGAGATCATGTTTAGAACTTTCAAAATATGTTGATCATGAGATATGTTTATAAAATTCTACCTTCTATTTTCTATGCAATCGATACACAAATTAAATTTAGATTTAATTTCGTTTCAACATAAATATATTTATACTAGATGTCATGAACTTATATATAACTTAATATGTATATTTCTTTCGTTTGCATCGACGTCTCACATTATACGTATTATCTTTCGTACATCATCATCAAGCCAAGGTCTCATTCATGCTCGATACTTTACTCTGTCTCTCTACCATAAGCCAATATGGACGTAAACCTTTGAAAACTATTTTTTCAAAACTTAAACAATGCCACAACAACAACAACAACAACAACAACAACAACAACAAAATATTTGAAAACTTATAAAGTTAGTTAAACTTTATCGAGTCTTAAACATAAAGACTAAATTGCCGTATTAATTAGGTTGCGTGTCGGATGCCGTGCACTATCACTCCTTGATTTAATTCCCTTTAGACTTCCTATTGCACATTGCCAAGGTGAGTTTCATAGCCCCTACTTTTAACTGTTTTATACTTGTTTTGGGGGAAGATACATGCTCATTTTACTTGTGCATTCCATGCATACTATGCTTTTACATGTTGAAAGTTTTCATCATACATAAATGTTTTATAGAGCATACCAAAATGTTTGACCTAGAATATTACGCAGCTTAGTCTAAGTCCTTAGATCCCAAATTGCCCTCTTCATGAACCGTCAATTCCTGCTGGGAAGCGCGAATGTTATAAATAGATCTATTGAGGTTGACTCCTCTGTTCGGTTGACCCCGCTTGGGTCAAGGCGAAACATATAGCATGTCGGGACCGAGTGTATTGGGATAAACACTCGCCATGGGCTCCTTATTTGTATGACTTCTTTGTGCATACAAGAACTGTCGTAGTTTCGGTTGCATGAACTTAGTGCTAGCGTAATAGATTTAAGATATGACATTATATTCGTTGTAATGTACATATACCCTACTTATGGTCCACTAATGACATCTCTTTTATGAAATCCTTTTATGAATTGAAACCATTAACTTTATGACATTATGCAAGACGTAATGATCATCAAAAACCAAATTTGAAACAATGTACTGAAATTCCTTTTAAATAAACCTATGAACTCACCAGCGTAAGCTGACCCCTTTTAGCATGTATCTTCAGGTTTTGAGGTGATAGTTTATCTTTGGAGGCGCAAGGCAAAGGCATGGCATGGTCATAGACGACTCTGATTTATGTATTGGGACCACTCGTTTATAATGGGCCATTTTCCGCACTAATCAATAATGTAAACATTGTTTTTAAGAATGAATAAAAGTTTATTTACGAAAAACCAATTGTTCTATGCTTATGTTGTGATACCAATTTAGTAGCACCCCAATACTTGTATGTATGCTTCCGCTGAGTCATTTTTGGGGGTGTTACATCAGTCTTCACCCCTTAAGTTCCGCCTTACTGAGTGGAGAGACTTCTTTGTCTCTTACTGAGTATCCTGAGGACAGCTCACTGAGAGACTATGCGCTCAGTGACTAGTTAGTGTTTAAGAGACTAAACACTTAGGGTATTTTCTATTCAAATCGTAGACTTAAGGTGTTTGGGTATTCACTGAACCCAACAATATCACCTGTGATATTATTATAATATTCAAATCAGTGTTTAATCACATGTGATTTTTTCATGCAAATTTCATTAAAGAAAAATAGAACGAAAAAAAATTTAAAAAAAAAGTGAAAAACACGAAAAAAAACAAAAATATATCAAAGTGTCTATTTATAGAAAGATAATTAAATGCTCGTCGTAATGGTATATTTTTTTCTCTTAACGATTAACGGTTTGAAAGATATTAATATTTGAGAAAAAAGGATGAACGTGGGTTTTTTAAATTGTTGGGATTAATCTCATCCATTAAATCAAATAAAGATGGAGCGTGGACATTGATCCCTAGGTATGTAAATGATCTTAAATCCTAGAATCGTGTTTAGCTTTATGTTTGTGTGAAAACGAGGTTGTGTGTATTCGGCTTAATTACAAATCTATACAGCATAGAGTTGAGATCAATGTTGAAACAAAATTATTTAAATATCTAATGAACCAATCTTAGCCCAAAATTATTTAAATATCTAATGAACCAATCTTAGCCACTTATTATTTCATCAAAAATAAATAAATAAATAAATACTAATTTCCACATCTTTTTAAAAATAAAATATTTTGCAAACGGTAAATCGTCAAGTAAAAAAAATACACCATTGCGACGAGTATTTTTTATCTTTCAGTAGATGGGCACTTCAATATATAAGCGATGAACTTTTTTTCGATTTTTTTTCCAGCTACGTCTAAAAAAATCACATGTGACTTGTATCAAAAATCACATTTCATAAATCACATGTGATTTTTCCAGAAGTAACTGAAAAAACAATAGTCGTAAGTATATAGAAGTGTCAATCTATTGAAAGATAGTTTAGTTCTCGTCGCGATGGTATGATTCGTTTTGCATAATGATTAACGGTCGAGATATTTAATTTTTAAAAAAAGTGTGAAAGATTATTTATTTATTTATTTGATGGAAAATAGATGGTCATGATTGTTTCATTAGATATTTAGAGAATGTTGAATCTACATTGAACTTTTCTCGTACAACATATACATTTAAAACATTAAGTTATTTTACTTCTACTTATTTTCTTATATTCTAAATGATTAATCATAACCATACAAATTATTTAATCTAATAGACCAGATCATATGTTAAAAAAATAACTTTCACCTCTTCAACCCTCATTTTTTTAAATTACAAACCCTTTTCACATCTTTTTAAAAACAAAATACAACTGTAAACCCTTAAACTATAAATAGATTTAAGCAACTTGCAAATCTTATTAGGATTCTTGGAATCCAGAAAAGCACCCGGTTATACCATATTCACGTCCTCTATCAATTTCCCGTCATGGTAGGCGGGTTTAACATCCATTTACCATATATCATAATTATAGTATGCTGATATGGCCAACAGAATCCTTATGGACTTCAACATGGCCACTAGTAAGAAAGTTTCATTATAGTCAATGGCATGAGTTTAGGTGGAACCTATCGCAACAAGCCATACTTTACAAGTTTGCATATTTCCATCCATGTGAATCTTGTTCTTGAAGAACCATTTACATTCTACGGCTTTTACCATTGGAGGTAGATCAACCAGCTCCTAAACTTGGTTATCATACATAGATTGCATTTCAGTCTCTACGACATCCCATTATTATGCAAATTACTTCCAAGATACTTCTTAATGATAGTTAACAGATTCTGAGAGATCCATATTATCTACCACTAAGCCATAGTATATATCAGGCTCATAACGAGTCCTTGGAGATTTCCGCAGACATTGTGTTTCATTAATAACTCCAACAGTTATCTGTTAGCCTTTCACATTTTTTTGTTGACTCACTTCCTCTATATACTCTTGTGTTTGTTCCTCATCTACAGGATTTAGTAGATCCATATCTCTATTTACTTCCTTGTAGAGGAAATCCTCCTCAAGAAAAATACTACCTCGACCAACAAAAACTTTGTTGTCAATTGATAAATAGTAATAATATCCTTTCATATCCTTAGGATACGCCACAAACACGTACTTATACGTCTTAGATTCAAGTTTGTCACATGCATGCCTTTTGACATGCACATCACATCCCTAAATGTTTAATTGTGATAAATACAAAACTTTGCCCTCCCATAATTCATATGGGGTCTTTTGTGTAGCTACAGTAGGGACTTCTATCTATTATGTATGTTGTTGTGGGTATTATGTGTGCATGATGAAAGATACAAACTTATATTGGTCATTTTCTTATGAGACCTAAGGGTTACACATTGACAATATCAAATAATCCTCCCTTTAAAGTGTCAATTTCTTCTGTTTATGCTCATATTTTATGTCATTTATATGGATATATACTCTTATTCATCTATATTTCGTTTCCAGGTAAAATATGAGAATTGGAGGTTAGAGACGCGGATTTGGAGATTTTCTTAACGGTTTTACCTTAGTATGCTATCATTGAAGAAGCTACGGCGTAACTCATATTCTCAATTACGCCATAGATGGGATTTCGTTACAGGCCAACTCAACTGCAGTTACGGCGTAACTCTCAACTTCAGTTACGCCATAACCATCTAGGTCATGGAGAATTTCGCGCCTCCGTCAACTACGCCATAACCTCCTCACATGCATTATGATGTAACTTGGAGGATAATTAAGTTACGGCGTAATTCTCGTCAAAATTACGGCGGAGCTATAACAACGGCGGAACTATTCCTTAGGTTATGCCGTAGTCACCACTACGAGAGTTTTGTTTAGAGGATAATTAAGTTATGGTGTAACTCTCAACTCAAGTTACGCCGTAACTATGATCGGGCCTATAAATACAAACCCTAAAATCTGAATTTGACATCATTCACTCACAACTCAAAGTCAGAGAACGTGAAGAGGGTTCCAAGGGCTGATCATACGGATCCATCTCCAAGGGAGGAATCACACCATATCGATAAGCTTTAGCGATCACTACTTCTTTACACTTTAATTCATGTCTTCAATCATGTTAAACATTGAATTTATTGTGTCTTTTAATATGATCGGCTAAGCACCTTTTGTGCTAGCCTAGTTATGATTCCTTGATTGTATTGTTATTGTTTTCATGCTTCTATAATTGTTTCTAGTGTATGCATGCATAGTTCGATGGTAGTTACCCTAGCTTCGGTAGTTTTGAATTGCGGTCGTATCTAATTGCTTAGGAGAATTGACCAACTGACCCTAAGTAAGTAGGTAAAGAGGCTTGGTAAGAATTGACCAAAAGACTATCAAATACCTCTTGTGTGAATTGACCAAAGGACCACCGTTCGGAAGGATGAACTTAGGAAGTTATGGATGTGTGTCTAAGATGCTAGCGGCCGGGCACACATTGTTTCGAATCTTGCATGTAGGGTACTTAATTACTTGGCTTAGGTTGCTTGAGACCCTCGACTCCCCAAAGGGTAGGCCTTTAACGTCGGGTGGGAACCTTTGTCGATAGGTTATGATGATTTGACCAAATGATGTCATAACGACTTGAATCCCCACTTGAATCAATAGGAAGTAATTAGAAAATATAGACATTACATGATAGGATGAATAATTAGGTTAGCACACTTTCTCACCATTTTTCACAACCTCAATTTACTTTTCGCAATTTATTTCTTATTTTTTGGTTAATTAATCATTTCAATCTTAAAACCTTTTAAAACCGTGACAATTACACTTAATAGGATCATCATCTACATAGATCTTGGGAACGACCTTGGCTTTACCACTTTCTATACCACGCACGATCGGGTTCACTGCTCGTTTGTGCAACAAGTAGACATTAGGTAGACGAGACTTAGAAATATTAAATCCTGGTCGGAAAACCTGCATCAGAATTTTGGCGCCGCTTTCGGGGATCTATATTAGGGTTTTTATTAAGTCTATTTTTATTTAATTTTATTTTCTTTTCTCATATCAGGATTCAAAACTCGAAGCTCTAAACCATTCGTGGCCACTCCCTTCGACAATCCGGAAAGACAATTTCGGACGAGAAGATACTACTCTCCTATTCCAATCCATAATATCTTCTCATTTTATGAGTCTGATCATTCTGATTCTGAGCCCAAATCAAATGAGGAGATCAGTATTGACGGGCTAACTATGGAACAATATCTGGATAGAACAACACCAACTGTCAAAGGGCTTTCAATACTCAAAACCATGAAATCGGGGAATTCTCTATCCCGAGCCAATTCATCCGAGAATTGCATGACTTACAGCTTTCAGGAGACAAGAATGAAGATGTTCAAGAGCATGTTGAGGAAGTACTTTACTTTTCTTCTCTTTTTGGCATCCGGAATATTTTGAGATACTACATCATGGTGAAATTATTCCCTATGACTCTCACCGAAACAGCTAGAAGGTGGTTTAATAAACTCCCTGCCGAATATGTTAATACAAATAAACCGTAAAAACGTTTATTAATATTTAGCGATCTCTTTGTGTTTTGTTGATAACAAATATAATGTTATCATAAGTAAAATTATAAGGATACATGTTATTTTTGTAAAGCATTCACATATAGTCATTTAATACAAATTGTTGTAATAAATCATTTGTTGTAATAGTTTATTAGGATGGGTAAAAAATCACAACCCATGGAGCATATCCATAACTAGGGGTGTAACCGAGTCGAGCCAAGCCCAAGCTTGACAAGGCTCAAACTCGGCTCGAAAAAAAAACTAGGCTCAGGCTCGGCTCGATAGCTCGTCAAGCTTTAACCAACTAGGCTTGAGCTCGGCTCGATTCAGTTTCGAGCAAAGCTCGAGCTTTGCTTGAAAAGCTCGAATATATGTATATGAATACATGATTACACATTTACACCCTTATTACAACTCCTGAACAAGTTGATTAAGGAATTGAGACTTGAGACTCGAAAAGAAGAACGAATACAACACAATACCCAATGAAGAAAACCATATAAAGAGGAAGTGATGGCCAAGAAGTGTGCACTGTGTAGATTGTAGAATTCAAAATGTTACGTAGGAATAATTAGGGTTTGAAGGGTATATAGTTAATTAATTTTTTATGGAGTAAGTCCTTATAATTAGGTTAATATTTAAATTAACCCTTATTTACTTAAAGCTCGAAAAAGCTCGAGCCGAGCTATCAAAATCTCGAGCTCGACTCATTATATGTTTCGAGCCAATATATTGGGCTTGGACTCGGCTTGAGCTCGATAAAAGCTCGACTCGATCGAGCCAAGCTCGAGCTCGAGCTCGAGTTGCTTGATAAAAGCTCGGCTTGTTTGCACCCCTATCCATAACCCATGGTATTGACCCATATTCATTTGACTAGATGCATTGCATCTATTAGATACATTGTATCTAATGAAATACCCATGGACCAACCCATAACCCATGACCCATAACCAAAAAACCCATGGGCAAAGAGGAGCGTCCCACGGATCCCTAGCTTTACGCTAGACGGATCCCTTAAGGGAGGGATCCGTGGAACAATGGCAAGATTTTGCCTATAAATAGAGAGCCATTTCTTCATTTCTCTTCACCCCTCTTCTTACTAACTCTCTCATATACTCTTACTCTCTTCTAACCAAAGATCACTTGATCTAGAGAGTTGTTCTTCTTTCTTCTATTGTGATTCTCATATAGGTCCTTCTCTAAGGCGAGATCACGAGCTTACTACAATTCATCCAAGCAAGGGGTGCTTGATTGATTTTTTTCTCCACAAGATTTCTATAGCAAAGATCTTGTACTTGATATTTCACATAGTTGTTGTGTAATAGTCGTGTTGGTTTGGTCCTCCGTGTTACGGACTCGGTATTTAGCTTTGTACCGGAAAAAGGTGTAAGCAACGTTGTAAAGGCTTCTCCGCCAAGTTGAAGGAGTTTGTTGACATAGTGCTTGAACTCTCGAGTAGGTGACTCGGGGAGTGGAGTAGGGCAAGGAAGGTGTCCTTGTAGCCGAACCACTATAAATCGGTTGTGTCATTTCTTTCCCTTGCTTTACTTTATTTACTTTCATTACTCTTAGATCTATACTTTATCTTCATCCATATGATTTCACATAACATCGAATCTAAAGTTTTTAAAACTAACTTAAAATCGGCAAAACTATTCAACCCCCCCCCCTTCTAGTTTTCCACAATTGGCATCAAGAGCTAAGTTTTAAAGTAAACCGTATTTTAAAAACTTTTCGATCACTATAGGTTCTGAAAACTACATGGAAGGGCAATCTATGCAACAACCACCACTACTTGAAACTAATGGTTTTATATATTGGAAAAATAAATTCGAAACGTATGTGAAGTCTAAAGATATTGATCTTTGGTACATCATTGTTGAAGGCGATTTTGAAGCCACCTCAAAAGATGAAAATGGAGTTTTAGTTAACATACCTCATGATAAACTCACTGATGAAATTAAGAAAAAGCTTTCCAAAAATAGTGAAGCTAAAATGCTTTTGTATAATGCTTTACCCAAAAAGTAATTCGAAAGAATCTCCATGCTCAAAACCTCTAAAGAAATTTGGAACTCTTTAGTTGTAACTCATCAAGGTAATCAACAAGTCAAAAACAATAAAATAGATCTATATGTTCAACAATATGAACAATTTTCAATATCGGATGAGGAAACTATAGATCATTCTTTTGCTAACTTTAACACTATAATTACATTTTTACAAGCACTTGATGAATCTTTTTTTAGCCGTAACCATGTTAGGAGATATCTAAGGGCACTTCCATCCAAGTGGAGATCTAAGGTGACGGCAATCGAAGAGTCAAAAGATTTGACAATCCTCACCCTTGATGAACTCATAGGCAATTTAAAGGTCTATGAGCTTGTCCTTGCTAAGGATTCCGAAGCCTCAAAAGTGAAAGAGAAGCACACATCTCTTGCCCTCAAAGACAAGAAGGCCTCAAGTGATGAAGAGAACTCCTCTTCGTATAGTGATGACGAGGAGTATGCCATGGCGGTAAGGGACTTCAAAAAGTTCTTTAGAAGAAAGGGAAGATACGTCAAACAACTGTATGACGACAAGAAAGGATTCCGGAAAAGCAAAGAGGACGAGAAGCCAAGGGATGATCGTGCTTGCTTTAAATGTGGGGACCCAAACCACTTTATTAGTAAGTGTCCCAAACGCGATGATCAAAAGGCATTCGTGAGCGGCTCGTGGGGAATGAGCGAGGAGGAGGACGAAGAAATTTGTCTCATGGCAAATGACGAGGTATGTCACGAATACTATAGTAGCTCATCAATAGATGATGACTCATTGCATAATGAATATGATAAACTTTGTAAAATTAGTTTAAAAGTAATCAACAAAAACAAGTTTTTGAAAAATCAAAACCAACGTTTAGATAGGGAAGTCATAGAGTTAAGGGCAAAACTGAAACGTCTAGAAAAGAGCAAGATAGCAAGTGGCGAATGTGAACTTTGCGTTTAACTTCAAACACTAGTTGATCAACTAGATTCTAAGATTGCTAGAATGAGTACTAATACTCTAGATATGATATTAGATAGTGTTAAAACAGGAAACAACCAAAAAGGTTTAGGTACTCAGCAACTTAATGCGCCAACTAGTGAAAACAAAGAAACACAATTCGTAAAAGCAATAGAAAAACAAGCCACTGTTGTGGCGGATCCCACGGACCCCACAAAAAGGGAACCTGCTAGTGTACAGCCAGGGATCCGTGGGTCTGCTGAAGCAAACAGTGGTAATAACATAGCTTCCTCTTCTAGAACTGATTTTGTCATCGTTAATAAGAAGAAACCAACTCATATTACCATTAGACAACCACCCCCAAGATATAATCAAAGTTTTGTAAGAAACAAAGGTCCATCATTTTCAAAACAAAACACATCTAGGAGACCTAATAATGTTTACCCGAGAAGTAACCATCAAATGGGATGGAACCCAAATATGCAAAATGGTTTTCCATTTCAAAACTTGGCACCATGGAATGCATATTCACCTTATCCATACATGTCTAACATGAATGGAATGTTTAACACTAATAGACCCATGAAAAAATGGGGACCAAACTTTTGAGTTAATTGTTTTCTTAGGTGTGCTTAAAGGTCGACCTAGATCCGGATGAATGGGTCAAGGATGGCGGGTGCACGAGGCACATGACCGGAAATAAAGATCTATTCTCCACATATGAATCCTTCAATGGAGGAAATGTGGCGTTTGGAAATAGCAAAAGCAAAATCATCGGTAAAGGTACAATTTGTAACAAATCTCTAACCATTAACGATGTGTGTCACGTAGAAAACCTAAACTTTAACCTTTTAAGTATAGGACAAATATGTGATAAAAAGTGCAATGTACTTTTTACCGAAACTGGTAGTAAGATATTAAAAACGGCATCACCATAGGTAGAGGAATTAGGAAACATGGAGTCTACGTCATTAAAATTGGTAATGAACCTAAAGACAAACTTTGTCTTACCTCTATGGATGATACTTCGACCTTATGGCATCGAAGATTGGGTCATGCCAATATGCGACTTCTTCAATTGCTATCATCCAAAGATCTAGTAAGAGATCTACCGAAATTAAAATATGAACATCACTTTTGTGATGCTTGTAACTTAGGAAAACAAGTCCATTCTAGTCACAAAGCTAAAAACATGGTTTCTACAACTAAGTGTCTAGAGTTACTACACATGGATTTATTTGGTCCATCCGCTATCCAAAGTTATGGAGGCAACTACTACACTTTGGTTATAGTGGATGATTATTCTAGGTACACATGGATTAAATTTTTAAAGAACAAAACTGAAAAGTTCGATTACTTTGAAATATTAAGTAAGAAAATACAAAGACAATTAGGAAGTCCTATAGTGTCTATTAGAAAGGATCATGGTATGGAATTCGATAATGAACTGCAATTTGGAGCCTTTTGTGACGCTAATGGTATTACTCACAACTTCTCGGCTCCTCGCACCCCACAATCGAATGGGGTATTTGAAAGAAAGAATAGAACCCTACAAGAAATGAGTCGCACAATGCTAAATGAGCAATCCATACCTCAAAAGTTTTGGTGCAATGCCGTTGATACTTCAACGTACATACTTAATCGAGTCTTAATTAGACAAATTTTAGGTAAAACTCCATACGAGTTACTTCGAGGCAAAAAGCCTACGTTAGATCACTTTAGAGTCTTTGGTAGCAAATGTTTTCTTCTTAACACTAAAGATTACCTCACAAAATTTGATCCTAAATCAACCGAAGGTATCTTTTTAGGTTATTCTCCTAATAGCAAAGCTTACGTCATATTAAATAAAGAAACAATGAAGGTAGAAGATTCATTACATGTAAAATTTGATGAAAGTCCACCCAAACCCACTCCACCTCTTGTCGATGACGAGATTGTCGAAAGTGAATCTATTGTAGTAAAGAAAAAGATAATGAAGAAGAAGAACCTTTAAATAATGAAATCATTAATATTAAAGAGTCCAAAGATCACCCCGTAGATAAGGTCATAGGAAAGTTAAACGAAAGAACCTTAAGGTCTCAAGTCCAAAACCAAAGTAGCCTATTTTGTTTTATCTCAACCATAGAACCTAAGAATACACAAGAAGCCATAAAAGATGAAAGTTGGGTAATGGTTATGTAAGAAGAGTTAAATCAATTTGTTTCTAACGATGTTTGGACACTTGTCCCTCCACCTAGTAATCAAACTATAATAGGAACCAAATAGGTATATAAAAACAAGTTAGATGCAAATGGAGTAGTGTCTAGAAACAAAGCTAGACTCGTTCCACAAGGGTATAATCAACAAGAAGGAATAGACTTTGATGAGACCTATGCCCCCGTGGCTAGATTAGAGTATTTAAGAATACTTCTTGCTTATGCTTGTGCTAATGATCTTAAGCTTTATCAAATGGATGTCAAAAGTGCTTTTCTAAATGATCTTATTATTAAAATATGTAGCTCAACCTCCGGGCTTCATCGATTTTGAAAAACCTAAACATGTGTATAAGCTAAAGAAATCCCTTTATGGTCTTAAACAAGCTCTAAAAGCTTGGTATGATAGACTCAAGTCGTTCTTAATCAAACACAACTACACCATGGGGTTAGTTGATAACACACTTATTACTAAGAAAAAGGAGTCACATATAATCATTGTTCAAATATATGTAGATGATATTATATTCGGATCTACTTGTCAAGACATGTGTGATGATTTCTCTAAAATCATGCATAACGAGTTCGAGATGAGCATGATGGGAGAACTTAGTTTCTTTCTTGGTCTACAAATCAAACAAGTAGAAGATGGTCTCTTCTTTAATCAATCTAAATACATTAAGGAAATGTTAAAGAAATTCGGTTTAGAAGAGTCAAAACCAATTAGGACACCAATGTCATCAGACACTAAACTCACAAAAGATGAAGACGGCGAATCCGTTGATAACACAAAATATCGTGGCATGATTGGTAGCCTTCTCTACCTCACGGCTAGTAGGCCGGATATCATGTTTAGTGTTTGTCTATATGCTAGGTTTCAAGAAGATCCTAAAACATCACATCTAGAAGCTGTCAAAAGGATATTTAGATACATTAAAGGTACGACTCAATTAGGATTATGGTATCCTAAGGGTACGGGAGTAGAAACAATTGTATATGCAGATTCTGACCATGTAGGTGATTATGTTGACCGAAAAAGTACAAGTGGGGTATGTACTTTTATGGGATGTTATTTAACATCTTGGTTCTCAAAGAAACAAACGACATTAGCAATATCAGCAACCGAAGCCGAATATGTCTCCGCCGGCAAAGCATGCCAACAAGCACTATGGATGAAACAAGCGTTAGTTGACTACGACATTCATCTAAGTGACATAGCCATTCTATGTAACAACAAAGGTGCCATCGACTTAAGTAAGAATCCGGTATTACATTCTTGCACAAAGCATATAGAGATCCGTCATCACTTCTTAAGAGACAATGTTCAAAAGGGGAACATCTCTATTGAGAAGGTAGCATCTGAAGACAACATAGCCGACGTCCTCACCAAACCGTTGAAGCGGGAACAATTCAACATTTCAACCTACTTCGTCTTGGTCTTGGTCTCATGGAACAATCGTCATAATTGTCTTTTTAACTCTACAAGGTATGTAAACACTAGCCTTCTTCTTTCTGAGTCTAGGATCTCTATTTCACGCACAACTCACAAGCAATACGGGAATTTTCAAAACCCAAGATAATTTTTTCACTTATAACTCATAGTTTTCTCTTATTTTTCAAGATAAGTACTAGTTGCAAACACGTAATTACATACACATTTTCTTTTCAAAGGATAAACGTTTTTATTCACACATAGAAACCTCTTTTCAAAATGTTTTCTAAAATGATACCTCTTCCCGTATCACTTTCACAAAAGCCAGTTCTCACATCTAGGACAAATCGCTTTTTCATTATTAATACAAAGTAAAAACCCGTTTTCATTACATCTCATTTCTTTTGAATGCTAAAGAGGACACATAACTAATATGTGTTTTCGGGTACATTCATTTAAGCAACAATGAATTAGGAGCACTCGGGTTATCTCACATAATAGTGTGCTTTTTCACTTCTAGTTTATTTTTTCTTTTTAGGAGTCGAGATAACCGTAACTCCAAATGGTTTGCATATAGGCACACACTAGGTACAAATGTTTCCAAAAGGAAAATTTTGAGCTGCCTGAATCACCATTACCACAGATCCCAGCCTTAATGCTGGACGGATCCCTCAAGGGAAGGATCTGTGGGATCCGTGAGACAGAAGGTAGTTTTATCTTCTATTTTTCTCACTTTGGATGGAAACTTCAATATTTTTCATCATTTATTTTTTATCATTATTTCTTTTGGACTATGTTCTTTAATGCTTGTGTTCTCATGATCACATGCCTTAAATTCATATCTAATCATTAGATTTTAATCCACATTTTGGGTCAAGCATTCATTACAATGCATTACTTTTCTATAAATAGGATTCCAAAAATGCTTGCATATTCATCTCATCTTCACAAACAAACACCACCATGTCTTCCAAAAGATCTTCCAACTTAGATGAATCACCTAGTGCAAACAATCCCTTTCAAGAAATCCAAAATTTTGTCCTCCCACCTTCCAAAATACCACAATCAAAATCTAGGAAATCCGCACGGATTAGCATCCGGCCTTGCTGTTTTGCAAAACCATCATCGAATGGTTCATCACCAACCACTATTTCACCACAAGATGCTTCCATTATAGCACCTCCCTCATCACCAACAAGTACACCAACTTCATCACCCATCAACTCACCACCTAAGGTCACTCTTTTGAAACTCCTTAAGACTTCAACAAAGATCTCAACAACCAAAACAAAAAGAAATAGTCTTTTTAACACCTCCCACTTCTCCAAACACAATTTTCAAAGACCTTTAAACCTCACCACCCTTAGCTCCCATTTTGTTACAAGAACATCTAGGTTCTTTTCCACCACCACTTCCAACCATTCCGGACTTTGATCGGTATTTTTCAACTTTTCCACCACAACTTCCGCAACTCACAAATCAAAGTCACCCGAAAAACTTCCGCACTCATTACCCACATCACTTACATTGTGAACATTGCCAATCCACTAGGGATATTGCAATAGAGATTAGGGAAGAAATGCGAGTCATACTCAACCTCATTCTTGATCGCATCAACATCATTACTTATCAAAACCTCCATTCATAACCTTATGCAAGCATGGAAGGAATCATTATTACTATTTTTATTTTTAGTATTTTTCATTTGAGTCATTTTTAAGAACAAGTCTTGTTCTTACTTTTACATGCTTGTATGTGGCATAAATAACACTACATTTTGTTGTTTTATTACAAGGTCTTGTTTACATACCTTGGCTCCCAATCTTGATTCTCGTCGATCACAAGATTATTTATGCATATTACCACTAACACTTTCTTTGTAGGATTTTTTTTTTGTTTTTCTCACTTGACGCCCCAATCTAGGGTGAGCTACCGTCAAGGGGGAGTAAGCGATACGTGGACTATTTTTCCACATTTTGTTTCTTCGTTGGGTTAACTTTTTGTTTCGACAAAAAGAGGGAGAAGAAGTAAAACTTAGGCTTTCAAAACATACATCTAATCTTAAGTTTTACTCATCATAACATTATGTTTTGTCATAAACAAAAAGGGGGAGATTGTTAATACAAATAAACCGTAAAAACGTTTATTAATATTTAGCGATCTCTTTGTGTTTTGTTGATAACAAATATAATGGTATCATAAGTAATATTAATAGGATACATGTTATTTTTGTAAAGCATTCACATATAGTCATTTAACACAAAATGTTGTAATAAATCATTTGTTGTAATAGTTTATTAGGATGGGTAAAAAATCATAACCCATGGAGCATATCCATAACCCATGGTATTGACCCATATTCATTTGACTAGATGCATTGCATCTATTAAATACATTGTGTCTAATGAAATACTCATGGACCAACCCATAACCCATTACCCATAACCAAAAAACCCATGGGCAATGAGGAGCGTCCCACGAATCCCTAGCTTTACACTAGACGGATCCCTTAAGGGAAAGATCCGTGGGATCCGTGGAATAGTGGCAAGATTTTGCCTATAAATAGAGAGCCATTTCTTCATTTCTCTTCACCCCTCTTCTTACTAATTCTCTAATATAATCTTACTCTCTTCTAACCAAAGATTACTTGATCTAGAGAGTTGTTCTTCTTTATTCTATTGTGATTCTCATGTAGGTCCTTCTCTAAGGCGAGATCACAAGCTTACTACAAGTCATCCAAGCAAGGGGTCATTGATTGATTTGTTTCTCCACAAGATTTCTGTAGCAAAGATCTTGTACTTGATATTTCACATAGTTGTTGTGTAATAGTCGTGTTGGTTTGGTCCTCCGTGTTACGGACTCGGTATTTAGCTTTGTACCTGAAAAAGGTGTAAGCAATGTTGTGAAGGCTTCTCCGCCAAGTTGAAGGAGTTTGTTGACATAGTGCTTAAACTCTCGAGTAGGTGACTCGGGGAGTGGAGTAGGGCAAGGAAGGTGTCCTTGTAGCCGAACCACTATAAATCGGTTGTGTCATTTCTTTCCCTTGCTTTACTTTATTTACTTTCATTACTCTTAGATCTATACTTTATCTTCATCCATATGATTTCACATAACATCGAATCTAAAGTTTTTAGAAACTAACTTAAAATCGGCAAAACTATTTGATGATGTACCCTCCGAGTAGCTCGAAGGACACTCCTCCGAGACGTATCGAAGCCCTTCCATTCGAAGGCCCAAGTTATGATTCCAAAATATTCATAGGCGTCAAACCATTCGTTATCACGAAGGTTACCTCAGGGGAATTCGCTATTCGAAGCACTAAGCCCTTCGGGGTAAGGTTGACGAAGGAGTAATGGATAGGAGAAACTCCTGACTTGGTCAAACCCACGATCTCCCTCTCTTTCCTGGCTTCCCCGCCAAGCTTGAGAACGTGGGTCACTAAGACCTAGCGGTTACCCACAATCATGGGACGCCCCCATGATCTACGACATTCGCGCAGAAGTGCCTCTAACCCTATTTCTTCCACTATAAATAGGTTGGACGGGCAATGGATTATGGTATGCTCATTTCACATTCATCTCTTTACTTACACATACTTATACAACCATAACTCATACTTACCTCACGCCGGAGGTGGTTCGTAGGGTCCTACCCCTGCGTAATCACTTAACGTAGTGTTTCGTATTTTTTATTCTCAGGTGAAAGGAAAGTCTTGGCTGGAACATACACCCCTCATAACTTTGATCATCATCGAAGCCTGGTAGTGCAATCTTTTGTACAATCAGTGGCGCCATCTGTGGGACCACTACTATTAGTCCCGTAATCACCCAGTCCTAAAACCCTAACCAACTACACTACATTTCCGGCATGGAACCAGGAAGAGAAGATACACCTCTACCAGGTTTCTCTACCCTGGTCCCTCTCAACACAACTAACACCGATAATCTCGCCCCCATAACGGCTTGAACCTTCACCATACAATCTCGTTTGGAAACCACTCCCGTACATCACGCCTCAACATCCGCTAACCCTATTCCGGATATTAGCCCAACCTTCATTGAGGCAAACTTTGAAGCCTTAGAATCTTTACTAAGGGCTCATAAAAGGCAGATTCGCAACACTGAAATGCGAAGAGAGTTGGAATACTCCAGTGAGGAGCATGACGAAGAGATTGAAATAGAGGAGAGGCCTCGACCGGTTAGCAGGGGGCGCTCGGCCCTACGAAATGGTTCTCCTTCCATCAGAAGGCCAAATGGAAGGACTGTGGGTTTTGAAGAAGGTCTCGGAGGAGACCCGGGAAGAAGGGAAAGAATGCAAGGTGAAAAAAGGAGCGAGAACTCCAACGGAGGAAGCAACCCGGTAGGGAACGGAGGGGTAAACCTACCCCCTCTTCTAGCTGCCCACTTAGGAAGAGAAGGGATGGGGGCTCCGGTACCCCCTTCGTATGTTTCGAGTGTCGGAGGCCCTCCTCCATACTCAGGCATGAATCAGTTACCCCCTCCGGGAATGAACCCCTACCTACCTACTCACACCTATAACACTTACCCTCCGAATAGTTCTCTCCCCAACCAGAGTTACCAGCAAATGCCCTATGGACACGTTCCTATGCAATTTGTGGGTGTAAACCCTTCGTACCAACCTTCTACTGTTTACCCTGCCTACACACAGCGATTTCCTAACCCATATAACCCTACACCTGTTTATCCACCTCCATACAACCCATACTACAACGAAGCCTCTGGAGCTTGTACACCTTTCGTGAAGTGGATCAAAGACTACCCTCTACCTGACGATGTAAAGATGCCTACTCACATAGGCACCTACGATGGAAAAGGCGATCCTGATAACTTCCTACACTTGTTCGAAGGCGCTATCAAGATGCAAAAATGGGTCATGCCCGTAGCATGCCACATGTTCACTTACACGCTCCGAGACTCCGCGAGAATATGGTGGAATAGACAGAAGTTGGGAAGCATTGTAAGTCTAGACGACCTTAAGGCTAAGTTCCGATCACACTTTAGCCAACAGAAGAAGTACACCAAGACCCATCTAGCCATGCACACCATCAAGCAAAGGGACAACGAAAGCACGAGGGCCTTCGTTACGAGGTACACCGATGAAACTTTGCAAATTATGGGTTTGCATGAAGATCAGAGGATCTCAGGTTTTGTACATGGCCTTCGAACGCAAAGCTTGGTGGAATTCCTGTCCACCGATCTTCCCACCACTTACAAGGCACTGATGGAGAAGACTTACACTTGGATTGGGTCCAAGGAAGTAGCAGCAAACGGGGCTCCGATAGAGCAAAAGGAAGCTTCTGACAAGTTCTCTCGAGGGTCCTCTTGGGAAGGATCCAAGAATAAGAAGAAGAACAGAGACCGCTTCCCTCCATACAACAAAGGTTCGAACCATGGACTCTTGGCGAACTTGGTCAAATCTCCCTGGGAGATTCTGGCTACCGAGAAAGCCGCAAAGTCCTTCGATCCACCACCTCGGATGTCAGCACGAAGCAAAGCCAGGGACATGTACAAGTACTGCCATTTCCATGAAGACCATGGACACGACACGAACAACTGCAGAGAGCTAAAGAAGCATATCGAAGAGGCGGTACGGTCCGGACAAATACCACATCTGGTTAAGGGCATCAAAAAGAGAAAAGACAAGTTCTTTGACACCCAACTGGGTGAATGGAAGGGGAACAAGAAGAAGGCTACCCCTGCAGAGGCTCCGATACTAATGGTGCACAGGAATGATCCAACCTTGAAACGGAAGGAAGCAGATGGGGAGCTGGGAAGCGTAGGAGAAATAACCTTCCCTTCCATCCTAGGGCAGACACCTTCGACTGACCCCGTGGTCATCAAAGTACGAATCTCAAACAGGGAGGTAAATCGAGCATATATGGATTGTGGAAGCTCATGCGAGATCATTTATGAGCATTGTTTCCTAAATCTCAAGTCATCCATACGCTCACGAAGGGTGGACTCGAAAACACCCCTGGTAGGGTTCTCCGGCGAGCACTCGTGGCCCCTGGGAGAAGTACCGCTGTAAATCACCATAGGCGAAGGCCCCTTATCCCGCACAGAGACACTCACATTCGTCATAGTCAGGTCAGATTCTCCTTATAACTTGTTAATAGGGAGAACAGCTATGCAAAAGATGGGCATTGTTGTTTCCACCATACATGCTGCCATTAAGTTCTAAACCCCCTTCGGAGTAGGAACTGTTCATTCTAATTATGGGGCGGATAAGGGTGTATATGGTGTCAAAAAGATCAAAGAAGAATCGGAGGAGCCTTCGATAGCAATTCTAAGCTGCACAGATGCGGAGGAGCGAGTCGTAGTCAACCCTAGCTACCCTGAACAAACGGTGGTAATAGGAAAACAACTACCGGCGAATTTCAAGGCGAAGCTCACGGAACTGTTGCGGACTAACCTTGATATTTTTTCTTGGAAATATTCTGACATGAAAGGGGTACCAAGAACATTGCTGATAGACGGACAGTCCTTCGGAATGGAGCATAAAATCAATGAGTACAAACACATTGAGCTAATATAACAGAAAAGGAGGAGCCTAGCTCCCAAAAGAAACGTTGCAGCCTGCAAAGAAGTTAATGAACTCACACAAGCAGGTATCCTAAGGGAAGTTAAATACCAAACTTGGGTAGTGTAATGATAAGGTTTTAAAATGTACCTTTTTTAGGGGTCGTTTAAGCCCTTATTTGATCACTTTTGTACCCGTTATTACTTAATATCGTTCCTTTTCACTTTTTAGGTCTCTTGAAGGCAAGTTGCTGGAATGGCACTTATTTGGACGAAAAGGCGCGGATATACGAAGAAAATGGCCAAAGTCAAGAATCGAGACACTCAAGCTGCTGAAATACAAGGGGTCGGCGTCAGGTGTTAATTGCGACGCCGTCGGAGCACTTCTGTGATGGCTCAGTAGCCAAATTGCTTATTTTCAAGTGACGGTGTCAGGCTTTAAAAGAGTAGGCCGTCGCAACTCAGACGGCCTAGATTTGATCCAGACGGTGTCAGAGACTGAAGGGGACGGCGTCACAAGCATAAGGTGACGCCGTCGCAAGACTAACGTGGCCAAGACGAAACCCTAATGACGGCGACCCGACGGCGTCACAAATCATAAGGTGAAGCCGTCGCGATTGTAATCTTATATATAGAATCCGAATTTTTCAGTTTTAGTGTGTAGTCTTTTGGAGTAAAACCCTAAACCGAACCAAGGCTGTCTTGTATAGTATTTTAGGGTTCCAAACCCTATCTTACCGAAAGATAAGTGTTTTACTTCATTAATTCAATTATGTCTTCAATTATTTGTGTGTCTGCTTGCATGTTCTCCATGTCCGGCTAATTTACTTGTGTGCTTGCTTAGGGAATATGAAACTTAGTTATTGAATATTGATTGGTTGTCTCTTATCTTAATTGTTAATGATCTAGCAATGCGATAGGTCATTCGTTGTGTAGTTAATACTTGATTAATCTTTGTGAACCTTAGACTATAACACCTAGAGTAGTTGTAGGCTAAACCATCCAAAGAGTACCTTAGAGTTAGAGTTTATAATTCCTAGAGATTTTGTAGACGAGACCCTTTTGTAGTTTCAAAGAGTTAGGGATAAACGCATACCCTACGACTTTAGACACACAACGCGATTAAGAATAAGGACGTGGCAATTCAACCATCAATAGGAGATAATTAAGGAGTAATAAAACCTAAGTGAACACATCTTTAAACCATCATACGAGCACATAATAATTAGACATAGACTACATACACCTTAGATTAGATAATTAGATAAGTAGAGTAATCGGTAGAAATACCAACCCCCAAATCCAAACCCCGAGATTCGTACCTTTCTAATTCCTAAAAAGCATAAAAAGATAAAAAATAATCTTCCTCAACCCCAACCTTAGCGTAGTAACTTCTCACTAGCATTCCTATTCCCCTAGAGAACGATGTCAATACCCATGGCTTACCCTAATACTACACTACAACGATTAGGTTCACTGCCTAAGGTGTTATAAAGCTTGCTCGAAGAAAAGGAAGTTCCTTTGACCCCGAACGACGCGTGTAGCGTTATCAAGTTTTTGGCGCCGCTGCCGGGGAATAGAATAGCTAGTTAGTAGTCCACCTCGTTTAGGTTTCTTTGCTTGATTCCTATCAAGTAAATTTTTCTCATTTTTTAGCTTTCTCATAGTCTATCCCCCTTCTTCGTGACCTTTGTTCGTAATCCCATCACTTTTCATCATGGAAGGTGATAACCAACCACCATTCATCAACCTACCACCAAATGACCCGCCAAGAGCCCGTACTCTTCGTGAATACTCGAGACCTAGCCACCTAGGCTATAGGAACACCATTGAGCTTCCTAATCAAGCCCAAACTATGACCCTGCGATCCGACACCATCCGGTTGGTGCAAAACGGATGTGCATTCCATGGACTTCGTTCCGAAGATCCTAATCAGCATCTTAAGGATTTCCTTAAAATTGTCGATTCCATCGACCTTAATGCTACTACTCGGGAGACCACGCGTCTGCGTCTCTTCCAATTCTCTCTACGGGACCAAGCTAGTAATTGGGTTGAGCGACTTCCCGCCGGCTCCATCTCAAGTTGGGATGATCTCACCTCTCGCTTCCTTGCTCAATTTTTCCCACCAGGGAGAACCACTAAACTTAGACGAGACATCTTAACGTTTCAACAACTTCAAGGTGAGTCTCTCTACAAAGCATGGACTCGATTCAAGGACCTACTCCGTAAACTCCCTCATCATGGCATTGATCTTTGGCTTCAAATCCAAATCTTCTATGACCATATCGATTTCATCACTCGACGATCCATTGATCAAGCCGTCGGTGGAAGGCTCAGCGACTTTAATGCAGAGAAATCTTGGGATATTATAGAAGAGCTTGCTGATCAAAGCTACGAATATTGGAATGAATCCCCTTAAACCCTTGTTAACGTGGTTAATGCCATATCAACTCCTCTTGAATCTTCCGACATCACCGAAGAGCAAATGAGTGCTATTGAGAGAAGGATTGATTATCTTATGGAAAGGCATAAAAGAGCTCCCATACAAATCCCTCGAGAAGCAGTCAATTCCGCCAATTCCACCAACCACCCAACACCTTTTTCGGAATCCCCAAGTCATGAGCAAAACCCCAATTCCGAAAGGCGCTTCTGTTCTACTTCCCTAATACCACTCTCACCAAGCTTTAAGGAACAAATGAGGGAGTACATGGCAGCTCACACGGAGAGATTAGCCAAATTTGAAGAGGAGGTTTAAAGGCAGAGAGAGGAAATGCAAGCAAAAATGACGGAAATGATGAACCTGGTAAAAGAATATACCAAAACAAAAGTTCCCGAAAAGGTGCTAGTAAGAAGCAACGATTGTCCTCCCACTTCGTTCGTTAACGCCATTTCCATTATGCCTGAGGATGGAAAGGTTGAGGTGAAGAAAACTGAGGAAAGTAAGAGGGAGGAGTCTGAACCTAATGATGAGCCCGAGACCATTGAGTACTACCTTAAGCACGAAATTAACAAAAAAACCATTGCAAACCAAGTAAACAACTTTAGGTACAATGAGGTTCTTAGCGAAGCCCTCGAAGGAAAAATAACAGAAGGTGAGTATGACGCCCTGCCTATGGGACCTCTGTATGAGTTAGTTCTAAAAAAACCATTAACAAAAAAACGAGACACCACAGGGAACTTTGTGATACCATGTAGCATAGGTGATATTGATAATATAAATTCCTTAGCTGATCAAGGGACTGATATGAACATAATGCCATTATCAATTTATAATAAGTTGACTAGGAAGAAGCCAGCCAAGACCGATCTTAGACTTTCCTTAGCTAATCACAACTATGTCTACCCCATAGGAATTGCGGTGGATATTTTAATAGAGGTGGCTAATATCGTTTATCCGGTGGATTTTGTGATCATAGATGTTGAGGAAGATAGAAACATGCCACTCATTCTTGGGACACCATTTTTGGCCACCGCCAAGGCAACCATCAAATGCGGGGAGGGCATCATGATACTTAAAAGCGGAAAAGGGTACGCTAGGATACCCATCGTTCCAAGATATCCTCTTAAGATCATGGAGAAGATTACAGGTGAAAGTCCACAGGTCCCTAGCAATATAGTTAAGAAGAAAATGAATGATTGGGAAAAAGGGCTTAGAGATTTTATGGTTCAAGGATTGCATGCAACATTATGGAATCCCGATAAGAAGTTAGGAAATAATCCCACGTCGATACCAAAGGCACAAAGGAACCCTAAGGAATTTCTAAAGGGAGAAAAAGTACTTCTGTACAAATCACGGATAAGGGCATTATAAGGTAGAAACAAACCAAGATGGTTTGGGCCTTTTACAGTAAAGGAAACCAATCTAAAGGATAAAACCGTCACCATAATTGATGATGTTGGCAAGGAATCCACGATAAGCATACAACGTCTACGCCCTTTCGACGAAGGGAAAGCGAAGGAAGAAGGTAACGGTAATGAAGTAACGTAGGGGCACGACGACGAGTCTAGCTACAAGACTCATAAATAAAGAAAAGCGCTTCGTGGGAGGCAACCCATGCTTAATTGTTTTCTTGTTAGTATCATATATCTTTTATTAATTGTTTATTTTCATGTTTAAATTTGTAAAAATGCTTTATTTTGTTTTTAACCTCGTCTTAATTGCATATAAAGGTATTTTACATAAAGGATAAGTGTAGGGAGGATTACACACGTTTTCAAAAGAAACGTAAACATGAGAATTGCAATTAATTAAAAGATATATATATGTGTGTTTGTTCGAGTCAAATGCTTGTATCGAGTCATAATGGATGTTTTGCAGAAATTTTTCCAGATTCTAAAGATGTAAATTTTCCAGAATTTTTTTCAGAAAATCGCAGACCAGTTTTTGTCAGGATAACCTGACGGCGTCAGGATCTCAACCTGACGGTGTCAGGAAGGAGTAAAAACAACATATTACTTTTTTCTCGTTTTCTAAGCTACTTATAAATTTTTGGAATTTTCCAGGTCTTAATTTTCCAGAAATTCTGTAAACATCCATTCCACAAGCATTATATCCTAGTTTAATAGAGTCTTATATATATTATTACCGCCGATTTTACGTGAAGGTTTCGTTTGTTTTCTTCAAGTGTGCAGGTTTAATTTATTAAGAAGAAGATACATAAGATTGGAAGGAGCTTTTCACGCATACATTCTTCTTGAAAAGGATTTAACCACCACTTTACACGGATCCTACCGAGCTAATCAGGGGAGTATTAGTTTCTTTCATTTTTTATTACCTTCAATTATCATAACTTTGATACTTTCGGGGAACATTGGGGACAATGTTCAGTTTAAGTGTAGGGAGGGAAAATAAAACGGGAACTTTGAAACTATGCTTATCCTTGATTATTTGCTTTGTCCAATTGTATTTGTGTAATAAACCATGAAAAAATGTCGGTTAGGGTAATTTTGGCACCAAATTTAAAATTTTTCATGACATATAGGAGTGGGCCATTAGTCTTAACAAAAGCGTCTCACGGATAGGAAGTTACATGACTAGAACAAAAACCCTTTACCACCTAAATTCCACCCAAAATGTGAGGATCACCCTTAGATTAGTAGGAATTAAAGCATTCATCTTTAATGCTTAGAGTGTGAACCGGTAGTATATTAGATTCTAGAACTTGTTTTGTGATGCATCCCGAGATCGCTAGTAAGACTACACTTGTGTAGTTAGGAATAACTAAATGATAAGAGGCATTAGGATAACCCTTGTTTGATACCCGTAATATAATTACTTCTTCCACATCGGTTGAGTAATTCCCCCACACCTTTGCGTTGTACTCATCTTTAGTACACGATACCCCTAGTTAACCCCTCAGAGTGTTAGATATAACTTTTCACATACACATCAAACCATAACACAAAGTAGCATATAGATGGAATTCTAGAGAGAGAAAGTTAGAGGTTTAGGGAACTTAGTGAGAGAAAGTGAAAGATATTATTATGAGCTCCAACTCTCTACCTTGGAAGGTAGAGAGTATTTATAGTCTTACACAAATCGCCACACTTTGGGCTGTGGATCAGGCATACAGTGGGTAAAGACCCGTCCGTCCTCCACGGTGTTACTTAACTAAATAACTACTTAACTTAAAAGAACTACGACTACGAGCTTTCTAACGATTACATATACTTGAGGTGACCGACTCTTTAATACTGGGAATTTCTAATTCCTAACAATCTCCCCCTAAGGGAGGTCACCTCAATAATGTACCAAAATTACATAGAATACAAATAAATATAACATTTAACAATTGATCTTGCATTCTTGATGTAGTCCTTTGCTCCTAGGCTCGTAGTCATTGATTCTTCACAATGCATGTTTGGTTATTCCAAGTGGAGGTCTTTTACTGATCCACGTGATGATACGTTTGAGCCATCTTTGGAGATCATCAGCTATCAAAAATCTCTGAGACATCCATTGTGGTGTTGTGACTTTGGGACCGACATGCTCACATTCTGGATCATGATATCTTCTCATCAGAGTAGCGGAAGCATTTGTTGAATCACGATATTGGCAGCAGCGTAGCAGAAGCTTGGTGTGAAAATATCAGAGTCATTGATGCACTAATCATGATTTCTTTTGAGATGAATGTGTTAAGTGAGCATGCGGCTATGGATTGACCGCTTCATTCTGATCAGCTGCAAACGTCGGGCGTACCTGCATACAACAGTTAGCAACAAATCGCACGAAAGTGTCTTTGATCACTTTCGATGAATTGAGGTACACGGCCCACGGTTCCCCGTTGATCAGTACAAGTACTGCCTGTGATCAGGTAGGATTCCTAAGAATCTCCTTGACAGGGTTTCGCAGCTGTTCTAGCTGTTCTCAAACCGGAACATCTCAAAGAAGACAACACGGAGTGAGTGAACCAGCGAATTTTAAGTCCACTGATTGAAGAAAAGAGATTTGAAAAACAATCGTGTATTGCTCAATAGAAATTGTTTTTGCAATACAACGAAGGTTTTATTGAAAATCAATTATCAATCATAAAAATACCTTTTGGTTTGAAAAATGAGTACACAGTCGATGTGCTAAAGAAAAGAGTTTTTAAGCACAAAGACTGGTTTTTCAAAGGTATCCGTCAATCCCTAACCTGAACCAGGATTGATTCAAGAAATTGAATCGCCCCATTGTTTCTGTTCAGTTGTCACATGGTTGATCTATATGATAGATCTCACATGCCACCTACCAGGAGCTTGTTTGATGTTGGCTCCAGAAGGCTTTCCATCTTCATTTTGAATGTGTAAACACATCACTCAGATGTTCTGGCAATACCACAAGGATAATGCGTAGGACTCAAGATATAATCTCTCTTTCCACATTGTGTGAAACAGAGAGTCTTCATTGAAAGTGTCCTAGTGAGATTAATTGATGATCTCGTGGCTCTAGACTCAATTTGTGCATATTTGGATCCTATAACGGAGACTAGGGAGAGGGTCTCCTTCTTCAATATCAACCATCTCTAAGAGAAAGTCGATAGATAATGTCGGTTCCCCGTGAGAATGAAACAAGCCCTTTTAAGAGGAACTTGAGTGGTTTGGAAAGTTGAAGTGCAGTGCGTCACTGGGTCCATGACGTCTTGTCTTCAATACCGATGTTACCATCAGTAGCATATGAAGTGAACCCGGTTTCTGCCCTAAGGTTGAATTAATGGAGGGCTATTTGTTTTCACCCTATTTTCATTCAATTCTTTTTAATTCTTCAACCCCTTCAGTGCTTACCGAGACTTCATAGCTATTACCTTGTTGGGTTTATTCCAGTACTAGCTCAGTCTTAGTCTGCACTCTTCCCATATCTCACTTTTCTCCTTTTATCATCATACCTAAGGACTTCTACACTAACTAGTGGATTGTCCCTGGGTAGATCCCTCCGGTTCTGGCGGATCATGGGAACCAATACCTAACCTTATCATCCTTATATCACCGTACATAAAGTAAAGTTGGTCGGTCAATTTGGTATTGTTCATCTGCCATTGGATCCAATTGAAAACCATTTGAAAATCAATTCAGATACTTATGATATATTATCAAAGCATTTTGTACCTGAATTGTTTTTGATATTTTTAGAACGAGAACTCCCCCTCAACATGTGCATCAAGTATTTGAGAAATGTTAAGCACATGGAGGCAAGAGAAAGAATTAACTTCTTTGATTACAATTTTCTAAAAGATATCAACATCACTTCCCTCAACAGATCAAGTGGGTATAACATTTCCGGGAAGGATGAGGTTTCCATGAATTTTGCTCCCCCTCAATATGTGCCTTGAGGTTTGAAAAGAGTTTTGCACATACTAGAGGGAACCTGCACATTGGGATAAATGATCACGTTTCAAATCATAGGTTTAAGATAGGTGCTCCCCCTCAACATGTGCATTGAAAAATTGAAATCGTTTGTCACATGTGGGAGGGACAGCATGTTCATTCATGTGAAACCATTTACCTTAATATCAGTTTAAATCTAATTTAAATCACACATTCTCCCCCGATCACAATTATCAAATCATTTGAGATTTGTGATCTCGTATAGATTTAAATTGATTTTGAAAGCTTTTAGGGAGAATTGTGACTTGATTGTGAAAGCATTTGAACTGATAAGGATCGGATTTTAAGACTTTAAACTCCATTTATAAAACCATGCATGTATATCTTTTGAAAACAATTTAATGCCAAATAACTTTTTAATTTAATTGAAATCATTCTCCCCCTCAATCAATGACGTAGGTTGTTGATTGAGAGATAGAGATTTTGACAAATAAGTCCTGATGATTATCAAAAATAGAGATTGAGTTATTTTTCAAAGCATTTAGTTTTCAGCAGATAGGAGTTTATAGAATCAGAGCATAGGATTTGAAAACATGGTAAAACATGGCTCTGTTCTTTCTTTAAAACCAGGTTATTGCCTGAAGATGACAATAAACCATCGTTTCTCTTTCTCCCAATTTTTTTTTTTTTTTTTTTTTTTTTTATATAAAAATTCGAACAACATCTAAAGTCCCGTGTCATTCTTTGAATGACAGCACAAAGACCGTAGATATTATCGAACCGGAAAGAAACATGACAAAAATGACAATATTTTTTGAAGATTTTTCGAATTTTTCAGATTTTTATGGATTTTGAAAGTTTTATAATTTTGTATTTTGTTTTTCAAATAAATATTTACAAGAGATAGATGAAGAAAGACCTTTACTCTTCGTCTTCCTCCTGAAGGCGTTTGAGAGTTTCTGGTTGAAGGCTTTTCAAACCAAGACGTGGAAGAATAAACTCAAAACGTTCTCTTGGAAGAGCTTTGGTGAAGATGTCCGCTAACTGATATTCAGACCTCACAAAATATAGTTCCACCACACCTTTTTCCACTTGTTCCCTGATGAAATGATGTCGAATGTCGATATGCTTTGCTCTTGAGTGTTGAACGTTGTTGCATGAGAGAGCAATAGCACTTTTATTATCACAGTACAGAGGGATTTTGTTGAATTCAAAGCCATAGTCAGATAATTGAGATCTCATCCATAAGATTTGAGCACAACAAGATGACATGGCTATGTATTCAGCCTCTGTAGAGGAAATAGAAGTACTCATTTGCTTCTTTGAAGACCAGCTCACAAGCTTATCACCCAAAAACTGAGCACCTCCAGACGTACTTCGACGTGTATCTTGACAACCTGCATGATCAGCATCTGCATAGGCCGTTAGTGACATACCGGTGTCCTTCGGGTACCATAGTCCCATATTGATGGTTCCTTGGAGATACCGAAAGACCCGTTTAACTGCTTCAAGGTGCTTTTTAGTAGGCTTAGCCTGGTATCTCGCACACATGCACACAGAGAACAAGATGTCTGGTCTACTAGCAGTGAGATACATCAGGGATCCAATCATACTCCTATATTTCGTTTGGTCAATCATGATCCCTGAGAGGTCCTCATCTAGTTTGGTTCGGTCAATCATGGGGGTGTCAACAGGGTCACTTGAATCAAATCCAAATTTCTTTAAAATCTCTGTTGCATATTTAGATTGATTTATGAAAATGCCTCTGGGACTTTGAGAAATTTGTAATCCCAAGAAAAATGACATTTGTCCCATCATTGACATTTGAAACTTTGAACTCATTTCATTTGAAAAACGATCACATTCCATTGGGTCAGTCGAGGCAAAGATAATATCATCAACATAAATTTGAACATGAATCAAATGTTTGCCTGACTTCCTGGTGAACAATGTAGGATCAACTGCTCCTTTGATGAATCCGGTTGATAGAAGAAACTTTGACAGTGTATCATACCATGCCCTTGGAGCTTGCTTTAAACCGTAAAGAGCCTTCTTCAAACGATAAACGTGAGTAGGATGCTCTTGGTTCACGAATCCTTCAGGTTGGCTGACGTAGACAACTTCCTTAAGATCTCCGTTCAGAAATGCCGTCTTTACATCCATCTGATATACCACCATGTTCTTACTAGCAGCATTAGCCAAAAAGATTCTAATTGCCTCGATTCGAGCAACTGGAGCAAAATATTCTTCAAAGTCTATACCCTCCTCTTGACGATATCCTTTAGCAACTAATCGAGCCTTGTTCTTCAACACATCACCATGCTCATCAAGTTTTACTTTGAAGATCCATTTTAGAGCTATAATCATAGCACAGTCCGGAGCAGGTACTAACTCCCATACATCAAGACGATCAAACTCATGAATTTCATCTTGCATAGCATTGAACCAGCTATCTTCATTCATAGCAGTTTTAACATCTTTTGGTTCGATCTTAGATAGTACGGAGTTGAAGAAGCACCATAAGGCATCGGTTGCGAGTTGCTTCCGGGTTGATACAGGGCGAGAGGGATTTCCAATGATGTTGTCTAATGGATGATCGTGAGTCCATTTTCTGAGGTGTTCATGTGGCATTTGTTGAGGAACTGAAGTAGCTGAGACGATGTCTCCTGAAGAAGATGGTTCTGATGATGATTCAGGAGTGGCAAATATGTTTTCAAATGGAGCATCTTCAGGAGTCGCAAAGGGATTAACTTCATCATTGATGCCAGAAACATTTCCATGATGTACATTTGAAGAATGATGATTTGTTGATGAGACTGAAGGATCAGCAGCGGGTGCTTCTTGACTTAAAGATATTGAAACCGAGGGATTGACATCATTTACTGGAATATGAGCATCCTCTGTTGTAGGGATCAGCACCTCATTAGAAGTAGACTCATACAGTTCATCAAACATTGGATCAATCAATTTCCTTAAATCATCTTCTGATGGAGGTACATATGGAGCTGTTGGAGAGGGATTTGGTACAAGGGATGAACCAATGGGACTGTTTTGAAGTGAGGGTCCAGTACTGGATTGTCCAGGAGCCATAGGACCACTGCGATAGAAACTCTCTCTGACTATCTTTATCAACCCATATGTAGACAATTTGAAGTGACCACTGATGAAGAAAACCTGATATACCAAACTTGAAACTGAAGAAGAATTCCCTGCATTTGCATCTTAAGCTTGCACTAATGTTGGAAGAACAGTGTCGAGAATTTATGCTTCAAGCAAATCTCTAAGTACTCAATACTCAACCAAAGTATGAGACTTTAACACCTCTTGCGATTATCCACAACGTCATATTCGTGTGTCACTGAGTAAAACTACGTAACTCCTTAAAGTGATAGTTAACCAGATCTTCAACCATCCATCCCGACAGCTGGTAACTAGATAAACCAAGTCTTCAACTTAAAATTCTTAGAACCGAGCAAGTTATCAAATAAGAACACGCCTTTGAAATTTAACTTCAATCTCAAATAAGTGATAATTGATTAACTCCGAAGTAATCAGCTTGTGTCAAATGCCCAACACGTGAATAAACGTACAACCGGATGTACGTCGATCCACTGAATGAACCGGAACAAATGATTTCTCGACATTAATGCATTCTTCCTAAAGGTATACATGTCGAAACTGATCTAGAAGATTTACCAATAATGTTTTTAAGCGGATGGGGAAGTCATTTTCCTTAATGTTCATGTGGTTGATTTACAGAGTGCACATTTGGAGAAGAACAATGAAACAATGATCCGTGAAGATTTGGCAAAGGAGTACCAAAGAGCGGATCACTATTCATGAGTGCAACTGCAATGATAGTCATTAACAATGCCTTGTGAATTAACTGGAGATACGGTTTCATGAGAATTCCAAGAAGTACTTCTTAGATGGTGAACCAGTTGAGTCAATAGAAACCAGAGCATGAGCTTTAGAAGCTGGATAATCAACATTCGTCGGAGGTTAAAAGTACTCATCAAACATATCATTGAAATGCAATGAATCCCAAACATTGATTCCCAATTACCCTTAGTACATTCACTCTTCATCAAAAATAATATACACTCATCATCATCAAAAATTAAGTCGTATAACCATTATTCAAACATCCATCATCATGTAGTATATTCACTCTTCTCCCCCTCAAAAATTGCATCCGAAGTTGCCATTTTTGATTTAACAAGTGAATAAGAGTATACACCAATAAACGTAGATCCACTTGATGACTGAATGAGCATGGAAAAACATGAAGCTTGTTGATGAAGAATGTAGATGAGTATGGCCATTCACGAGAGAATTTCTCATTAGCAGAAGATCAAGCGCACAGAAGAGCGTACACTTTTCTTTTCTATGAGGAACGGGGCCTGAAGTGTTATCTGCAGACGCCATAATGATGAAGTACGAGGCCTGAACTGATTTGAACAGACGTCATTGTTAAGAGCCCAGTCATATGTTTAGAGCCGCCCGAATCCAAATACCAAGGGATGATTTGTACGACCTGCTTTGGACAACAGACGAAGACAGAGAATTGGAAACATTGGATCCCCACGTGCTGATGGGTTCCTTTTGGTTAGCACAAACAGTCTTTGAATCAACAGAAACCCTAGATGCAATGGCATTATCCCTAGGAGCTGAACTAGTAGAGGCATCAGACTTAGTCAAATGACATTTTGTGCTTAATGGGATTATTCTACCAGTTGGCTTCCAAACCTTAACAGGCACTATTCTCGGCATAGTGGATCTAGTTAAAGAGCAAGGTTTGCCATTCGTGAACATTCGACCTGTTGGCTTCCACTGAAATCCTACATTGGTAAAAACCTTCCCTGTAGGTTTCCAGGATTGCTTAATCTGTTTTGCTTTCCAAACTTTCTTAACTGGGGTATGATTCTTAGATCTCAGAAATAACACATCACATTTATCATGATTACCAGAAGATAAACATTTTTTACATGTTTTGCAGACAGTATAAGGCCTCGAATTAATTTCAGTAAGCTTAGAGCTAATACTAGAACTAACACGATTCTTTTTGTTCAAATCAAACTTCTTGTCCCTATGGTGTTCTTTTACTTCCTTATCATGATCACTTTTAGTTTGCGAAATCATATCCTTCTTTGAATTGCTTCTAGGTTTTGACCCGCTAACTTTAGTGTCAATCTTAACATCTGTAGAAGTAACGATGGGAACATTACATGGCTTCACTACTTTCTGCATTCCTGGTCTAGAAGTGCTGGGATCTGAAATTCTAGGAGGCACATCAAAGGTTGCTTGCTTGAATTTCGACATGGAACAAGGCATATCAAGGGTCACATGCTTGGCTTTAGGCATAGAACAAGGCACAACTATTCTATCTCGCCTATTGTTAGATTTCGGACTTGTGACAATTACATACTCTAAGAGTTCCTGAGATCGTTTGGCATCCATGCAGGCATAGGCTATAGTACTATCAAAAGGTTTTTCTAATCTTTCATCTTCAACAATCTCACGGAGACCCTTCAAACTTTCCTTAAGGTATGAGAGATATGCTTTATGTGCAAGTTCATTATTCCTAATGGGCGGAGGAATATATAACATATCGATAGCATATTTATCACAATCAGAAACCTTAGGAACAGAGTATTTGCAATTGGGGATTGGCAACTTTCCTTTCACCTCACGCTTCAGATTCTCAATATCGTTAAGTAAAGAAGTTATCTTTTCAATTTGTTTATCATGATTAACTTTAAATGAATCACATAACTCTTTGTTTTGATCATTAACCTTTGAAATTTCAGCTTTAAAACAATCATTTTCCTTTTGCAAGTTATCAATTATGTTTTGAAGTTGGAAATTCTGAGAATCTAAAGGTGGAGGCATATGGGAACCAGTCACATCCTTCTTTTCACCCTTCAGTTGTGAAATTTGGGCTTTCAATCTTTTGATCGTGTGGCAATGAGCTCGAATTTTTTCATCACGTTTGCTAATTTCAAAAACTGCATCAAACTCAGGAGCATCAGAGGATGTCTTGATATTTGAGGTTTTAACATTTTCTTTGAGATGTTGATGTTTTAATTGCAAAGCAAGATGTTCAACTTCTAATTTAGAATAATGTTTGACCAAGTTATCATGATCATCCTGTTCTATTTTCTCATGCAATTTTGAATTTGTTGTTTCAAGCTCAATGACACGATCATGGGAGACTTTCAGAGCAACAGATAATTCATGAAATTGAGAAGCATCAATGGAACAATTTGTAGCAGTGAAAAACACATCTTGAGCAATACATTCAGAAATCAGATTCTCATTCAGTGTATGCAAGTTCTTCCTCTCAATCTCATTATATTTTAATTCTCTCTCATAATCACTAATCTCAACAATCATTGCATCAAATACCTTTTCCATTTCTTTAATATCAGAATGCGTCCCCTTTTTAAGACTCTCAAATTGATCTTTTAGTTGTTTAAAGAAAGGCATGACCTCAGTTAAATAGCATTCTTTAGTTTGCTCAAAACCCCTTTCCCCTTCAGTTATACCGGTGGGTGTGATCCTTTTCTTACAAGTTTTCTCAAAATCAACAAATAGTTGAAAGATAACATATTCACTGATTAAGGTCTTGCTTTTAGTGGCAAGAGATCTAGGAACTAAGTGCATTGGTGTATTAGGAGGATACACAGTTGATTTAGGCAGTTTCCTACAAGGGGGATTCTTTTCAACAAGATTTTTAGCTTTTTGCATTTCCATATCCTTTTTCCAGAACACTTGTTCAGGGGTTAATAGAGTCTGAGGCTTAAACTTGTTCAAGGAGATCCAATTTTATTTAGTGTAATTATGGGGTTTGATCGTTATGTTATTCTTTTTACACTTAGGATCATTTAGCTTCTTATCCATTATCTCCCTAGATGCAATATCTAGTTTTCTATCTTCCTCAGTGCACTCAATGCAACTAGGTGTCTGTCTAGGTTTAAGAATCTCATTTCCATCATAGATTACATTTTGAGCTGCTTTTGCTTTCTTACTATACTCAGGATTGGGTTTATCTATAATGGGAACACTGTGCTTATCGCTTAAGACTCTGTGCTTAGTGATCATGTGAGCAGTCTGAATGGTATTCCCTTGTACGTACAACTTATTTTCAAGCTTGTTTTTCAAAGTTTTTAGATTGGAAAAATCATTCAAAAGTTTTGATTCCTTAGCCTTGAATTCTTGCTTAAGCATTTTAACATTTTCTTGAAGTTCGTGTTTTTGCTTAGCAGTTTTAGAAAGCTTTTCTTGTAAGGAGTTTAACTCATGTTTTAATACTTCTTCTCTAAAATTACTTTTTCTAATGATTGTACGTATTTGGACATCCATTTCCTGCTCACGGGTTGTCAACTCAAACTTAGCACGCTGTTCATAAATAGCAACTTGATCCTTATAGGTATTGAGTTCAGTGGTCAAGGAATCATCAGGCACAAATGCAGTGTACTCATGCAATTCATAATCATCATTTTGAGAAGAAGATGCATACCTAGGTACTGCAGAAACTTTCATGCAACTTTCCTCTGCATTAACGTGCACAGGTTGTGGCCGGTGCATCTCTATCTTGGGTACATCCGAAGCTTCCATGGAGCGTTCCTTTGCATTAGCTTGCACGGGTTGTGACTGGTGCACCTCTCTCTCTTGTGAACATGAGCATGAAGATTCTATTTTAGCATTGTCCGACTCATCATTATTTGTTTTCTCTAACATTCTGCATTCAGCAACACCCGATTCTTCCACAGATACATTACCCAACTTATCACAAGAATCTCTCAACTGCACCTGACACTCATTCACTTTTTCATCCTTTTGTGCAGTTTCCTCAATGTACTTTTTCACATTATCCATGAGTTGGATAAATGTCTCAATGAATTCCTGAATTTCCATTCCAGTATGTTTTTTGAAGGAAATTCCAGTCAAGTGTTGATCGTAATCTGCTGAATATTCCCCACTGATGAATGGCTGAAATTGTTTGTAGATTACTTGAAGAGCTGCCCTGGAGCCATCTTTTTGAACTTCTTCATTGGTAAGTTGCAGCTTTAAATGCTCTAAGTTCAACAGCAAGCTTCTTGTCAATGTAGGTAAGTCCTGGCGGAAAAGAGCACTACATGTTCGATCCCCAGCTATGGATAACAACTGTATGAGGTGCAGATGAAGTAGTTGATAGGGCTCAATGCTGCATTCCATTTTCATGGCATTCTGTAGCAGGTGCAATTCATTCTCATTGTACTCAGAACATGAAGATCTCACATCCTCGTTGTTTAATTCAAACATCTTTAATCGTTCAGTGTAGCATCCATTATCATTATTATCCACCGCATCATACAATTTAAGCACTTCTGAAATCACTGGGTCAGTAGAGTAAGACATGATGTGGTAGAATGCACGGGATTTTACCAGTCTATGATTTAAACCGAGAAATAGAATCTTTCGCGGGATTTTACTAAAATCAAGACTAAACCGTTAAGCAATGACCAATGGAATGTGTTAAGACGACTAATGGATCGACACAATGATAGACAATTGTGTGTTAGGTCTTATGATTGTTTGTGGGATAAGCAGAGATGTTGTTTGGTTGTGATTCGGATTGGTTTATGCCCGTTTTTCCTGAGAAATTTAGGTCTAAAAACTTAAAAACCTCAATAACTTCTGTTCGGAGCGGATTTAGACCTCGAAGGTTGACCCGAATGAACTATAGTTAATTTGGCAGTCTATTCTCCTCGTTCTTACGGTCGTTTTGATGGGTAGAACGCTGAAAACGGAGTTACGGTTCAAAAGTTATGGCCGTTTGAAGTTTTGACGGGAAAAATCAACCAAGTCGCTACGAATTCTTGAACCAAGTCGCTAACAACTAATTCGCTACACCACTAAGTCGCTAGAATCCCAAGTCGCTAGACAGAAAGCAAGTCGCTAAGTAGTAACTCGCTACAGACCAAGTCGCTAGCCAAATTTGGGCAGTAATTCGCTGCCCAAGTCGCTAGAAATACAAGTCGCTAAAGAGCAACTCGCTACAGACCAAGTCGCTACCACCAAGTCGCTATTCGTAGTGGAGAGTCCACTACTTGTACTTTAACTCGCTAGAACTAACTCGCTAGGTTTAAAACTGTAACTCGCTACAATTTTGTGAAGCAAGTCGCTATGAAGAAAGTTATCCGTGAACTAAGTCGCTAGCATGAAAAACCATATAAACTTCACTTTTCAATCCAAAAACAACCCAACCAAGATGATTCAAGCTTACCAAATGAAAACCTAAACACTTGTGATGATTCTAAACATAAAAGTACCAACAAAATTCAAACTTTAACACAAGAAATCACCCAAATGATGCAAAAACCACTAAACTTTTTCAAACTCAAAAACCACCTAAAAACCACTATAAATCCAAAGATGTGCAAGATATGATCAAACCTTGGCTCTTGATACCAATTGTTAGATATAACTTTTCACATACACATCAAACCATAACACAAAGTAGCATATAGATGGAATTCTAGAGAGAGAAAGTTAGAGGTTTAGGGAACTTAGTGAGAGAAAGTGAAAGATATTATTATGAGCTCCAACTCTCTACCTTGGAAGGTAGAGAGTATTTATAGTCTTACACAAATCGCCACACTTTGGGCTGTGGATCAGGCATACAGTGGGTAAAGACCCGTCCGTCCTCCACGGTGTTACTTAACTAAATAACTACTTAACTTAAAAGAACTACGACTACGAGCTTTCTAACGATTACATATACTTGAGGTGACCGACTCTTTAATACTGGGAATTTCTAATTCCTAACACAGAGCCTATCCTTTTCGCAGTTCTCGTGATGTTTCGGTTTTTCTGGAATATCAATGAAGAACATTGTTTACACCCCACCCCCAAATATACACCCAAATCGCCTTAGCCTACCTTGTATGCACTCACTTTTAGTGCATTATGCCCCAAACCCTTAGTTCAATTATCTAGTTGCTTGCATGAGTTGCTAAGTCGAGTCATATCCTTTGTACACAGTTTTGGGACGATTGGGACTCATGGGAAAAGTTAAAGTTTATGAAATGACTGGAAGGGAACGTTAAATTCCCTTATTTGCGTAATAATGTACTCCAAGTGTTTTGATATTTTCAATTCGGGTCAAATTAGTGTTAGAGTAATAAAAACTCAAGTGTAGGGATGTGCCTATAAATCCCTATCATTTTGATGTTACTGTAGAGGATGGTAGAGTAAAAGTGTATGAAAAAAAAAGAAAAAAAAATCGAAAAACATAGAAAAAGAAAAAAAAATAGAGTGTTCAAAAAAAAAAAAAAAAAAAAAAAAAAAAAAAAAAAAACGGGCTACCATCCTACATCTATCTTTAAATTTATGTTTGTTTGTTTCAGTTATCTAGAGTTTAGAGTGTCGAGTCTTGGCTTAGCAACGCCATTTTTCGTATGCTTGTAACATAGAGATTTTTGACTTGCCACCACTAAATAGCCTATCCCACCAAACCCTTTGTTTCTCTACCGTAAGCCTAACATTACAACCCTTTAAAGACCTCTTTGATAGTCTTTCCTAGGTGCTTACGCCAAAGCGATGGAGATTTGATCTATTCTCAAGCCTATGGTAATCTATGTACTAGGACCGGTTAATGAGTGTTTATCTTCCATTTCCAACTTGTTATATTTCATATACACCCGAGAGATGTGAGTATCCAAACACTCCATGTGAGGTGCTAGTATGTAATTTTCGTGCTTGTTATGATTTTTGCGGGGCTTATATGTGTTGTGGATTGTTCTAAACCAATGCTTCATGACCCCTAACTTATAAATTAATTGGCTAAAAGCACATTTGCTTGAGGACAAGCAAATACCAAGTGTAGGGATATTTGATAAGGTTTTAAAATGTACCTTTTTGAGGGGTCATTTAAGCCCTTATTTGATCACTTTTGTATCCGTTATTACTTAATATCGTTCCTTTTCACTTTTTAAGTCTCTTGAAGGCAAATTGCTGGAATGGCACTTATTTGGACGAAAAGGCGCGGATATACGAAGAAAACGGCTGATGAGTCTCTAAATACTCATCATTTTTGTACAAAATAAACTGCAAAATCATCTGAAAACACTCAGAAACACATCAAAATGATCAAAATATCACAAATCAGTGTTTTATGTGTTTTAAATGCAAAAATATCAAAATCAGATGAAAAACATATCAAATTTGCAAAAATTGCAGTTTTAGTCCCCCAAGTTTATAAAATTGTCAAAAATAGTCCCTGAGCCAAAATTTCAAAAGAAAAGTCACCAAAGGTCTTTTTAAAATCATAAATTGTCATATTTAGTCCTTTGGTGAAAAATCTAAAAGTTTTGAGAAAATTACAGTTTAGTCCCTGAAAATCCAAATTGGTCAATATTAGTCCTTGGAAAATTTCAAAAGTGTCAAATTAGACCTTGGTCTATTAAAAGTTGGCAACATTAGTCCTTGGATTACATTTTCATAATTTACAGATTGGGTCCCTCATCTTTCAAAGATTTACATGTTTGGTCCCTTGTGTAATATTTCTACAACCATCCGGACCCTATTTAATACCCAAGCCCAATACCTTACCCCTGGCCCAATTCATATGACCCGACCAACCCAACAACCCACCCATTGTTTAAACCAAAAAACCCGCCCCCTATACTTGTCTTCCCCGACAAAGTAGCCTGCAACCCCCCTCCTCCAGCCACCAACAACTTTGCTCCCCTATCACCTCACTTTGTCCCCCCCCTCCTCACCTACCTCTAAAACCACATTAATTACTCCTTGTCCCTGTCCCAGTTGTCTTGAACCAAGTTTCCCGCCAAAACCTATCCAAAGGCTAGAATCATCCAATGGTGGAGATTCTTGTTGGGATTTGATCAAGAGATGAAAGAGAAACATCTGGAGCTATAAAAGGAAGAGAAGATGAGAAGCAGTTGGCTAGTTTTTATTTTTTTTCCTTTAATATCGTTTTTACTTAAATATCTTAGTTTAGTAAAGAAATGTTGTAATTTTAGTTTTCCTGTATCAAATCTAAGTTTTAACATCTTTGTAATATGTTGTGAACATTAATCCAAATCTTTAATCTAAATTCCAAGTTTCCAGCTACTGTTGATAATCTCAGTTTCTAGTTCTTATCATTAAGCTCCTAGAAGCTTGTTTTTAAACTCAAATCAGTCTATCTAAGCTTATCTTAGCTTTTCATAAGTTTACCTTTAAGTTTTAAGCAGTTTTGGAAAAAGTCAACATAAGTCAACAAAAAGCTCAAAATGGAATGGTGATGGATTTGGTGGATGCAGAGGATGAATATGGTGTGAAATAGATAGGATAGAATAGGATTTGGGTTCTGGTTTGGCCTGCACCATCTGGACAACTAAGTGAGTTTATATATCACTTTTCATTTCAAGTAAATTTTCAATTTTTGATTGTCTGGTTATCTTTGGTCTTCATTAGTGTAAATGTGTCTATTTAGTTATATTAAATATGATTAAGCTCAGTGTGATCCTTGGTACAAGCTAGTGTAATGTCCCTATCATTTTAGTTGCTAAACAATTGGATTCTAGAGTGTTTGGATTTGCTGTCAAAATGCTATCATAGGCCTAGACAGTGGGTGTTTCCTGTTAGTTCATGTTTGATTAGTCATTTGAGACTCAATTGAGTCACAACCTGTGCCTGCTAACAACAAAAGTCAACAATTCCATTAATCTACCTGAAACTGCCTACTGTCAAGATTTTAGCTAATCAAATTCTTGTTTTGTGTTTAATATACCTAGATTTAGCTTGCATTAGTTCTCTTTCATCTTATAACATTTAGCTCAGTCAAAAACTTTGAATCAAAGTTGGATAAAGTCAAATTTTCAGCTTTCTCAAAAGTCAAAAGTTTGCCACAAATCAATTTCTTTAAAACTTGCAGACACTGCATAGTCTTCACTTCAAGTAATCTAGGTCTGATATTTAGTTTATAAGGTCTTTGCTAGGTCAACTTTAGAGTGCAACATCTGGTTTTAGGTTTCTAGTCTATTCGGTGGCTTATTTTTAAGCTGAAAGTGGACTGAGTAATGCCATGTGCAGAGCAATTAAGCTGCACAGGTTTTGAGTGGAACTTGCAGCCCTTGCCACAAGCTCATTTGAGCTTGGCAAGGTCTGATTTTTGGTTTACTTGTCCCTTGCCAGGTCTACTCTAGGATTCCACATCTGGATTTAGGTTTTTAGTTTATTTAGCAGCTTATTTTTAAGCTGCAAGTAGGGAGGTAGAAACTGTTTTAGGATTTAAGCGTGATTCTCACCAAAGGCTTGCTTTCTGATTTCCATTAGGTTAGAGTAGCTTAATTAGGTTGCTTCATAGTGGTTTTAGTATAATATAGGTCCTGTGATCATTTGGTTCAACTATATAGCTTCTAGCTTATTTTGAATTGCTTATTTATAAGCCATTTCATTACAGAACTAGATTCCTTCATATAAGCCCATGTTTTTTCAATTTTCCTAGCTTCCTAGTATTATTTTAGAGTTTCCCTGAAATTTTCAGATTTTTCTAAGCTGTTTTACTATTTTTCTTGATTTTTATTGGTTTTTAGCACTTTTTAAATAGCATTTAATACAAAAAATTAGAAAAAGGTTCAAAAAAATAATTTTTCATTTTTATTAAGTTAAGATAAATACAAAAACCCAAAAAAGTATTTTTCTAGATTTTTCTTAGTTAAATTTGTATTTTTAGTAATTTAATTAGTTTTAAATAGTTTAAAATTCATAGAAAATAGAAAAATAGTCATAAAAATACGAAAATAGTTTTGAAAAGTCTAGTTTGATATTTTAGACTTTTCCAAGTCTTAATCTTATTTTTCTAGCTTAATTTCCTATTTTCTTGTATTTTAGGTAATTAATTAATAGTTAAAAATAGTTTTTAATTAGATAATTAGTTTTAAAAATAATTTTCTTTTTCTAAAAATTTTCTTTTATCATTAGGATTGTAAAAATGTATTTTTCATATTTTTAGGACTTTTATTTCTCAGATTTCACGTTTTTATTTGTACGTTTACGTATTTTTAATTTAAACGTAAGTTTTTAGTTTTAAGTTTTAAACGTTCATCATTTTAAATATAGTGATAGCGTTTATTTAATAGGTTTAATCTTTTTAATTCCCTTTTATTTTCATTTTAGCCCTTGTAGTTTATGTCCTTTCTCCGTAGTTATAATAATTCCAAATTCTCTTTTCCGTCCAAATCTCCCGATCACTACACGTTTGATAATCCATTGCACAGCTCGCTGGGACATAACGACCCGGGGAGACCCTATACTCCTCAGATCCTCATTGATTTCGTGCTGAAGCTGCTTTAGGTTTTCTTACGCTTGCGTGAGAGAACTTGACGGTTTTGCGCGCATCAAATTTTTGGCGCCGCTGCCGGGGAGCTGTGCTAATTATCTTACGTCTAGCAGATTAGTGATTTGGATATTCACTCTTTGTCTATACCATCTGTATGTGTTTATATTTTCTTTATCAAAAACCCAAAAAGATTTTCATCCTTTGTTTTTACAAAATGTTTTTCAAAAATACCAAAAATATCCATCTTTACCCTCTCACATCTTTGATTCTTCATCCCTACCCCTCTGAAAACCTTTGATTCTTTCTATGTCTTATCCTTACCTTCTTGATTGTCAATGGTGTGGTGGTCCTCATAATGGTGGCAATTGCCCCAGTTGTAGCATGGTGGAGTCAGGAAACGGGTCTGTCTATAACCAGGATCCCTATTCCTACCATAATACGACTGATTTATTCCATCAGCTACCACACTGTGAGACTCAGCAGTTTTTCTGTTGTGAGTACTGTGGTGGTTCACATTCCAGTTCTGATTGTCAATCGGGAAACACGCTTGTCTATGAGCAGGTTCCTGATAACAATTATGACCACAACACATACCACTCACAACCACATCAGTTTTACTGTTGTGAGTATTGTGGAGGTCCTCACTCTAGCTCGGATTGTCAATCAGGGAATCCATTTCCTTGTAACAATCACGACTCTTCGTATCATGACCAACCTCTACAGTACCAGCCTGACCCACTTCCTCAAAATCTTCTCCTTAATCTTTTGGATTTAGTGAAAGATTTGAGGGAATGTGAACACTCCCATGATAATCCAAATGAAAAATCCATGGAAGTTTTGTTAGCCGAAGAGCGGGCTGCTAAATTAGATTCCCAGATTGCGTTTGAAAAATCTGTTAAAGAATCAATTGCAATAGAAAAAGCGGCCAAATCTAGCTCTCGATTCCGTTTCATTCCTGATGACGATGATGATGAAGATATCCTTGATATCTTACAATTTTATAACGGTTCATCAAGTTCATCAGTTGAAACTCCTTCCATGAAGAATCAGGGAGAAAAGACTATGATGGAATTACTAGCAGAAGAACAAATGGAAAGTATAAAACATATGTATGCTAGTCCATCTAATCTCCCTCAGTCTGTTGTTATCACACCTGATATTCCCACTCACTCTCTAAACATGGGGGATGAACTTCTTAGCACTATTCCAGAAATGGAATCGTCTAGTGTTGAGGACCTTATCCCAATCCCGAGAGAGTCACAAGGAATTTCTGATCATCTATGTGATATCCCTTTCCCTCTTGAGTGTTCTCAAGATCATTTTGAAACTTTCTCTGATCTTAGCGACGATTGTGCTTCCTATGGAGACATCGAGTACGTTGAGGCATCACTTCCACAATCCGATGCTGATCATCTTCTTGAGGAGTTCTCCGGTGAACTCGCTCACATCAATCCACTCTTTGATTTCGAAGCCGATCTGGGAGAGACCGAAAGTCTCATTGATAATGATCGTTCACTCACTTCTTATCCCAACAATCCAAATGAGAATGTTGATCACTTTGTTCCCGAAACATTCAAAGCTACTTTCACCAATCCTCTATTTGAATTCAACTCTGAATTCACTTCAATTTCTGAGAATCCACTCTTTGATACTCAGACTGAGGATAGTGAGGAGCCCAAAATGGAACAAGAGTTCACAAATTCACATTATGTGACTGATTCTCTTCATGAGGAGTTCTCCGGTGAACTCTCTCATATCATATCTCCGCTGGAGTATGATTGCTTGGAAGGCAAAGATCATGATCGGGGGGAGAGAATCTCAATTTGCATAGTTATGACAAATCTTCCTACCCTCCCCACCGAGATGCCTTCCATCCCAAAGAGCTCTACCAATAAAATCCAAATAAGTGCAACTGCACTTAATCCCGATGAAGAAGATCTTATCATGATCGTTATCATGATCTTCCTTCTTTTCTTCACCTACTTGGTGACTTCCTCTCTTCTTCACTCCTTCGGGAGTGAGGACACTATCTTTGACCCCGGCATTTTCATTTATCATTTTTTGAGCCGGTTCTATGTATATCTCATCGGTGTGGAACTTTCTCGTGCTTCAAATGTTTGTCCAAACATCTTGAATGAAAGTCCGATGGAGATTATCTATTCCACTTTGCTTCCCCATGAACCAATTAATTCGGGGTCGAGTCAAGCTAGCGACTCGGAAATCAAAAACAGTAGCACACACCATATGGGTTTTCACCCATATTTCTGACTTCTTACCCCTTTCTACCACCTAAGTGTGGGGGTGTTGCCCCACATGTTTAAAAAAATAATAATAATAATAATAATAATAATAAATAAATAAATAAATAAAATAAAAAATCTTTCTAAATAATGGCCGTAGTATTTCCCTTTTACGTTCTTTGTTTCGGCATAACCGCCGGTACTTTGAATATTGAGGGCAATATTCATTTCTAAGTGTGGGGGGGAATTCTCACGAATTTTATCATATAATTTTACCAATTCCCCCGTTTTTGGCCAAAAATTGTTTTTTGGAGTAAGTGTTCTACACTTTCTCATTTGGTTATCAGTCCGCCATGTCTGTAAGACAAAAGGATTGGCTAATCCAGGAGCAAACGGCTCTTGGTAAAGATTTCTCAAATCCGTTTATATGGCTTGCAATTTGCCCAAAATTGTATGGTTTTCAGCTCACCATATCCTTAAAAGTGAAGAGTTGGCTAGCCCGCAAGATTATGGCTTGTGGTAAAGGCAGTGGAAAAACCATAATTGGTAATCAGCTCACCAAAGATAATATTGATAATTTATCTAAGAGTTGGCTAGTCCAGAAGGGTACGGCTTCTGGTAAAGACAAAATCAAATCCGTTAAAAGCTGGTGGTTTGCTCAAAATCACATGGTTATCGGTGTACCATGGTTCTTACTTGAACTGAAACATTTGGCTACTCCAGAAGTAATGGCTTTTGGTAAAGAGATTAAAATCCATTATGTTTTCTCAAATCATTGCTAGGGACTAGCAATATCTCAGTGTGGGGGATTGATGAGTCTCTAAATACTCATCATTTTTGTACAAAATAAACTGCAAAATCATCTGAAAACACTCAGAAACACATCAAAATGATCAAAATATCACAAATCAGTGTTTTATGTGTTTTAAATGCAAAAATATCAAAATCAGATGAAAAACATATCAAATTTGCAAAAATTGCAGTTTTAGTCCCCCAAGTTTATAAAATTGTCAAAAATAGTCCCTGAGCCAAAATTTCAAAAGAAAAGTCACCAAAGGTCTTTTTAAAATCATAAATTGTCATATTTAGTCCTTTGGTGAAAAATCTAAAAGTTTTGAGAAAATTACAGTTTAGTCCCTGAAAATCCAAATTGGTCAATATTAGTCCTTGGAAAATTTCAAAAGTGTCAAATTAGACCTTGGTCTATTAAAAGTTGGCAACATTAGTCCTTGGATTACATTTTCATAATTTACAGATTGGGTCCCTCATCTTTCAAAGATTTACATGTTTGGTCCCTTGTGTAATATTTCTACAACCATCCGGACCCTATTTAATACCCAAGCCCAATACCTTACCCCTGGCCCAATTCATATGACCCGACCAACCCAACAACCCACCCATTGTTTAAACCAAAAAACCCGCCCCCTATACTTGTCTTCCCCGACAAAGTAGCCTGCAACCCCCCTCCTCCAGCCACCAACAACTTTGCTCCCCTATCACCTCACTTTGTCCCCCCCCTCCTCACCTACCTCTAAAACCACATTAATTACTCCTTGTCCCTGTCCCAGTTGTCTTGAACCAAGTTTCCCGCCAAAACCTATCCAAAGGCTAGAATCATCCAATGGTGGAGATTCTTGTTGGGATTTGATCAAGAGATGAAAGAGAAACATCTGGAGCTATAAAAGGAAGAGAAGATGAGAAGCAGTTGGCTAGTTTTTATTTTTTTTCCTTTAATATCGTTTTTACTTAAATATCTTAGTTTAGTAAAGAAATGTTGTAATTTTAGTTTTCCTGTATCAAATCTAAGTTTTAACATCTTTGTAATATGTTGTGAACATTAATCCAAATCTTTAATCTAAATTCCAAGTTTCCAGCTACTGTTGATAATCTCAGTTTCTAGTTCTTATCATTAAGCTCCTAGAAGCTTGTTTTTAAACTCAAATCAGTCTATCTAAGCTTATCTTAGCTTTTCATAAGTTTACCTTTAAGTTTTAAGCAGTTTTGGAAAAAGTCAACATAAGTCAACAAAAAGCTCAAAATGGAATGGTGATGGATTTGGTGGATGCAGAGGATGAATATGGTGTGAAATAGATAGGATAGAATAGGATTTGGGTTCTGGTTTGGCCTGCACCATCTGGACAACTAAGTGAGTTTATATATCACTTTTCATTTCAAGTAAATTTTCAATTTTTGATTGTCTGGTTATCTTTGGTCTTCATTAGTGTAAATGTGTCTATTTAGTTATATTAAATATGATTAAGCTCAGTGTGATCCTTGGTACAAGCTAGTGTAATGTCCCTATCATTTTAGTTGCTAAACAATTGGATTCTAGAGTGTTTGGATTTGCTGTCAAAATGCTATCATAGGCCTAGACAGTGGGTGTTTCCTGTTAGTTCATGTTTGATTAGTCATTTGAGACTCAATTGAGTCACAACCTGTGCCTGCTAACAACAAAAGTCAACAATTCCATTAATCTACCTGAAACTGCCTACTGTCAAGATTTTAGCTAATCAAATTCTTGTTTTGTGTTTAATATACCTAGATTTAGCTTGCATTAGTTCTCTTTCATCTTATAACATTTAGCTCAGTCAAAAACTTTGAATCAAAGTTGGATAAAGTCAAATTTTCAGCTTTCTCAAAAGTCAAAAGTTTGCCACAAATCAATTTCTTTAAAACTTGCAGACACTGCATAGTCTTCACTTCAAGTAATCTAGGTCTGATATTTAGTTTATAAGGTCTTTGCTAGGTCAACTTTAGAGTGCAACATCTGGTTTTAGGTTTCTAGTCTATTCGGTGGCTTATTTTTAAGCTGAAAGTGGACTGAGTAATGCCATGTGCAGAGCAATTAAGCTGCACAGGTTTTGAGTGGAACTTGCAGCCCTTGCCACAAGCTCATTTGAGCTTGGCAAGGTCTGATTTTTGGTTTACTTGTCCCTTGCCAGGTCTACTCTAGGATTCCACATCTGGATTTAGGTTTTTAGTTTATTTAGCAGCTTATTTTTAAGCTGCAAGTAGGGAGGTAGAAACTGTTTTAGGATTTAAGCGTGATTCTCACCAAAGGCTTGCTTTCTGATTTCCATTAGGTTAGAGTAGCTTAATTAGGTTGCTTCATAGTGGTTTTAGTATAATATAGGTCCTGTGATCATTTGGTTCAACTATATAGCTTCTAGCTTATTTTGAATTGCTTATTTATAAGCCATTTCATTACAGAACTAGATTCCTTCATATAAGCCCATGTTTTTTCAATTTTCCTAGCTTCCTAGTATTATTTTAGAGTTTCCCTGAAATTTTCAGATTTTTCTAAGCTGTTTTACTATTTTTCTTGATTTTTATTGGTTTTTAGCACTTTTTAAATAGCATTTAATACAAAAAATTAGAAAAAGGTTCAAAAAAATAATTTTTCATTTTTATTAAGTTAAGATAAATACAAAAACCCAAAAAAGTATTTTTCTAGATTTTTCTTAGTTAAATTTGTATTTTTAGTAATTTAATTAGTTTTAAATAGTTTAAAATTCATAGAAAATAGAAAAATAGTCATAAAAATACGAAAATAGTTTTGAAAAGTCTAGTTTGATATTTTAGACTTTTCCAAGTCTTAATCTTATTTTTCTAGCTTAATTTCCTATTTTCTTGTATTTTAGGTAATTAATTAATAGTTAAAAATAGTTTTTAATTAGATAATTAGTTTTAAAAATAATTTTCTTTTTCTAAAAATTTTCTTTTATCATTAGGATTGTAAAAATGTATTTTTCATATTTTTAGGACTTTTATTTCTCAGATTTCACGTTTTTATTTGTACGTTTACGTATTTTTAATTTAAACGTAAGTTTTTAGTTTTAAGTTTTAAACGTTCATCATTTTAAATATAGTGATAGCGTTTATTTAATAGGTTTAATCTTTTTAATTCCCTTTTATTTTCATTTTAGCCCTTGTAGTTTATGTCCTTTCTCCGTAGTTATAATAATTCCAAATTCTCTTTTCCGTCCAAATCTCCCGATCACTACACGTTTGATAATCCATTGCACAGCTCGCTGGGACATAACGACCCGGGGAGACCCTATACTCCTCAGATCCTCATTGATTTCGTGCTGAAGCTGCTTTAGGTTTTCTTACGCTTGCGTGAGAGAACTTGACGGTTTTGCGCGCATCAACGGCCAAAGTCAAGAATCGAGAAACTCAAGCTGCTGAAATACAAGGGGACAGCGTCAGGTGTTAATTGCGACGCCGTCGGAGCACTTCTGTGATGGCTCAGTAGCCAAATTGCTTATTTTCAAGTGACGGTGTCAGGCTTTAAAAGAGTAGGCCGTCGCAACTCAGACGGCCTAGATTTGATCCAAACGGCGTTAAAGACTGAAGGGGACGGTGTCACAAGCATAAGGTGAAGCCATCGCAAGACTAACGTGGCCAAGACGAAACCCTAATGACGGTGACCCGCCGGCGTCAAAAATCATAAGGTGACGCCGTCGCGATTGTAATCTTATATATAGAATCCGAATTTTTCTGTTTTAGTGTGTAGTCTTTTGGAGTAAAAACCTAAACCTAACCAAGGCTGTCTTGTACAGTATTTTAGGGTTCCAAACCCTATCTTACCACAAGATAAGTGTTTTACTTGATTAATTCAATTATGTCTTCAATTATTTGTGTGTATGCTTGCATGTTCTCCATGTCCGGCTAATTTACTTGTGTGCTTGCTTAGAGAATATGAAACTTAATTATTGAATATTGATTGGTTGTCTCTTATCTTAATTGTTAATGATCTAGCAATGCGATAGGTCATTCGTTGTGTAGTTAATGCTTGATTAATCTTTGTGAACCTTAGACTATAACACCTAGAGTAGTTGTAGGCTAAACCATCCAAAGAGTACCTTAGAGTTAGAGTTTATAATCCCTAGAGATTTTGTAGACGAGACCCTTTGGTAGTTTCAAAGAGTTAGGGATAAACGCATACCCTACGACTTTAGACACACCACGCGATTAAGAATAAGGACGTGACAATTCAACCATCAATAGGAGATAATTAAGGAGTAATAAAACCTAAGTGAACACATCTTTAAACCATCATACGAGCACACAATAATTAGACATAGACTACATACACCTTAGATTAGATAATTAGATAAGTAGAGTAATCGGTAGAATTACCAACCCCCAAATCCAAACCCCGAGATTCGTACCTTTCTAATTCCTAAAAAACATAAAAAGATAAAAAATAATCTTCCTCAACCCCAACCTTAGCGTAGTAACTTCTCACTAGCATTCCTATTCCCCTAGAGAACGATATCAATACCCATGGCTTACCCTAATACTACACTACAACGATTAGGTTCACTGCCTAGGGTGTTATAAAGCTTGCTCGAAGAAAAGGAAGTTCCTTTGACCCCGAACGACGAGTGTAGCGTTATCATGTAACACCCCCAATTTCGTGATACGTAGCGGAATTCAAACTGGGTGTTACTTCATGGCACAAATCATAACAATAGAAAACGAACTCCAATTGAGTCGTTTTAAAAGATTTATCATTTGATTTATATAAATATCAGAGTTTACAAAAATGAGGTCCCAGATGGTTCCAAGTTTACAAAATACATTAAATTGATTTTCGAATGATTATAAAATTTATAGCCTTCTTCAGTATCCTTGCTCTTCCGTGCCAGCTTCTGACATTATGGACCTGAAATACATGCTTAAAACTCTCAACACAAAGGTTGAGTGAAATTCATAGAGTTTAGGAAATCAGTTGAACACATAATGTTTGTAGTGTGAGTTATAAATTCACACCAATGGTTTGAAAACCAAAAGAGATATTATTGCACTAAACTCATGATACCGAAAACGTTAACAGCTTGTCAATAGAAATTGATAAAATGGTAACAGTTGCCCTAATAGGTAATTTGCCAATAAACCTATAGATGTTCAAATATAGTGCGTTTGTTTGCCTACCCGGTCAACACAAACGGGATTCGTCAATCCCAATAGGCCTATCCACAATATTCACGTTCACTCGCAAGTGATTAATGGTTCAGGATAGTAGGGACTTAAGATTTGCAATAGTGGTACTTAGTGCAAATAATACATTCAGATAAGCATACAGTTTGAAAGCAATGTGTTCGGTTTAAAATAAAGCATGTATCTCCTCCAAGGGTTTGTAAAACAATTAAGTAATAGAAAGTGGGGCTATGAACTCACGGTAATAAGTAAAAGTTTAGAGTATTTATCAAAGTAAATGAAAATAGTTGAGCATGTATCTCCTCCAAAAGTAATTCAAAAGGTATAAAAGTAGGGGCTATGAACTCACGGTAATCCTTAAAAGTTTAGAGTACTTGTGAACGTAAATGAAAATAGTTGAGCATGTATCTCCCCCAAAGAGTTTATAAAGTAATTAAACGAGTAAAAGTGGGGCAATGAACTCACAGTAATATGTAAATAGTTAAGCATGTATCTCCCCCAAAAGTAGTACAAAAAAATTGAAAATAGGGGCCATGAACTCACGGTAATCAGTAAAAGTGAATAGTAACTTTTCAAAAATATGAAAAATAACTCGAAAAATGCGGGTTGTTACAGTGTCACCACCTTAATGGGAATTCCGTCCCGGAATTCAATGTGTGTTATCCGATGTTGAAGTGTCTAGGAAAATGAGGGTGTATACTCCAAATTCTAATTTTTGTGTTCTCAAGTTTCTAGTCATAGAATGTATTATGTACCATGTGGCTTAAGTTGATAACCTAAAGGGTTTTGTTAAAATCTTATAGAGTCCAATATACCTAAAGTTTGGCTTTTTCCGATTCTCAAAACGAATCATATCTTATTGTATCGAGGCTATCAATAAAACCTTAATTTCTAACACGGAGTTTCTTTTTTGGTGATAGTGTGCGGCATGGAGCCTAATTTGTATTTGTATGGTTTCCTTAGTTATTTCGTGGGTGATCTCTAAACACCTTAGTTCAGCAAATGGTTAACTAACACTTTCATCGATATAGGGCCTCAAATGGAATAGTTTTTGTTGTTGTTAGGGTAATTGTTGTTGTAGGGGAAGTCTTGCTAGTGGCAAATGGTTATCCAAACCACTTCCAAAGTTGATCATGTCTTAGGTGGTTTCGGGATGAAGGCTATATCGTATAGTGTTTATACCTACTAGTGTTTGATAGAAACGTGGTATTTTGAAGTTTTACATACTGAATTATAAGGGGTTCAGATAATGATGTGATATGTTGATGGTTAGAAGAGTGTAGCGTATGTTTACCATTATTCTTAGGTAGAGATGTCAAGTTTGTTTTAAAATCAAAAGTGAATTTTAAAGGAATATGGCGGAATGATAGCCTTGAAACCTAATCAGGCTAGTACCTCTAACAAATGATGAGAAGATTTGATGAATGTAGAGATAGTTGCTAAACTTCAGCTTTTATAGATGATGAGTTAGTTTATCTTTTAGAAATCTCATTTCTTGTATTTCCATTAGGGAAATTGATAGATTGTGACGGGTTTCATGTAAAACAATATCATATAATGTTTATAAGATAATTTTTAGAGACTATTGTATAACTTACAATATCTGAGGAGTAGTTGAGACCATTGTGCAACTCACAATGTCTAAAAAATGATGGAGAGATCATTGTGTAACCCACAATGTCTTGAGAAATGATAGAGAGATCATTTTGTAACCCACAATGTCTTGAAAAATGATGAAGAGACCATTGTGTGACTCACAATGTCTTGAGAAATAAATGAGACAACTGTAGGATTTACAGTGTCTGAGAATGTAATAGAGACCACTGTATCTCACAGCGTCTTGAAAAATGAATGAGACCATTGTATCTCACAATGTCTGGGAAGTAGGAAAGACCATTGTAGTCAGTTACAATGTCTTGGATAAAGTTTCGTAATCCTAAAATGCACGAGTAGATACATGATTGGGAGATTGGAAAAATATGATTATGCCGTAATGCCTTAGAATAGGCATATGGAGATATGTTGAGTACTTTGTTTATGATTGAAATTATGTCAAGTGTATATATCAATATACTAGTATGTTTGTATAGCTTAAAATGCCTAAAAGTCACATAATCGTCTGGAGGAGGAAGGCACGGAGAACGGAAGGCTATAAAATGTTTTTGTTTGAAAAAGTAGTTATAGTTTAAGTCTGGCTTAGACCCGTTTCTCTATAATTGTGGCTCTGATAACAGACTGTAACACCCCCAATTTCGTGATACGCAGCGGAATTCAAACTGGGTGTTACTTCATGGCACAACAGTCATTACAATAGAAAACGAACTCTAATTGAGTCGTTTTAAAAGATTTATCATTCGATTTATATAAATATCAGAGTTTACAAAAATGAGGTCCCAGATGGTTCCAAGTTTACAAAATACATTAAATTGATTTTCGAATGATAATAAAATTTATATCCTTCTTCAGTATCCTTGCTCTTCCGTGCCAGCTTCCGACATTATGGACCTGAAATACATGCTTAAAACTCTCAACACAAAGGTTGAGTGAAATTCATAGAGTTTAGGAAATCAGTTGAACACATAATTTTTGTAGTGTGAGTTATAAATTCACACTAATGGTTTGAAAACCAAAAGAGATATTATTGCACTAAGCTCATGATACCGAAAACGTTAACAGCTTGTCAATAGAAATTGATAAAATAGTAACAGTTTCCCTAATAGATAATTTGCCAATAAACCTATAGATGTTCAAATATAGTGCGTTTGTTTGCCTACCCGGTCAACACAAACGGGATTCGTCAATCCCAATAGGCCTATCCACAATATTCGCGTTCACTTGCAAGTGATTAATGGTTCATGATAGTAGGGACTTAAGATTGGCAATAGTGGTACTTAGTGCAACCAATACATTCAGATAAGCATACAGTTTGAAAGCAATGTGTTCGGTTTAAAATAAAGCATGTATCTCCCCCAAGGGTTTGTAAAACAATTAAGTAATAGAAAGTGGGGCTATGAACTCACGGTAATCAGTAAAAGTTTAGAGTATTTATGAAAGTAAATGAAAATAGTTGAGCATGTATCTCCCCCAAAAGTAATTCAAAAGGTATAAAAGTAGGGGCTATGAACTCACGGTAATCCTTAAAAGTTTAGAGTACTTGTGAACGTAAATGAAAATAGTTGAGCATGTATCTCCCCCAAAGAGTTTATAAAGTAATTAAACGAGTAAAAGTGGGGCTACGAACTTATAGTAATATGTAAATAGTTAAGCATGTATCTCCCCCAAAAGTAGTACAAAATAATTGAAAATAGGGGCCATGAACTCACGGTAATCAGTAAAAGTGAATAGTAACTTTTCAAAAATATGAAAAATAACTTGAAAAATGCGGGTTGTTACAGGTAGCCAACCCAGTAATGGTCAAAAAGAGCGACGGAGGGTGGCGCATGTGCGTTGACTTCACTGACATCAACAAAGCATGCCCGAAGGATTGCTACCCCTACCAGAAATTGACTGGAAGGTAGAATCCTTGGCATGCTTCCGGCTAAAATGCTTCTTAGATGCCTACAAATGGTATCATCATATCCAGATGGCAAAGGAGGACGAAGAAAAGACAGCCTTCTACACAAGCAAAGGTGTCTACTGTTACAGAAGGAGGACTTTGATGATTTCTTATAATCCAAATGGGATTATATGATGGAGACGGCGAAAAGAAAGCCAGAGCTAGTGTTGACTCAATACCTTGATTTTGTTCCATTATTCCTCCTAATGAGGAGAATGTTGTCGGCGGAGGAAGATGAGACGGCCTAGGAGGCAAATCCTCTAAATTGTAGAGGTGTGGTGATGATAGTGGAGATGTAAAAGAAATAGCTCTAGGAACCAATGGTGATGGTTTATTGGAGATGAAATTGTTTGGCCTCGGAGGTATGGTGGTGTTTGGCATAGGTAGTTTTGTGGGTACTATGCTTTTAGGAATTGGTTTGATTGGTTGAGGAAAGATCCTAGCATTTGTTGGCTTGACCGGAGATGATTTGGTTGAAGAGATTTCGTGTATAACACGAGCCTTTTTCTTGGGTGGTTCTTTGGTGGATAAGTTACTACTTGGGGTTTTCCTCATGATGAGATGATTTCAAGATGTTTGCAAGGGTTTCTAAAGTGCTGAAAGTTAGGATGAGAGTGATGACTATGGAGGTCCTAACAAAGTGGTTTATAAACCAAGAGATTTGGCAAGTGCATTTAAGCCTTAAGCCACTAGGATTTATTAGAATGTGATGATTAACATGCACAAAAGTCAACTTCAGAGTTTGTACTGATCTATGAACTCATTTAAGATGAGATGGAGTGTTTGAGTTAGAAAGATGAGTTGAAATGATTGTTTTAGCAAGAATTGGCATAGACTGTCATCCGGATCCCACGGTTCCCTCCAATGAGGGATCCGTCTAGGCTAATCCTAGGGATCCGGCTCTCAGCAGCTATGAAAGAGTGGAAATGATGTTTCTAAGATCTAAGATCTATATTATCTAGAGTGTTTCAGTCCTCTTAAGTGTCTTAAATGAGGGGGTGCTTAAGTACTTGAGGGTAATGAGTGATGTAGCTAATGATTGTCTTTTATGGAAGGATTTGGAACTTTCATGAGTACCAATGGATGAGCAAGAATGACACTAAAGATGAGAGTGTCAATTGAAGCTAAATGATCCTAGAGATCAGGTTGTGACTTAGGATAGTGTTTTGAAAAATATCCTAGAAGCTTTGAGATGGGAAAAACTAGATTTTGATCAACTTTGATCAATTTTGAGGTAAGGATGATTTATGATCAATTTTTCCATAATTGAAAGATTTCTAAGGCTAAATGTGAGGGATCAAGTGAAAAAAATGAAGTGTGAGTTTGAGAGCGGAAGAGTAATGGATTAAAAATGAAACGATAGATCTACAAGCGTCTTAGAGTGTGATCTAGGTGAGTTATGTGTGAGTAGGAAAGATCAACCTATCTTGATAAGGACTTAATTTGCCTTAAGACACTATGTTTAGCTTAGTGTGAGGTGTTCTAAGGACATGTTTGAAATACAATGATTGCAATTGCATTTTCTGTTTCCCGAATCCCACGGTTCCCTAAGGGTAGGGATCCGTCTAGTACAACTTTTGGGATCCGTCTATCTGCTAAGCAGAACCTTTACAAAAGGTATGCAATGACTTTGACAGTGCATCATATTTCAAGTTTAAGAGGTTCTAACACTAAGATATCGAATGAGATCGAGCTCACAAATAACAAAGAGGTTTATCAAACTTAACAAGCACTATTCAAGAAACTCAAAACATATTTACGATCTAGATTAGTAAATCGTTTGTATTAACAATGGCGTGCAAGGTATATGTCAAGAAAGAAAAGAGTAATTGATAGTATTCACGACAATAGAGTTGTGAGGTGCTAGTTCAAGAAAATCCTATACTTCATCCGGAGTTGTTGTTTTGGTCAACGGAAGCAATGAGCTATGTATAGTCATTACGGATGGTGATTAGCATACAATGAACTTCATCCGTGAAGTCATGTAGCTCTTCTCGATCAAAGCAAGATAATCGCTTGATGAGGCAAGTGGTTGTGATTAACTAAAAGAAAAATTAATTTTACAACTTGTTTGATTAGTAATCCTAAGACAATGCAAAGTATTTCCATTGTAAACTTACTTTAGGAAAACATAGGAGTATAAATTTCTCAAGTGAGAGAATGAATATGAGACTATTACTAGCGGTGCTCAATTATGGCTAAACACGACCATTTGTACGAGCGATTCCACATACCCAACTTCTATCAAGGAAGCAATTCAACCGTGTGGTCAAATTGAGTTTCTAGTGCAATAAGTTCTCCAGTATTCATTCTCAAGTTAGGAAAATTTATATTCCTACAATGGCCTATCGAAGAGTAACAATGATGATACTTTGCTTCATTTTTATTAATATTATATTTGAAACAACTAAGGTGACGAAGGTGTAAAAAGAAATAATTAAAAGTTGTCCATACGGTGAACAAAAAAAATGGTTGGATGACCTAGTTCAACATATGTTGTTGGCAAGCTAGAGTTTGGACTTTCAGATATGAACAATTATATTTGCGTTGCAAAATAATTTACTTGAGTATATCGGATGAAATAATCAAGTTGTCAATCCTACTATGAAGCTTGGAGAGCGATCATGAAAAGGAAAACGGGAGAGTACATCATCAACACAAGTGTAGGTTATGATCCGATGTACATTCTTGTTGTTTTTAGAAAACGATACAAGAAAATATGAAATCAAGAAATAATATAAGCACATAAAACATTTATGTTGCACACATGACAAACTCAATCAAAAATCCATTTAGTGTGTTATATGTTTTAAACATTTTTCAACTTATAAAACTAACATTTTCGACACAACTAGATGTTATCCCAAAACACTCCTTCAAGTAGCACATTGATTAGTAGAATATTACTAAATCGATAAGCAAGAGAATGAATAGCAAGGTAAGGAAACCACATATGTTATTCAATCAAACAAGCACAAAAGCTATTTGAGATAAGCAAATAATCAAGTAATGCAAGGAAGACAATTTATCATTTAGCATAGCATACGAAAGTTCTTTTCATTGCTTTGTGTTAAACATGTATACCAAGCTTGATTGGTTTCTTTTATAAATGTGATCAAAACCTTAATTTGAAAAGAGGACACATTGTTATTCAAAGATGAAAACATCCGTCTCCAATTAGATCAAAAGTTTGTGCAAAAGTTATGACCAAAAAAAAACTTTCTATTATATATCAATGATTCTGTAAATTTTTGTTTTGAATCAGTTTATGAAATCATTTTTAAATGAAAGTAGACTCAAATACCTTTAAAACGATAGGTGGCACGACTTCTAACGACTTACGGTTAATTAGTTATGAATTTTTGAAATTCAGACAAAAAATGTCTTCTGTACCACGGATCCCACGGATCCCTTGCTTGAGAGATCCGTCCAGTGTAAACTGAGGGATCCGCGGATCTGACACTGAATTACAAAAATGCATGTTTTGACCCGACGAAGAGGTTTAACCTTTGTAGACTTTTTAGTGAGGTTATATTACCCATTCCAATCTTTATTCAAGCTTGAATGAACATATATTAAACATAAAACTTCAAAAAAATGATCACTAAAACACTTTTCATATTATGCTTATTATAAGATAGAAGCATATATTACCATTTTATCCACAAGCAATTTAGCACGTCTTTGACTAGTAATTGTAACTAAGAGAATATACCTTTGTTGTATTCCCTTTGTATGGTTTTAGAAACCATAGACACGAAATACTTCATGATCTTCTAAGATACCCAAATCAACGTATGGAGAATACTTAACAAGAAAAATGTTAGAACATTCTATCATTGTCCAACAATAAACATTATAATGATTTTTAAAACATGACTTAAAAAAATCCTTCTTTGTAGTTTTCAAACATACACGGATCGTATCAAGTTTTTAAAGTACAATATACTTCAAGAAACTTGGTAACGAAGCTCTGATACCAATTGTGGAAAACTAGAAGGGGGAGTTGAATAGTTTTACCAATTTAAAACTTCCTTTTGAATATTTAGATCGACTTATGTCAATCTATTTGGTTGTTTATGTTGGACGTTGATAGATAGATATATAAACGTGTAATGAAAGATAAAGAGTAAGAAGCACATCACCACGACACAAGTATTTATAGTGGTTCGGCTACAAGGACACCTTCCTTACCCTACTCCACTCCCCGAGTCACCTACTCGAGAGTTCGTAAACACTACATCAATCTCCATATGGCGGAGAAGCCTTCACAACGTCGCTTAACCTTTTTCCGGTACAAAGCTAAATACCGAGTTCTTTCACACCAAGGCGAACCACACCTATCACAACGTGGCCTACTCTTTATACGGTGCTAGGCTAACCACCAAGTTCTTTCACTCCAAGGAGAACTAATCCTATCACAACGTCGCCTACCCTTTATTAGGTACTAGGCTAAGCACCTAGTTCCATTACTATGGAGGAACTACTACCCATCACAACACAACACCTAATCTTAAGAAGATCCACTCCTTATTACAACACCATCAAGGATATCACCATCCTTTGATCTAAACAAATACTATATGTATAACGATGCACCTTATCGTTTATACAACCTAGGCATTCTTCCTTAATGCCACTTGATTTGATTCCTATGCATCCTTCACTAATGCCCTTGACACAACGCTTGGCACCTTTCACTAATGCCTTCGTCTTGACACCTTTAGCATTCTTCACTAATGCTTTGACACGGACGGTTAGCATCTTTCACTAATGCTTTCGTCTTGACTCTTTCGGCATCCTTCACTAATGCCTTCAACATCTATGGAGGAAGAAAGAACTATCAACAAGAGAACTTCAGTTGTCTTGATGATGACGAAGCATGGCAACTCATGGACTTGAGCTTGCTTGACTTCAAGAAGTGGTGATCTCGCCTTTAAGAGGAACCTAGAAGATCACACAAAAACAAAAGACAAACTACATAGATCTCTTTGGATCTGAGGTTAGAGAGATACAATACTTGGAGAAAGTATGTGTGAAGTGGTGAGAAATAATGAGGAAATGGCTCACTATTTGTAGAGGAAAAATTCTACTGTTCCTCGGATCCTATGGATCCCTCCCACAAGGGATCCGTCTAGCGTATTGCTAAGGATCTGTGGGACGCTCCTCTTTACCCATGGGTATTTTGGTTATGGGTCATGGGTCATGGGTTGATCCATGGATCTTTGGCTAGATACAATGTATCTCTTGAGTGCAATGCACTTAGTCACTTGGGTATGGGTTGATCCATGGGTTATGGATATTATCCATGTATGATATAAGCATGATGTCATGCAATGGTTTATGGGTCAAGCTCCATGGGTCATGGGCTTTGGGTTGTACCCAACTACATTCAATGTATTTGCCCAATGGGTTATGATACTTAAGTTTCTACCCATTTATATTACCCAATATACTACATACTAGTTATGTGTATATTTTACCCAAATATGTAAACACTAGTTGGTGTACATATGTAATATTAAATCATAAAATCACTTATACTTGTTTTAGTGTTTTATGTGAAAATGTGAATATGTTAGAAACTATTAGTTCAAACCATTTACGTATTTTATTTGTTTCGTTAAAATGATTTTACGTTTGTTATCGACAAAACATTCGAAGATCGTAAAATATAAATAAACGTTTTTACGGCTAATTTGTATTAACAGTTTAAGTCTGGATTAGACCCGTTTCTCAATAACTGTGGCTCTGATACCAATCTGTAACATCCCCAATTTCGTGATACGCAGCGGAATTCAAACTGGGTGTTACTTCATGGCACAACAATCATAACAATAGAAAACAAACTCTAACTGAGTCGTTTTAAAAGATTTATCATTCGATTTATATAAATATCAGAGTTTACAAAAATGAGGTCCCAGATGGTTCCAAGTTTACAAAATACATTAAATTGATTTTCGAATGATAATAAAATTTATAGCCTTCTTCAGTATACTTGCTCTTCCATGCCAGCTTCTGACATTATGGACCTGAAATACATGCTTAAAACTGTTAACACAAAGGTTGAGTGAAATTCATAGAGTTTAGGAAATCAGTTGAACACATAATGTTTGTAGTGTGAGTTATAAATTCACACCAATGGTTTGAAAACCAAAAGAGATATTATTGCACTAAGCTCATGATACCGAAAACGTTTACAGCTTGTCAATAGAAATTGATAAAATAGTAACAGTTTCCCTAATAGGGAATTTGCCAATAAACCTATAGATGTTCAAATATAGTGCGTTTGTTTGCCTACCCGGTCAACACAAATGGGATCCGTCAATCCCAATAGGCCTATCCACAATATTCGCGTTCACTCGCAAGTGATTAATGGTTCATGATAGTAGGGACTTAATATTGGCAATAGTGGTACTTAGTGCAAATAATACATTCAGATAAGCATACAGTTTGAAAGCAATGTGTTCGGTTTAAAATAAAGCATGTATCTCCCCCAAGGGTTTGTAAAACAATTAAGTAATAGAAAGTGGGGCTATGAACTCACGGTAATCAGTAAAAGTTTAGAGTATTTATGAAAGTAAATGAAAATAGTTGAGCATGTATCTCCCCCAAAAGTAATTCAAAAGGTATAAAAGTAGGGGCTATGAACTCACGGTAATCCTTAAAAGTTTAGAGTACTTGTGAACGTAAATGAAAATAGTTGAGCATGTATCTCCCCCAAAGAGTTTATAAAGTAATTAAACGAGTAAAAGTGGGGCTACGAACTCACAGTAATATGTAAATAGTTAAGCATGTATCTCCCCCAAAAGTAGTACAAAATAATTGAAAATAAGGGCCATGAACTCACGGTAATCAGTAAAAGTGAATAGCAACTTTTCAAAAATATGAAAAATAACTCAAAAAATGCGGGTTGTTACAGGTAGCCATCCCAATAATGGTCAAAAAGAGTGACGGAGGGTGGCGCATGTGCGTTGACTTCACTGACATCAACAAAGCATGCCCGAAGGATTGCTACCCCCTACCAAAAAATGACTGGAAGGTAGAATCATTGGCAGGCTTCCGGCTAAAATGCTTCTTAGATGCCTACAAAGGGTATCATCATATGCAGATGGCAAAGGAGGACGAAGAAAAGACAGCCTTCTACACAAGCAAAGGTGTCTACTGTTACAGAAAGATGCCCTTCGGATTAAAGAACGCAGGGGCAACTTACCAACGTCTCGTAGATAAAGCCTTCAACAAACAAATAGGCAGAAATCTCGAAGCATACGTTGACGACATGGTTATCAAAAGCAAGACGGAGGAGGACCTACTCCTCAATGTACAGGAAACCTTTGACCAGCTTCGGGCGATTAACATGAAGCTGAACCCTAAGAAATGCTCCTTTGGTGTCGAAGAGGGGAAATTCCTAGGGCATTTGATTACTAAGCAGGGGATAAAGGCTAATCCCTCCAAAGTTAAGGCAATTACAGATCTCTAAGCTCCTAAGTGTCTAAAAGATGTGCAAAGTCTGAATGGGAAGTTGGCTGCTCTAAGCCGATTTTTGTCAAAAGGGGCTGATAGGTCCCTACCATTCTTCAAAACACTCAAAGGATGCGTCGATAAGAAGACTTTTCAGTGGAGTCGGGATGCTGAAGCTGCCTTTCAGAAGATGAAGGAGTTCATCGAAATCCTTCCAACACTTACAGCCCCAATCAAAGGCGAAGTGTTGTTCATGTATTTAGCATCCTCAATGGAGAGTATTAGCGCAGTCCTTATGGCAGAACGAGACAAACGACAGATCCCCATTTACTTTATCAGCAGGGTCCTGCAGGGGGCGGAGATCAACTATCCAACATTGGAAAAGTTGATACTAGCCCTAATCTACGCAGCAAGGAGGCTCCGGCGCTACTTTCAAGCCCATCCGATCACAGTCTTAACCGAAAAGCCACTCAAACAGATCTTGTCGAAGCCTGAAAAGTCTGGGAGGGTGGCTAAATGGGCTATTGAACTTGGAGAGCAAAAAATAGAGTTTAAGGGTCGAAACTCTATTAAAGGGCAAATTCTCGCAGACTTCTTGGCAGAAACACCTTCCGAGCCAGACGCAGAAAAGGAAGAACCCAAAGCTAAACTCACTCAAGTACAGGATGACTGGAAACTTTATACATACGGAGCATCCAGCTCCGATGGTTCTAGAGCAGGTCTAATTGTGGTCTGCCCTGACGGGAAGGAGCATACGTATGCTCTTCGTTTTGAGTTCGAAGCCACAAACAATGAAGCGGAGTACGAAGCGTTGCTAGCAGGCCTCCGATTAGCTAAAAATATGGAAGTCAAAGCCCTCGCTATTTTTGTAGACTCCCAATTGGTAGCAAACCAAGTGACAGGCTCTTATGAAGCAAGGCAGCCCATCATCAAATAGTACTTGGAAAAAACAAAGGAGATGCTGGAAAGTTTCGACTCCTACACCATCCAACATGTTCGTAGGAATCAGAACAAGAAGGCAGATGCACTGAGCAAGCTAGCCTTTATGGCCTTCGCTCATCTCACCAAAGAAGTACTTGTCGAAGTCTTACCTGAAAGATCCATCATTCGCAAGGAAGTTGCAGACGTGGTTCACGAGGAAGGAGAGACATGGATGACCCCCATCAGGGAATATTTGATAAGCGGTCTTCTCCCTGAAGATCCCAAGCTAGCAAGGAAAATTCGAGTTAAGTCCCCACAGTACCGGCTAATAGGGGAAACCCTATATAGAAGGTCATTTCTATCACCTTGGTTAAGATGTGTAGGACCCAAACAGGCTACGAGCATTATCGCTGAAGTCCACGAAGGATCCTGCGGCCTCCATGCAGGACCCCGCTCAGTTGTCTCGAAAATAATGAAGTTGGGCTATTATTGGCCTTCGATGCACAGGGATGCGGCAGAAATCATTCTCAAATGTGAAGCTTGTCAGATACACTCAAACGTTCCTAAGATGCCGATGAAGGACATGACAAGTGTGACATACGCATGGCCCTTCTCTCAGTGGGGCATTGACATCGTAGGACCTATGCCTATGGCTCCCGGAGGAGTCAAATTCTTGCTGGTGGCAATTGATTATTTCACCAAGTGGGTAGAAGCTAAACCCTTAGCCTCCGTCACGGGGAGACAAATCGAGAAGTTTGTGTGGGAGCACATTGTGTGCAGATTCGGAGTGCCCCACATAATCATATCTGACAATGTAAAGCAGTTCGCCGAAGGAGTCTTCTACGACTTCTGTCAAGGGCTCAACATAAAGCAGTCTTGGACATTCGTCTACTATCCACAAGGTAACGGACAGGTGGAGGTTACAAACAGAGACATCGTCAAAGGGATTGAGAAAAGGCTGGGATGAACTCACCATGGATGGGTAGATGAACTCCATCAAGTACTATGGGCCCATCGAACACACCCTAAGTCAAGCAATGGAGAAACCCCTTTCAGCCTAACATACGGAACATAAGCGGTCATCCTTTCAGAATTAAGTGTACACACGGAGCATGTGGCAACGTATGATGCCTCCCAAAATGATGAAAGGATCAGGGAGAACCTGGACCTACTAGAAGAAAGAAGAGAGATAACCTCCATCCGAGAAGCAATGCACAAACATAAGATCGAAGGCTACTATAACAAAAGGGTCAGACCTTCCACCTTCAAGCCTGGGGAATATGTGTTACGCCTCAACAGTGCAAGCAAAGCAGAACACCAGGGAAAGCTGGGACCAACTTGGGAAGGACCTTACATGGTAGCTGAGGCCTACGGCAACGGAGCCTACAAACTGGTCACTCTTCTCGGAGAACCGATCGACAGGACATGGAATGGTACGAACCTTCGAAAGTTCTACGTTTAAGAAGTACTTTTACTTTTTCGTTCTTGTAATTAGAAGCTTCTCAAGGGAAAGCATACATTATTGGTAGTTGTCTTAGTTTTCATTTCAAGAATGATGTAATCCTCTCTACCAATTCAATGATCAATAAGACATTTCCCACAAATCTCTTGCTTCGTTTCTTAAACACAAAGATTTGTTCCCACAATGTCGAATAAAAGGGCACAAGGTGTAATATACGCCTAATCATTTACGCCTACTCAAACATTCACATTAACTCTCTTAGTAGTTTATGGCACTTGTGAAAATATATACAAAGTCATACTACTTAAAGGATTTGAGATAGAGTGGGTCGCGACCCTCTGTCAATGATCAAATTTGGTCATTATATTCTTGGTGTTGAAATTTACACACAATGAGGTTGTTTAACCTTAGGATGTAAAACTTAAGCGTCGGAAAAATGGCGTAAGAGAACTTCACAAGACAAACACAAATAATAAAGTGTGTAGAGGTATCCCCCCTACACTATACCATTCAAAAGGAGGGCTAGTGCCCTTGTACCTGCACGAGGAGCCTAAGCCCCAATTAAATTTTCTTTGGCCCAAGGCCATACATCACAAGCATTCAAATTGTTTAGAGAACCAAACAAACATTGTCAAATAACATAAATTGTTTTAAAGGGTACATGCCACCCTTGAAACCAAATTACTGCCAACACGGCAACCTTCATTCCTGCTTTTGTGGGGAAGGGGTCGAAGACGGTTGCACCGAGGTAGGCTTGGCAGGCACTGCTTCTTGGTAGGAGTCGTAGGCTTCAGCTTGCGAGGCTTCTTGGAAAGGAGGTCTTCGAGGGGTGCCATAGGATATTTGGTAGCTTCAGCAAGGAAGGAGTACTCTGCGGTTGCAAACGCATTTCCTGCCTCATCATATTCAGCCTTTGATGTGGGACGATAGCATTCAATCTTGGAAAGGTCCACGGGCTTACCTGTTTTGGCAGCCTCCTCCAACGCCAAGCACCGTCCATGAAAAATAGCTGATTTGATGACCTTCCACATCTGAGCTCCCAACTCATCACTATGGTAGAGCTCTATGGCTATGTACGGCACCACCTTCGACACGACCTCCGCACGGTCCTTTTGCAGCATCCTGTACCTCATCTGCAAGCCATCTACTTCCTCCCTCAACTTAACTTCTACTTCTCTGAGCCTAGCCTTCTCACTCTCCAAACCAGCACACTTTGCGTCAAGCACATCATTTTGACCAATGAGAGACGCTACCCTACCCTCCTCTACCTTGAGTCTGACAATTTCAATTGTCAACTCTGCAACCTTTTGACGAAGGTCTTGAACAAGAGGATTATTCTCAAGGTCCTTCTCAATCTCATCACACTTGGCCTCCAATTTTTTATACTCCTGATCCCTATGTTTTTCCCTTTCCAACATGACATCCATCTCCTGTCTAGCCTTGGTCATAGCCCTGAGCAACTCCCTGGTTCTGCTATTTAAGTGATTATCCAATACTGCTTGCCTCGCTACACCATTGTCATGCACATCACAAACCCTTTCAATGGACATATTGTCCAGCAAACCTTTCCATTGAGGGGGGTGACATGATCCACAATCCGGTGACAAGCCAAAGCATTGGGAAGCTCCTTCGTTTCTGGAAGGCCTGCAACCAATACAATGTATAAGGGTTAAGTTAATTTTGGCAATTATCACTTCACATGTTTTATAAGGAAAAACTGCTTACCATGAACCTCCACAGATTCATCTGGTAACTCAAAGGCTGACTTCACAAACTTTCTACCTTCAGCACTCTTCTGCTTCACAGCCCTAGATCCGGAGGCGGGAAGGGGATTCTTCCTTTTGTTGGTTGACTTAACCGCCTTGCCAGCTGTTCCTTTTTGGCTTTTCAACCTGTCAGCTATACCGGTGGAACCTACAACCGGGACATCCTCATCCGCAGGATCGTCCGAGTCAGCAACATTCTCAACAAGTTGAGATGGACCCTCCAGTGCAAGTTGCGGGGGTGCTGATGCAATAGGCTCCGGCTTTGGAGTATCCACCTCATTGTTGACGGATGTGGAAGGAGAGCCAACACCGTAAGACTCTTCGGCTTTATCCACTGGCATAAAGCTCAAGTCTTCATCCAAATCTTGGTACATAAAATTCCTGAATGACATCTCTACAAAAAAGAAACAAAAGAAATAAATATCAGTGCTACATTGGTCATACTTTACAAGAAGTAGAGAAACATACTTTGTCCATGGTACATGATAACAGGCTTCTTGGGAGACCCCTCCCAGCTCTGGGCAATCCCAGCCATGTATAAGATTGGCTCGGGGAACACTTGCACATCAACAGGGTATCTAGCCAAACGCTGATAGCAGGGATCCCTTCGCACCTCATATGGCAAGGGGTCATTGTACCGTTTTGCATCAAACATATATTCCTTATTCAGCAACTCTGGATAGTTGGGTGGGATAAAAGTGTTTTGCACATAAAAGAAACTGCCTTTCCAAGCTGTTATGTTGGTGTATACTCTCCCAAACAGGTTCGGCACATCTGCCTCAGTACTCTTAGCCAAAGTTAACCAGTTTCCCCCAGGATACAAATTCAAAAACCCCTTAACACCTTTAATGTTGGTTCATAGCCGTATGCTTTACACATCACTATGAATGTGGTCAGTTTGGCTAAACCAAATGGGTTGAACCTAGAGATATGAACCTTGTAGTATTGCATAAACTCTAATATCAGTGGGTGCAGTGGAATCCTAAGGTTGGAATGGCTAAATGCATGTGTGTATAGCCCTATGAAACCTTCAGGAGCATCAAATATACCCTTATTAGACTTAGGCAACATAATTTTATATTCCAATGGGATCGGAAAATCAGCTAGGTGATCGTGTAAATCTTTTGCAGACAATGTACATTTTTGTTGTTTTATGATAAACTTGGAATCCATTTTTTAACAAAAAAAAAAAAAAAAAAAAAAAAAAAAAAAAAAAAAAAAAAAAAAAAGCTACAAGTGAGAAGGAAGGTTTACCTTTTGATTTCGGAGTGGTGGCGATCAAAATTTTACTTCGTATAGAAAGAGATGGAGAGAGTAAAATGTGCTAGGGTTTCAACAACCCCCGTTTAAATACTCTTTTTCACTCCTCTTCAGCACCGCACACGTGTCCTGGATAATTACTCTTATCCGAGTTAAACTTTTTAAATTTTAAAAATAGTCTTTTGGTCTCCGGGTAAGATGGGGAATAGTGATTCCTGTAGCGGGCAGCCAAAAAGTTTACTTAGCATTAAATGCACTGAGTTAGGTGCATAGTTATCTTCCAACTAATACGATTAGCAACAGGATGGTATTTTTTCGAAGCATGAAGTCGAAAGCAATGCCTCTTCGCTCATATACATCACTTTCGACTAGGGGGCTTGATGATGTACCCTCCGAGTAGCTCGAAGGACACTCCTCCGAGACGTGTTGAAGCCCTTCCATTCGAAGGCCCAAGTTAGGATTCCAAAATATCCATGGGCGTCAAACCATTCGTTATCACGAAGGTTACCTCAGGGGAATTCGCCATTCGAAGCACTAAGCCCTTCGGGGTAAGGTTGACGAAGGAGTAATGGATAGGAGAACCTCCTGAGTTGGTCAAACCCACGATCTCCCTCTCTTTCCTGGCTTCCCCGCCAAGCTTGAGAACGTGGGTCACTAAGCCCTAGCGGTTACCCAAAATCATGGGACGCCCCCATGATCTCCGACATTCGCGCAGAAGTGCCTCTAACCCTATTTCTTCCACTATAAATAGGTTGGACGGGCAATGCATTATGGTATGCTCATTTTACATTCATCTCTTTACTTACACACACTTATACAACCATAACTCATACTTACTCTCACGCCGGAGGTGGTTCGCAGGGTCCTACCCCTGCGTAATCACTTAACGTATTGTTTCGTATTTCTTATTCTTAGGTGAAAGGCAAGTCTTGGCTGGAACATACACCCCTCATACCTTTGATCATCATCGAAGCCTGGTAGTGCAATCTTTTGTACAATCACTATTCAACCCCCCCCCCCTTCTAGTTTTCCACAGAATATAAGGGAACATGGGATCGACTCCGAAAAGAGTTTGTGCAACAATTCTTCCCACCCTCGAAAATCGCTAAGCTTCTCAGTGATATCTATAGGTTCGTTCAAAAAAGGGAAGAAACACTATATCAGGCATGGGAAAGATATAATGAGCTTCCCTATCGTTGTCCTACACATGACCTCAATAAGCATCAAATTGTCTACATTTTTTATAAGGATATTAATATCGAGACCCGTCAGATTCTTGATTAACAAAGACCTATTCCGGGAATGACGCCTGACAAAGCTTTGGAATCTATTCAACGGATAGCTTATCACTGCCACAAATGACATGTAGAAACAGGATATGGACCTAAGGACAATTTCAAGCACAAGGTCATAAAAACAATGACCAAGAAAGAAGATGATTATGGGATGAAATTTAAGACAATGAGGCAAGAGAAAACTAAAGAAGATAAAGATCTGAGGACGGAAGAAGTAAAAAGTTTAGTTGGCACCAAGGTTAGAGTTAACTTGGAAGAAGTGGTTCTTAAGCACATTGAGGAATCCAAGAAAAGAGATGAAAGGGAGGAAAAGATAATGATGGAATTTGTTGATAACACAATATCCTCCCTTAAGAGTCACGATGACTGAATCAAAAGCTTAGAGAAGAAAGTGGACTTGTGCTCCAAGGCCATTACTGATTATTTGGATAAACTTGATATAAAAGCTAATGAAAAAATTGTCAAATCAGGGACACTTGAGGTAGTTTCTGATAAACCAACTACCTTCTCCAAGAAGGTCAAAAGGAGGCTCAACAAAGAAAAACTCATGCTTCAAGATCTGGGGGCTCTTCCGGTAAACTTACCTTTAATTAATTCCATTAAAAGTAATGAAATCACAAATTTTTTAGGAATTAAGTGATGAGAAGAGTAAACTTGAAGAGACGGCTTCGGTTAAACTGAATGCTCGGTATTTGGCAATATTAAGAAATGAATTGCCACATAAGGAAAAAGACCTGGGATGTTTTACTCTCCCTTGCCTAATAGGTAATCTCAACGTCTTCAATGATTTGGCAGATTTTGGAGCCAGTATTAGTATCATGCCCCATTCAATTTTTTTGCGTATGGATGTTGGGAGTTTAAAGCTGGCCAAATGGATATCGAGATGGAGGATAAATCCATGCAAACGCCTAAGGGGATTGTAGAAAACGTCTTAGTGAAAATTAACAAGTTTATTTTCGTAGTGGATTTTGTTATCTTAGATATTGCTGAAGACAACCGGATCCCAACTATTTTAGGGAGGCCCATGCTCGCAACTGCTCATACAAAGGTTGATGTTTTCGCTCGGAAAATGACATTGGAAGCTAATGGAGAAGTTATTACTTTCAGGGCAAATGAACTTAATTCTATCTCAAAGAGGGTTTGTGTCGTCAATCATAACGGTGATTTGGGTGATGTCTGGAAGTTTTTTGAATGAAGCTCCTAAAACTCCTTCAAAACATAACAATTTTTTTCTTCAAGAAAATATTTTGATGTTTTCGTCGACTATGAAGAAGAGGAGGAGAGATTGGCAATTAGTCCCAATTATTTTTCTAGCAACATTGACACGGCCCCTTGGCAAAACAATCATGAAAAAACATTTCACCATCGGATCAACTAATGTTCTTTGAGATGGGAACTCGGATTCATCATCGAAATCCCTATAATCTTTAAATGCTCGTGCAAAATAGGGTTCATCGATTTCCATCCCTATGTTGACATGAATTCTCAGTGAATGTCATGTCAAAAGAATGTTACAACCAAGTTATGATGAAAGAGTTGGAGTATAAGGGGAATAATTTCCTCGGGATCATAACTAATGTTCATGTTTTCGCCGGGATGCATACCTTCTTGGTCGACTTCGTGGTGTTAGATGACATTAGTGAATTTGTGGAGAATGGACTCCCTGGTGTGATTTTGGAAATGCCTTTCAATAATATATCTGGATTAGATGGGGATCCTGAAGAGGGGGTAGTTTGGTTAAAAATTGGCAATGACAAAAATATTTTTAAAATGTCAAGAACCTTTCCAAATTTCAAAAAGTGGACCAAGAGGCAGTTAAGTCACGCCCGATCGCTTCTCGATATGCGCGAGGAAGATAAAGTCAACAGGTTTAAACACCTGCACCAAAAGATAAAGAACTTTTACATGGGTTGCCTAAAACTTGGGGAAGAATATAAGAAGGACGAAACACTCATCGAGTGGATTCAACATGGAGAATGCTTCATCCACGAAATGAACAACAATCACTTCTGAGCCCCATGGCTTTGATTATAACTTAAAGACTCGTTAATAAAGAAAAGTGCTCTTTCGGGAGACAACCCGAATTATCCCTTTCCTCTTTTCTGTTTTATTTTCATTTTTATTGTTGGGTTTTGTGCTTTTAACATTTTTGCAGGAATTGGAGTAAATGATCGGCCTTTAACAGGAAGTTGGCTTCTATCCCGATTAGCAAGTTACGACGTAACTTTTTCAATGGTTACACCGTAACCATCATACAGTAACAGTTCATTACAGGTTTCAACCAATTACGGCATAACTTCCATCCATCATTACACTGTAACAGTCTTCTATAGACGATTTCAAGGTTCAAACCAATTACGGCGTAACTCATTCTTGTGGTTACATCGTAATTCATCATGCGTTTCAAAATTATTACATTAGCACAATAACCTTGTATTAGTTCTGAATGAACTTTGTGGGTATGTTCGTTGTAAGCTCTCACGAGACTACACTCGTCCACTTGGGACACCAAGTGGTTTAAAAGGCTTGTTGCATATGCTAAATGCAACCGTGATTCCTACGAAAGTGAGTTAGTTTTTATTTGTTTTGACTTTTGTTTTTCCTTTTTATTTTTAGAATTATACTTGTTGGTTAGTTGTGATTTCAGGGTTCGAAGTTTGCTCATGGATACTTAACGAAGGCACGATTTTCTTCGTGGGCCTTCTCTTTTTTTAGGAGCGAATTTCAGGGAAGTTCTCGCTCCAATTCTACTTTCTCTTCACCTTTATTTAATGTTTAATACAAATGGGACTTTGTACATCTCAAGTGGGGGGACGGGAGTAGAATAATTACTTGAACTTATTTGCCCTCGTTTTTCTAGTTTATTTTGAAAAATTATGCCATTTTTAGAATTTTGACATGTTTTTCTTAACGTGACTAGACTAGACCTTAGCCGAGCACACTATAACCTTTGATATTTCATAGTGAGATATAGCCTTATCTGCTTCGACTTATTTACCCAAATCCACCAAATTATGATTGTGCTGGTAGCCTATAAACTTTAAAACTTGGCCTTTGCATCATTTCGAGACCATAAACAAGGGTGTGTCGAGTTAGCTTAATATATATGGAATAATGAATTTGAGAAGGCAATATTTTAGGATTATCACCCAAATAGCTTATATATGTGTGTTTATCGATTAGTCACCTCGACTATTCGACCCCCATGTTAAACCTTTTTTTTGCACTCACCTTTAGTGCAAGATACCCCTAGATACACCCTTCAGAGCCATTCTTTTCATTTCATACCCTTATTATTTTGTATCATTACACCCTTTCACCATAGCCTACCATGTAGTCCTAATTTCTAGTCGGGAAGTCACTGTTTTCCCAAGTTCGAGGTTTGAGTAGAGAAGTTCGAGAATCACGCTTTCGTCAAAGGCTTACAATTGAAGATCATCAAAGACCCCCCATAATATCCATATATGTTCATCTAAAGTAGGGGGATGTTTATCTTTTTATTTGTAATAGTTATGATTCAAAAACAAATATTGTTTATTACTTATGCTACTAAAAAGTGCAATGTATAAGCACTATGTTATGAGCTTAGTAGATATTAGCATCGAGGAGGCCACCTCGGTCACATTTGAAGATTTGAGTTGGTGATGTTATTACACCAATAGTTTGAAGAACAGGTGATGTGCCCATCATGACGTCCGCTAATGGCACATTTACTTGATACATCATGATCCGGTTTCTTTATCTTGAAGCTTGAACTTTGGATGGACGGTGGGCGGTGACAACTTGGTTATATGTTAAGACTATTTGTTTTGTTATTTTTCATTTTACACCATTTATTTCCCATGTATCATCCTACCCTTTAGTCATGAAGCGTGTCTAGTTGATGAAACGAGCAATCTTTGGTGTCTTGGCCATGGATTTGATCATGTATCATTGATTTTTTCCACTTTGCCGTGACACGTTAATAATGACATTTCACCCTTAACCTCACATTATGTTCACCCATATTACCTTCAAATATCGTTTAGTCCTTAACTCTAGTGGTGGAGATTTGTGTAACCGCCAAGCTTATGATAGAATACATGCTATGACTGTGCTTTGAGTGATTATCCCAAAATTGACACTTAGATAAGAAGAATATGAGTGTTTGTTCCCATTTCGTGAGGTGTTCGGCTTTGATTTATTCTAGCATAAGGAATTTTTAAACTCATATCTTCCAGATAATTTGGGGGATATCTTTTTAGAAATTATTCTAATAAGGTCTACTTGAGGGCAAGTAGAGTTCAAGTGGGGGGATATTTGATAACATCAAATAGTCCTAACTTTTAAGTGTCAATTTCCCCCGTTTATGCTCATATTTTATGTCATTTATATGGATATATACTCTTATTCCTTTATATTTCATTTCCAAGTAAAATATGAGCATTAGAGCTTAGAGACGCGGATTTGGAGATTTTCTTAACGGTTTTACCTTAGTATGCTATCATTGAAGAGGCTACGGCGTAACTCATATTCTCAATTATGTCGTAGCTGAGATTTCGTTACAGAGGCCAACTCAACTGCAGTTACGGCGTAACTCTCAACTTAAGTTACACCGTAACCATCTAGGTCATGGAGAATTTTGCGCCCCCGTCAACTACGCCGTAACCTCCTTACATGCATTACGACGTAACCAACTTCTGTTTGGAGGATATTTTAGTTACGGCGTAACTCTCATCAAAATTACAGCGAAGCTATAACCAAGGTTGTAAAAATCGCTAGGCGCTAGTGAGGCGGTCGGGTAGGGCCTAGCGATTAATCGGTTAGGCGGAGATTAATCGGGGATTAATCGGATTGGAATTTTTATACAAAAAATTGTAATATTAGATATTATATTATATTATATGTATGAGGTAAGAATAGGGCATCAAATTTCAAATATTTCAAGTGTTTAAATATAAACATAATACATAATTCTTCAAAGTTTAAAGTCAAATATAGATATTATTCGGCTTGTTGACCATTTTTTTGAGATCTTTGACTGATTTTGTCCAATTAATCGGTTTGTTGACCGATTTTTAAGCGATTTTGTTTGATTAATCGGTTTGTTGACCGATTTTTAAGCGATCTTTGACCAAAATGATTAAATAGGCCGATTATGATAAATCAAGGCGCTTAGTGAGCGATCAGCGATTATGCGGGGATTAATCGGCCGCCTGGACCGATTTTTACAACAGAGGCTATAACTATGGCGTAACTATTCATTAGGTTACGCCGTAGTCACCACTACGAGAATTCTGTTTAGAGGATAATTAAGTTACGGCATAACTCTTAACTCAAGTTACGTTGTAACTATGACCGAGCCTATAAATACAAACCCTAAAATCCGCATTTAACATTATTCATTCACAACACAAAGTCAGAGAACGTGAAGAGGGTTCCAAGGCTAGATCATACGGAGCATACGGAGTCATCTCCAAGGGAGGAATCACACCATATCGATAAGCTTTAGCGATCATTACTTTTTTACACTTTAATTCATGTCTTCAATTATGTTATACATTGAATTTATTGTGTCTTTTATATGATCTGCTAAATACCTTTTGTGCTAGCCTAGTTGTGATTTATTGATTGTATTGTTATTGTTTTCATGCTTCTATAATTGTTTCTAGTGTATGCATGCATAGTTCGATGGTAGTTACCCTAGCTTTGGTAGTTTGAATTGCGGTCGTATCTAATTGCTTAGGATAATTGACCAACTGACCCTATGTAAGTAGGTAGAGAGACTTGGTAAGAATTGACCAAAAGACTACGAAGTCCCTCTTGTGAGAATTGACCAAAGGATCACCATTCAGAAGGATGAACTTAAGAAGTTAGGGATGTGTGTCTAAGATGCTAGCACCCGGGCACACATTGTTTTGAATCTTGCATGTAGGGTACTTAATAACTTGGCTTTGAGACCCTCGACTCCTCAAAGGGTAGGCCTTTGACGTCGGGTAGGAACCTTTGTCGATAGGTTATGACGAATTGACCAAATGCTGTCATAACGACTTGAACCCCCACTTGAATCAATAGAGAGTAATTAAAAAACATAGACATTACATGATATGATTAATATTAAGTTAACACACTTTCTCACTATTGTTCACAACCTCAATTTACTTTTCGCAATTTATTTCTTGTTTTCAGTTTAATTAATCATTTCAATCTTAAAACCTTTTAAAACCGTGACAATTAGACTTAATAGGATCCTCATCTACATAGCTCTTGGGAACGACCTCGGCTTTACCACTTTCTATACTACGCACGATCCGGTTCACTGCTCATTAGTGCAATAGGTAGACCTTAGGCAGACGAGACTTAGAAATATTAAATCCTGTTTGGAAAACCTGCATCGCGCATATATAACGCAAGAACCCCGGATAATATTTATGTATTGTACATACATATATATATATATATATATATATATATATATATATATATATATATATATATATATATATATATATATATATATATCATAATTTATTATAAGAGAATATTAAATGGGTTATTACGTAGTAAGTTTAATTAGCAATTGGGCTTAATTAAGATTATGTGAGAATGAACATTTAATTAAGCTGGACTGAAAATAGAAGCCTGGTGAGCCATTGTGAGGCCTATGCATGACCGGCCCTTCACAGGGTTTTTAGTTGGGCTTGTGAAAAATATGAGGAAATGATATTTATCTTGTATGACAAGATAATTATCATTTTAATTCTATCTCTTATTTAATATAGTAATTATTTACTCTATATTTAGTATTTGATCTTTAACTAATTAGATAAATTACAACGTTGATCTAAATATTGATCAAATAAATTAGATCCACAATGAAATTACAAACCCTAAAACCCTCCTTCTCTATCTCTTTGTACAACCGCACCCCATACCAAACACACAAACACTTTGAGTATTCGTGTAACCGTGTTTTACTCATTTTCTTGTGCGTGTAACGTAGTACACTCAAGCCTAGCAGCTATAGGGTTCGTCTGAGTGGTAGTGTGGACACTGGTTGGATTGATTATATTGTTATATTAGAGTTTGTGAACTATTTGAATCTGAGCTTTTGGTGGGATGCAAGAAGCAAGGAGAAAAGAACAAGATCATTGTTCGTGTTTGCTGGTGTACATAAGGTATGTATGTACCATTGGTTATGCATGATTAATTAAGTATGTGTTGGTCCTGATATTTTTGTGCAACATCATGAAATGTATGAACAAGAGTTCGAGCAAATGAAAATAACCGATTTTTATTAGAAATAAGAGCAAATATACACAATCTGGACCTGAGTCAACTAATAATACCCATTTGTACATTATGACAGTATCAGTCTCACTTAGTTATTAAGGTGAAGGCTTTACGAGGGTAGTTGCAAAATACTATCCCTGGCAATGATAAATGTTACTCTTCAAGTTATAAAGAGGAAGATTCCACTTAGAAGAGGATAAAGTTTCTAGTGGTGGAATCGATTGCTTATAACTACTATTAATCTCCCTTTATATACTAGGGAGATACACTGTTAGTAGTTACAAGAGAACAATGATAACTAAACTAGAAGCAAACTGGAAGTAAGGTACACGTGCACTTGTGTGGCTAGGGTTGCTTTAATGTGTTGACACCTCATGCAAGTTGCTTTCCCAGCTCTCGATGAGTCCTTATCTTCCAAAGGGTTTTCCTGCTTTACTTTATCTCAAATTACTCCCGCCTAAGCGTGTCTGAGAACTTCAACCAGATCCTTTGACATACTTGAACAAGTATCTTTAAGTATACTCGGAGTGTGTCTGATAGATGTAGTTTGTTATGGCTGTATGGTTCTTCTGAACTGCTTATGTTGATAAGTCTTTTCAGAGCACTAGAGACATTTGTCAGTCCTCCAAGACTCTGGTTGTTTGTATTCTCCTTGTACTTTGCTGGCTGACTCTGCATCAGGATACAAAATGTTAAGTGATAAGTTTATGATATATAGGGGTGGGATCCATTTAGTACACATATCTTTCAAAGATCAAATGGCAAGATCCAAGCCATCCAATCTACCTTCATCCAAAGGCCAAAATTAAATCTAATATCTACACTATAGGGGCAATTTGGACAAACATTTTTCCTCCAATTTAGATCTGCTTCTCATATCACGCTTCTAAAATAACTGTCAATACACACACACACACACACCAAACACGATCCCAAATATGAAAATCATCAATTAAATTCATCAATTCATTCGTCAAATTAGGTCGAAAATCATTCAGTTACACTATATTTAGACATCAAATCCGATTGAAGATCATCAAAATCATTCAAATATGATCCAAAAATCATCAAAAGCGTCCATTATATTCATTATATTAGGTCGAATATCATTCAATTATAGTAGATTCATTTGTTAAATCCATTCAAAAATCATCAAATTCATTAAAATCCAATTAAAAATCATCAATATCATCCAACACATGGATAATATTGGAGAAATTATACATGTTCAGGTTGTTGAAGGTAGTGCAGGTAGTGTTTCTGATGCAGAACAAAATGAGAGTATTGAATTAGGTAGCGTAAGTAGCGTAGGTATGGTTGTTGATTCTGTTGAACAAAATCAGAATGTTGAAGGAGGTAGCGAGGTTATGAGTGTTGATGATGTTGAACGAGTTCGGATAGTTGAAGAATGTATACTCGCTATGAATGATGTCGGTGATGCTGAACGAGTTCGATTTATTGTTGAAGATGATCTCATAAGTGGTGAAACAGATGATGAAAATGAAACACATGTTAATGGTAAGTCATTTGTAATTTTATTAAATTTCTTTAGTTTTGAGGCAAAATCATTTGTGATTTACCTAAATCACAGGTGATTTGTGGTAAATCACATGTGATTTACCATAAATCACATGTGATTTGTGCTAAATCACATGTGATTTGTGCTAAATCACATGTGATTTGTGATAAATCACATGTGATTTAGATATATTTAGATGTTAGAATTTGCAGTACTAGAAATCACATGTGATTTAGCACAAATCACATGTGATTTACCACAAATCACCTGTGATTTAGGTAAATCATAGATGATTTTGCAATTCTAAAAAATAAAATGCTTTTTTTAAACAAATATGATTAAAACAAACTTCAACCTTGTATATTTTTCAGAAGCTGTGACAACACCTAAAGCGAGTTTAGTAATTCATAAGGAGACACTTAGGGTTCAGTTTATTGGCAACCTAATATGGAACAAGAATTAATACCGAAAGAGGGGGCTTACTTTGACACACTAGATGATGCTATTAGGATGTATAAGGCTTACGCTGTTAGAGGTGAATTCGAAATAAAGCTTTTGTCACAAAAGAAAACTAGAAGTGGTTTTGTACAACATAAGTATCTAATGTGGAACCGTGAGGGAAAACTTAAGAACATCAACATAGATACTTTAAAAAGCCAAGGAAATGATAAGCCTATTCGAAACAGGAACCTACGGGTAACAGGTTGTATGACACGTGTTAAGTTAGATTTGGATCCTGTTTCTAGAAAATACAAACTAGTAAAATTCAATCCTAGGCATAATCATACGCTTTGTTTGGAAGTATATTGACATTCTCTAAGACGGAGAGAAAAATGGTCTACTTTGAAAAGCTCTTTGTCATGAAATCTAAAACCGCAAATATAGGTGCTACTATAGCTCACCATATTTACAGTAACATGAAAGGGTATGACCTAGTTCAGGGGCAGGTTGTGGATTTTAAGAACTATTTTAGGGAACTTAACTGCTTCATAGGGGAAGGGGATTCTCAAATGCTAATTAACAAGATGGAAAACAGAAAGATGTATGTGCCAAAGTTTTCTTTTCACTACAAAGTAGAAGACAGCGAACTAGTTACACTGTTTTGGGCTGACGAGGTAATGAAATGTAACTTTGAAGAATTTGGCGACATCGTTTCTTTTTATGCGACTTTCAGAACTAATAAGTAAGTTTTGACTATTTTGACTTTATCAATAAAGTAAAAATCACTTGTTATTTGTAAGATGCCACAAGAAAATCACTTGTGATTTGTCACATAGTGTGTTTGTTTATATATGCTTTCCATGTGTTTTTATACGCTTTCAAGTACAATATGGTATTCGTTCCATTTACTGCAATAGATAACCATAGAAAGAGTGTGACAATTACTGCTGGAATGCTTAAAAGTGAAGACACCAAATCCTACATTTGGTTGTTGGAGTCATTCATGTCAACATTTAACAAGCAACCTACAATGGTGGTAACAGATCAAGATGGGGCGATGAAGAAAGCTATTGCAACCATTCTCCCAGAGTTGAAACACAGGCTATGTATGTGGCATATCACCCAAAAGGTTCCAGCTAAGGTACTTTCTAATAAATCACTTGTGATTTTACATAAAGTTGTACCATCACTAAGACTATGGACTTGTAGCATTGATGAGTGGAATTGTTTGACAGATTTGTAAGAAGATATATGATGAAACAGACTTCAAAAGGTGCTTCAATGAGATTATATGGGATATGTTCTTGGAACCAATAGGATTTAAGGAAAAGTAGGGAAAGTTAATTGAAGATTTTGGCTTGAAAGATCATAAGTGGTTGACGAAGATGTTTAATATGCGATCAACATGGATACCTGCTTATTTTCTTGACTCGCCACTGTTTGGGTTAATGAGGACTACTTCAAGGTCAGAAAAGTGAAAATTCGTTCTTTTCGCATTTCACAAATGAAAGATCGACACTGATTAACTTCATAATCTGCTTCGAATCTGCAATGGAAAAGCAAAGACACCTTCACGAGCAGTTAGACTTTGATTCAATGGACTCGATGCCCAAGTTAAAAACAAAACTGATGATTGAAAAACATGCAGCTTTTGTATACACAAGGACAATTTTTCTACGAGTTCAAACAGAAATTAATGAAGGAATCTAGGATTTTCAGATACAGACTGTACAAACTGAAGAGGGCTGTGAGATAACACTCATTAGAGATAAGAATGCTGGTAAATATAGAACACTATACAAGGAAAAAAAGAAGGGCACAAGTGAGGCGGTAGAAAAACCAAAGGCGGCGCGTGTTCAGGAAATGTATAAGGTACAAAAAAGCTCTTTTAATTTAATATTGTGTGTTTTTTCCATTGTTATGCTTGCCTAAATCACTTGTGATGTTTACGAATCACTTGTGATTTGTTACGAATCACTTGTGATTTGTTACAAATCACTTGTGATTTGCTCCAAATCACAAGTGATTCTTTGTTATGTTATTCATTGTTATGTGTGCATGTGATTATGTTGCCTGAATCACATGTGATTGCACATATTATTTCTTTTGGATTTACTTTCTTCATTTTTTGTGTTTTGCTCTGCTAAGGTAGTGTGCAATTTGGAAGATGGATCAGTGGTCTGTACATGTAGGCATTTCCTTCGATCTAGGTATCTATGTCGCCACATATTTTTGTGTTTTCAAGAATAATGACATTGAAAAGATTCCTGAGAGGTACATTTTGTGGCGTTGTACAAGGGATATAATACCTCCTGATTTGAGAAGAAAAAGAAACCAATATGGTGAAAAGAATGAAAAAATTGATAGACTCGCAAATGAGGCAACTTGTTTAGTAGACGATTGCCTACATCGTTTAAGCAATAATGAAGGAAAGATGGTCGAATTTGTAGAGCAGATTAGAACATTGAAGAAGAAGGTTGACATTGCTGTGCCAAAGCCTCTAAGCAAAAAGATGACATGGAGAAATTTATCGGGGTTCCAAAGCCAAAAATTATTCGAGTCAACAACCCATCAGGTGCTAAAAACAAAGGTGGTACGAGAGAGGTACGTAGGAAGAGTGAAAGAGAGAAAGCAATAGATGCAAATTTAAATCCAAAGAGGAAATGCAGAGAATGTGGAGTAAGAACTAATACACATACCAAAAAACATTGTCCTCTAGGTCCAAAGGCAATAGCGGCTGCAAAAGCAGCGGCTGAAAAATCGATAAATCACACTGCTTTAAACTAAGTGATTTTTTTTTTTACTTTATAAATTGTCACACCCCCAAAATACTTGTTTTGCAGCGGAATGGAATACCTGGGGAGTGACTGCCATAGCATCACAGTTACAGTTATATTGAACGACCTAAAGTGTCGTTTTGAAAATACATCGTTTAATTAAGTAAAGTATCAGAGTTTACAAAGTATAGGTCCCAAAATATTTCCAAAGTACCAAAATGAGTTTGTTACAATCAAACGATAGTTAAGTGCATAAAATCCATGTGAGACGCGTCGTCACCGCGACTCTATGATAAGTCCACATGCATGCCATGAAGTGTATGCCTTAGATACCTGAGATAAAACATGCTTAAAAGTGTCAACACAAAGGTTGAGTGAGTTCATAGAGTTTGTGTTGTCATGAAAAACCTTTAAAGAATGTTCATGCAGCAAAGGCATTGCAAATCCACTCAGTTCCAAGTTCCGCTCATACAAAACTTGCAACCTGTGTGTTCACAACCCACTGCCAAAATATGTATAGTTTATGTTCAAGCACACATCGTCAAATGAGTGCACATAATAGTACATAACTTAATGTATCAATAGTCAATTGATATAACACATAATATAGTATAGTTCTAATAGTTCCACGTCCGCTAGTTCATGATTGTACCAAGTCCGCTAGTTCGATATTATACCAAGTCCGCTAGTTCAAGATTGTACCAAGTCCATTAGACCGTGATCATACCAAGTCAGTTAGCTCAATGGTCTATGATATAGAAATTCTAAGTATGGCAATACTGTTACTTCGTATGACTAAATATTCAGTTCAGATAAACATATAGTTTGCAAATAATCATGATTGTCATAAAAGTTGTTGAGCATGTATCTCCCCCAAAGAGTTTAATAAAAGTATTAAAAGAGTAGGGGCTATGACTCACCTGATGCAATGATTATGATGACAAAAGTGGATACACTAAAATGATGTGCAATCTCTAACTGCAACCTATGATGAATGATAGGATCTAATATAAGTCATGATTTAATGTTATGCATGCAAACTCATATGATATTCATACCACTTGTGCATTTTGAAAATAAAGTTTATCATCGAAAAATAAGTTTATAACGTATTGTCAAGTTATAAATTACTTTACAAGTACTTACGTTAAAATGATATCCTACGATAGTCATTTAGTGATTTATTATGAAATTATAGTTTTCCGTCGTAAAACAATATAATTTGACAATTCATGAAAGTGACTAAATGGCCTCGAAAAACTAGTCGTAAAATAGTGAATATCAAGTGTTAGGAAACAAACTCAATGGTTTTGGAAAGCTTGTCACATTATCTCAAAGTCTTAGCTTTTAAATTTTGATCATAGAGGTCTCGATCATGGAGAAAAATATAGGTGAAGTAGGGTAGTCGGACTAAAAATATTGTTTAAGGTTAGTTTTCGACAAAGTTTGAGTGACCGTATTTTATTCGTTACAACTTCGTTTGACGAACGGTTGAACATTTTGGAAAATAGGTTAGGTGAACTCACTTTTACCAGAAGACATCGTTTTCTCAAAAGTATTCTATCGATGTGAAAAACGACTCCAAACATGGTCACTCGCGACAATAATTTTTTACTAATAGGAAATATATATAAGTGTTATTACTTGTGTAAAATAGTTACGATGTCCTTATTTAAAACGCGTATAACCTAGTCGTTATAAGTCCGTTTTCTATGTTTTATATATCCTTAGTTTCGTGTTAATGTATACTAATATATTTTTGACAAATCGACTCATTTAGACAATGTTTAAAACTCATTTTTTCCCTTAAAATAACTCTTAACAGCTTACCATTTTTCAGAAAATTAGTTTTCGTCGCAAAACTTGAAAATAGCGTAACTTCTTCGTTATAAATCCGTTTTAACCCGTTCAAGCGACCACGGTTTCGTTTTAAAGTATATTTTCTGAATATCTAGCCCAAAATAATCCATGACCTGTCGAAATTTCCAGATTTTGTAAAAACGATCAGACCTCATTCTTAAGTTGTCGAAAATGATTTTTCTAGCGTAATACTTGTTTCAATCACTTCAAATCAACACCAAATCTATTCTAAACCTACCATACACCTTCTTAGGGTGTCATGGGTTCCTAAACATCATCAACAATGATATGTTTCATGGGAATAATTATAGGATGATTAAAACTTATATTAAGAAATAAAAACAATTAAAAGTGGTATAAATACATATGATACTTGCATGATTTCTAATAGAATGATAAAAATAACTCATGTAAGATTATGAAAGATTAGTAAAGATCATAAAAAGCTTACTAGTTATATGATGAGGTTTAAGTAACTAGGTTTCCTAAATACTCCTAGGTTTTTATTTTAAAACCCTAAATAGAAGTAATCTAGTGTTTGTTTAAGCACTTGATCCTTGAAAAACTTGTGATTTCTTCTTGATTTTTGCCTTTGCCGAAATTTTAGAGAGGAAAAGAGAGAGTTTAGTTTACTTTCACCTTCAAGTATGTGTTGTATGTGTTTTACTCTTTAGAAAACTAACAATTGTATAAGATATTTGTTAATAAAAGTGCTTAGGTGTAGTTTTTGTTCAACAAAATATCATGATATGGTGACAAGGATCGGGGAGGTCGGCAAGGGGGGGTGAAAGTATTTTGTGTATTTTTATTAGTTAAATGTATTTAATGTTAAGTATAGTGTATGCTTTGTAAATATAATTAGTTATTTAGTGTAGCGTTAGCTAGAAATAGATTTTAACGGAACAAAATAAAATATATCGAAGTCATAAAAATTATAAAAATACATTTCTTACAAGTATTGAGTGAAATAATAATTATCGAGTTGAATTTACGAAAACCGTCGTAAATATTTATATATAACAATTTATATACAAAATAAATTTAAAACATCGGGTAAACTAAAAATATAATTTTTATAGTTTTAAAATGAGTATAAAAATATATCAAGATAATTTTTGGAAGTGTCGGATCAATTATTCAAAATAAATGATCGTGCGATAGCGTTTATTTAATAGGAAAATATACGTTAATGAAATATGCAAACCCATGCATGAACTAATATGATGGTGATGTTACTCATGATATGTAGACTAACTCTAGTCTATATGAAATGTCCTCAAATATTTTTCATGAATTCGCAGCTAAACCCTTATGGTTACGCGAATTTGACACTCGTAAACCTAGTTTACGAAAAATGATGAATAGTGAATCATGAATAGTGATTTTTCTCCGGGAATGAATAGTGTTTGTGAATAGTAAAATTTTGAAATAACCTCTCAAAGTGTCAAACCGACTTCAAAAACGATGAATAGTAACTGATGAATAGTAAATTCCCGAGATGAATAGTAAAAATTTTAAAGTTTGTAAAATGACCTGAAATTACGAGTTGTCACATAAATACTTTACATACTTTGTTAAGTTTTAAATATTTGTGGATTGTTACCTCAGTTGTAACTGTTATGTTGATTGTTACTTGAGATAAAAACTTTGATCTGTTGATTACTACTTAAATAAAAATGATAGTTGGATTTCAATTTTTACTTTTTTATTAAGTTGTATTGATATAATTGCAAGTTTTCTTTAATGATAATTATACCAAATCACAAGTGATTTGGAACAAATTTTGTAATTTGGTTGTAATTTTCACTTGGATAGATGGACTTTAATTTTCATTTTTTTTTAGTTGGGATTTGATCGCAAGTGTTTTGGGCAACTAACCAGAACACAAGTGATTTGTCACAAATCACTTGTGATTTTGTTATCAAAACACTTGTGATTTGTATCAAATCACTTGTGATTTGCCCACATCTCACAAGTGAATAACCACCAAAATTTTAATAAGTCACATTAACTACACGCTGATTTTCACAGTAGCTTAATAAGAAAATCTATTTAAATAGGCTAAATAGTTGTCCATAACTACAAGCTGACTTTTCATAGATCCCCTAAAACACTTGTCCATAACGACACATGACCAACCAAATTTGAAATTTCAATCCACCTGCTAATTGTGGCAAAGAACAACAGAAACCTTAAAAACAAACAAAAGTAGTAAACAGTTCATTACTACAACTACCCGTCAAACTTCCTATCTAGTTTCGCGGTTTGCCTAGCCAGGATAGCGTTCTTAATCATCTCCTTCTTTGTCACTGGCATAAACTTCACATGGAATTCCTGAGAGTCTTTCATATTTTTCCTAGCATGCACATTTATTACATGTGACAAAATCTTGGTTGCATACTTGACCCTCAAAAGCAACAAGAGGTGTTGTTTATCTGACTGTCCACAATTTCACAATCCCACTTTGAAAATGGTTCTCCCATATACATCTCCATATACCAGAATCTTCGATATTCTTCTCCGTAGTGGTACATTTGAGTTTCAGAATGTGTGGAACCGCAGTCGCAACAACTTGACTCTTTCTGTGGCCAATGCTTTCGATGTACCTTGCAAACAACTTTATCTACCAAAAAAAATAAAAAAAAAAATAAAAAATAAATAAAAAAAAGTTAAAAAATAGTTAGACTAGTAAATAACAAAATCATTGTAAAATGGTTCCAAAAGTCAAAGAAGAAAAAAAATAGAAATTAGTTTGACTAGAAAATTACCAATAGAAATTAGTTTGTAGTAAGCTTCATATGATGTTTTCTCGTCACAATTGTTGTTAAGGATATTGATAGCCGTCTTTTTCAGATTAATAACAACAACATAAAAACACTCAGAACCGATAATGGGAAAGAATACATGTTATACAAAGAACAAAAAATCAATAAATGAAAGTAAACTTCTTTATTAAACTGTAAAAAATAAAAAGTTACCAAATCAACGTCCTTGAGATTAGAGCCATCAGTATTGTCCTTGAAACTAAAAGCAACTTGTGCATCAAATATTTCACACTTTTGCTCCCACGTGAGTCCGCCACAACCCGTATGAAAGAAATGCCTGGACAGAGCTTTTGGTTCTTTGAATTTTTCCTCATAATTAAGCAAAGCAGACCAACAATCAATGACACTAGAATCAACACAAAAATGCGGTGCTAATGACTCCATTTGATCTCTGATCAAAGAATCGCCAGATTTCGTTTCGAAGACCACATCCATGTATTAAAAATGTGGTTGTAAGAAAGTAGCCATAAACTTGTGATTTTCATGTACAAATCACAAGTGATTTGTACATACAAATCACTTGTAGTTTGCAGGTACGAATCACAAGTAGTATTATTACCTATTCTCGCCAAACATTGAAAACAAATAGTTGGAAAATTTATACTCGTCCGATGTCATTAGAGTGTCAACAACAGTCTTATTATTAAGATAAGGAGAGCAGTGGTAGACAGATGGTTTAGCATGTCGTCACGCAGGAGTCTTTAGAGATGCATCAACTACGGGACGGTCATGATCCTGAAATAAAAAACAAAATACTTCTTAATTAAATGAAAAAAATACAAAAGAAGGAAAATTAATTATGTTAAAAGTCACATGGGTGTTTGGAAATTTTGTTTATAATAATTAAGAACAAGAAAATCAACCTCGTTGCAAATCTGATCAATGTTTTTGTCAAGAAATTGAAAGAATTCATCAGTTTCATCAACAGCCTTCCATCTTCAGTTGACACATTCTTGCCATCAACAACATCATGTTCTTTATCTTTGTTTCTGACCTCTTCATCCTTATTTTCTTCTACCTCTCCATCATCCTCTTCACTATCTTCCTCGCCATCATCCTCCTCACTATCTTCCTCGCCATCACTCTCCTCACTGGCGCCTTTCTCTTCTTCCTTTCCATCGTCCTTACTGACCTCTTCATCCTTATTTTCTTCTTTCTCACCATCATCCTCATCACTATCCTCCTCGCCATCACTCTCCTCACTGTCTTCCTCAGTATCTTCCTTACTATCCTCTTTCTCTTCTTCATCGCCATCATCCTCCTCACTACCTGCTTTTGCTTTTTCCTCCCTCCCAGATTTGATGTCTTCATCACCAGAACCTTCTTCGTCAGTAGAATCTTCTGCATCACTAAATTCTTCTTCGTCATCACTGGCATCATCCTCAGATCCATCGTCGTCTTCCTGATCAACTTCATCATTTAGATTTTTTACCTTCTTGAAGAGTTGATCATACTTCTCAAAGTAATCAGGAAGCTTGGCATCACCAGGGAACAATTTTTTAAATTGTTTGAGGATCTCTTCTAAATCTTCCATCTCATCAGAAATGATGGAAAACTTCGCTTCAAGCTTCTTACAAAATCCCTACAAACAGTTAATAAAAAAGTATCTATTGATTAACTAAAAGCTCATAAATTACTAAAATAAAAAGTATATAATCACATGTGATCCTATATTACCTCTTGGGTGGTTGGTGCTGGTGGATAAGACAATCTGGTAAAATCATGTACTTCATCAGGTTCAAAAAAACCCTCTATTACCCCAGCCTCCTTTGCAGTCCACTCTCCGTGTAGTTCCAAGTCGCCAAAAACACCTTGTTCAATCTCAAGATCCATTCTATTCTTCAAGAGAGTAGAATTACAGTCTTTAATTGCTGGACGTGAACAAATGTATGACATGAGTTCAAACTTGGTTGAATCCAAGTACAAAATCTAGTTATAAAAACATACAAAAGATATATTAACACATCAACTTTAAATAAAAGTTTAAGAATATGTATTAGGCTAAAATGGCAAATCACAAGTGATTTGACACTGCAAATGCAAATCACAAGTGATTTAAATCACTTGTGATTTACAGTGGCAAATCACAAGTAATTTAAATCACTTTTGATTTGCCACTGTAAATCACGGCTTACAATGTAGACATAAGCTTGAAATATAAAAAGATGAAAAGAAAACTTACAACAAGGAAAAACACGGGGCCATTGTAGTAGAGACCAGGACCCTCTAGGAGTTTACTCTTATAAAGACAATTACAAATGTAGCCACACCAATCAAGGCAGTAAATCAGAGTGTCATCTCGAATACGTTTCAAGACATCCAATGAAAGATCCCCATTCGTTGTCTCATTCTTACCAAGTGTGTTGGTGACAAGTGTAAGAAAATTCAGCTTGAATATTAAATCAACACGGGTTTCAGTTGTAATCTTATCAGCAATATGAGACGCCCAAAGTCTTTCCATCTTCACGTCAAACTGCTTAAGCCACTCTTGTGTCACTGGATCTTCAGGCCAATTAGGTTTCTCATCTAGGGACAGAAGTGATCTTCCACCATTAGAAAGTCCTAACATATCATGAACTTTTTCAGCATTCACACGAATAGTTCCTTGATTTAAACGCATACAAATTCCTTACTATCAAACAATTTAACAGCCAAATGACCCAATCTCCCTGGAATTACTTCCATATTAATTCCATGTAATGATCCAAAACTAATATTATCCAAAAACAACTTCATATTCAGTTTGGCGCCACAAATTGCTTTAAAAAGCGAAACAGGAACAACCCTTGAACGCATATTAGGATATTCACTATTAAGAAACTCCTTCTTAATTTTTGCCACACTTGGACCCTTTTTTCCGCCTTCTTTTACCTTTCTGAAAACTAGATTCGAAACCAAACTCATCTTCCTTCTTCACATATTTTAGAGTTCCCCCTCTAAAACATTCTTACCCTTATCCTTCTGGTTAGCAACGGCTTTCATTTTCTTAACACTCTCTATTTGTTCCTCTTCCTCTGCAAAAGAATCTGAAGTCTTTCTTTTCCTAGACTTGTCCTTCACAGAAGGTTCTACCTCAAGTTGCTGCTTCGACTCATAAGTGGACTTAGACTTACCAGAAGGATGTGCCTCTACTTGCGGCTTCGCCGCCTGCTTATGTTTATAATGAGTACGTGGCGGATGCACATTACTTTCGAGTTCTTTGTCTTGTTTTTCAACATTAAACTTAGGCGCCTGAGAAGGCTTCGCCTTATAAGGCTTCTCTTTTGTATCAGGCTTCAACTTTGGACCAGGAATTGCCTTTGGTTCAGGATTCGCCTTTGGCTCAGGATTTACCTTTGGTTCAGGATTTGACTTTGGTTCAGGCTTTGACTTTGGCTCAGATTTTGACTTTGGCTCAGGCTTTGGCTCAGATTTTGACTTTGGCTCAGGCTTTGGCTTTGTCTCAGGATTCGATTTTGGGTCAATCTGTTTCTTAAACCTCTTAGAACTAGAAACCACATTTGATTCTGACTCAAATCTGTCACCTTCTTTTTCAACATTAGTTTTTTTTTCCTTTCAGAAGGAACATCTTTAGAAGGAGAGTCACAGGAGACCATAGTCTTAGTTAATCTAGTTTTTTTGTGTGCTTCATGGGAAGGACTGTCAGCAGCCTCAGCATCCTCACTTACTTCACTGATGCGAGGTAAGAATGGGTTGGCCTTCTTTTTAGTTTCTAATTTGTCAAACAGTTTCTAAAGATGGTTTAGGATCTGTGACACCTGCATAAAACATTTGAAAAGGTTTGTAAGAAAACGTAAACTACTTGTAATTAAAAGTAAAATCACATGTTTAAGTATTTGTAATTCACTTCTGATTTGCATAAATCACTTGTGATTTGCACAAATCACAAGTGATCTTTCCAAATCACTTGTGATTTTCCAAAATCACAAGTGATTTTCCCTAATCAGAAGTGATCATGTAATGTAGGCTAATCAGCTCCCCACTTATGAGTTTGGCTACAATGAGTATGTTTGTCTGAAAAATAAGGTCAAAACAAATAATTGCATTCGCCTTGATAGATAAGAAAGTAAAGATGATATGTGAATATAAATACCTTTGGGAACATCAGTAGTTTTGTGTGAAGCTTTGTCCTTCAAAAAAGCTGATGTTTTCAAAAGCATATCAATTCCAGCATCATCATCCACAAAGTCATCAACATCAAAGGTTAAAACGCAAGAACCAAAAAACTAAGCATATAACACAATAATTAAAGATAATTGGAAGAAATTCAAACAAATATGGACATGTTGTTGTCATAATATCTTATGAGCTAAAACACTAAATGCGTGGACATATCAACACCGATTTACATGTCAAAATAATATGGACATGTTTCTAACGACATCATCATGCAGATTGAGTCGAACCAACCTATACTAAATACAATATCATAACACTACTTAAGTACTTAAATTGTCTAATATTTGCTTGTATCTTTCTAGCCCACCAGTAAGACATAAACATTTAAACAAATCACAGAAGGTGTCCTTGTCACATTATACGCTTAGCTGGTGGGTTGACGTGTGAGAAAAAAACCAACTACACCGTGACTCTTTCGCTATTTCGCGGTGGTAGCATACTTGTCATTATAACTTTTACCATTGTAACTTTTACCGTTTATCATCAATTTTTAAAATAGGTAAAAACAACATGTAAGCTGTGAAAACAATGGAATGGTGCATATTTTTACGAACCATCTACCATCTCATTGTCTGGAAACTAGTGTTTAACATTTCAAAACTCGCACCACATTTCAAGTCAAATCGTCGATCTAAAAATGGATCGATTGGGACAACTATCAAAGAACATCAGTACTTAAATTGTCTAATACTTGTGTGTATCCATTAATCGAAAGCTACAAAACATCAAACACCCTCTGGTCATACCACCAAAAATGTCAGGGGGTGTTTGTCGAGATTATATAATTTCGACTTATACACATATTTCATAAGCTCATACTTTCTCGTTTATTTTACGGATTATGAGCTTATTATGATTCATATATCAAACATAAGCTGAAAAATAAGGAGTTACCACAATAAGCACATAATTAGCACTTAATATTAACCAGAAAAAAAAACCACAAAAATAAGCACATAATAAGCCAATTAACTTCAATTTCAATTAAGATTGTTGATTAAACATCATTTTTCACAGTACAAAATCAAAATGAAAACGCACGACTTCACAAATCATAAACCCTAACAACAACAATACTCAAACACTATGAGCCTTCTATCCCCTAATCCTTCTAGCAAGCTGAAATAATTAAAAAATACATAAATATTTAGTTAGAATTTACCAAAAGTGCTAGAATCGGTCGGCAGTTTCTTTCTATTAGGCATAATTACGCTATGAAGAATCCACGATTTGATTTTGGGGGAAACAAAATGAAAGATTGTGAGTGTGTGTTGGTGAATCAGAGATTGTGAAAGTTATGCACAACCTGAATCAAGTTTTCATTTTGGGGGAAGTGTTAAAGTTAGGTGAATGAGAGATTGTGAGTGTGTGTGAGTGTGTGTGAGAGTGTGTGTTACTGGATTTAAGAGGATTAAATGAGAGAAAGAGGTGGGTAGTTAGATCAAATAAGTGTTATGAGTGATATGTGTCACTCACGTGAAATAGTATTATTTACTATTTTATGTGAAGCTTTGTCCTGTAAAAAAGCTGATGTTTTCAAAAGCATATCAATTCCAGCATCATCATCCACAAATTCATCAACATCAAAGGTTAAAACGCAAGAACCAAAAAACTAAGCATATAACACAATAATTAAAGATAATTGGAAGAAATTCAAACAAATATGGACATGTTGTTGTCATAATATCTTAGGAGCTAAAACACTAACTGCGTGGACATATCAACACCGATTTACATGACAAAATAATATGGACATGTTTCTAACGACCTCATCATGCAGATTGAGTCGAACCAACCTATACTAAATACAATATCATAAAACTACTTAAGTACTTAAATTGTCTAATACTTGTGTGTATCTTTCTAGCCCACCAGTAAGACATAAACCTTGAAACAAATCACAGAAGGTGTCCTTGTCACATTATACGCTTAGCTGGTGGGTTGACGTGTGAGAAAAAAACCAACTACACCGTGACTCTTTTGCTATTTCGCGGTGGTAGCATACTTGTCATTATAACTTTTACCATTGTAACTTTTACCGTTTATCATCAATTTTTAAAATAGGTAAAAACAACATGTAAGTTGTGAAAACAATGGAATGGTGCATATTTTTACGAACCATCTACCATCTCATTGTCTGGAAACTAGTGTTTAACATTTCAAAACTCGCACCACATTTCAAGTCAAATCGTCGATCTAAAAATGGATCGATTGGGACAACTATCAAAGAACATCAGTACTTAAATTGTCTAATACTTGTGTGTATCCATTAATCGAAAGCTACAAAACATCAAACACCCTCTGGTCATACCACCAAAAATGTCAGGGGGTGTTTGTCGAGATTATATAATTTCGACTTATACACATATTTCATAACCTCATACTTTCTCGTTTATTTTACGGATTATGAGCTTATTATGATTCATATATGAAACATAAGCTGAAAAATAAGGAGTTACCAAAATAAGCACATAATTAGCACTTAATATTAACCAGAAAAAAAACCAACAAAAATAAGCACATAATAAGCCAATTAACTTCAATTTCAATTAAGATTGTTGATTAAACATCATTTTTCACAGTACAAAATCAAAATGAAAACGCACGACTCCACAAATCATAAACCCTAACAACAACAATACTCAAACACTCTGAGCCTTCTATCCCCTAATCCTTCTAGCAAGCTGAAATAATTAAAAAATACATAAATATTTAGTTAGAATTTACCAGAAGTGCTAGAATCGGTCAGCAGTTTCTTTCGATTAGGCATAATTACGCTATGAAGAATCCACGATTTGATTTTGGGGGAAACAAAATGAAAGATTGTGAGTGTGTGTTGGTGAATCAGAGATTGCGAAAGTTATGCACAACCTGAATCAAGTTTTCATTTTGGGGGAAGTGTTAAAGTTAGGTGAATGAGAGATTGTGAGTGTATGTGAGAGTTTGTGTTACTGGATTTAAGAGGATTAAATGAGGGAAAGAGGTGGGTAGTTAGATCAAATAAGTGTTATGAGTGATATGTGTCACTCACGTGAAGTAGTATTATTTACTATTTTGTGTGAAGCTTTGTCCTTCAAAAAAGCTGATGTTTTCAAAAGCATATCAATTCCAGCATCATCATCCACAAAGTCATCAACATCAAAGGTTAAAACGCAAGAACCAAAAAACTAAGCATATAACACAATAATTAAAGATAATTGGAAGAAATTCAAACAAATATGGACATGTTGTTGTCATAATATCTTATTAGCTAAAACACTAACTGCGTGGACATATCAACACCGATTTACATGACAAAATAATATGGACATGTTTCTAACGACCTCATCATGCAGATTGAGTCGAACCAACCTATACTAAATACAATATCATAACACTACTTAAGTACTTAAATTGTCTAATACTTGTGTGTATCTTTCTAGCCCACCAGTAAGACATAAACATTGAAACAAATCACAGAAGGTGTCCTTGTCACATTATACGCTTAGCTGGTGGGTTGACGTGTGAGAAAAAAACCAACTACACCGTGACTCTTTCGCTATTTCGCGGTGGTAGCATACTTGTCATTATAACTTTTACCATTGTAACGTTTACCATTTATCATCAATTTTTAAAATAGGTAAAAACAACATGTAAGCTGTGAAAACAATGGAATGGTGCATATTTTTACGAACTTTCTACCATCTCATTGTCTGGAAACTAGTGTTTAACATTTCAAAACTCGCACCACATTTCAAGTCAAATCGTCAATCTAAAAATGGATCGATTGGGACAACTATCAAAGAACATCAGTACTTAAATTGTCTAATACTTGTGTGTATCCATTAATCGAAAGCTACAAAACATCAAACACCCTCTGGTCATACCACCAAAAATGTCAGGGGGTGTTTGTCGAGATTATATAATTTCGACTTATACACATATTTCATAAGCTCATACTTTCTCGTTTATTTTACGGATTATGAGCTTATTATGATTCATATATGAAACATAAGCTGAAAAATAAGGAGTTACCAAAATAAGCACATAATTAGCACTTAATATTAACCAGAAAAAAAACCACAAAAATAAGCACATAATAAGCCAATTAACTTCAATTTCAATTAAGATTGTTGATTAAACATCATTTTTCACAGTACAAAATCAAAATAAAAACGCACGACTTCACAAATCATAAACCCTAACAACAACAATACTCAAACACTCTGAGCCTTCTATCCCCTAATCCTTCTAGCAAGCTGAAATAATTAAAAAATGCATAAATATTGAGTTAGAATTTACCAGAAGTGCTAGAATCGGTCGGCAGTTTCTTTCGATTAGGCATAATTACGCTATGAAGAATCCACGATTTGATTTTGGGGGAAACGAAATGAAATATTGTGAGTGTGTGTTGGTGAATCAGAGATTGTGAAAGTTATGCACAACCTGAATCAAGTTTTCATTTTGGGGGAAGTGTTAAAGTTAGGTGAATGAGAGATTGTGAGTGTATGTGAGAGTGTGTGTTACTGGATTTAATATGAGTAAATGAGAGAAAGAGGTGGGTAGTTAGATCAAATAAGTGTTATGAGTGATATGTGTCACTCACGTGAAGTAGTATTATTTACTATTTTGTCCCCCCCCCCCCCCTTTTTTTCTCTATGATGCATTTTTCAATCTCAACCATCAGATTAAAGGGAATGAAGGTGAGGATTATGTCATTTGATCTTTGATAAAAATTTGATCTACAATGAACCAAACTCTAAGCTAGTTATTGAAGAATTTTCATATAATAGTAAAATGGTCATTGTAAAAAAGTGAAAAAGTCAATATGAAATGTGAAATTTATATTTGGTAAGAAAAAACTTAAAACATCACAATAAATGAAACTTTAGATTAACGGAATGTTTTGAATCTCTATTATAGCAACACTTCAAAAGGAAACTATTAATATACATAGAAAAACCGGGTTGATCCGGGACACTTCAAACCCGACGGATTGACCCAGTTTAATTTGACACCTTTTTTCGACCCAACCGTCAGGTTGACCGGTTTATATTGACCCATTTTTCGACCGGAATAGTTCAACCGGTTGAACCACCCGGGTCAAACCGGGTTTCAAAACATTATGTTTAATCCCCAAATCCTCAAACTTTTATTATTTTTCGTTTATAGCCCATAAACTTTTTTATCACTAAAACTATTTGTCGCTATTAAATTCTGTTGCTATGCTCGGGTACTCGTCTAGTTTAAACAAAAAATGAAATATAAACGAAAACATCCAGTAAAAATGACAGTTTTGGTACTCGAGGAAGTTCATCAGCATGACCAACCGAATACTATGGTGGTTATTCAAACGAGTCCACATATCTGTTTTAATTTTTGACCCTCTAGCACTTGCAACTACACCATTTTGCGATTAATGATCTTTATTGATCCCGGACATCAATATCTTATGTTTGAAATTCACAGTCTCCATGCTCCAGCATTGCTTTCTACTCGATCTGCAATATATTCATCTTGCCTTTTTTACTTTTGGCTCCAGCAAGACCAACCTACTACTATCTACCCGATCCCTTGATCTCTTATCTGGCACCTTCATTAGAAAATATTACTTAATCAAAAACTGTATTAAGGTCCATGATGATAAGATATCACTTCTAAACTAAGACCAGTTTATAATAAATTATCATTTGGTTTTGATAACAGCAACCTTTAGGGTTGTCATTAACAACTAGTTTCCGAATTTTTTGGCAAGACAATACAAAATGTCCAAACAAAATCATTCAAAATCATCAAAAATTACTAATCACCTCCTAAAATTTCTCATATACAAATTCAATTCACTCTTCTTATTGGCCATTTTAGCAAAAAATACGGAGCATGTTTCTCACTCTGTCTTAATATTAGCGAATTTTAAGAAAAGTTTGTTATTGGCTGCTCTTAGCATTTCCCATTATCTTTTTATTAACAGATATCTTGTAGGCTATAAATATTTGAAGGGTTTTGTTAGCCTTAATTAAAAATTTGCATTAAATGAACTACTATATTCCATAATTATACATATCTTTTTCATTCTAAACATGGAATGTGCTGTTAAATATGGAATGTTTAGTGTTCATTTAATGCAAAAATTTTAATTAAGGTATGTTTAAACACAATCCCATGAGTTGTGGTTAACAAAACCCTTATTGTAATATACTTTGGCAAGTACCTTATATACAACAATTAATTGTTTTTTTTTTTTTCCTACTCTGCAAGTTTGTCATGTTACACATTTGACTCGCAAAAAAACATAACCCAAGTCGGCGCATCTTTTAGATAATGGGACATTCCAGCAATTCCAGCATTACTAGTCAAGTGACCCGATATACCAAACATACTCTCGATACAAGAATAAAGGGAATACATGTAGGGAATACACTTAACGTCTAAGTATTAATGAACCAAAACCAAAGAACTGGGGGTCATTTTTATTAAAAATACAAAAAAAATAAATAAATAGATAAATAAATAAATATAAAAATAAAGAAAAGTTCTAGTTATGATGCTATCTAGTCACTAAGCTACACCGTACACCTTAGATTATTAATATTTGTAACGTCGCGACTAAACGGAAACTATGAAGATCATAAGTCATGTACATACCTGAGGTAAATCCATGATAAAAGTGGCAGTTGGAGAGTTCCGAAGCAAGTAATTTCTTACTTGAGTGGCCATTGTTGCTATTTCCGTGTGGCCACGCTTTGGTCGTTCCGTGTCTATCTTCAAGCACTGTAAGTTATGGAATGGACAGGGCTCATCGGAGAACTCTTCCATGAATGATGAAATAATCTGGAACATATATATTAAAAAAAATACACAAGAAATAATTTATGTTAGCATTAATTATCTCATACACATACAAAAAGGGTTACATTAGCTACATGAAAACTTTTTTCTATAGTAACAGGTTTGTAGTTCATATGGGTTTTACCTACATGAAAGGATAGGACACAATAACAACTCCACAAACACTGTCCTCTTAATATAAATATGTGCGGTTTTCTTTTTTCTTTTCTTTTTTTTTTTTTTTTTTTTAAATTCAAGACATAAGAATTTATAAATATATTATTCTTGTGAAAACAGAAGAAGGTGAAATAATATTGATCTGGGAATTTTATTCAATCTATGTCAGGATAATTAAGGCACTAAGCTATATATGTATTTAACTAAAGACTCCACAATCCAGTGAGTTTATTCCCACTATATGCTTACTTTTTAAAACATGGACAAACCTATGTTGATTTCACTATCCAATTCTAAACCTATGCTTTTGGCTAAGAAAGAGTAAAAAAAAAAAAAATTACAACTTTTTCTCGTGACAATCTCTCATCAGTCATCACTCAACCCTCTCTACATAAAAATGTGCATATGGTCATCAAAGTATCTAACCCTGTTCACAACCATGTATGATGCAATATATGCACGTATATAAAATCATGACCTGAAAACCCACACATACATGAAAACAAACACATATAAACATAGCCAGAATCATTCTAAATAAAACCCAAATCAAAATTTGAAAATATGACGACCCAAATCATCTGTGCGTGGGTTTATAAGTTACAATCAAGATATAAATTACATGTTATGCTATTCACCATGGACAAGCCTATGCTGATTACAATCAAGATATAAATCAGAGATTTAATGATGCCGGATTCTCGGTGGTAATTGGTAAACCACCCCAGCGCCGGTGAGTCGATGACCCATCCTTATGGTAAGCTATTCACCATAGACGGAAATTGAACATTTTTTTTTGAGGGGCCGAATTTATTTTAGGAGGGCCGAATCGGAGATTTGTTTGTAACCTCAACTAAATTACCCCTAAAACCTATAATATTTACACTAGGTGCCGCAAATTTTAGGGGGGCCGGGGCCCTCCCCGGTCTCCATTAAGGTCCGTCCTTGCTATTCACCATCATCGCTGGTAAGCAACGACCCTCATACCGGCACTTCGCGGTGTTGACGGGACTCTGGTAATAAGCAGTTTGCGGTCTAAGTATATCCGATGACGATGCATGTTTGTCGGACTAGGTTTGATGACCATGTAAATTATAAATATTGTTAATGATATTGAGGTGACGAGAAATTGTCAAGAGAGAGAAGTATTTATATTACCTTTTTTTTAGTCAAAAGCATAGGTTTGGAATTGGGTAGTGAAATAAGCATAGGTTTGTCCATGTTTTAAAAATTAAGCATACAGTGGGAATAAACTCCAATCCAGTCGTATAGTAAGGAGAATTAAGGTGAGTAAGCTAAAAGCATAACAATTAAATTTATTATTTGTATATATACCTCAACGATATTCAAATCAAGAATAAGAACTTTGGTAGTGTGAAGTTTCTGGAACAAGTTTTGTAGCACAGGAACATGTCTCTCTTCTTCATATTCATTAATTATTGACAGAGAAAGATAAACCTTCTCTAAAGAACTGAAGCCTTCTGTAGAGAACTGCAGAAAATCATAGCAAGGAAGATCATTTAAACCGGACCTCAACGATGCCTTCAGACTCTTCAGTTGAGGTGAAACCACGTTTAAAACCTCCGGAAACGCATCAGGCTCAGTAATCGTTAAATTAGTAAGTTTTGGAGCACAAATACTAAAGATCTTCAACCCATACATATGCATCTGATGTAATGTAAGCTCTGTTAAGCTAACACACTTGGAAAAAAGGTTGACACTCTTTTCACTATCAGTACCAAATTGGATATTTGTCAAACTCAGAGTTTCTAAGGACGGAAAATCCCAATCTGAATTTTGTATGTAGCAGTAATTGTATATATTATTAACTGAAAGGGTAAGGTGTTTGAGAGACTGAGAGCTGAAAAAATATTCTGGGATATTAAGGAATTTAGAAGTGGGCAACATCACACTCAGTCGATGAATATTACGAGTGTATGCATAGTTTACAATGAACTCAACGACAGATTCGGTTACTGCTCCTGTGTATATCAGATCAACAGCAGAAAGCTCTTTATGATTGTCAGGGTCAGAAAGTGCATGTTCTACGAATTCAGCAAACTTGGGAAAATTAAGGAAAAAGCCACTATTTAAATTAATGTGTGACGTTGTGGTCCATACGTTCCTCCATTTCCGCGACAATGCACTTGTCTGGACTAGAAATTTGATGTCAAGGAAGGAGAGAATGTGATGAATAACATCATCTGGCAAATTGCTAATTCGATCTTTTTCTGCCATCATAGTTTCGTCTTAAAACATGTATATCAGTTCTTTAGCACCTCTCCTCTGCTCAATCCTGAAATCTACAGGTGTAACTAAATGAAAATCAGTGATCCAGATGAAGTTGTTTTAAAAGTCAAACAATTATCAACTTGCCAAAATAAAAAATAAATAGTAACCACTTAAGATCAAACATATAATCGGGTTCGTAATAATATCAGTTTTTTTAATTAACCAAATTACTAATCAGCAAAAAAAAATTAAATTCTGGCTTCGAGGCTCAAGCTAACAAAAAAATGTTCTACCTTTAAATGAAAAAGAATAACTTAAAAACCAAAAGTTAATGGAACTGGCTAAAGAAAGTGAAGAAAACAAGTATGTATATGGTCTAGAGCACCTAACCGGACGAGGTATTCCCTATTGAGGTTACGCGGGGAGGTCCGGGTATTCCGTGATCGTTTCCAACCGTTTCCCTAGCCACAACCAAGAGGTGTACCTAGTGTGGTTTGAACGACCTCCTGTGAGGACATCAATGTGCCGGACCAATAGGCTATTTAATTTGGTAGTGGTTATGATCTAGAACACGTATCTTTTAAATAACAATAACTTTGCATGGTAAACCACTAGAATCAAATCGATCCATAGTTATATATCCATATATCTTACTAATATTTACACATAAAACAGAAAGAGTTACACCATAAGTCGCATTTAACGATTCTATGTACATACATTGAAATTACAACAATATTTTCATGTATGTGAAAGTAAATGAATTTGTATCGAGAAAACTTACATAATATCGTGATAGCCTCAGTCGATCTGGTACTTTTGTGATAAGTGATAGCCCTGCAAGCAGTTATAAGCTTTTTTTAATAAACAACTAATCATCATATATATTCGGCGTTAAATAAGGCAACAAAATATAATCAATTAATTCAAAATTAAACTTGTTTCCAAAATAGATCTTTATTTTTGGCAACATAGATACCTCGTCTTTATATAATCTACTATTCATCCCTCACTAAAGTTTCTTATCGTGATAATTTTATTTATTTTATTTTACTAGTAGCTTTATGGCTCGCCCAATTGGGCGGGCTAGCTTTATGTATTGCTTTTATTAAAAAGAACATGAACATGTCTAGCTATGAGGTTATATTACTCATTATTAAATGTTAAATTCACAAAAAATTTATTAAACTATATCCGTACAATTATTTGGCAAACAAATGTAAAAGGTAAGAATGAAGAAAAATAAATTATAACGCAATATAATTGAACCAATACAATTAACAAATCATTATGTGGGTATTATTTTATAAACTTTTTGTGAATGTAGCATTAATCTTACTCATTTAATTACATTTTCTATAATAATTGTGTAGTACAAAAGTTGAAATACATTAAGAGTGTGTTTGGCGCGGAGTATTTAGAAGCGTTTAGGAGCATTGAGCGTCGAGCGTTGTGACATTTAATGCTCGTTTGACAAACAACAAGTAGCTTTATCTAGTTTTTTCGGAATGCACATTTTTCAATGCTTCAAGAAGTAGCATTTAAGAGTGTTGAGCATTTAGGAGTTGTTTTACATATTATTATTACACCTACATCTACATTACAAAACATTCTTATAAAAAAAATTATTAATGCTTATAGCTACTGCTTACTGCTACTACTACTTTTGTCAAACACACCCTAAAGTTATACTCGCGATAGATAATATATTATCATAATATATCGACGCAAACACAAGATAACATGCCTAGCAGGCCAAAAAGTATTTTTTGTAGCCCAAGGGTTGCATTGAGATAACGATAAACATCAAGATCATCTGTATAAGTGCTATGTCTATCTGAAACACTACTAGAAATCATGCCAGTACCAACGGCCAATATTCGTTGGTAAACACCCAAATCTGGTTGGTAAAAGATGTTACCAACGACTTTACCAACGAACCAAGGTTGTGGGAAAAAGGCTTGTCGCTAAGCTAAAAATACCAACCACATTCTTCGATCGTTGATAAATTACCAACGTATATTTATGTTGTTGGTAAATTTCGCAAACATGCCAAAGTCGTTGGTAAATATAAAATACCAACAAACTTTTGTCAGTTGGTAACATTCAACATTGCATCAACAAGAGTTGTTGGTAATTTCTCAAAATTAGCAATGACACTAGATTGCTTTCGAATTGTTGCTAAAATGGATTTTTCCAACAATATAAATCGTTGCTAAGCTAATATCGGCCGATCATCACAACTAGTAAATGTAAACAACCCCACAATTAACACAAGTTCTACGTCAATTGCACAAAGTACTAATACAAATCCATACATAGTTGGCTAGTCCATGATCTTTTCTAGATAACCCATTACAGGTAGCTACAATTAGGAATTAACAAAAGATTACAAAATAAGCTACCATAATGTTTAGTAATGAATACCAAAAATGGGTTAAATGGATGACTTAGAGAATTACTCACTAGATGCCAAGTTAACTTCTTGCATGTTCAATGTCTTCAAGATCTGCCCAACGCTAGCTTTAAGACTAGCATTTTCCTTCTTCAATTCAGCGATTTCAGATTCTCTAGCTTTAAGACTAGCATTTTCCCTCTTCAATTCAGCGATTTCAGATTCACTGTTGCTTTCATTGTTGGATGAAGTGGATGCATGAAAAGGAGTTTGCTTGGTGGAAGATGGTTTTACCTGCTTTTGTATGTTTTCAGCTTCTTCAGTAAGCCCAAATCCATAAACAGTTTTTTGTGGATCACCAGTCGCATTTACCCAAGCCTGGGCATCGAATGGAAGAGGAGCAGGAAGTGGTGGATTAGCATCAGTCGCAATCCCTTCATCACTTATCTCAACTTCAGATGTATTCTTTTCTTTGACTATGTCATGATACTTAGAATGAACTTTTTTTGCCCTTGCATCACACCATTCACCTTTACCTTTTTTTAGTTTATGCACCCTTTCAAAAAGCTGAAGTTCTGTTGGGTCTATCCCTGTTTCATCCCTCTACAAAAAGTCAAAAGTAACAGTTAGTGTCGAACCATAGATAAATAGAAGGCTTCATTCATATAGTCAAAAAAATAAATCTAATGGCATATGCTACTGATGGTATGTCTAACAGATTGTGGTACACACTAGGGGTGTTATCAGGTCGAGTTAAAAGGTTATCGGGTTAATCGTTTCGAGTTGAGCCGGGTTTGAATTTTTAAAAGTGACCCGTAACCCGACCCTATTTTCAGCTCCTACTTTGCAAAATAGACTGCAGTAACAGATATATTGTATATTGAACTAACAGCAACAATAGGTAGCACATACCCACCCCATCCACCAATAAAAAATTGCATGTACATACCATATTCTTACGATGTATCCCGAAGTTGGAAGAACCTCCAGTGTGTCTCACATAAAAGCTTGTACCATCTTCAACCCCGGGAATTGGTCTCTTGGTGCAGTGAATTGGTTTGAGATGTAAAGTTTTGGGAAAGTTAGGTGGGAGGGCTGCACAAAGAGAACGAAATAAATGTTAGAAAGTTTTAGGTCAAAGTGTATTTGGGGGGAATTATTTTTGGTATGGAGGGACTTTTAATTTTGGGAATAAATTTTAATTTTGGTTTGAACCAATTACAAAAATTGTAATTTTACTTTCAGGAATAAATTTTAATTTGTCACATTAGGCACTACTTACACTACTTTTCTCATTTTACCAACCAATTATTGTGAACAAGTACTTGGTAAAGTTAGCGGGAAATTTCCCTCCAAATAAAAACTATGTTCCAACGGATTTACCAACAATTAAGTCGTTGGTAAAGTATAAATTATGCATTTCTTATCTTTGTTGGTAAAGTCGTTGGTAAAGTAGTAATTTACCAACGAATCTATGATTGTTGGTAAAATTCCGTTGGTGCTGGCATGATTTCTAGTAGTGAAAAGAACCATTCCAGCACCTCCGGTCAAAGCCACTTCCTAGCCTTGCTTTTACACGATCAACTCTTATATGAAGTTGCGGCATTAAAAGCAGTAAATGCTTGGCAAATTCTCATTTTAGAACATACACAGAAAACGACATTAAGTTGGTGTTTGAATTCAACTTAATTGACATAATATGAAAATAAATGAGTTCATTAAGTTATATAAAAACTTTTTGTTTGTGATTTAATAGAGAAAGATAACTGAAAATATAAGATAATAAAACCGATAGTGTCTACTAGGGCTATAAACGAACTGAACGGTCAGTGAAAATTTAAAAAGTTCATTTATGTTCGTTTATTTATTAAATGAACGAACATGAACAATATTTTATGTTCGTTTAGTTAAATGAACGAACATAAACAAAAGTTGCGTTCGTTCATTTATGTTCGTGAATGTTCGATTACGCGTTCATTAACGTTTGTTTATGTTCATTTATTCATTTATTTTCGTATATCATATATCTTTAATTGTATAATTCTAAATTTGGTTTGTTTAAACAAAATAACACTTATAAAATAATATCTTGTGCATAATTTAATAAAGTTTATGTTTGTTTGTCTACGTTCATTTATGTTCGCTAAGCGTTCATTTAGTGTCTTAACGAACGGACAAAAACGAACATGAACGACTAATTTTCTTAATAAACAAACATGAACAAGAAAAATCATTCGTTTAAGCGCCCGTGTCCATTTATTTGTCCGGTTAAAATTAAATGAACGAACATAAACAAGGCTCCATTCGTATTCGTACGGTTCGTTTACAGCCCTAGTATCTGCATTAAGTCATCTCTTAATTAAAATGATTTAGATTTAAGATCATTTGAGGACAAAACATTCTTTACATACCAAGGGATCAATCTTCACCCTCCATCTTCCCTTCATTTTTATTTGATCTAATGGATGAGATTAATCCCAAAAAAAAAAAAAAAAAAAAAAAAAAAAAAACCCACTTTCATCTTTTTTTTTCAAATATTAATAGCTTTCAAACCGTTAACCGTTAAGCGAAAAAAAAATATACCATTACGACAAGCATTTATCTTTCTATAAATAGACACTTTGATATATACTTTCGACAAAAAAAATCGTGTTTTTCACGTTTTTTTTTACATTTTTTTCTTTTTTTTATTATTTTTTGTTACTGAAATTTGCATGAAAAAAATCACATGTGATTAAACACTAATTTGAATATCACATGTGATATTAGTGTTAAATCACATATGATATTACATATCACATGTGAATATCATATGTGATTTAACACTAATATCACATGTGATATTACATATCATATGTGATTTAACACTAATATCATATGTGATATTCAAATTAGTGTTTAATCACATATGATTTTTTCATGCAAATCTCATATTCGAGAAAAAAAATGAAATAAAAGACGAAAAAATGTGAAAAAAACGTTTTCTTTTTACTTTTTCGAAAATATATCAAAGTGTCCGTATATAGAATGATAATTAAATGCTCGTCGCGGTGGTGTAATTATTTTCGCTTAACGATTAACGGTTTAAGAGATATTTAAATTATAAAAAATAGGTGAAATAATAAAATGCTTATAATCTCAACCATTGATTTCTTTACTACATTATAAAGGATTTGCTTAATGTGGAAATCAATAGTCAATAACCAAAAAATTAAATGTCTTGAATGATAAACTTGTAACACTCTCCAATATTAATACACCTTATTTCAAAAACTTGTAACTAACCCATTTCAAAAATTTGTAACAGCTTGTGAAAGGCTTAAAATTCACGCCCCCACCACCCCCACACACAACACTTTCATTTCTATTTATCTCTCTCTAAAACACAAAATACTATCTACTCTCTCATATTTTGTTTTATTCGATAAGTATCTCTATATAAGATCTTATATGAACGCTCTCATATATTATGTTTCTCCTACAAATTAAACACACACAATAATCAACTCTCCATCCGCATAGTGTTACACCACCACCGGCGGACATCTCCTCAACCACAATTACACCGCAACCACCGGACTGCTCCACCACTAGATACGTCCTATATCATCTCCTCACAAACCCATCTGAAAATTTAAAATTTCTCAAGTTTCACATAAATATACGTCATGTGTAAGTTCATCTAAAGAATAGGGATGTACTCCAGGTCTGCTTAAAGCTCATCAGGCAAGTACTCAGGCCTCCTGGTAGGATACTTTTCTTGGCTTATGGATTGCAGCGTTGCGGCTTGTTAAAAGGGTGACATCACAGAAATTTTTACAGTTTTCCTATCACCATCCCCACAGTGTTACACCACCACCACCGGACATCTCACAAACCCAAGAAGAAACTTACCGACCTGTTCCCGAGCCCATAAAGATTACAAACAAGAAACCAAAGGGTTGTGATTTCGAGTTCGGATTAAAGAAAGAAGAGCAAGAACAACAAGAAATCATTATTCCAAACATAAGAACCACTTGGTTCGAACGAGATTAAAGGGGTGTTTGTGGTTCGAACGAGATTAAAAGGGTGTTTGTGGTTCGAACAAGATTAAGCTTCTTGGTTTAAGTTTCCCGATTCAGTTTCCAGCGGCTAAATTACCTTGGGTGTTTGTGTTGTTGAGAGAACCCAATTTTTTTTTTGACTGCGTTTAATGTAATGAGTTGATAAATTTAAGTGGTATTGTGTTTAGGGTTAGGGTTATAACAATTTAAATTGGACTAAGTTGTGGGCTTGTTCTAGCTTCAAGAGTAAAAGGCCTAATAATTGATGTAGAAATATCAAATAAGTTAGTATGTGCTCTGTATTATACGAATTACAAAAGAATATTTAGTTCACTTTTAATGCTTTGAAATACAACTTAACATACATATAAGAACTTTAGTTAGAAGATATGATAGTGTTTGAAAGATGTTTAAAGTCATATAATGTACTGCTTTGTACCTTATGAAACAATTAAAAAATCATCACTACACTAATAATTGGTGGATATGCATTATGCTTTGTTAGGGCCGATAAACAATTAGCCAATAATATGGGGTGTATAAAGGGCCGAGTAGATAGTGTCATAAGCCTCTTTCAAAAATGTCTTTTGTTCAATCGGATCATTATGTTTTTGTGTTTGTTTTTTAAAATTATGAACAATTAATTGTTTGCTATAAGTACGTGGGATATTATTTTGAAACGTAAATGCCATGCTCAAATAAAACTTAGGTTTAATTTATTTGAGTTAAATTTATTGGAAAAATGTTACATGTTTATATTATTAAGAACAAATTTGTTGTATAGCATATCTAAAGCTTATCTTACGCCAAATTTATAGTGACGCTTATCTTCAATTTATATTTCTAAGATGCTACCTATGTTACTCTCTTTAATTCGGACCTTATGTTTATTTGGATATTAAATAGTTTGCATTGCTATTTCTAATAGTTATTTTAATTAAAAAATTTCGTAAGTTATTGTTACAAAAAACGTATAAATGAAAAACGTTTGCTTGCCACAAAATTTAGTCATAAGGTACCCCGCCGCCGCATTGCACGGGTACCCTGCTAGTCTTTTTAAATGGAGGGTGGGGATGAGTCTCTTGATATGTGAGAAAATTTTGGTATGTAAAATAACTCTACTTTATACTATTTATAATACCCGTGCACGCACGGGGTTTTGACAAAAATATTTATTATGTATTAATATTGAATATTGTGTCTTTAAAGATAATTGCATATAATTATATAGCTATAAGTTTCGTGCACGCACGAAGTTTACAAATAAATCAAATTTTTTTTAACATTTTAGTTCAGTACACATATAAGAATTTGCCCATGAAAATTGTGATATAAGTACAACTAATATTTATGCACGAGTTTTTCATTGTGCGTTAATATCCATTAGAATTTGATAAAATATTTGTAAAAATTTCTGTTAGGTAACTCATGATTTAATTTTATTTAGCTGACAAAGATATTGATATTGTTATTTAAATTTCACTACTGATATTATATTGTACACATGATGCAAGTTTAATAGCACATAATGAGCGTTGATAAAGTTAAAGTATACTCCTTACATTTTTTTAGAAATGTTTTCTAGATATCCTTATATAAATAAATAAGAATTACATGATTCATTGTTATAGGTACAATCGCGTATATTTATTTTCATATTAAAGTAACCCGTGCTTACAATTTAATAATTATATTCTCGTTTTCAGTAATTTAGCCGTATTTAAAATGTAAACTCGTGTCCACATAGGTTAAACTTTTAAAAATGAAATACATGAGTCCTTATTGAACGTATATAGTAAAAAAATTGATACTTATAATCTTATGCAAATTTATATGTTGTTATTTTAAAACAACATATACATTGTATTTTTTAAGATATAAAGTATAAGGGGTATTTGTTTATAATCCAAAGTTATTAAAAAACATGGAGACTTATAATATTACACTTAACTCTATATAATTTTTAAAAATTCAACCACTAAAGTTTTATTAATTACCTCCTCTTTTTTTAAGTTTTTGTTTTCACAAATTTGACACCTATATTTTTATGTGTTTTTTATCAATCAAATTTCTTTACCAAATTTATTAAAGTTTGACCAAAATCAATTTAATTTTGACTTTTATTAACCAATCACATCACACGATTTTGCTTATGTGGCGAAATCGAGCTCTCCTGTTGACCCAATTGTTTTTTCAATAAAAATAAATTGACAAAATCACTTCGAAATGATGTAATTCTTTTATTATATAAAAGATATTAATTTTGTTGATGTTAACAATGTTGGAATCGTATGGTTAGTTTTCTATCCATTCTCCCTCATTTGATACAACTCTATTTACAATAAGACTAGCAGGGTACCCGCGCGTTGCAGCGGCGGGATCTTGAAAAAAAAAATTCGATGAATAATGTATTTTAGTTTATTATGTTCTTTTAAACAATAAATTTATCGATATCAAAAATTTCGTATAGCCCGTGCCCGTTCTGGCTCGAACCCGTTGGCCGTGTCTGCTCGGGCTCGAGCCCGTTTGGTCCGCGCCCGTTCGGGCTCAAGCCCATTTGGCTCGTTGCCCGTTCGGGCTTGAATATTTGTATAATGTGTTTTATTATTTGTAGTAGTAAAATTTAATGCATAAGTTGTGTTTAATTTGGTTGTACAATATGTTTGATAATTTGTATTTCTTATGTAAGGGGTGTTTTAATAACTGTATTAATTGTATTTATTGATCAGTTAAATAATTGACTACATTAAATAGCATTAATGTGGTGTTTTGTTATACACTATGCTTCTTGTCTCGTACGTCTGAAAATTATGTGCATTAAAGTGTTGTACACTATGTTTCTTTTCTTGTAAGTAGTAGTTATTATAGTCATTAATAACATTGACTACTTTAATTGCATTAATGTTGTAAGTCTGAAAATAAGTCTGAAAATTACATCATGCTTATTTTGTTGTACACTATGCTTATTTTGTTGTAAATCTGAAAATTGGTTGCAGCTATTGTACATTATGCTTAAATGGTTGTAATTTTTGGTGAAGGGGTATTTTTAATAGCATTAATGTTGTTTGATAGAATTTTTGTCTTAAAATGACACCACGCTTTATTTTGTTGTACAATATGCTTACTTTGTTGTAATTCTGAAAATTATGTACATTAAAGTGTTGTAAACCATGCTTAATTTCTTGTACGTCTTAAAATTAAGAGTGAGGTGCCTTCGTGCATTATAAGTAATATAGATATAGATATATTTGTGAATGTCTTGAAATTGAACCTAACAATGTATCCAGCCTGACCCATTATGAATACAAAGACCCATCAAACAAATTTATGCATAATGACCAACCTAACCCGTTTGAATGTAACGATTAAAGTCTAGATGTATTCAATGCTCAACTCTTGATTGTGGATCAGATGTATTTTTGCCATTAAAAACGTTAGATTGCTCGACTGTTCAAAACAGTTTATTGACCAAAACATCATATATGAACTTTTACCACGTACGTCAAACATAATTATATTAAGAACCATAACTAAAACAAAAATTAAGCTATTTGTTTTTTAATAAATAAAAATACATTATTGAAATTTATAGAAAAAACCCCGCGCATGCGCATGCATTGAAACTAGTAACATTGTACAAAATAAACCAAAACTGAATAGCTAATTACAGCTATCAGCAATGTTAAAAATGATAGAAGATATTCTTTGAAGCGTCAATAGTTCAACGTGGACAGCCATTGGAGTTTAACTGCAAGCTTATAAGTTTATATTATACGTAATTTTTTTGAAAGAGGCAAACATATATCGAAGACGTCATCAGTGATGAACGTAGCACTCGAACAATTCTTAAGCCAGTAGTTCCTTATTTGAGTTACCATTGTTGCTAAATGGCCCCCTTGATTGTATTCCATATCGTGTACCTTCAAGGACTTCAAGTTATTGAATGGACATGGTTCAGACAAGAGTTGATCCGAGCATAACCAGAGAGTCTTGACACATAATATACAAAAAAATTACACATTAGAAAAAAACAAAACCATAAAAAACAATCTACAAATACACATAAAGAATAGAAACTACGATGAGTCGAGGACAAACACAAGGATAAGATGTGCAGATGAATACAAGCAATCATGTTTCTCGAGGAAAATGGGTTCATATCTGATATAAGTAGTTACTCAAAACTTATAGCGTTGTCATTAGTTCTCTAACAATCTCCATAAATCAGTCAAGGAAAGATCCACGCATCTTAGTTAAGTATAGTATTAAATAAGATTATTAACTCGGTTAAGTATGTAAACGCAAATATTTGTGTGTTATGATTCATAAAGGTAATTATCGATCACCTAACAACGGCATTACTGAACACTAATGCCGCCCTATTCCAACTTATAGGCCGAAAGCCTGCACTTGGTGTAGAGTATGAGCACTGGGATCAAGGATTGTGGTTACGCAGAAAATTATTACTGCCAACCACCATCAACAAAATAGAGAGAGGAACCCTTTATTACATTAATTCAAAGTTACCTTCTTATCACATTCATATATAGAGAGCTCTCTCGACATGACTCTAATTTGAATAAGCTATTTCACTTTGAATATATGTCCTCCACCTTTGGGCTATTGTCGTGGGACAAGAAAACTATTTCACGTTCTATACTTTTATATAAGGTTAGAAAGTAAAGTAGTCTTAATCAATAAATACACTCATGTCTCTTATTGGGGTTGCAAGATGAAAATCTAATTGCTTCTTTTGGAAAAAAAAAATAACTAAAGTTAACTACGGATTTCATAGTTATCCACGGCCAGTCGGCCACGATCCCAACACAATAAAACCAATCCAAATATAAGTAGTCACAGTTGAAATGCATACCTCAATGATTTGTGTATTAACAAAGAGAAATTTAGCACTGCGAAGATCTTGGAATATATTGAATAGCACTGGAACAAATAACTGCTTTATGCCAGCACAAGGAGAACGGTGAAACTGCATGGAGAGATCTACTTTTTCTAGAAAATCGAAGCCCTCCGTGGACAACTGAAGAAAATTGGTAGGTCCGTTACCAATATCAGTAGTAGCAACTACTGATGCAGTTACATTCTTAAGTTGAGGAGCATTCACTTTGAAACATTTAGGAAATCCCAAGGCATCTTTAATTGTGAGATTCAAAAGTTGTGGACAACATATGTTGAAAGTATCTAAGTCGTCCAAAGTAAACCGAGATAACATGAGATCCTTTAGATTCACACATTTATAAAAAAGATTAAGGCTTTTAACTCCAGCATCATGAAAACACATCCCACTTAAATTCAGAGTTTCTAATGCGGGAAAATCCCAAGCCGATTTTGGTAAGTGGGTACATGTCCAACACTCAAGGGTTAGCTGTTTCAGAGTGTGACAACTAAGAAGAAAATTTGGGAGCTCAAGGAACTGGTCAGTATTCCATTTCATAACCAGTTTCCTAACTTTACGCGAATACACATATAATATAACATCTTCAACAATTGGATGGTAAGGTGGTCCTGAAAATTGGATTTGAAGTGCAGAAACTCCTGCATGATTGTTCCGGTACCATAGTACACAGTCAACAAATTTGCCAAACTTCGGCATAATACCAGAAAATCTACTGCAAGCATTTAAGTTAAGATAGGGCAATGTAGTCCAAATATTCCTCCATTTCCGAGACAATGCACTAGTTTGAACAGCATATTTCATGTCAATAAAAGAAAAAATGTGATGAATAATATCATCAGGCAAATTGCTTATTCTATCTTCTTCTTCATTGTCTTGTATAAAATCCATCATATCCTCTCCTCCACTCATGAATCCAGACATCTAAAATAATACAACGCAAAACAGATATTGATGAACTCCACTTATATATGTTTCAATATGATTAGAAAATGCTTTAATAGAAAAAGATGCACTTCTACATAAAATTAAGAGACCCAGGGGCTCGCATAGTTTCTTGCCCCTCACAACTTGACCTTCCGGGAAGAAAAAAAAAAAAAAACATTAGAGGATTTTGATTGAACTAAAGTAAGCAAAGTTGATTTCAGTAAGTGCCTATATCAAGATCTATCTAAGGGCATCTCTAACAATGGGTTAAGTTTTCTTAGAAGTTTTTTCAAAAGATGTATTACTTGAAACTACGTTTAAAACCTTTAGAAAAATGGGACAAGCCAATGAAAATGTACACACATTTTCATCCTTTTCTTTGTAACGTATCCAATCCACTTGTAATCATTATTTTGTTTGTACCATTGCCAATATTAGGGGTGTTCACGGATTGGGTAATATCCACGGTAACCGAAAACCGAAACCGAACCGAACCAAAAATAACTGAACCGAATTTGTGGCCGAACCGAATTGGTCAAAACTGAACCGAACCGAACTAAATATTTGGTTATCGGGTTGGATATGGTTTTGGCAATGAAAACCGAAAACCGAATTCATATAAAATATACTAGTATATTTTTTCTGTGTATATATATGAAAAAAAGTCACTAAAACTCTTTTTTAGTATAAATATAACATGATTTAAGCTTGAAAAAAATATTTTGTGCTAAAAATATATATAATTAATTAAAAAAAATTAAAATTATGTAATTCGGGTTATTCGGTTCGGTTTTCGGTTATAGGGGTTCGGTTTTCGGTTATTCGGTTCGGTTTTCGGTTCGGTTGAATCAAATTTAATTTCGGTTCGGTTCGGTTTTCGGTTATACCCAGAAAAAAAAATTAACCAAACCGAATAACCCGATAACCGAACCGATGAACACCCTAGCCAATATGGCATTACCACATTAGCATTTGCTACGCAAGTTGATATTATAAAGTTATATTATTGAATAAAAATCAAAAATACTATACAACAAAGAAAAAAAAAAGAAAAAAAATTACATTTTTAGTTAACTTTTTTAGAACTGCAATTTTTCACATAACTTACGGTATGAGCGTTGAATCCACAACCTCTTAACGGGTGCACTACGTTTAACTATGCGAATGGCCTTGGGTACATTCTTTTAGCCAAATCACCCTATCAAAATATCAAATAGGCCGGGTAGAAGAGGTTATGATCAAGCTTTAGTTTAAGACTTACGAACTAGAAAACACACAAGTCTTTACAGAAAGAAGCTAACCCTCCAAAAAAATTGTTAGAAACTTTTTTTGCTTATAACGAATTTTCTTATCAAGTCTTTTAAGCTTCAGAGATGCCCACGTTGTTGGTTTTGTTTACCACTAATAATATTGACAACAGAATATTCAAGCCACTCTAAAGTCTAAACTTGAACGAATATAACCCATATACTTAAATTTAGTTTTACCTTATCTGACGAACAAATCTCAGAGCTCGAACTTCCTCTTTAATTAAGAGTTAGGGTATACGTTCTAATTATTATATTTATGGGCGAAATTTAATGGAATTGGTTAATGGGCCCCATATTAAAACTGAAATTTTTTATCGGGTCTAAAGCATTCCGATTTGGGCCAACAATTAATGTACTTTTTCACTCATTTACCATTTTGTGAAGCCCTTAATGGTTTTTTAAAAACTTATTTACCATTGTCTGAGATGTTTAAAAATTAGGGTAGGGTTGTTGATCCGTTCGGTTATCGGGTTGTTCGGTAAGTTCAGTTCGGTTAATTCGGTTAAAAAAAAATTTAGGTCACCCGAGAACCGAACCGAACCAAATTCAAATTCAATTTTCGGTTCGGTTCGGTTGAATTATAATTCGGTTCGGTTCGGTTCGGTTCTTGGGTTGACCCGAATAACCCGAATTTCACTATTTTTTTAAGACTAAAATACACCGTTGGTCCCTAAACTTGGCTCGAAGGATCGCGATGAGACGAACCTCGCTCTTTTCATCGTCGGGGGTCCCTATTTCAAGGTTTTCACTCGCTACAAGTCCTTTGACCAAATCAACATCTGATTTTTGTTTTGTAGTCGAGGGTATTTTAATCCATACACATTTATACTTTTATAACACATTTATATATTACCCATTCATCTTTCATCCTCTTAATCATCTACCCAAATCATTCATCTCCCCAAATCACCCAAATCATCCTTGTCATCATCTTCTCAAATCATCTCCCCAAATCTTCCTAGGTCATCATCTTCCCAATTCTTCTCCGCAAATCATCCTGGTCCATAAGCTAACTAAAAGATTTGGAGTGATTCTGTATTCCACAAAAATGATTGAGACACTTGAGGCTAATGGCGGAGAGTTCCCTTCTTCATCTCTTGAAAATGAGAGTCAGATTAAGGAAGATCTTTCAAGCTTAGTAATGACTTATTTCCTTTCTTTTATTGGTCTCCTTTATGTTTTATGAAAATTTTCATGAATTGAACGGAACTACTAATCCGTTCCTGCTTTAAAATAATGTAATATGCACGAAAGTATCTAAATGTATGTTATCAAACATCTTCCAGTTTCATCAAATTTTTATTTATTTTTCCTTGATGATTTATTGCTAATCGATATTGTGTACTCTAATGAATTGCAGACTATACGCCTTTTCCATTATGTCAAAGAAAATCATGGGATGTTGAAAGCTTTTGAATTTCTCAGCAATGTACGGGTTTGTTAGTAGTACTTCGTATCGTTTTTGGTCAGCAGACATGAAATTGTTCATGTCTTTGGACTTTTAGTTAGCTTATGATTTATTGCTAGCCTGATTCAGTGTTTTTAGTGGCTTAACGGGATATGTTTGGTTTATGTAGGTAAACAAATTGTGGATGGAGTCAGGGGAGGAAGACGCACCCGTGCTGCACCATGTGGAGGGTGCATTTGTTGATACAATATTGTAAGCTATGATGATTGTCTTTCACTTTCACCCCAGTAAAATTTGTTTTTAGTATTCTCTCTACCAAACTGGGGCATCATTATTTTGTTTGATATTTGTTTCTCTAGGCCAAAAGCAAAAACACCACCTCAAGATACTTTATTAAAGCTCGAAAAGGATCAATCTTTTCGTGAATCATCTCAAGAGAGTTCCTTGTTTGTTTTCAAGCTGGGCATGTCAAAGCTGGAATGTTCACTCTTGATGAATGGTCTTGTCCACAATTCTAACGAGGTTCTTTTTCTTTTCTCTTGGCATGTCAAAGCTGAAATGTTCACTCTAGATATTTAATTTGAATTTGCTATTAACCAATAGTGTGATTCACATTGGGCCCTTACCTTGAAGCCCGCGACTCATTTTCTTGCTGTTAATGTCACGTCAAGAAAAGGAGTCCAGTTACTTCACGAGGGAATACGATATCTGGTAAACTTTCATTGATATCCCTTTTGAAGTCTCTTCTCATATTCCCTTTAGTAAACCTTGCTAATTGATATGCGACTTTTATTTCTCTTTAGAATTTGAGTTTCTTAGATATATCTAGGAAGTAAAACTCATGGTATAGCAATATATTTAGCAAGCTGTTAAACCTTATTATGTTGGTATGTGATTATCGATCGTGACATATATATATTATATTCTCTATATCTTATAACTTTGATTGATTGGGCATAATTTCGAAAGTGTGAGTCACACTGGATCCGGGTTAAGCGTGTAGTTTTTTGTACGGGTCAAAATGGGCAGGGGTTGAATCCAGTTGGTTATGTTCGAACCATTTGACCCATGTCCTTCATAGCTGTTTTTTTTTATAGTTTTCTGGTCTGACACGTGGAAATTAAAGATAGCCTAATCGGTCTGTTTACAAGTAAATAGGTCGAAATCGCCATCTCTAGTTGGTCTGAACAGTTAACGACCCTTTTACAGGCATATAAGCAAAACTCGACACTTTTAGTTGTGACTGACTACAAGCCAATCTCCCGCTATGTTTATGTGTTATCTTTAAATTTACTAATAAATGATGTCAAATATTTGTTGATAGTTTGACTGTGCAAACAACCAAAGGGAGGACTACAACCTACTCTTTAAGTGATCGCACCAGCTCGTCATATTACAAAGGGGGTGTTCTTGAAGAACCGTTTGAAATCACCTGGCCACTACCCTTCGACGTGAACCCTAATTCTGTTTCAGCTGAATTATTGTAAGTCAGCACCATCAGTTTATCCCTGGTGTCAGCCTTTGTTCTTGTTCTAATTTTCTAGTTATTAAAAATTATTGACATGCCGCATGTGATTACAACATTTATCAGTTCAGTGAGATTTAATTTTTTGTAATGGGGTCAAAATAAGACGTTTTGGTACGCGTTGGGTTGTCTTGGAACACTTTTTCTCCATATAACATAATTTTTTGAATAATTATTTGTAGAACAACTAGTGTGTCAAATATGATTAAAACTTGTATCATTATGTTTACGAGTTCAAAATAATTAGACGAATTTTGACCACTCCAAAAGTTTCATTTTATCTCTGTTTGACCCATTAAAGAAACTTGATGAAACTTGATGCTGATGGAATTTACTTATGCAGGGATGGGCTTTTACGCATTACCATTTCTAAACTTAGAGTTCCAGTCTGGTGAAATGCAGCTTCTCGGGTGATTTGTATATATATGTACTTGTATATTGTAGAATCAAACTGAATTTGTATAGATGTATTTAATTATAGTTTATAGCTACTCGATACACAGTATAGAAATTACATTAATATGTTGCTAGTAATATTTACCTCAGTATCTGCACATGGTAACTCTTGTTGTGTTATTATGTTAAAACTTAGCTGTTATGGGACTAATAGCACAAAAGGGTTGAAACGTGAAAGGGTAGATGATGAAGAGGATGAAAGATGAAGGGGTAAAACATAAATGTGTTATAAAAGTATAAATGTGTATGGACTAAAATACCCTCGACTACAAAACAAAAATCAGACTTTGACTTGGTCAAAGGGACTGATTTGGCATTTAAAGGCCAAGGTTTGTCCCATCGCGATGAATATGGCCAGGTTCGTCCCATCGCGATCCTTCGAGCCAAGTTTAGGGACCAACGGTATATTTTAGTCTTTTTAAAAAAAAAATAATAATTACATAGATATTTAGCAAAAAAAATATATTTCAAGCATAAAAAGTGTTTTATTATATTATGATAACCTTTTAATAGTATTTATTTATATATAAATATACATAAAAATATATAAATATATATAAAAATATATAAAAAATATATATATTTATATGAATTCGGTTTTCGGTTCAAACTGCCAAACCCATATCCAACTCGAGAACCGAATTAGTAGTTCGGTTCGGTTCAGTTTTAGCAAATTCGGTTCGGTTATTAGTTCGATTTGGTTATTTTCGGTTCGGTCTTTTCGGTTTTTTCGCTCAACCCTAAATTAGGATTAATTCCATATATCTCCAATTTAAACTCCTAAATGTCATATTTACCCAACCAAAACTCATAATGCCATAATAGCCATGGATGATAATAGTGAATAGAGTACATAGTTTTAAGAGTAATTTACATGGATCATGGTTTACTTAAAAAAGTGTCTGCAGCACCTATAGAGGGGCTGGTGGTGCGACTCTTTTGAAAGTCAAGGGATAGCTCGTGTTATGCTTTTTTCAAAGTCGAGAGACTACTGTTGTTATTCTTTTTCACACTTAGGGACTGTTGGTGTTATTTTGTTAACCTTCGAGACTATATGTGCAAACAAGTAGGGGGGGAACTTCATATTAAGGAGCCGAAAGGAATCAAAGACCCTTCAGGAAGGAGACCGAAGGATATTGAGGCATATTAAACTCTATATCAACAGAAAAGACAACCAATACAAGCCAATACATTGAACTAGGGCTCAGCATCGCAGACCCAAAACCGACCAAGACCAAGAGGACCGACCAGACCGACCGAACCAAAGGACTAGCGGTCCGGTCTCGGTAAAACCCGACTATTATGCCTTCTTGGACCGGACCGGACCGAACACATTCGGTCTGGTCCGATCTGGTTTTGGACCGTTGATCACCCCTACATTGAACAATAGCCTTAACGGTCCCATGTTAGATTATAACAAAAGCCTTAACGATACAAAGTTAACATAACAAAAGCAAACATTTACCTGATCCACAACATGTTTGGAAAATTTGCAAAAGCAAAGTACAGATACATATATGATATCATGGTCAAAACTACTAACGGGAGCTGTCTAGAGGTTGAATGACCATGTTGCTTGATGATGCCGCCATCTGATAATGTAACTGTTAGAAAGTAAGTATATATCAGTTACACAGCTTTAGCATACAGAAAAAAATGACAAGCCTATTTTATAAGATCAACTCGCCTTTGTAAGGGGTTGGAAATGAAAATATTTGCACACAGCATTTCCGTTGACTTTTGTAATGAGGTTGTTTACATGGATCAAACTAGTGACCTCTAAATGATAATGAGCAACCTTGTCGGTAGCTATAATATCATCCTAGTAAAGACATTTTTCCTTGAATAAACACCAAAGGTTGCTCCAAGATTCATCGCAGGAAAGCCTTTTATGAAAGAAATGAAAAAGTAATGATACTACACAGCTTAAAGATACGTAAAGTATCTAAACAGGTACACTTTTAAAAATGATATATACTTGTATATTATTAGCATACAGTTTTGCCTCACCGCTCCAACATTTGTTTCTCTTTTTCTTTTTACACTAATATCATAAACATAAAGTATTACAGTAATATATTAAATATGATTGCAAAAACTAATAATGAGAATATGACTAATTATTTTGGATAAAACCAATTTAGGAGACTGAATAGTTGAATACACTTTTGGGATCTTTACGAAGCATGTTCCCTTTGTAGCCTATTTTTACCTTTTAGACCAGTTTCAATGAAATATGAATTTAATTGACAAGTTGCCAAGTAAATGGGTTGTAAATGCCATCTCTAAACAAAACCTAATAGAATAATTATACAATGTGAGAAGTCTTGTTTAATAATATATGCACCCTGAATACTTGTTGCACACAATTTTTGTGAGCGTTATAGTAGTCATAAAATTTGGATCATAGATTTAATATAGTGGAGAGCTTACTTCGGCAGAAGACAAACTTGGCACTGGAGGAAGTTCAGCATCATGAATATCCAACTGACTTCTATGGTTGCTGGAGTGAGCCCTTTCAGAATGCCTTAAACTGCCCAACTCACTTTCAATTTTTGCCCACTGGCCAGTATTGATGCAGGTAAAAAACAGACTCTTCAACTCCTCATACTCCGAAGAAAACTGTGCCTCCATGGCTACCCTTGAACGCTCAGGTATCAAGTCCATGGCTGATTTAAAATCAAGCACCATTGAATGGATGACTTCATAGTCTGGATTCCCACTCTCAACCTGCACTTTTAGTTCTGCTATTTTGAACTTGATAACCTCATCTTTCATTTGTGATAACTGTGACTCCATTGCCTCCAACTTCGCCTTCTCCTCTGCAAGCACTTCAGCTTGCATTTGTATTTTTGTCTCCTGATATGCGATAAGTTGACCTTGCAATTGCAAAGTTGTGTTCTGCTCTGCAACATGGATTTGTGATTCTGCCTCCAACATTCTCTCCACTTCGGTCACAGTCTCTGATTGTTTCTCTTTTGGCTCCAATTTGGCCACCTTATTTGCCATTGTGTCGTTAGGTAGCTCCTGCCTTGATCTCTTTTGTGGCACCTTTAATACAAGAATAAACATCACTCAGCAAACTATATTCCCATCGACTATGAAATTTTTTTCATTAGAGGTGGCAATTTAAGACCAGTTGCATAACATTAAATATTCATTAGGTGATGGGTTTTGATGGGTCTCAAATATTTTAGATGGGTCAAATTGGGTATTTGATGTAAATTCCAATTGTATAACAAAAGAAATGGTGAAAATGGGCAGGTCAACCCGAACGATCTGACTCGGACCTGTTTAGACCCGTACCTGCAATTTTCATGCAAAATGTTGCTGTTTTCGTAGTATCTGGAGTACTTCTAACACAACTCCTAAAAGTATTTATAACATACAAGCAATGTGAAAAAGATGGAGCATAAGCAAGTTTGTTAGACTGCTAAGAGTCACTCGTGAAACAAATACGACTCAAATACATAGTCTATTTAAATACCAGTGTTGGAAAATCCATGATGTAAGTGGCACTTGGAGACTGTTCAAGCAAGTAGTTTCTGACTTGAGTGGCCATTGTTGCTACATCATCCTCTGGATTCACACGTGTCGAATATATCCTTAAATACTTCAAGTTATTGAATGGACAAGGTTCATGTGAGAGTTGATCCATGCATGATGAGATGCTCTTGGTACATAAATAAAAGAATACAAACAATTAGCATATGAGTATATGCAAACAATTATTTTATAGAATAATTTCATAGGTGAAATGGGTGGTTTACTCTGTACCAAGTCAATTTATTGAAACATCTGCACATAAGTGGACAATACATACACATAGAGATATTTAACTGGCTAAGTTTGGACCTAGAAACACACTGTGAATGGTACACATGCACCATGTGCATCATTCGGCTTAGAGGCAACTTCCGTGCAGGATTGTGTTCGATAAAAAGTAAAGTACTAATTGGGATAATCAAAAAGCATCCTTTCCTACTCTTCCCAACCCAGACCCCAAATGCTAACAATGACTAGGTTCTACCTCTTACACCACCAGCAATTGTCCTCATAATCTCATATAAGTATATCTTTTCTAGCAATACATCCAAATATCCATGTTGATATCCAATTGAGCCATATGTCAAGAACAATTACCAGCAATTCTCCTCAATCAGTATAAGCTCGAGGACGCAGATATATAAACTGCTATTTGCAAATATACAAATAAGCCTAAAATGGCACAATGAAAAATAATGGTACTAGATTGAACAATCAAATCAATCGTAACTCTCAAAGGAAGACAACTGCATTCCTTGTTTCATTAGACTAAAACTAAGCCAGCGGTATGTATTCAAAATTCAACATTATAAGTTATCAACAGTAATGATAATAAGCAATAACCATGACAGTCAACACTATATACCTGAAAGATATCCACATCAAGGATAAGAAATTTGGCACTGCGAGCTGTGTGGAATAAATCGAGCAGTTGAGGACCACTTATCCCATTTTTGTAAAAAGATTGCGAAAAAGAGAGATTCACTTTTTCAAGACAATCAAATCCCTCTGTGGACAAATGCAGAGAGCCTGAGCTTGGCCCATAATAACCACTGACTGATGCTGTCAGATTTTTAAGTTGTGGGGCAACCACGTTAAGAACCTTTGGAAATGCGAAAACATCTGTAATTGTGAGATCTAAAAGTTGCGGAGAGCAAATACTGAAAGTCTCCAATACAAACATGGAACATTTATGTAAAGTGAGGTTCGTTAAGTTCACACACTTGGAGAAAAGGTTAAGGCTCTTAATATGGTAACAACCTAATCGACTCTTCCTTATGTTTAAAGTTTCTAAAGCCGGAAAGTCCCAAGCTTCATCTGGTATGCATGTGTCGTCATAATAAGTGGAATAATGAGTGTTTGCAAGGGTGAGATGTTTGAGAGTGTGAGAACTGAAAAGACATTGTGGCAGCTTACGGACTTTATCCCCGGACCATTCAATAGTCATTTCCGTAACAGCATGAGCGTATGCATAGTTTACAATACTCCTAACAACAAATTGGTTGCCTGCTCCTGTGAATCTGAGCTCAAGTGCAGAAACCTCTGAACGATTGTTACGATGAGACAGAGCATCCTTCACAAATTTAGCAAACAGACGCAAACCACGGAACAAGTTACTGTCAAAGTTGAGATGGGGCATCGAAGTACAAGTATTTTTCCATTTCCGGGACAATGCACTAGTCTGAATAGCATCTTTCATGTCAAGGAAAGAGAAAATGTGATGAATAATGTCATCAGGCAAGTTGCTGAGCCTATCTTCACCGGCAATGATATTCGCTGTATCATGTACCAAATCCATAAAATGTAATGTTTATAGTCTGCAACCCTTTAAAGTGGCTCCAATCAGAAGCTGAAGCTTTCTTCTATCTTTGTTGTTTATGCTTTCTTGTTATCTGGCATTTGAAGACCCTAAAAATTTTAAAAGCATCTCAGTAAAATTATTCAATGAAATAAATGTTATTAGTTTTACATCGAATAGAGAAATGAATATAGTCAGCTTATATAGAATATAAAGATAGAGAAAAAAGTAGTTAAGTTCTGCAAAGAGAAAACTTCATTGCTGATTTGTATTTACTTTTTGTAATACTTACACCCCCTATATTCTAACATCCAGAGTGAAAAGGTTTATACAGAGAAACCAAGTAAAGGCTGTGATGCAAGCATAAGTTGCTAGTAGTTAAACAGAAACCAATAAAGTTCAGACATGAGGCAATGGTGTACCACTGACAGTTTATAACAACATAATCCTTTATTCCGATCTATATTAGTTGAGTAGGTTAAAATGAACTCGAAAAGGAAAGTTACGAAGACACGAGACCATTAAAGTATAGCATAATTTATCAAGAGAAATCAGCTATTAAAGCTTGTAAATTGACCATCTAAACAAACACTTTAATTATATTCACATTTTGTAGCAAAAATCTGTATTCAACACTGCTATTCGCTCTATTGTCAATTCAAACATTACTTCATCGATAAAATACACTAAAAAGGATCAAGGGTTAACTAACCGATATGCTTATTATATACAACCATGTCATTTTCTCACACTTTGTTTGCGCTAAATAACCTAGAGATTGTACCTTTAAGGGGTTGTTTGAATTATTATTTGTAGGACTTATGAGCTTATTGATGATTCGAAAAGCCAATAAACTCATTTGAATAGCTTATGAGCTTATCAAGTAACGATCCATTGAGGGGGTGTTTATCTAAACTCAATTTTTGGCTTAAGCTTATTTTCGATAAGCAGCCTATGGCTTATATGATGAACAACCTCATAAGTTTCTGTTTAGTGTTTGTATCAGCTTATAATGTTAAGTTAATAAGCTAAGGTGTTTAGATTAGCTAATGCTAATAATGTATCCAAAATGAGTTCATAAGCCCAAACCTCCCCAAAAGAGCCACACAAAAAGATGGCTTATCAGAAACCCCCAATATATAGGCTAATAAGCCCATTAAATAAGCTAAAACAAACATCCCCTAAAAATGAGGTTATTGGCTTTTCAAATCGCCAATAATAAATACAAATAAGCTAATCCAAACACTAGAATGATCTTATTTTTGCTAGATAAGCTAATTAGCCCACTAAATAAGCTAAAACAAACAACTCTAAAAATGAGCTTATTTTTCAATAAGCCCATGTAAGCATAAAATAGTCCAGTATATAATATAAGTAATTTTTTTTTTTTTAATTGAAAGGCATCTAACTATATCACAGTATTTACACAACAAATCAATCTCAAGCACTACAAATGAGCTCATCCAAACACCCCTTGGACATAAAGATAACAGTTTAGGGGTGTAATCGCGATAGTCGAACCGAGTACTGCCAAGCTCCACTCGACTACAAAAACTCAAGCTCAATACTCGACTCGACTCGGGTTCCTACTCAAGTAGCTCAACTCGAGTAAAGTCGACATCAAATAGCTACGGAGTTCAGGGACGGAACAAGGGTCAAGTACGACCGGGTGCACAAAAGTTTTTGCAAGTATACTAACTAAATAACACATTTCAATGGACCGGGTGCATTTAATACGCGCTGATAATATATACAGTATCTAACAATATTAGAATTAATGAAATGTAAAAAATATAAAAGTAAGCTTAGGCAGAAGAAATGAAACATAAATTAGGGATTAAATAGGTTAGGAGCTTACTGCTATTATTAATTAAGGAACTTAGGAACACATAAGTGCAATGATGGATGACCGAACATAACGTTTTTATCAGCATCGTTGCTAATGTGAATCAAGGGGCTGCTGTTTGTCTAACCCCTGGGATACGACGCCCTGCTCCTTGAGTATTATGGGATTGAATACCCCGACCTCCCAGAGGCTCCCGAGAAAGCTATTTCAGCCTTCCGGACAGTTAAGGGCAATTCCTACGTCCCTCATCGGTCTAACCTTAGATATATATATATAAGCGAGTTAATTGCAATTTTGGTCCTTGTGGTTTGGCCAAATTGAAAGTTTGGTCCCCAAAACTTTGAAAGTGCAGCAATAGTCCCCATTTTGAAGTTTAGATTACATTTTTGGTCCCTGGATAAAGTTAAATGACTAAAATACCCTTTGTCTCTTTCAGAAAAAGACAATGGTAATTTGGTCATTTCATACTGATAAGGACCAAAATTGCAACCCAAACTTCAAAATAGGGACTATCGTTGCACTTTCAAAGTTTTAGTATGTGTTAAATAAGCCGTTATGAGCTTACGCAAGAGGTTTATTCATTTGCAGTCACTTGTATCTTTATATCTTGTTTTGAATACTTTTAGAAGGTGTTTGGGAGTGCGTTTGAAAAGTGATTATCTACTTATTGCGATTTGCAAACTCAAATAATCTATTTTAAGTGTTTGGGTGGTCTAACAAAATAATCACTTATTCACGTTTTGAAAGTGACAAAACGCAATTTTGCATGATGCCTACTTACTTTTCCATAATGCAGGTTTGATTTTTTTGTTTGACCTCCATTTAATGCTCATGTGGCCCACAAAACATAAGTTTAATATCCTTATTGCCTTTTGATTAATTCTGATGTGGCTCATCTTGGTAATAAGTGAATGTCTATTTTGGTAATTTTACATATTAAGATACAAAATAATCAAATTTGCCAAACACTAAAAAAACTGATTATCTCATTATTGCGATATCAAACAGCATAATCAAATCCAAACACCATATTTCATAATCAAGTTTTATAAAAGCTGATTATCTGATTATCCATTTTCAAAACGCATAATCTATTATAAATAAGAAATTCCACACACCCCCTTAGTGGTAAGTGTGCAAATGAAATAAAAAAATTGTGAAAATCACTTCTCTTTTTGATAATTTTTAAAAGCGTGATTTTGATAAATAATCTAACATATATATTTTTCACCTTATTTCCCTTTTGATCATTTACCAATTTAAGCTAAACGAAATACTTAAACTTCTTAACTTGTTAAACATAGTCTAATTCAAATATTTAATATGGCTTATAAGCTTATATACAGAGTATGTTTGACGAAATGGGCTGGGGCCGGAGTTAGGGCTGAGGTTGAAGCTTATATTATAAGCTGAAAATGAAATTTGTATTTTTATAAACTTGTTTGATAAATTAGCGCTTGAGCTTATTATCGCTAAATTACTAAAAATAACATAATTAAATAAACTTATAGTATGTTTGATATTTTTGGGGGTAATAAGTAATTAATGCTTTAAAAGCCTCGGTCTAAAATTTTTTACCCCTTATTTGGGCTAGGGCTTATAGTTTTAAAAGCCTCCATAAGCCTCGATGCTAAACGAGACTTATTATACATACCGACTTATTTTAAAATTTTAAGCCCCAATAAGCCCTCTCCCAAACACACCCATAAGCCATAAAGTGTTTATATAATATAAGCATAAGCCTAATTGATAAGCTTAGTCAAAAATACTCTATTGTTATGTTTGGCGCAATGGGCTGGGGCTTTGGTTTGGGTTTGGGCTTTTATTATAATCCGAAGTTGAAATTTGTATTTTTGTAAACTTGTTTGGCAAATGGGTTTAAGCTTAAGCTTATTATTGCAAAATTACTAAAAATGACATAATTAAATGACTTTTTGTATATGTTAGATATTTTTGTAGATAAATAAGTAATTTATTGTTCAAAATCCCCTGGCTAAAGTTTTTAGCCCTTTTTATGAGGCTTAAGTTTTAAGCACCTTTTAGGGGCTTATGATTTCATAAGCCCGCATGACAAACGAGACTTATTTTATAAGCCGGCTTATTTTAAAATAAGTCCAATCCCCATAAGCCTCCCATAAGCCCCTCCCCAAACACACCCTATAACTTTTTTATTTGAGTGCTGAACTAATTGATAATGAAAACTGAACTTGCTTTCACTGTTAGTAACAAATAATATCAAATTTTTTGAACCATGGTTTCTGACTTCTTGCTAGCAAATTATTGGGTTTGAAACCATCTTCAAGTAATATTTGAAATGTAGTGTTTAGAGCATTTGCAATCATAACTTGAGTTAAACTTTAACTTTCTGCCACGTCTGCGCCACATCAGCTTTAACATTTCGCTTTAATTCACCCAAAAAACACCCACTATCATAGCATTTCCAAGGTTAAACCTTAACTCACCAACAATTTACAAAAACAACCCCTCATTTAAGGGCAGAAATGAAAAAAATAAATAAAAAATAAAAATAAATAATAAATAAATAAATAAATAACGCACGTTAACTTGGTAACGTGCAACCTTTAACACCACAATAACTTGGATGACGGTGTGGTTAACTTGGGAATAACTTGCCCGTTGCAAGTACTCTTAGAAAATACTGTCAATGCAAAACGTTTGTTGCCAAATAATTTTTTTCCCTAAACATTAAATTTCAAATGCTCAATATTTGATTTAAAAAAATCTGGAATTTTATCGAAAATGAATAGAAGCGTTTTTTGTGAAATACAGTTTGGTTTTATTTTGTTTAGGATACTTGCATATTTGAGTGTGAAAAAAAATAAAAATATAAGGAAATGGATTGGGCCGGTCTGTTCGTATTTAGTTAAAGAGTGAGTCCGGTTGAGTTACTGGAACAAACAGACCTTTTGAAGCAATAATAATAAGAGCAACTAGACATGCAACTATAAACCGGTTTTCAAAAAAACCGCACGACAAAACCGGATTTTACAAAACCGAAACCGGTTTTAGTAAACCAAACCGGTTGTACCGGTTTTAAGTTTTTCCAGCGGACCGGTTTTTTACCGGTTCTAAAACTGGGTAAAACCGGTTTTTTGAAAAAACCGGTTAAAACCGATTTTCTTTTTTTCTTTTTTTTTTTTTTTTTTGGCGATAACCGCTAAAAACCGGTTTAAACCGGTTAAACCGGTTTTAAAAACCGGTCAACGCAAAGTCAAACGAGCCGTTGGATTTGAATACCGGCGAAAACCGGTTTTGACCGGTTTTCGCCGGTTTTTAAAACCGGTCAGCTGGAAAACGTGCACTGTAGCACAGTAGACGTTGGGACATGTTTGTTACCGTTTTAAATCAAGTTTATGCTATGACGGAAAAATTAGACGAATTAAAAGACTCACATACTCAAATGTTTAGAAAAATGGTTAAAGTTATAAAAAAGAGATTTATAAAATATTTTGCTAGTTTACCTTTGGTTTATACTTGTTCCACCGCACTTAATCCATGTTTAAATGTTGGAGGCGTAGAACTTTTAATAAGAAGAATAATGGAAAATTTAGAATTATCTTTTGGGTTAGACGGTGAAGATCCCAACTATATAGAATCTCAAGTTTTTAAATTTAATGATTATTTTAAAAAATTGTTTGAAATTTATGCAACAAAATATGGTCAACAACCAAACCCAATTCTAGACCCAATGCGGGCCGGTTCGTCTCGAATGACAAGGGACATTAACATAAACCTTTATAATACTTTACGTGAAGACGCTACAAAGCGTCAACGATCATCGGCCCCGACAAACGAGTTGGGACAATATATGGCTACAAACTTTTTAACAACTTTAAGTCCCGATGAGTTTGCAAACTTTGGCATTTTGGCTTGGTGGAAAGAAAGGGAAATCCAATTTCCAATTTTAGCCGCTATGGCTCGTGACTTATTAGCGGTCCAAGCTTCGACGGTAGCTTCCGAATCAGCCTTTTCTCATAGTGGTCGAATTATATCGGATAAAAGGACAAAACTTAGCCCCGAATCCGTGGAAGTATGTGTATGTTTGAAATATTATATGGACGGAGTAGATAGGGTACAACATCAAACATCGTTGGAAGGTTCGATTGAAGAAGTTGAAGAAACTATAGCACAAGAAGAAGATGACATGGGGATATCACCTCCGGCTACCGAATTAGATGAAGGTGAATTTGAACCATTTGATGTTGAAGAGTTAGATGTAGAAGAATTTTTGGATGATTTAATTTCTTGAGTATACACGGGTGATGGCAATGCCGAAGCTCGATATACTTGAGTATACTAATATGTTTTTGGGTGATGGTCATGTCGAAGCTCGAAATGTATTAGTATTTATTTATTTTTAGTTCTATAATTGTATTGTTTAAATAAAAGTTATGATTGTATTCGAAATGTATTAGTATTTTATAGTTTTAGTTGTATGATTGTATTGTTTAAATAAAAGTTATGATTGTATTCGAAATGTATTAAATGTTTTAAATTCCGAAAAAAAAAACCGAACCGGTAAAATACCGATAAAAAACGGATCCGAACATTTAAAACCGAAAAAACCGAACCGGTAAAAAACCGATTCCGAACATTTGAAACCGAAAAAAACCGATTCCGAACATTTAAAACCGAAAAAAACCGATTCCGGAAAAACCGAAAAAACCGAAACTGATTTTTGGCAAAACCGGTTTTTTAAAAACCGGTTTTCCAAAAACCGAAAACCGGTAAAAATCGGTTTTTGTGCACCTCTAGTGGTGACTTCCAATTTTTAGCCATTTGGGTCTTACCGCATGTCACCTCATTTCAACACTCTCATTATTTAGGTCCTACCGCATGTCACCTCATTTCAACACTCTCATTTTAAAGGGTGAATTGCTTATATATCCCTCTAAAGCCTCATAATTGCATATATATCCAACCAAAACTCATAATTGCATATATATCCTTCCAAAGCCTTAAAATTGTCATATATATCCAACCAAAGCTCATAATTGCATATATATCCTTTGAAAGCCTTAAAATTGTCATATATATATCCAAATGATTATTTTAATAGAAAAAAATGTCTAATAATTATAATTGGTACATAAAAATGACGATTTTTTTTTTTTTTTTTTTTTTTTTTTTTTTTTTTTTTTTTACAATTACAAAATATTTTTTTATTGGTTTGAATTTTATTATGTCATTTGATCTATATATATAGGTGTTTACCTTTAGATGGAACGATAGATGGTATAGTTGATATTTTTATTCAAGATTCGTCGATAACGAACACGGTTGAGTCACCGATCATGGTTGCTCTTTCTTTTCTTAAAAAATGGTTTAAGGATATTTGTAATTGTTAAAAAAATAATAATAAATAAATAAAAAATGATAATTTAATAAGTATAAGGGTATAATCGTTATTTTATATATCAATCCTATATAGATCAAATGACATAATAAAATTCAAACCAATAAAAATATATTTTGTAATTTGTATATATCAATTATAATTATTAGACATTTTTTTTTATTAAAATAATCATTTGGATATATATGACAATTTTAAAGCTTTGGAATGATATATATGCAATTATGAGTTTTCGTTGGATATATATGACAATTTTAAGGCTTTGGAAAGATATATATGCAATTATGAGTTTTGGTTGGATATATATGCAATTATGAGGCTTTGAAAGGATATATATGCAATTCCCCCCATTTTAAAATACCACTTCTTCATAACTAAGTTCAACACAATTATTTGGGCCCACTCATCTTCAATTTTATAACTACCATATGTTTTTTTTTTTTTGCCCAATATTATTGTATGAGACATTAATTGCACAACTGATACTAGCTAGAATCGGATGGTTTATGATGCATAAAAAAAATATATGAACCTATACAGGTAGATCCTAGATGCCACAAGAAGTTTCAAGCAAAGTTTAAACAAAAAATATATATGGATTTGCCACACTTCAACCGTTCAACATATAATCAATTTATTAGGCATGGTAACATAAATCTTATGCTCTAAACCCTAGCAAACTAAACCTCCTTTCCTTCCTTCATTCCTTGTTTGTTGCATGGAGGCTGATGATTTTTACATGTCACAGTTTAACAATAAAGAAGACGAAGAGTTTATAAAAGTAATATTCAGTGACATCACACAATCCTTAAAAGAGATGAATCATCCCCTCACCCCTCTCGCTTATCTCGGTGCCACCTCTACCTCCCTCGACAAATTATTACTTTCCTCTTCTAATAGTGATGTTAATAAATAATAATCAACACAAGAGTATGAGTATGAATGGTCTGGTTACTATCATTTCCATGCTCCTTCCTCACATCTCATCCCCTGTTCTCAGAAAAGAATCTGATTTCGTCTCTTCTTTAGTTACACGTGTCATTCATTCCTCATCTCCTTCTGATAATACTAGCTTGGTGTGTCGTGGATTAAAGTGTATCTCTCATTTGATTGTTTTCGGCCATCGGTCGTGGTCCCTTGTTTCCAACTTGTTTTCGTTTCTTCTAGCCTTCATTGCCAATTCTAATCTCAAGGTTCATTTCTTTTTATTTTAAATTAGGATGCTTTGGTTCATTATATTTGGTTGATGATTTAATAAAGCGTTTGGTAGCAGGACTATAATTACTACGTCAAAACGCTAGTTGCTGGTAAATGATACGAAAAGTAGCATTTTCATTTGGAGCGATTAGAAATATTAGGAATTCTAGTTGCTTCTTCCCAAACAACCATATGTATACAAAACGATAGTTGCTTTAAAACACTATTAAATGTTCGCTGCCAAACACTACAAGGGGCATTTTGATTTGGAGAATTTAGAAAAAGTAGGAATGCTAGTTGCTTTTTTTCGAACAAACATTTTGTCCACAACGCTAACCACTAGTTGCTTCAAAACAATAGTAGAAAGATGCACTAGTAGTTAGCTACTGAATAACTACTTAATGATCGTTAAATGTCTTATTATAATAGGTTAGACGACAAGCTCATGTTTGCCTCCGTGAGGTTATGCAAGCTTTCCAAAACACATCATTGCTGCCACCTGCTAGTGAAGCCATTGCAACCACATTCGAAAGGTTTCTATTACTGGCCGGAGGCTCAAACAATAATAATCAAGAACAAACTGCTGGTTCCTCTTCTAAAGCTCTCGAGGTCTTGTTATTGGGTAATCACCATCGACCCACCCATCACAACCATCATGACCCGGTCAACAAAAGTCAACCAAGAGAAAGTCAAGATAGCAGTTATAAAACAGTTACATGACAGTTATGAAATAACTGCCATATCAATGAACCGACACAATGGTTCATTCATACCTTTTCATTCAGTATATATTGTAACATTTTCTGTAAGAACAAGATGATGACAAGATTAATATAAACACATTACGTTTCATTTAATCACTGCTTTATTTGGTATACTTGTGATTTTACGTTAAGACCATAGATCCGTATCATTGAGGCCAACACTTGTATGTTTTGGACACTCTAAAGGACATTCTTCCGTGTATGTCTGTCAAGTTCTCCAACAAGATCTTGAATTACTTTAAGTCTCTTCTCGCACTGCACCAAACGGCAGCTACACGCAGGATTACCGATGCGTCATATTTACTTTGCATCCAACCAACTTTGCAAGTCTCTCCTGATGCATTGATGGATCTTTTATGCTCATTGGCTATCTCTGTTTCCTCGAATGAAATGTCTGGTGACAGCATGACATTCACTGCTCGTTTGTTGGATGCCGGTATGAAAAAGTGTTTTTTCTCAACCGCCAGACTTGTGTCGTTAAGCTTCCAATTGTCTTCAGTGCATTCAAAGGTTTGTATTTCGAAAATATTAAAATTCAACAGTGTGGTGCGCAAATGAATACTTATGTTTCTGACTTTGCGGTGCCAGATATATTAGCGTTTGAACACGAGGAGCCTTTGGCTGTTGTTATGGAGGCATTCAAGAGCTTAATACATACGTGCATTGATGATATTGATCAAACAAGGTGTAGATCATATTATGACAAGCGGGGGTGCGAGAAAAACTGGGCCGACCATCATTGAGAAACTTTGTGAAACTTGTGGAAAACTAGAAGGGGGGGTTGAATAGTTTTACCAATTAAAACTTCCTTTTAATCTATTTAGATCTACTTATGTCAATCTATTTAGTTGTGTGTGTTGGATGTTGATAAACAAGCATATAAAGATATGTAATGAAAAGATAAGAGTAAGAAGCACAAAACCACAACGCAAGTATTTATAGTGGTTCGGCTACAAGGACACCTTCCTTGCCCTACTCCACTCCCCGAGTCACCTACTCGAGAGTTTGTAAACACTACACCAATCTCCTTATGGCGGAGAAGCCTTCACAACGTCGCTTAACCTTTTTCCGGTACTAAGCTAAATACCGAGTTCTTTCACACCAAGGAGAACCACACCTACACAACGTCGCCTACCCTTTATACGGTGCTAGGCTAACCACCGAGTTCTTTCACACCTTAGGTGAACTACACCTTCACAACGTCGCCTACCCTTTATTAGGTACTAGGCAAAGCACCTAGTTCCATTGCAATGGAGGAACTACTACCACACTACACCAACGACTAATCCCAAAGGAGATCTACTCCTTTACAACATCATCAAGGACATCAATATCCTTGGATCTAATGCTAGTCTATCTAGTACATCGAAAATACACCATATCGAATGTACATCTAAGGCACCTTTCACTAATGCCTTTGACTAGATCTACAAGACACCTTCACTAATGTCTTGTGTCTTTACGTCGAAGCACCTTTCACTAATGCTTCAAGTCTTGACTTCTAAGCACCTTTCACTAATGCTTCTTGTCTTGACTTCTAAGCACCTACCACAAGTGCTTATCCTATAGACGATAGATACCCTTCACTAATATCTTCGTCTTGACACTTGAGACATCTTTCACTAATGTCTTTAACACTACGCTTCTTTGAAGAAATAAAGGGATCATCAACAAGAGGACTTCAATAGCCTTGATGATGAGGAAGCTTGGTAACTCATGGACTTGAGCTTGCTCGACTTCAAAGGTGGTGATCTTGCCTTTAAGAGGAACCTAAAAGATCACACAAAAACAAGACTACAAACATAGATCTCTTGGATCTAAGGTTAGTGAGATTTAACTCAGGGGAGAAAGTATGTTAGAGAGGGGTGAGAAATAATGAAGAAATGGCTCACTATTTATAGAGAAAAAACCTACTGTTTCCCCGGATCCCACGGATCCCTTCCACTTGGGATCCGGCTAGCACAAAGCCAGGGATCCGTGGAACGCTCCTCTTTGCCCATGGGTATTTTTGGTTATGGGTCATGGGTCATGGGTTATGGGTCGATCCATGGTTTTCTTTCTAGATACAATGTACCTTAAGGATACAATGAACTTGGTTAAGTGGTATATATAAAACCATGGGTTATGGGTCAAAACCATTTGCTAGTATTTACCCATTTAGTATATACTTGTATTTACCCAATTTAGCATACACTTAGTTTTTACCCATTTTAGTATACTTAGTTTAAGTATATGTTTAACCCAATATGTAAACACTAGTTGTTGTACATATGTATCTAAATTATAAAATCACTTATACTAGTTTTAGTGTTTTATGTGAAAGCGTAAGTGTGTTAGAAAACTATTAGTTCAAACCATTTACGTATTTTATTTGTTTCCTTAAAATGATCTTACTTTTGTTATCGACAAAACATTAGAAGATCGTAAAATATAAATAAACGTTTTTACGGCTTATTTGTATTAACAATCTCCCCCTTTTTGTTGATGACAAAACATAAGATTATTTTAAGGAAAAGCTAAAATTCGTAAAAGTTTGAATTTGTAGTTTTTACTTTCTTCTCCCCCTTTTTGTCGAAACAAAAAGTGTTTGAAAGAAAACAACACATCGTTTTTAAGAAAAACATGTGAAAGGAAAGAAAAGAAAAACAAATAGAGAGCAAGTAACGGGAAAGGATCTCGTCGTTACTCCCCCTTGACGAGTCCATCCCTAAGTAAGGGCGTCAAGAAAATAATTCTAATCTATTCATTTGCAACTAACTTATGCAAAAGATTACGTCTATGTGACGGGTGTGCTCCCCCTAGATGATTGCAATATTTGCAATGGGAAATTATGAAATTTAAATCAAAGGTTGCAAGTAATTTTGCAACGTATTGTTTTGACACCAAGCTCCCCCTAGCTTTAGGATGTCAAATTCTTTATGTGTTAATTGAATAACTGCAAAACAAGGGTTAGAAAACAAGTATAATTCACAATTTCCTGCAAATGTGATTTAAGTTAGAAAAAAAAAACTTTCTGACTTCACGGATCCCACGGTTCCCTCCTAGTAGGGATCCGTCTAGGCAATACTGAGGGATCCGTCTGGCTGATGACTAAAATCAGCAAAGGTGATATAACAAGTAATGTTATCACATAAATGAGATATGAATACATATTCTCAGAAAAATAACAAGTAGCATGTAATTCCATTTAATAAAACAAGAGTTATGATATACATGACTCTAAAAATAAGAAAATAGACAATACATGACTAGGAATTTCTAGACTATCCAACGCTTGATGCTAGGACACCACTAAAATCTTCTAGCTCAAGTTTTGTTTAGGTTTGATCTCGTTGAAACGTTCGAGGAGATGATAGAACATGAAACGTTGGTCTTCTCGTACTTCATGTATCAAACTTTCAACATGTTGACAATTATAGCAATCTTTGTCATGGCTAGGTAGTGGTGGTGGAGGAAATAAAATGGCTTGATGCGAAGGATCAAGTGAAGCGGCTTGCGGAGCTTCAAACGATGGAGGGATTGGGGGAGGTGCATTTGAGAATGCCTCGACCAAGAATGATGGTGGTGGTAAGGAAGTGTCAACTTCCATATGGTCGGGTGGTTGACTTTGATGATTTCTCATAATCCATATAGGATTATATGATGGAGACGGCGAAAAAGGAGCCGGAACAAGTGTTGACTCAACACCTTGATTTTGAACCATTATTCCTCCTAATGAGGAGAATGTTGTCGGCGGAAGCGGATGAGACGGCCTAGGAGGCAAGTCCTCTAAATTGTAGAGGTGTGGTGATGATAGTGGTGAAGTAAATGAAATATTTCTAGGAACTAATGGTGATGGTTTAGTGGAGATGATATTGTTTGGCCTAGGAGATATGGTGGTGTTAGGCATAGGTAGTTTTGTGGGTACTATCCTTTTAGGAATTGGTTTGATTGGATGATGAAGGATTCTCTCATTTGTTGGTTTGACGGGAGATGATTCGGTTGAGGAGATTTCGTGTATAACACGAGCCTTTTTCATAGGTGGTTCTTTGGTGGATAAGTTATTACTTGGGGTTTTTCTCATGATGGAATGGTTTTAAGAGCTGAAAGTTAGAGTGAGAGTGATGACTATGAAGGTCCTAACAAGGTGTTTTATGAACTAAGAGATTTGGCAAGTGCATTTAAGCTTTAAGCCACTAGGATTCATTGGAATGTGATGATTGACATGCACAAGAGTCAACTTCAGAGGTTGGACTGATCTAGGAACTCATTTAAGATGAGATGGAGTGTTTGAGTTAGGAAGATGAGTTGAAATGATTGTTTTAGCAAGATTTGACCTATACTGTCATCCGGATCCCACGGTTCCTTTCTCAGAGGGATCCGTCTAGGCTAATCCTAGGGATCCGGATATCAGTAGCTATGAGAGAGTGGAAATGATGTTTCTAAAATCTAAAACCTATAACATCTTGAGTGTTTCAGTCTTCTTAAGTGTCTTAAATGAAGGGATGCTTAAGTACTTGAAGGTGGTGAGTGATGTAGCTAATGATTGTCTTTTGTGGAAGGATTTGGAACTTTCATGAGTACCAATGAATGAGCAAGGATGTCACTAAAGAAGAGAGTGTCAATTGAAGCTAAATGATCCTAGAGATGAGGTTGTGACTTAGGATTGTGTTTTGAAAAATATCCTAATGGTTTTGAGATGGGAAAACTATGATTTGATCAACTTTGAGCAATTTTGAGGTGAGATTGATTTATGATCAATTTTGTTATAAAAGATTTTTAACTTAGATGTGAAGGGTAAAAAAATATGAAGTGTGAGTTTTGAGAGCGGAAGAGTGATGAATTAAAACAAAGTGATAGATCTATGAATGTCTTAGAGTGTGTTCTATGTGAGTTGGAATGAGTAGGAAAGATCAAACTATCTTGATAAAGTCTTAATCTACCTTAAGACACTATGTTTAGCTTAGTGTGAGGTGTTCTAAGGATGTGTTTGACATACAATGCTTGCAATTGCATTTTCTGCTTTGCCGGATCCCACGGTTCCCTAGATGTAGGGATCCGTTTAGTAGAACATTTGGGATCCGTCTATCTGCTAGACAGAACCTTTACTAAAGGTATGCAATGATCTTGACAATGCATTATATTCCAAGTTTTGTTTAAAGGAGTTCTAAAACTAGGATATCAAATGTAAGATGTTTTATTTCATGAAAGAGATAGAATTACATTGATAACTAATGAGTAGAGTAGAATTGATCCTATTTGACTATTCTAGGTTCCTTGAGTGTCTTCGCTAGGAGGATCATTATGTGTTTGATGGGTATTGGTGGAATCAAGAATGAAGAAAGTCTTCATGAGAGATATGTTTAGCGGTTCCATCATCTTGTTCACAAGTACGTACAACGGACTTTGAAATTGAGGATGGAAGTGCATAACATTGTGATAGAGGCGTGTCAAGAACATTCCATAAGGGATGAGTTTATCCTTGGAGCCTTGAAGATTTGCAATTCGCCTTGCGAAGAAGTAGGTGAGATTGTATGGTTGTTGTGTTAGCAAACAGTACAACATATGAGCACAACAAGCGGGAAGAATATCTCGATTTCCCTTAAGACTCCAAACATTTTCACATAGAATGAGAGCAAGAGGCTTGTACTCTTCTCGGATATCCCGTGTATGGATAATGTTTGGATTGGAGTAATATGGTCGAGGTTTGCATATCATGCGCGTTAAATCTTCCGGAGAGGGTATGTGTGAACAATATGGACTATTTTCTTCACGAAAGTTGAAGAGAGAATCAAGAGACCAATCTTCGGTGAAGGCACTTTGTCCATGATTTGGAATCCGGAGAATGTGGCAAAATGCCCAAGGGTTAGAGTGAACTTTTGGTTTTTGATGTAAAACCAAAGAGATAGAGAGCGATCCTCGTTACGAACGAGTTCGACTTGACGGAATAATTCCATTATGAACGTTGGACATATCTTCTCGTTGATTTCAAGAAGACATTCTAGTCCTATGGCTCTGAAGGAGGTATTGATACCTTCTTCGAATTGTAGAGAGGTGTCTACAATACGTCCTTCATGGAAGTGACGGTTTTCGAGATTATTGAACCCACGGACATGATTGCCAGGTGTGTTGGGCTCAAGGGAGATGTTCGGGGTGTAGACGCTAGTGAGTGAAAAATCAAACTCGTATTCATGCGTCATAGTTGAACCTATAGAAGTGATGGGTTAATAGGAGGTGATGTTTATGGTAAACCTATAATAATCTAACGTTTTTACTAGATTTTATTAACAATGATATTTAACACTTAATTAACTCATGGTTTTGAAATTCTAGAGGATTATTACTTTTTAGAAAGATAGTGGTTTTTAATCTTGCATGAAAAACTGTTTTCCAGTAGGACGGATCCCACGGTTCCTTTACAAAAGGGATCCGGCTAGTATATCTTCCGGGATCCGTGGATCTGTAGTAACAGACACAGATTTGATAAAAGGTTTTACAGTTTTTATACCACGAGATATGTTTTATCCTACATTTTCTTTTAGCATGCATACATGACTCTAATGTATCACAAAAATATAAAACATATAAATCAAAAGGAATGATAAACACATAATAGTAACTTAAATAAACTAGATCAATAATATTGCATTTCAATACTAAGGATGATACAAAGGATTGGGTATATGATCCAAATATAGATTAACAACACAAAGTAAATGTCTCCGTATGTGAACTTCATCATAGGGAACACAAGTGCGATGAGTGTTAGGGCGATGAGCACGAGTGCGATGTAAACCATGTTGATGACGGATCTTCTTGGTTTCGGATGAGATGGAATGAGGAGGAAGATGAAGTTTTTTAAATGAGAGGGAATTTTTTTTGAAATTAGAAAATTTGAAAAAGTGAGGATTGAATAAAGTGGGCGTCGAGTGGGATTATAAATAGGGAAGGAAGAATTTTTGAAATTCGTGTTTTTGTTTTATTATAGGATTAAAAGAAATAAAACATAAGCTATATATACTATGACTATAGACGAGAAATATAACACGTATGAGAGAAAAAAGCTTCCTAACGAAGCTTCATGTAGATCATGTGTAAACACAAAAATCTACTCAAATAGATACCTAACATATAACACTTATTTACTAAACTAATATCATTCAGATATAAGTGGAAAGTCATACCTCGAGTGCACTTAGGAATGTCTTTACAAATGACAAATGTCACTTAGACGATTCCCGCTCCTTAGCGTTTAAGATACCTTCTTAAGGAAGGTATTCTTGTTACCAAGTGTCTCCTAAGCTTGGTGGGTATGAGCTTTGACTAATCAACATCACAAAAAAGATTAGTGCAATTAAATGAAAAGATATATATAAAAAAAGATGTTGTTATCAACTCAACATCCAAACATATAATTTTTGAAAAACATGGTGTTTGTTTTTAAAAAAACCTTCTTTGTAGTTTCCAATTAACTATGGATCGTATCAAGTTTTTAAAGTACAATATACTTCAAGAAACTTGGTAACGAAGCTCTGATGCCAATTGTGGAAAACTATAAGGGGGGGTTGAATAGTTTTACCAATTAAAACTTCCTTTTAATTTATTTAGATCGACTTATGTCAATCTATTTAGTTGTGTGTGTTGGATGTTGATAAACAAGCATATAAAGATATGTAATGAAAAGATAAGAGTAAGAAGCACAAAACCACAATGCGAGTATTTATAGTGGTTCGGCTACAAGGACACCTTCCTTGCCCTACTCCACTCCCCGAGTCACCTACTCGAGAGTTTGTAAACACTACACCAATCTCCTTATGGCGGAGAAGCCTTCACAACGTCGCATAACCTTTTTCCGGTACTAAGCTAAATATCGAGTTCTTTCACACCAAGGCGAACCACACCTACACAACGTCGCCTACCCTTTATACGGTGCTAGGCTAACCACCGAGTTCTTTCACACCTTAGGTGAACTACACCTTCACAACGTTGCCTACCCTTTATTAGGTACTAGGCTAAGCACCTAGTTCCATTGCAATGGAGGAACTACTACCACACTACACCAACGACTAATCCCAAAGGAGATCTACTCCTTTACAACATCATTAAGGACATCAATATCCTTGAATCTAATGCTAGTCTATCTAGTACATCGAAAACACATCATATCGAATGTACATCTAAGGCACCTTTCACTAATGCCTTTGACTAGATCTACAAGACACCTTCACTAATGTCTTGTGTCTTTACTTCGAAGCACCTTTCACTAATGCTTCAAGTCTTGACTTCTAAGCACCTTTCACTAATGCTTCTTGTCTTGACTTCTAAGCACCTACCACAAGTGCTTATCCTATAGACGATAGATACCCTTCACTAATATCTTCGTCTTGACACTTGAGACATCTTTCACTAATGTCTTTAACACTACGCTTCTTTGAAGAAAGAAAGGGATCATCAACAAGAGGACTTCAATAGCCTTGATGATGAGGAAGCTTAGCAACTCATGGACTTGAGCTTGCTCGACTTCAAAGGTGGTGATCTTGCCTTTAAGAGGAACCTAAAAGATCACACAAAAACAAGATTACAAACATAGATCTCTTTGATCTAAGGTTAGTGAGATTTAACTCAGGGGAGAAAGTATGTTAGAGAGGGGTGAGAAATAATGAAGAAATGGCTCACTATTTATAGAGAAAAAACCTACTATTTCCCCGGATCCCACAGATCCCTTCCACTTGGGATCCGGCTAGCACAAAGCCAGGGATCCGTGGAACGCTCCTCTTTGCCCATGGGTATTTTTGGTTATGGGTCATGGGTCATGGGTTATGGGTTGATCCATGGTTTTCTTTCTAGATACAATGTATCTTAAGGATACAACGAACTTGGTTAAGTGGTATATATAAAACCATAGGTTATGGGTCAAAACCATTTGCTAGTATTTACCCATTTAGTATATACTTGTATTTACCCAATTTAGCATACACTTAGTTTTTACCCATTTTAGTATACTTAGTTTAAGTATATGTTTAACCCAATATGTAAACACTAGTTGTTGTACATATGTATCTAAATCATAAAATCACTTATACTAGTTTTAGTGTTTTATGTGAAAGCGTAAGTGTGTTAGAAAACTATTAGTTCAAACCATTTACGTATTTTATTTGTTTCCTTAAAATGATCTTACTTTTGTTATCGACAAAACATTAGAAGATCGTAAAATATAAATAAACGTTTTTACGGCTTATTTGTATTAACAAAACTGTTGAAAGTTTACTTGATTATAGCTATGATGCCGTGTGGGACATGTCATTTCAAGTTGTGGCAGCAATGTTTGATAAATTAGGTAACCTTAGCTTTCTTTTTATAATTCTTATCTAACTGATGTAAGTGATTAATCTCTAGTCTTGACCCTACTCTTTCAGGTGAGTTTAGTTCGTACTTTTTTAAAGGTGCCGTTAAGAGCTTGGAAGACATTCAAAAGTTGCCAGATGAAGATTTTCCTTACAGGAAACAGGTAAGTTTGGTGTATGAGAAACCTTGCCTTACAATTTTTTCATGTTTTTCATCAACACATTAACGTGCTACTACCTTTTGTGTTTGCAGTTACATGATTGCATGGGTGCAGCTTTAGTCTTATTAGGGCCTGAAACATTCTTAAAGTTTCTGCCTTTGAATGTAGAAGCACAAGACCTCTCTGATGCCAACGTATGGCTATTCCCTATCCTGAAACAAAATATAGTGGGTGCTCGTTTAAGCTTTTTCAATGAATCTCTACTGGATATGTTCGAGTATTGAAGCTGAAATCTGCAAAGGTACTAGTATTATATTTTACTTTCATGCTCCATTCAGTGTATTTGGTATTTACTTGTTCCCTTGTACCAGCATGAGCAAGAAGGTCGAATTCATTCGGCCAGGAGCATTGATGGACTTGTATATTCTATATGATCTTTGTTTCCTTCGTTTTGCAACTATCCTCTGGATACTGACGAGAGTTTCAAGGATTTAGAAAAGGCATTATGACGTGCCCTTCAGGAATAACCTGATTTGTGTGGAGTAATCTGCTCCAGTCTACAGATTCTCATTCGACAAAATAAAGAAGTGATTGAAGGGGGAAATGAACCCTCTGGTAAGGAACTCAGCATTTGCGAACAACACGCAGTTTCACGCTACACTTCAGAAGTTGCAGCTCGTAATCTTGATGTGTTAAGGTCCTCTGCACGTGAGATATTACCGACGCTATCAGGAATTTTCATCAAGTCTTCTAAAGATGACGGCGGATCTTTGCAGGTATATTCATTAAGTCCCTAAACTATCTATCCACTACGTAAGATAATTTTGCATGATCTTTGTTCTAACCCGTTATTTTTCCATTATGTAGAGAACGATTGGTGAGTTTGCATCCATAGCTGAAAAAAGTGTAGTCTCGCGGTTTTTCAAGAGCACAATGCAGAAGTTACTGAAGGTGACTGAGGAGGCGGGCAAAGTACAAAATACCAAAGGTTCCAGTTCGATGGAAGTAGACAACTCATCCAGTGAAACTTCATTGTCTCAAACAAGGTAAACGTCTTCTTTTAATCCTTGGTTCTAATATTTAGTTTGATTTAAAAATATATATATATATATATATATATATATATATATAATGCATATTTTTTTTATTATTTTTTCTTCATTTACAGGGCACAGTTATTTGACTTGGCAGTCTCGCTTTTACTAGGGTTAGGTACAAAGGAGGTTGATCTTTTATTTATTGCAATAGTACCTGCATTAAAGGTGAGCTGATTAACATTTCATGATAAGAACTTGAGTTGTGTGACCAAAATTTATCTTTTCCTGTTTCATGAACAATGTTGATACAAAAGTTGGGCGTTCCTTGTTTGAGCTCCGGTTTCCGTATCAATTGGATCTTGATGCTTGAGACCTGCGCACTAAGTAAATAGAAAACACCGTTAGGCTTATCGTGGGATTGTCTCCCACGATTATCCTCCGGCGTGAGAGTAAGTAATCGGTTTTAGGGTTTAAGTTGAGAGTTAGGGTTGTAGATCGTACCTTTAATGAGGGCTAGGATGCCCCTTATATACACACGAAACCCTTATTGATTTCGTGTTCCTAAAGCTTCGGCGTATCCCGCCTAAGTCGGTTGTTAAACGCTTATCTCCAAAAATAGGAGATATCCGATATCATATGCCATAAATAAATTTGAGTTTGGGCCTTCGTGAGCCCAAACTGTTATCGGGTTGGCCCAGTCGTACTGGGCTCGCTAGTAGCGGTTATTGGTCGGGTTCGTGACCCGAATGCGGACTATACGTCATCATGTCCCCCCAGTCTAGTATGCGCAGGGACTACCTGCGGATGCTAGACTAATAGCTGTACACCATAAATCGTTGAAGCGTAGCGGAGAAGCTAAAAGGGTTTCTGCCTTACAGAACACACGGTGAATCTAGTCAAAATATGTCAAATGTATACCTCGTAAAGCGTGGGAAAGTAACTGAAAATGTGTCGTGTCAACCAATCCTATCCACACATTCAGAGATAGTGGAGTCCACGTGGCGATCATCGCGTGTATGTAAAAACTTATATAAACTTCCGCTTCCCATTACTGTGATTATCACAGTAAAAACATTTCCGCCATTGTTAAAAAAGCTCCAAACTTTCAACCAAGAAACCCTTAATATTCCAAAGGTAACCGCGCGTGCGCCTTTAAAAACTGTATCATGGTCCGTAGTTTGACTGATTTTACCTCCGACATGACCGAGGATGAACTTCGCGAGTTCACCTCGAATTATTATATTCCACTCGCGCTGCATCCGGAAGTTCCGGATATGCAAGCGTCAGTAGCGGATTTCCCCGAAAGGAAAGTAGGGGTATACACATGTTTTTTCGAGTTCGCGAATCAACGTGTGCCCATATCCTTATTCTTGTGCGACGTGTTAAATTACTATCGTCTGCACATATCCCAGTTGCACTGTATAGGTGCAGGAAAAATAACAAACTTCGAGGTTAATTGCCGTCTATTGGCGATTAACCCGACTATCTACCTATTCCGCGCGTTTTACCACACAACGTGGTCAAACGGGTGGGTATCGTTCGCTAAGCGCGCAGGACGGCTGCAATGTTATACTGAAAAGGTAGACGCGCTTAGGAACTGAAGGGAGAGTTTTTTCTGGGTTGATGAAGCGTTATTCCCATGGCGCTTCGCCTTCTACACCCAGAGTTCACTACCAAAGGATGAGCGCCCCCTCCCTGGAACATATAGAGCGGAGGATGCGGAAACGATAAACACCAATCGTCTTCCCATCAATTCCTACCCCGAGGAATTTTTTGTGCATATGGGCATCAGTCGTAACTACTTTGGTAGCCCTGATGAGGTGCCAACCTTCTTAGGCGCAGATGGCCAGGGTGGGTGCTCATCCTTCATACTCCTTAGCTTTATTAATGTGAGCCTTTCTTTTCGCCTTTGTTCTTTATATAACTTGCTTGTTGTTTTGTTTTGTTGTTGTGCAGAGATGGATTTGTTCGCCGTCGTGCAGTTGGCGAAACCGAAACTAGTCACCGTCGGGGTGCGCCCTGTAAGAGAGGGGGAAGTCCCTATTCTGGAAGCTACCGCAGGTCGTACCATGGAGATGCAGCTAGAGGAACCGGGGGTTGATTCTTCCATTGCATTGGAGGCCACCTCGTTGCAAAGCGTGCCCAGTCCCAGGGGTCCTTCCCCTGTAGTGGAGCCGTCACACATAGATGTGGCGGAAAGCATGGAAGAGGAGGAGGAGGCAAGCCAAGGATTGAAGCGCAAGGGAGCGCTTGGTAGCGATGGCGCAAGCTCATCCAGGAAGAAGCGTCTTGTTGTTCTTGACGTAGAGTCGTCATCAAGTGATGTTGCATCCTCTCGCTCCAAGGAGACTGCTTCACCCAAGTAAGTATTATCGCCAAATCACTTATCTTACTGATTGGTTATGTTATTAATTGACATTTCTTTGCGTGCAGTATTGGAGCTATTGGGTTATCTTCTGAGCAATCTGGAGATTCACTGCCTAAAGCAAGTCCCGCGCATGCTGACCCTCAGGATTCAGAGGACAAAGGCACTGAGCCGTTGGCATCTGGGGGCGTGCCCGTGGATCAGCTAATGGAGGAGCTTGCTTCCGCTGCTGCGCACCAGGCTACATTGGTTGCGCAGCTAAAGATAAGGTATGCTGGGGAGAGCAGCCGCAGCGCGCAAAAGGATGAAGAGATTTCTCAACTGAAGGCGCTATTGGCCAATTCTCAGGCGGAAGCAGAGTCAGCACGCTCTTATTCCCAAAAACTTGATGGGGAAAAGATAGCGTTGCTGACCCAAGTTAGTCAGGAGCGTGCCGCGCTGGAAGAGTACAGGGCTTCCTGTGTATGGGCTGTGAATCATCTAGAAAAGGGTAAAGATGAGCACTTCTCCCGGTTGGAGAAGTTTCGCGAGGCTGTTGATGGGATGTTGAAAGAGCAGGAGAAGAAACTGCGAAAACTCAGCCTTGAGTACGACGAAGAGCTATATCCCCAGCTTGTGTCTTCTATCGCTGAGCGCAAATGGCTAATTAGCCACAGATTGCGCCTTGCAGCCCTTAGTGTATTAGAATCTCGAGAGGTGGTAGACAAGTTTGGGGCGGTGGTGCAGTGCGCACTTGCGCGTGGCAAGGCTGAGGCTTTAGAGGAGCTTCACGAGGCTGACCTTTTGAAAGTGGCTGTTGATCAGGTGCCTGGGTACAATAATCATGCGTATGAGGAGCTCATCGCCGCTATGGGGCAAATGAAAATATTGGAGCTTCCTCATATTGCTCAGATGGAGCGTGACCAAGATTACCCTATAAGTGTGATTATGGAAGGGTTAACTTTGGCCCGCCACCGTGCTGATGGGGCAGAGGTACAGCCGGACTTTTTTATAAAGCCTGACGAGTCACAACTGCAGGTGCATATTTTTGCTCGCCCCCGCGACCTTTTGAACCCATTCGCGCTGGAAAAGGAAATTCCTTTGAAGGAATCCTTAGAGGCCCATGCTATGAGGGTTGCTAAGAAGAAGGGCGTGAAGGGAAAAGCCATTCTTTGTGGTGTTGGCGCAGCGCACCTCCCCAGGTCTGACGGGGTGCCTGTGAGTGTGGCCACGGTGTCGCAATAGGATTCTGACTTGTTGAAGCGGCTGACGGAGGCTGGGGACGTTGCACGCCAAGTGGAAAGCCCTCGTCTTAAGCGTTGTAGTAGCATATAGATTGTAACTTCTGTTGTAAATATCATTTTGTAAGAACTCATGGTCCTTAATGAAATATTCCTTTTGTTGAATGCGTGATGATGTGGTTGCGACTTATAATGTTTGTACTCATTTATCTGTCTTTGCATAAAAACGTACTTATTGTCTAAGAAGCAAACTGTTACATAAGCGCGACTAATATGTGGAGTTCATAATCATGTATGAACTATCATACTTATAAGTATTTTTAACATAATCGTGTATGGTGTGATATGCAGCGTACTGTAAATATCATAGTAAGGAGCCAAGAGTCTTGATTCCTGGTTTTGTTAAACGCGCATAGTATGCATTGTTGCACATCCGTCGTGGAATGCGCATTGAACTTATTCCAACGTCTTGAAAATAAGGTGTTTAACAAGGATGTTGATGGGTTTGCAACCCTCTTACTCAACGAGTTATTTAGTAGGTTTACTCATCCTTTACACCATCGTGGGTTATAGTAAGTGCATGCACACCATGTAGGCAAAGGATAATATAGCAACAATGTTGAGACATAGATATTATGTAAATAAAAAATTGAAATGTGTCGCGGAGTTAGCTAGAAACCACGACATTTTATTAATACTTGCAAGTTTTTGTAAAAAGAAAAGAAAAACATTTGCCTAAGTAAAACAGAATGTAAATACACGGATACTTATTGAGCACTATACTAAAGTGCGGGAGTGTTCGTGCGCTGGTCCGTAGCCGTTCTTAGAGATAGCATCGTTTGAGATTTCAGATGTTCCATGTGCATGGTAGCTCACGACCATCCATGTCACGCAGTTTGTACGCGCCTTTTCCTAATGCTTCAGTGACCTCATAAGGTCCTTCCCACTTCGGTCCAAGTTTACCTGTATCTTCTGCGTGGCTCGCATCATTGGCGCGATATACAAAGTCGCCTGGTCTAAATGAGACGCTTCGAACTTTAGCATCGTAGTATCCCTTCATCTTTGACTTAGCTCTTGCCTCACATATAGCTGCGCGTTCGCGTCTTTCTTCCAACAGGTCCAAGTCAATACGCCTTTCATCGTCGTTGGTTGTGACGTTGACTTCAGCAGTGCGAATAGTTAGCATCCCAATTTTGGCTGGTATGACGGCTTCTGTCCCATAGACAAGAGAAAAGGGGGTGTCCCCTGTGCTAACCTTGATGGAAGTGCGGTGCGCCCACAAAACATGTGATAATTCCTCCACCCACCTCCCTTTGTGCTTGTCCAAGCGTGCCTTGATTCCTTCACCTAGACTTTGATTTGCACGCTCGACTAAGCCATTGGTTTGTGGGTGTTTAACCGACACAAAGTGTTGTGTAATATTTAGCTTTTCGCACCATTCCTTGAAAGGGTTGTCACATAATTTTTTTCCGTTGTCTGAGATGATTTCCCCAGGTAATCCGAAACGGCATACAATATTTTCCCAAACAAACCGTTTTACCTGATTCCCTGTGATTGTCACGACCGCCTTTGCTTCAATCCACTTGGTGAAATAGTCTATAGCTACTATGAGGAATTTCACTCCTCCTGCCGCAACAGGGAAGGGATCTGCAATGTCAATACCCAATTTATAAAATGGCCATGGCAACGTAATAGGTGTTAGCTCCTGTTGTGGCTGGCGTGGAATGGGTCTGTGAACTTGGCAGTCGCCACACTTTCTAATCAAGTCCCGTGCGTCATGGTGCATCGTAGGCCAGTAGTATCCTGACCGTAAAGTGCGCGCCACAACAGACCGTGGTCCTGAGTGCATACTACATGAACCAGCTTGGATCTCTCGGAGTACGTAATCTGCTTGAAGAGGTCCTACGCATCGAAGCCATGGTTGGAGAAATGAACGCCGATATAGTACACCGTCCCGAATTTCAAACCTTTGTGATGTGCGCCGTACTCGTCGGGCGTCCTTCTGCTCTTGGGGCAATACGCCCTTGCTTATGAACTCGACTATTGGGGTCATCCATGTAGGACCCTGCTCCTCTATCACCGTGGATACTTCCATCTTCGAGATGGACTTGCTCTTCAGATTTTCCAGCAATACTTGTTTTGACATGTGCTCAAAGCTTGTGGATGCAATCTTGCTCAGCGCATCCGCCTTTCTGTTTTCCCCTCTAGGAACTTTTTTGATGGTGAATGTGTCAAAGCCCTGGATTAGGGACTTGGTTTTGTCAAGATATTGAATCATGTTCTCCTCTTTAGCCACATACTCGCCCAACAAATGGTTGGCTACTAGGCGGGAATCCACATTTGCTTCTAGGTTGCGTATGCCCATTCGAACTGCAATGCGTAATCCAGCAATCAGAGCTTCATACTCGGCCTCGTTGTTCATGGCTGTGAATTCAAAACACAGTGCGTATGTGAATTCCATTCCTTCTGGACTCGTAAGGATAAGACCTGCACCTGACCCATCCACGCAGGAAGATCCATCCGTAAATAGGATCCATGGTTCCTGTAGTTCTACCTTGCTTTTTGAAGATGGCTCATCAGTGTCCAGTTTTTTGATGATGAAGTCTGCTAGCATCTGCCCCTTAACTACGGTACGTGGTCTGTAGGAGATGTTATGCTCACCTTGCAATACACTCCACTTCTGTAGTCGTCCCGATGCGTCGGGTTTGGAGATGATTTGCTTGATAGGTTGGTCTGTGATCACCGCTATTGGGTGCGCCTGGAAGTACATGCGCAACCGTTTGGTGGCGAATACCAATGCTAAGACCAACTTCTCCATTGCACTATAGTTAATCTCCATTTTCTTGAGTGCTTTGCTTACAAAGTATACTGGTGTTTGTACTGAATCCCTGTCTGTGAGTAGCACCGCGCTGACTGCTCCATTAGTTGCAGATAAGTACATAATTAATTCTTCCCCTGAGCGGGGCGCGACTAGCTTGGGGAGCGCTGCTAAGTGTTGTTTAAGCTGTATGAAAGCTTCTTCTGCTTCCGTAGTCCAGCGAAAGTCTCCCTTTTTTGTACACTTCTTGAGCATCTTGAAGAGAGGTAGTGACTTATCTACTAATTTGGACAAGAATCTGTTTAAACCGGCTAGTTTTCCATTCAAAGACTGGACTTCCTTCAACGTGCGCGGTGAGGGGAGTTGAATGACAGCCTTCGTTTTTTCTGGACACGGTTTAATGCCATCGGGCTTTATCAAGTATCCAAGAAACATGCCTTCTGTAGCGCCAAAGGTGCATTTCTTGGGATTTAACTTCATGTTGATCTCTCGTAGTGTCTTAAATGTTTCTTCGATGTCTCTTACCAACTCGTCTTCCGTATGGCTCTTTATGATAAGGTCGTCAACGTAAACCTCTAGGTTGCGGCCCACCTGCTTTTCAAACGCATTATCTACCAATCGCTGGTAGGTGGTGCCTGCATTCTTCAAGCCAAAGGGCATCTTTGTATAATAGTAGACGCCTTGACTTGTATGGAAGGCCGTTTTTCCTCATCTTCCTTAGCCATCTGGATTTGGTGGTATCCTTTGTATGCATCTAGGAAGCATTTAAGTGGGTATCCACACAAAGATTCTACCTTCTAGTCTATCTCCGGTAGCGGGTAGCAGTCTTGTGGACATGCCTTGTTGAGATCTGTGAAGTCCACGCACATCCTCCAAGTACCATCGCTCTTCTTGACCATCACTGGGTTGGAAAGCCAGTCATGGTAGTAGACCTCTCGCATGATACCTGCGTCCATAAGTTTGTGTACTTCTGTCAGAATTGCTTGTGCGCGCTCCGGATCCTGGCCGCGCTTCTTCTGTCGTACTGGGGAGTATCCTTGTCGGACTCTCAACTTGTGTTCTGTAATTGAGCGTGGTACACCGGTCATGTGTTTTGGTTCCCATGCAAAGATATCCAGATTCTTTTGCAAGAGTGCGCACACGGATGACCTGCCATTATCAGACAACAATCCTCCAATCGATACTTCTTGTTCTGGGTACTCAGGATGAATTGCAACCTTCAGGTTTGCTACCTTAGGTGCGCGCTGTTCTGGAATGTGTGCCATCTCACATGTAATCGTGTTACATTCTCTAGATGGTACGGTGGTATTGTAAAGAGTAACAATGCCTCCCTCCACTGGGAACTTGAGCATCCCATGTGTTGTGGACGGTACCGCGAGTAGTGCTGATATCCCTGGTCTTCCAATAATGCCATTGTATGGCGAAGGGGATTTGATCACCATGAAATTCATCCAGGCTGTCGTCGAGTGTTCCTGGTTACCAACATTAACTAGTAGACGTATTTGCCCCATGGGCCATATCTTTTCTCCTGTGAAACCAGTCAACGCAGTCATGACCGGGCTTAACTGATTCCGTATCACCGGTCGCAGTCGTTTGAAACAATGTTCATACATTATATCTGCAGATGCTCCTCCATCGACATACATGTGGTGGATATCATGACCCCCTGCATTAATCTCAATGGTGAGCGGTTCCACTACTGCATTGTCCGCAGCCAAGTTGGGGAAGGAGATTTCGCTTCCGCGGGAAAACTTTTGGCTGATCTTCTGTCTAGTCATTCGTTTCTATGATTGTATCATGTAGATGGTGTCAGCCTTATCTTTGGGTGTTTCTTTCTTGTTCCCAGTCTTTTGCTTATCTTTCCCTTCCTTAATGTTCTTAACGAGATGGTCCAATCTGCCTTCCTTTACTAGCTTCTCAATTAGTTGGCGCAATTGGACACACTCATTGGTGGTGTGGCCCTTTTGTCCATGATAGTCGCAGTATCCGTTTCCCACGCGCCGATCTTCCAGGGTGCGCATTGGTGGAGGCCTCGGGAAGTTTGCGCCTTCCGTCACGAATATCTCCTTTGGAGTCTTGGTTAACGGGGTGTATTTGTCATTATCTCGTCCGCTCCCCTGGCCGCGGTAGTTATTGTTGCGGTTGCTACTCTGGTCATTGGATTGTCTCCTTGGCTGTTCTTCTGACCTATAGTTTGAGTAGCCTTTCTTGCTGTCCGCCGCGGCAGCTTCTCCTTGAATAAAAGACCTTGTGCGTTTCATAAGTTCATCAAAGGTTTGGAGGACCTTGTCGTTCAACCTTTTGATGAGTTCCGGGTTATTGATCCCATTCATGAACCCTGAGATCTTTAGTATTTCGGGACATGCCTTGACATGTATGCACTCATCTTTGTAGCGCTCCACATAAGCGCTTGTAGATTCCCCCTGGCGCTGTTTTACCCTGGCAAGTTCGACAGGGTTTTTGGCGCACTTCTTCCTTTGAGTGAAGTTCAGGCGGAACGCCTTCCGAAACTCTTAAAAGCCATCAATGCTTATGCGTGGAAGCTTACTTAACCAGTTTCGCGCATTTCCCACCAATGTGGAGTTGAACATGTGGCACCACATAGGTTGTGGCCAGTTTTCGATGGTAGCAGCTGATTCAAAAAAATTTAGGTGATCGTCTAGATCACCTGTTCCATCGTAGGTTTTCACATTAGCGGGCATGCGCCTTCTCTTATTTTCTGAGAAATCACTGATGCGCCGAGTGAATGCGTCCACTTTTTGGCGGCGCCAGGGAAGAGACATATCTTCCTCCTCCTGGTCACGATATCTTCCCCTGGACTTCCAGTGTCCAGTTTCGCTATCCTCGTTGTCCGAGGAATCACCAGAGAACGAGCTTCCCCTCTCTCGGCGCTTGCGCCGACCATCTGAGGAGTCACCAGAGGACGAGCCTCCCCTCTTTCGGCGCTTGCGCCGACTGTCCTCAGAATCTGAGTTTAAAGAGCTTCCACTTGGGGAATGCCGTCGTCCCAGTCTGTCATGGACCTTGCGGCTACCAAGCCTAGCGTGGACATTGGTACGCCTTCCATCTTCCTCGTGCTCTTCCTCATACTGCAGTTCAGCTGTTTCATTGTTCTCCACTCTCCTCCCAATCCTGGTAAACACTGGGGGCCGGCGGCTATCCTTCCCGCGTCTATCCCTCTGATAACGCGATGGATATGTCTCTGCGTCAAAGTTAAGTCGGGTTTGCAGGCTCTAACTCGACCTCTTTTTTGCCTCCTCTTGCATGAGGGCAACCAAGATTTCGTAGTTTTGAGATACGAAGTCACTTGGCGCTAATTCAGACGCGACTCCTTCTAGCGCGAGGGTGTTTGTTTCCATCTCTGGGCCCCTATTTTGGAGAGGTGCGCCTGGCGTTTTTGTGAGGTCCGTCACTGGCACCGGTTGGAGGGGAGTGGTAAGAAGGGTGTTGGTGGTTGCCACAGTAGCTTGGGTTGTCCCCGAGCGTGGTTCCACTGTTGGGAAGACCAGATCTGCCCCTTGGTTTTTGGTCGCACTGGTTGTCCCAGAGACCTGCTTGGAGGCTGATCCGCTTTGCTGCTTTTTCACTTGTAGGCCACTTTGCGATAGCTGACTTAGACTTCCGTGCTTCGTCATTCTAGTTCTTAGTGTATTGTCCCACAGATGGCGCCACTTGTTGATACAAAAGTTGGGCGTTCCTTGTTTGAGCTCCGGTTTCCGTATCAATTGGATCTTGATGCTTGAGACCTGCGCACTAAGTAAACAGAAAACACCGTTAGGCTTATCGTGGGATTGTCTCCCATGATTATCCTCCGGCGTGAGAGTAAGTAATCGGTTTTAGGGTTTTAGTTGAGAGTTAGGGTTGTAGATCGTACCTTTAATGAGGGCTAGGATGCCCCTTATATACACACGAAACCCTTATTGATTTCGTGTTCCTAAAGCTTCGGCGTATCCCGCCTAAATCAGTTGTTAAACGCTTATCTCCAAAAATAGGAGATATCCGATATCATATGCCATAAATAAATTTGAGTTTGGGCCTTCGTGAGCCCAAACTGTTATCGGGTTGGCCCATTCGTACTGGGCTCGCTAGTAGCGGTTATTGGTAGGGTTCGTGACCCGAATGCGGACTATATGTCATCAAACAAGGTTAACATTATTGATGTACATCTGATTGTAGGATGCGGAATGTTCGATTCAGAAGAAGGCTTACAAAGTTCTTTCAACAATCCTTGAGGCATTATATTTCGCACATAAAGTGAAAGATGAAAAAGCATGTCTTTCTGTATTAGTATGATCTTTTATGCTGGTTTCTTTTACTTTGCCTTCGTAGCCTATTGTGTTGCTAGTCAAAGAGTAAAGTATTACTAATCAAACCAATGGGGTAATTACATTTTGATTGAACATATATGTATTTTTGCGCGGACAACATGCTGATGGTTTCATAGCAAGAAAGCTTGAAGATCTACTCAAGCTGATGTTTGAAGTGATGCATTCATGTCATTTTTCAGCCAAGCGGCACAGACTTGACTGTTTATATTTTCTGATCGTTCATGTCTCAAATGTAACAGAAACACATTAGTTCAAAAATTCTAGTACATTCGCTTAAACTAGAAACCAGAAGCATTTAAGAGGCTTCTTTTGCATGCAGGATGAATCAGAACAAATGAAGTGCGAGATTGTTGCCTCTTTCTTGACTGAAATTGTACTTGGACTTAAAGAGGTACTATCGAAGTCATGGTGGAATTCGTTGCTATTAAATTGCTTTTATATTCACCATTGAAAATTTGAAGTAAATTTGCATGCTTGAGTTTACAACTGATTCTACTTCTCGTTTGTTGTTTATATGAAAACCACTCTGAAAGTTTTTCTTGAATGTATGATTTGCAGGCTAACAAGAAAACAAGAAATAGAGCATATGAGATTATTGTCCAAATTGGTCATGCCTGTGTGGATGAAGATAACGGTGGAAACAAGGAGAATTTGTATCACTTCTTCAACATGGTAAAGAACATTGGTTTGCGGTAGTTATGTAGAAGTGATTTTAATACCGGTGCCTAAATTTTGGTGTAGGTGGCTGGTGGTCTTGCTGGGGAGACCCCTCATATGATCAGTGCAGCAGTGAAGGGCATAGCTCGTTTGACTTATGAATTCACTGATCTGGCATTTGAAGACCCTAAAAATTTTTAATGCATCTCAGTACAATTATTCAATGAAATAAATGTTGTTAGTTTTACATCGAATAGAGAAATGAATATAGTCAGCTTATATACAATATAAAGATAGAGAAAAAAGTACTTCAGTTCTGCAAAGAGCAAACTTCATTGCTGATTTGTATTTACTTTTTGTAATACTTACACCCACTATATTCTAGCATCCAGAGTGAAAAGGTTTATACAGAGTAACCAAGTAAAGGCTGTGATGCAAACATAAGTTGCTAATAGTTAAACAGACACCAATAAAGTTCAGACATGAGGCGCAGTGTACCACTGACAGTTCATAACGATATAATCCTTTATTCAGATCTATATTAGTTGAGTAGGTTAAAATGAACTCGAAAAGGAAAGTTACGAAGACACGAGTCCATTAAAGTATAGCATAATTTATCAAGGGAAATCAACTATTAAAGCTTGCAAATTGACCATCTAAACAAACACTATAATTATATTCACATTTTGTAGCAAAAATCAGTATTCTACACTGTTGTTCGCTCTATTCTCAATTCAAACATTACTTCATCGTTAAAATACACTAAAAAGGATCAAGGGTTAACTAGCTGATATGCTTATTATATATACAACCATCTCATTTTCTCACACTTTGTTTGAATTAAATAACCTAGAGATTGTACCTCTAAGGGGTTGTTTGGATTATCATATTTAGAACGTATGAGCTTATTGACGATTCGAAAAGCCAATAAACTCATTTGAATAGCTTTTGAGCTTATCAAGTAACGATCCATTGAGGGGGTGTTTATCTAAACTCAATTTTTGGCTTAAGCTTATTTTTGATAAGCAGCCTATGGCAGTATGGCTTATGATGAACAACCTCATAAGTTTTTGTTTAGTGTTTGGATCAGCTAATAATGTTAAGTTAATAAGCAAAGGTGTTTAGATTAGCTAATGATAATAATATATCCAAAATGAGTTCATAAGCCCAAACCTCCCCAAAAGAGCCACACAAAAAGATGGCTTATCAGAAAGCCCCAATATATAGGCTAATAAGCCCACTAAATAAGTTAAAACAAACATCCCCTAAAAATGAGGTTATTGGCTTTTCAAATCGCCAATAATCAATACAAATAAGCTAATCCAAACACTAGAATGATCTTATTTTTGCTATATAAGCTAATTAGCCCACTAAATAAGCTAAGACAAACAGCTCTAAAAATGAGCTTATTTTTTCAATAAGCCCATGTAAGCATAGAATAGTACAATATTTTTTTATTTTTTTTGGAAAGGCACCTAACTATCTCAGAGTATATACACAACAAATCAATCTCAAGCACTACAAATGAGCTCATCCAAACACCCCTTGGACATAAAGATAACAGCTAGGGGTGTAATCGAGAGAGTCGAACCGAGTAGCGCCAAGCTCCACTCGACTACAAAAACTCAAGCTCAATACTCGACTCGACTCGGGTTCCTACTCATGTAGCTCAACTCGAATAAAGTCGACATCAAATAGCTACAGAGTTCAGGGACGGAACAAGGGCCAAATACGACCGGGTGCACAAACGTTTTTGTAGGTATACTAACTAAATAACACTAGAAACACATTTCAATGGACGTGTGCATTTAAGTTGTCAGTGTCCCTAATAACAACAGTGAGGCCTAATATGTAAATGTGGCAAAAGTTATAGGGATTAAAATCCTAATACGCGCAGATAATATATCTATACTACATATAATAGAAAAATGGTCAAACATTGAAAAGTGAAAAGTTGAAAGTCAAAGGTGAGATAATTGTATTGTGTAATTAATACTCTTATTAAAACACCCCATTACTTAAAAGTACAATAATTTATTCACATTGTACAACCAATTAAAAGCATATCTACCAAATTAAAACCAACCAATTAAAACACCTCTTACTAAAAAGTACAATAAAATTTTCACAGTGTACAATTTAAACAAGCTACACATAATTCTAAATATAAAATAATTAAACACACTAATTAATGTTATTTTTAAAACACCCTAAAATGAAAAGTACATGTTATTATACACATTATACAAATTAATAAAACACACAAAGTTTCATACAAGCTAACAAGTTGATGGTACATATAGTTTTGAAAATCGGTCCGGACCAATGGGTTCAACCGAAAACCAGTGTCGCCACCGGTTTGGCTAACCAATAACAGCAATCCAAAAATGAACTAGAGAGTATCCGTTGAAACCGATACAAACTAGTGAATCAGGTCTTATCGAGATCTATTTCTCCGGTTAATCGTCACAGGATACCCTCCGCCGCAACGCGTGTGTACCCTGCTATACTATATAAAGGAAAAACTGAAAAGTAAAAAGTGAAAATTTGAAACTATTAATATATATAAAAAAATCGGGTTGACCTGGGACGCTTCAAACCCGGTGGGTTGACCATGTTTAATTTGACCCGTTTTGACCCAACGTGTCGGGTTGACTCGGTTTAAATCGACCCGTTTTACGATGAGAATGGTTCAACCGGTTGAACCACCAGGGTTGAACCGGGTTTCAAAACATTATGTTTAATCCCCAAATCTTCAAACTTTTATTATTTTTCGTTTAGAACCCATAAAATATTTTTTTAACACAAAACGATTTGTCGCTATATATATATATATATATAAGTTTTTCTTCAAAACCGATTATAATGTTTTACAATTAAGAGAAAATATGTGCTCGTTAGTGCACATTTTACTTTTCAATAGGCTAAATACGCCCATTTCAAAACAAAAACAAAAAATGTGGCTAAATGTGCCCAAATCTTTTACAAAATAGCCACAATTAGCCAATTTTTTTTATTTTGGAATAATCACATTCATGCTAATTTTGGTACTTGCGTTCTTCTTAACAAAACACCATTTAATCCCATCCTTGTTAGTTTTTACGCGACAAGTAACGTGTGTTGTTAGTTTTTATCTCATAACTGATGTAATGTTTACTTTCATTTTCATTAAATGTTTTTACATGTTGTTTGATAGATGTTAAAAATTTTGTCTAGACTTTAGTTATCGTATAGTATAACCGTTTGCAATTGCATTTTCATCGGTTCATGTTCTATTTTAAATGTTGCACAAAACACTGACCACAATATCACAAATCATTAATTATGTGACGCTAGAAACCGCTGCCGCTAGGCGCGGGTACTCGTCTAGTATCTAACAATATTATAATTAATTAAGTCATGAAATACGCAATTAATGAAATGTAAAAAATTTAAAAGTAAGCTTAGGCAGAAGAAATGAAACATAAATTAGGGATTAAATTGGTTAGGAGCTTACTGCTATTATTAACTAAGGAACACATAATTAAGTGCAATGATGGATGACCGAACATAACGTTTTTATCAGCATCGTTGCTAATGTGAATCAAGGGGCTGCTGTTTGTCTAACCTTATAGAAATAAAAGAGAAGTAACCTTTTATTTTTTATTTTTAGGAATAATGGAAGGTTTTTTTTTTTTTTTTTTTTTTTTTTTTTTTTTTTTTTTTTTTAATACTTTATAAGTTATATAAACAAATACGGAGTATTATTTTTTAAATACCTTATTTTTTAAAATAAAAAATAAGCATAATCTCTTCATATTCTCATGTGCCAAACATAGCTATAAGCCGATAGTATGTGTTATATAAGCAGTTATGAGCTTACACAAGAGGTTTATTGATTTGCACTAGTCACCTGTATCTTTAGGGCCCGTTTGGTTGGGTTTTTTTTGTTAGGTTTCGGGTTAAAAGTTTCAAATCAAGTGTTGGTTGCATTTTTAGAAAATAGGTTTAGATCTAATCTTAGATAAAATGGGACGTGTAAAAAGTTAGGGGGTTTAAGGGTTTTATAGAACAAGTTGAGTCACATTGTTTTTCCTCGTCATCCTTTTCTTTTTTATCTCCTCATTATTATTATAAGACTAAAATACACGGTTGGTCCCTAAACTTGGCAGGAAGCATCGCGATGGGACAAAACTGGGCCATTTCATCGTTGGGGGTCCCTATTTCAAGTTTTTCACTCGTTACAAGTCCTTTGACCAAGTCAATGTTTGATTTTTGTTTTGTAGTAGAGGGTATTTTAGTCCATACATATTTATACTTTTATAACACATTTATATTTTACCCCTTCATCTTTCATCCTCTTCATCATCTCCCAAATCATTCATCTCCCTAATATCATCTGTCATCATCTTTTGTCTGAAATTAAACACAACTCACACATACATACATCATTGTTAATATAATATAAACAAACCTGTAAATCCAGCAGCAAGCAACATGACATGTGGATGAGTCATAAAATTAAACAAACAAATGAATGGCGATTTGTATCTATGTGTAATGTTTGTTTTTTGTTTCAAGATTTTGTCTTTTTGTGTTTTTATGGTGTTTTGATTAATGTGTATTTTTTAAAATTTGATTTTGTATTAGGGTTTGTGATGAATTGAGGTAATTTGAAGTGGGCTTGTTGAATTTTGAATTTTTCGGGTTTTTTATGATGGCGATTGAGAAGAATAGTTTTAAAGCTGTTGCGAATAGTAGGTTAGAGTCTGATTTTAGTAGGGAGGAGAGTATGTCGAGTGAAGAGGATGAGTTTCGGCGAGGGGTGGAGTTAGATGAGGAGGGAGATGGTTTTGGTTACGATGAGTGTGATTCGGGTGCTGCTTCTGATGATTTTGATTTGCTTAAGTTGGGTGAGACTGGTGAGGAGTTTTGTCAAATTGGGGATCAGACATGTAGCATTCCGTTTGAGTTGATGATATTTCGGGGTTAGAGGATATTTTGTCTATGGATGTTTGGAACGATGTTTTGACGGAAGATGAGCGATTAAGTCTTACAAAATACCTTCCTGATATGGACCAAGAACATTTTATGCGTACCATGAAAGAGCTTTTCACGGGTTCAAATTTTCATTTTGGGGTTCCGGTAAATAAGCTTTTTGAGATGTTGAAGGGTGGTTTGTGTGAGCCAAGAGTCTCCCTTTATCGACAAGGGTTAGGTTTCTCTCATAAACATAAGCATTATCATGTTATTAGGAAGCATCAGAATACTATGGTCAACAATCTTGTTCAGATACGTGATGCTTGGTCAAAGTGTAGGGGGTATAGCATTGATGAAAAGCTTCGTGTTTTGAATATCATGAAGAGTCAAAAAAGCTTAATGTATGAGAAGATGGAAGAATTGGAAACTGATTCCTCTGAAGTTGAGGAATCTGCAGATGGATTTTGGAGCAACAAGAAGATTAAAGATCATAAACAGAAGTGGGGTCCGGGTCAGGGTCAGGGTCAATATCCAGGATATCAATCTAGTCCAGCATTAGCTTTAGAACCAGCCAGTTTTGGGAAGCAGAATATGAAAGGAATGCTAAAGGTGGCAGGGTCGAATGTGCTGGAAGTAAAACCAGGGCCATCGTGTTCTTCATCATTTCTTTCTAAACAAATGAAGGATTATTACAGAGGCAAAGAAGATGAAGAAAAAACAATGTATGATGTCACTGCTCATCGAGATCATAATTTAGCTGGGAAGAAATATAAAGGTACGAGAGGTTCAGAATTTCCTGAAGCTTTCATGGGTATGCATGTGCCTTTCAACACCGACTTGCATACCCCTTACGGTAGGAACAGGCCCGTAAATCAATTGTCAGATATTAAAGTGTTGACTGCAAAACCGTCTAATTCAAGATATCCTTATGATTATGGGAAGAAGCTTAAACGGCCTGAACATAATCAGAAAATTGGTTTACAAGATGCATTGATGTACAGAGATCCGCGAGGACTAACTCCATCACAGATAGCTAGTCAACAAGGTATGTACGTTGTAGGTGAGCCATACTGGCACAACCAGGCACATGGAGAACCCATTGATCTACCATATATATGTTGATTCACGTATTTTGTCTGAATTTCTGTTTTTCTGATAATATTCTGTATCCCTTAGTTTAATGCACAAATAAACAAATCTGCTTCTACAAGAATAAATATATAATTGACATATAGAGGGTGTTTGGGATTACTTATTTTTTTCTGCTTTTCTGCCAGATTTTCCGTTCAAACACTTCTGGCTTATCTGCTTCTTTTAAGTAGAAAACCAATTTTCATTAGCAGGCAAGGGGCTGCTTATTTTGTATTGTTTATGTGATACTAAACTAAAATTACTTTTTACTCTCAGATCACTTGTTGTTCCCTATTCACTATCGTTTAAAAACAATTAAGTACTTAAAACAATTTAACAGTTAATAATGACTGAAAGTAATGTAAGTAAAACACACAAAGTAATTTTCAACATCATATTCTTATTAGAAATAAATCAAAAGAATACGTTACCCAAGTACTTGCGGAATAGTACTTGGGATTGAAATGACAAAGTGTGGGGTGACTCCTCTCTAAGGTCAGGCTAAGTCTGAGCACAACTCTTAGAACCCACTGAGCTAGCTCAAGGATAAAGTCGTATTTGGAGGAGTGAAAAGTTGGCTTGTGTGTTTGTGTGTTTTTACAATTCACAAGCTTAAAACTTTTCACTCATCTTCTTATGCTATTTATACAAGTATGATTATTAACTTTAACCTAGAAGACAAAAACATGGATCACAGCAAACACGAATATTGATATATTCGGTTACTGTTCACCTTTCTATTTATAGTAGGCGGCGAAGCTTCTTTCCTTGACAGAGAATCGCCGCTTACTATAAATGGGAAGATATGATCTTGATAGATTGAGACTATGTATAAACTGGACAAACACTGGGGGATTTAGTTTGATCTGGGTAAAACTTTCCCGCCTTGTCCAGCTTATTCTTCAGTCTTTATAGCCTTCGGTTTCTTCCTTCTGTTTGTCTTCAGTGTAAACAGTTGGAGAGGAGTCTAAGGGATTCAGTGAGTTATTGTCATCACTCACTGAATCCACCATCTTTTTCTTGACTTAGTCTTCACCCTTTAAGTTCCGCCTTGCAGAGTGGAGAGACTTCTTCTTCGCCTCATACTAAGTATCCTGAAGATGGCTCACTGAGAGACTATGCACTCAGTGACCTGATTGTCTTTAACGGATTAAACACTTAGGTTATTTTCTATTCAAATCCTAGTTTAAGGGGTTTGGGTATTTACTGAACCCAACAGTCTCCCCTATTTGGATATACAAATAGCCTAAGTGTTTGATCAGTGCAAGTGAGCTAATTGCTTCTTCTTACACTGAATGTACTAACGAATACAATAAGGAACTTTGAGTAATTTAACAAAACATACATCTTTTATTGATCAGATTACATAGCTCCTATCACTAGTACAAGAAAAATAAATATGATGTCAGTCCAGATGGTTACCCAGTGCTCCGATCTTCACTTTCTTGGTGATGAGTGTTGTCCTGTCAGGATGGTCTCTTATCTTAGCATTCAGGTCTTGACAAAACCTGATGTTTGCTGGAGATTGGATCTAAGAGGCCACTGGAATATAGTTGATCATTGTAGCCACTCCTGCCTGATCGATATCACTCCACCTCTGGAATGCTGGGTTCCCGTAGACATCAATAAAAAATAGCCCTCTTTCAGGCTTTTCAATCACTAGACAGTTCACAAATTTTACACCCTCAGGCAGCTCTCTGTTGCATTCTAAGCCAGGCACTTTGATCTCAGGCTGGAACTCAACTCTTTTCCTTTTGCCAGTGGATGCTTGTGGTTGAGATCCTTGAGGTGCAGTCAAGGCAGCCTGAATTCCCAGTTGGGCTGGTGCATCTCTCAGCCTTTCATATCTTTTGATGAGCATCTTCATCAGGTCCTTAACAACTGCATTCCTTTTAGACTCAATTATTGGACCTAGCTCATCGAGTTCAGTGATCCCAAAGTCAACAAAGGTAAAGGGATCATGAATCTCAAAATGTCTCTTATCAGCCCCCCTGTATACATTCATAGCCAGTGGTTTGGAGTTTGGGATGATTTTGACATCAGTGATCCTTTTAGGTTGCCTTCGGCTTGTCATTGTCCAGTTGTAATGATCAATTCGTTCTTTCCTGATAGCTTCAGCTTTCTTTTTCTTTGCTTCAAACTGCTTTCTCATAGCAGCCATCTGAGCAGCCTGAGCATCCTTGAACTTTTGACCTGCCTGACCCTTTTGGAGCTTGCTTGCATCTAATCCCATGTTCTCGGCTTCTTCAGCGACAACCTTTGCCAGTGCTTCTTTGTTCTTTTTCTCTTCCTCAGCTAGTTTCAATCTTCTTTCTTCTTTAGCAAGATGTTTACTCAGCTGTTGTGGTGTGAGCAAGTATTCAGGGTCGCCAATTTTATAAGGAATCTTCTCAGGCTCAGCAGTTGTCATTATGCCTTTGCCCTTGTCCTGGCCTGAGGAAGATGATGCAACTAAGGGTGGTGTTGTTGTCATGATTGATGTGGTGACCGTAAGTGTTGTTGTTGATGTTTGTGGTGGTAGTGAGGAGATGGGTATTGCTGAGACTGGTGCAGATGATGTTGGAGCTACTGAGACAGGTGGTGTTTGATCCCCCTTAGTGTGAAGAGGTGTGGTGACCGTCAGTGTTGTTGTTGATGTTTGTGGTGGTAGTGAGGAGATGGGTATTGCTGAGACTGGTGCAAATGATGTTGGAGCTACTGAGACAGGTGGTGTTTGCTCCCCCTCAGTGTGAAAAGGAGTTTCTTCAGCAGTATTCTCCCCTTCAACTGTTGCAGGAGCTTCAGTGAGGGCAAGAGTTGGAGTTGGTGCTGAGGGGGACGGAGCTGCTTGACCCTTGAAGGCCTGATAGATTTCAGTGATCATAGCCTTAATCTTTGAAGTGTCTGCCTGAAGACCAGTGACCTTTGTATCCAAGTTAGCCTGAGAAAGCTCCAAGGCAGTCATCCGGGGACCAAGATTCCAGGCCATAAAAGATGAGGCCTGAGCCATAGCAGCTACTTGAGTGTTCAAGGAGTCCACTGAGGTCTAAAGAGACTGAACTGAAGATTGGAGACCCTGAACATTTGCAGATTGGAGCATTTCAATCAGTTCAGTCAATCGAGATGAGTTTTTCACATACACCTCAGTGGCCTCCAACACTTTGGCATTGAGTGCTGGGTCTTCTTTAACAGTGTCCCTGATTTCATCAATTGTAACCCCACATGTCTGAAGATGCTTGAGGAACTTAACCAGGTTTTCATCCAGTCTGATAAGGTGTTGGTACATAAGATCTCGGTGCTCATGAACATTTTCGTTGAAGGTGAGCACATCAGATCGAATATCAGCGTAGCTGGCAGCCGCTTCAGTGTGTTGATCCCAAAATTGTTCAGTAACCCCAGTATACAGCTTCCTGGAGGCTTTTGTGATCCACTGAACCAGCTGTCTTTCAGTGACTGGAAGAATATTGTCAAAACGGTTGAATTCCCCAGAGCTGGATGATGAGGAGTCTGAGTCATTATTTTCAGGGTGAAATGGTGACTCAGTATGCTCCTTTGGATCAGGCTGAGGCTCTTGTTCAGATTGAACCTCAGCGTCCATTTCATCTCCAGCTGATAAAATTTCATCTTCAGTTTCAGCAAGTTCATCCTCTGAGAATAGAATACCAGTGACATCAGCAATTGTGAGTAAGGGTTTGGTGATGGGTTCCATATCAGCGGGTGGTATGTCTCCCTCTGAGTCTTTGTCCCCCGTGGACCCCTCAGACACTGGTGGGAGTTTCCCAGTGCCTTCTCGATTGGTTTTGGGTTCCGTATCGGCGGGTTGTTCCTTTCCCTCCGAGTATTTGTCCCCCAGTGACCCCTGAGACACTGGTGGGTGTTTCCCAGTGCCTTTGGCGGAGTCAGTGAATGTTGTATCCCTATCAGTGGGTTGTTTGTTTCCCCCTGAGTCTTTGGGATCGATCAGTTTGCCCTCAGACAAAGGCTTGGATTGGCTAATGTCATCCTTGGGCGTTGTGGAAGGCGCTCCCCTACCAGCGGGTTGTTTGTTTCCCTCTGGATCTTGGGGAGTAGTAGTTGTGACCAAGGGCACTGAATGTGATGTATCAGTGTCCTTCGTTGTCACGGGGGTGGATGTTGCCTGGTCAGTGGGTGTGTGTTTAGTCTCGGGCTTTTTATGCCTTTTAGGCAGTGTTCCTGAAGCCTCAGGGCCCTGAGACTTTGGTTTAGTCTTAGTCCCAGTCTGAGACTTCCCCTTTCTCTTTTTAGGAGCAGGGTTTGGAGACACTGATCCACTTTGATTGTTTAAAGCAATCATGTGGGCCGTCAATTCAATGGGAGTGACAAGGGATGGGTCCTTTTGAAAATTTGATGGGCTCAGGATGCCAGGTAAATTTCCAAATTTTTCATCCTGAGTATAATTGGAATCCAGTAACGATTGCAAAGCACAAGAGACAAACCTAGGATACGAAACGTACTTCGTCCTAGTTTTGCTCTGTAGCTTCGTTACGAGATCACTATAAATGATCTCCCTTATGTCGACAGTGACCCCATTCATCAGGCAGTATGCCATCATCAACTGAATAGAGTTAACTTGTTCAGTGGATGAGTGGTTCCCGCCGAGGACCTGAATCACAAAAGTGAATAGGATCCTCCAAGCCACGGGGAATGAATTTTTAGTGACTGGGGTCTTGTCCAAAAAAGTTGGATCTAAAACGATTTGTTTTAACCCATCCTTTACTGTGGAGGGTTCAGGATGGGCGACATAAACACCTTTGTTATAATCTAACCCTGTTGAAGTGCAAAACGTTTTGTAATCCATGGTGTATTGTTGCCCCCCCATTAAGACTGAACCTGATGAGATACTCCCTGAGTGGTCTAAGGTTATTCTCAGTAGAAGGTGTCGGGTCAAAGGATTTAGCTGTAGCCCAAAACTCCCTGAGGTAGTTTGGGTACAGTACTGAGGGACATTTTACAAAGGCCGTTTTGAGTGGGCAGTTGAATAAAAATTTTATAGTGTCTTTATAGGTTGGGACATTTTCAGGGTATTCAAAATTTCCTATGACATTATTTGTTTTAAATTCAACTTTAGTAAGATCCCCTACCCACTGAGAAGCAAACTGGAGAGATTATGTTCTAGCCATTTCCATTAAAGAAGATTTTAGGGTTTAAAAAAATGTTTTTACTAGAACAATCAAAGTATTTAGATCTATCAAGTTTGTGATGAAAAACTTTTGTAAATGTTAACAAGGAGGGTTTTCCAAAAGAGGTTTTAAAGATTTTGAGAACACACAAGTTTTTCTGAATTTGAGAAAGGATTTTGACAGAGTTTAGTTGCAGAAAATAATTTGTGTGTGTTTTGTGGTTTTCGAAGAGGGTATTTATAGAGTAGTGAGAGGGGTGGTTTTTGTATAAACGTGGATATGTAAAGACCTTTTTTGAAATCGTTTGATATTCCACAATTAATGCCACCCACAACTTCACGCAGTAAAATCCCGTCTTTCAAGGAAAACAGTTGCAATGCACAGTAAAAGTGCACTTTAGCAGTAATAAAATATCCATAGAATATTTTATGTGAGAGAAGGCATTTAATGCCAAGTGGGGTGAGGTAAATGATGATACTCCTGACAGTAAGACATATATTCCTATATTAAATTGGTGGGATTATCAACCTAGGACATTTAAGTAACTAATACTTGGAGCATTTAGTTGCTCATTCAATGCATTATGTCAGGGACCCTGATTGAGTCTTACTCATTCAGTGAGAGGTATATTTTGGATGTTCAGGGAGATGAACCGTTTCACAGAACTCACTGAGATTGGTTTTCAGATGCCTGACTTTCAATGTCAAGCATTCCCAATTCAGCTTTCAGTCTCCTGAATGTAGGTTCATCCAAAGGTTTGGTGAAGATATCAGCAAGTTGATATTCAGTAGGGATGAAATGAAGTTCTATGTCTCCTTTCATTATGTGATCCCTGATGAAGTGATATCTGATATCAATGTGTTTGGTTCTTTGATGGAGGACAGGGTTGTTGGAGATTGCAATTGCACTGGTGTTGTCACAGAAGATGGGTACCATTTTGTGGTGGATATCATAGTCACTGAGCTGACTCTTCATCCACAAAACATTGGCACAACATCCTGCAGCAGACACATATTCAGCTTCGGCTGAAGACATAGCCACTGATTGCTGCTTTTTAGCACTCCAACAAACCAGTTTTCCTCCAAGAAATTGACAGGACCCTGAGGTACTTTTTCTGTCCATGTTGCAGCCAGCATAATCAGAATCAGAGTACCCTTTGAGATCAAACCCTGAGCATTTAGGATAATAAAGTCCAAGGCTTGGGGTTCCTTTCAGGTACCTGAGTATTCTTTTGGCTGCAGTGAGGTGGGATTCTTTAGGATTGGACTGATATCTAGCTATGAGACAGACTGAGAATTGTATGTCTGATCTGGAAGCAGTTAGATACATCAGTGAGCCAACAATCCCTCTGAAATGGGTTTGATTGACTGATTTGCCAGTGAGATCAGGTCCAAGATTGTTAGGAGGAACCATTGGTGTCTTCACTGAGGCAAAGTCAGATATCTCATATTTCTTCAAGAGATTTCTTATGTATTTCTCTTGACAGATGGAGATTCCTTTATCAGTTTGCCTGATTTGTAGTCCAAGGAAGTAAGTGAGTTCACCCATCATGCTCATTTCAAACTTCTTTGTCATCAGTTTTTCAAAATGTCTGCAAAGTGTGTAATTTGTAGAGCCAAAGATGATGTCATCAACATATACTTGGACCAGTATCACATCAAGTTTTGTCCTATAGATAAACAATGTGTTGTCTATCTTTCCTCTGACAAACTTGTTTTGAATGAGGAAGGCTGAGAGAGTTTCATACCATGCCCTGGGAGCTTGTTTCAGTCCATAAAGGGCTTTATCAAGCTTGCAGACATAGTCAGGGAATTCACTACTCTCAAAGCCTGGAGGTTGTTGAACATAAACTTCTTCCTTGAGTTCACCATTTAGGAATGCACTCTTCACATCCATTTGATAAACTTTGAAGTTCATGTAGGAAGCATATGCAAGGAAGATCCTGATGGCTTCCATTCTTGCAACAGGAGCAAATGTCTCATCATAGTCAATGCCTTCTTGTTGATAGTAACCTTTGGCTACAAGTCTGGCTTTGTTTTTAATGACAGTGCCGTTTTCATCAGTTTTGTTTCTGAAAACCCACTTCATTCCTATGACTATGACATCCTGAGGACATTTGATCAAGGTCATGACCTTGTTTTTGTCAAACTGTTGCAGTTCTTCTTGCATGGCCTGAACCCAGCTTGGGTGCTTTAGGGCCTCAGTGACACTTTTGGGTTCTATATCTGATAGGTAATCAGCATATAGACATTCATTGGCTGAAGCTGCAGTTAACCCAGCAGCCATGCTTCTAGTAAGCATGCCCTCAGTGGGTTCACCAATGATGTTTACAAGCTCAATGTCCTGAGATCTTGTCCACTTACTTTGTGGTCTAGGATCTGAGCTTGAAGAAGCCACTGGAGACATAGGGGTGAGTTCAGGTATTTGAGCCATAGTATCATCAAGAGCATCTGTTGAGATGTCTTGTTCAGGTTGGGTTTCATGAATCACAGGGTCCTGAACATTTGGTTCAGTGTTACCTATCCCATCAGGGACTGATTGGTTATCAATGAATTCACTGATGGTTGGTTGTGACAGATTGTGAGGTAAGACATAATATGAGATGTCAGCATTAGCTTGGTATGAGGAATTGATTTCAGTGTTATACTCATCAGGAGGATATCTTGAAGAGTTATCAATTCCTATTTCCTCAACTGAGGTGTTGGAGAACCTAATGCTTTCAACACTTTCATCAAAGGTGACATGAAAGGTTTCTTCAACTTGTTGTCTCCTTGTGTTGAATACCCTGAAGGCTTTGGAGATCAGTGAGTAACCTAGAAAGTATCCATCATCAGCTTTAGCATCAAACTTGCCTAGATGATCCTTGTGATTATGAATAAACACAGGACATCCAAATACATGAAAGTAGCTGATATTTGGAAGTCTACCTTTGAAAATCTCATATGGGGTTTTGTTATGTCTTTTGACAATGATTGACCTGTTTTGAGTATAACAGGCTGTTTTGACTGCTTCAGTCCAGAAATGTTTTGAGAGGGCTGAGCCATTTAACATGGTTCTAGCAGCCTCAATGAGAGTTCTGTTTTTTCTTTCAGCTACCCCATTCTGTTCAGGGGTATAAGGAGATGAGAAATTTTGGGAAATTCCCTTTTCATCACAGAAACTCTCAAGCTCAGCATTTCTAAATTCAGTACCATTGTCAGTTCTGATTTGTTTCACTGTAATGTCATTCTGGTTTTCAATGTTCCTGATGAATGACATTATAGTTTCAGCTGCCTGACTCTTTTTGGAAAGAAAGTATACCCAAGTGTACCTTGAAAACTCATCAACAATGACAAGTGTATACTTCTCATGCTGGATTGATCTAGGACTGACTGGTCCAAAGAGATCCATATGCAAGAGGTGAAGGTAGCTTTTGATGGAGAAGTTTTTCACAGGCTGAGCATGGTTTATCTTTTGCAAAAACCAGTAATGGTAGGCCAAGGACCTTGTTTTGTTTTGCCAAGTTGTTAATGTTTTTGAAGTTTAAGTGTGAGAGTCTCTTGTGCCACAGCCAGTTGATAGTTTCAGTGGCTTTGGCAAAGAGACAGGTTCCATCTTTAGAAAGAGTGGACATGTCTAAGACATAAACATCATCTCTCCTAGGAGCTATCAACACAACTTCCTTGTTGGCATTAAAAATGGTACCTTGTTTGTCATTGAATTGGACAATGTACTTTGCATCACATAGCTGACTGACACTGATGAGATTGTATTTGAGACCATTGACATAAGCTATCCTAGAGAAAACTATTCCATTGCAGTTTACTAAACCATAACCCTCAGTGGGACATGATGAGTTATCACCAAATACTACCTTGGTTCCTGGTTCCTTAACATACTTGTGCATATATTCTTTAACTCCAGTCATGCTTCTTGAGCATCCACTGTCTAGATGCCAGATGGGCTCCCTGGCATGCCTCTGCACAAGTAGTAAACTGAATTAGTTTCTCTTCGTGACCCACTTACTAGTGGGCTTGGGTCTCATGGTTTCTTTGAATTGAGCAATCGATTCATGGTCAGTGGTGGAGTGCAATGAGCTACCACAGGTTTTGCATTTAGATACTGAGGATGACTCAGTGGATTTGGGTTGCTTTGAACTTCTCCTTGCCTGGATGACACTGTCATGCTGGGATGTCTTATGAGCTGTGTTACCGCAAATATCACAGCATGTGTTCATAAGACAGTCATCAAGACGATGATCATTAAAGCCACAGTGTGGGCAATTAGGAAAAGGCTTAGCTCTCAATTTTTGAGCAGGCTTGGATGTGGAAGCATATTGATGACCAACTTTGGTATAGATTGCTTTGGGAGAACTTACATATTGCAAGTGGTCAGCAGTTCTGTGATCATCCTTTTTGCAGATCATGCAAAAAAGGATTTTATAACATTTGTCAGTGGAATGACTGGTATAGTGGCACAGATCACACTTCTGCTTGTTTTTGGTGGTGGCTTTTGACTTTGAGGAACTAGAGGAAGCTGACTTTGTCTCTTTGATTGATTTAGGGACCTTTTCAATGGAATCCATTTTGTCAGTTAACTTCCTCACAAGTTCAGTCAGTTGCTGAATTTGGTCAGCTTCAGTGGGGACTGAGGATGTAGAAGTTTTAGTGGGGGTAGATTCTTGTTGAGTTGGTTTTGATGGTCTTTTCAGAATGGTTCTACCAAGTCCAGACCTTTCTTTGGGAGAGTGTGGATTGTATTGTAATGGGGTAAGCTCAGAGCTAGGATCAGCACCCTGAAGAGGTTCCAAAGGTGGAAGTGGTGCTTGAGATTCATCTTTAGACTCAGAGATGTGTTCAGTACTACTAGACACATCAGGGAGTCCAAGTATGCTCTTTAGAGCTTGACTTTTAGGCTCTAGAATTTTTCCAGAGTCAAAGTTGGGAAGCTTACTTTCAGGATTAAGTCTTTCAATCCAATCACTGGGCTTGGGAACAGTCAACATGCTGGTAATCATGCCACCAGACACAAATGGTTTGGGACTCTGGTCTTTATTGTGAGAGTCAGGGAGATGATTTGCACCTATGACTCTCTTCTTGCTACTGGGGGCACCCACAGCATCAAAGACTCTCGGATTCTTAGCAGTCCAACTTTCAATGATATCTTTTTCCCTTTTTAGTTCATCTTGAAGAGCCTGATTTCTTTTGACTAGTTCAGTGTTTTGAATTTGTAAAGTGACAGCCTCAAGTTTAGCTTGTTTAAACAGAAGTAATTCGTCTCTACACTTATTCAATTCAAAACCTAACATGTTGTACTTAGAAAAAAGATTTAATCGCTGCTCCTCTACAAACTTAAGGTCAACATTGATATAGTTCATATAACACTGCCAATCAGAGTCATCATCCATAGAAAGTAGAATATTTACCTTCTTCATTGTGATGTTGACCCATTCACCATTTCTGGCATGATTCTTTCCAACAGCTAGCTTGTCTTCTTCTGAGAGGGCCATCAGTGCGCTGACATGCACCATTTCATCATCAGATGAGACTGGCTCTTCATCCCAGTCAAAGGTTTCAGCAACAAGACCTTTGTTTTTACCCTGCACAGATTGAACATTTTTTTGTTCTGAGGGACTGGCCTCAAGCAATGCAAGCTTAGCTTTGATTTTCCTATACTTAGCTTCAAAATCTATTGTTTTGTTCTGGTCAGATTTATTTTGAAAGTTTTGATGAGACTGATAGATTTTAGGTTGAAATTTGCTAAAGCCTGAGGACTGATTTGACCCTGATGGTCTGTAAGAGGGTTCAAAAATTGTTTTTGAAAAACAGTCCTTTGCAAAATGGCCTCTTTTATGACACTTAAAGCACTCAGTGTCCTCATTTGCTTTAGCAGTTGAAAAACCTTTGTTTCTTTTAATAAACCTCCGAGAGTTTGCAAGGAGTGCCCTTTCCTGAAATTCAACGTTCAGGTCATTTAGGTACTCCTCACTTGATCTCTCATCAGGCTCATCATCTGAATTTTCTTGGAAATCTTGAACCACATTGTTAGAAAAGAAAGCAGTTGACATAGGAGAGGTGGTGGTCAGGTACTTCTTGACTTCCTGAGACTTCTTTAAGTCAGGGTATCGTCTGTTGATGAGGTTTTCCTCATAGACAAATTTCCCATAAATTTCAGGGAGTTCAAGATTTTGAATGTGATTTGCATTTCTAAGTCCCTGAGAGAAGTTCAACCACTTCTCAGGGAGACAATTAACAAAACCAACATTAATCTCATGTTTGGACAACTTGACACCATCATTAGCCAGTTCATTTAAAAGAGTTTTGTAACGGGTGTAAGTTTGAGAGAGAGTTTCAGAGTCCCTAGCCCTGAAGGTATTATACTCAAGTTTCAGGTCCATTATCCTGTTTTCCTTGGTATCAGATGGACCTTCATGGCTATGAACTAGGTCATCCCAGGTTTGTTTAGCCGTATTACAACTTATAACTGACTCCATTATATCATCAGGAAGACATGATATGATGATACTTTTGAGTCTTTGGTCATGGTTGACCACTCTCCTTTCATCCTGAGTCCACTGAGCTTCAGGTTTGGGCAAACCTTCAGCAGTCTTTAGGACAAATGGACCATCATTAATACACTTGATATAATAAGGTTCCATCCCAATCAAATAGCAAAGCATAAGCTTTTTCCATTTGTCGAATTTGCCAACTTCAAGTCTAGGAGCAACAGCTGAAAAAGCTCCACCCTTTTTATCGACTAGTTGGGGTACATCAGTTTCAGCCATAGAGATCCTGATTTAAAAACAGTTTAGAGCGGCTTAAAGTTTTATAAAAAGTTTTATAATCAGCCTAGCTCTGATACCACTTGTTGTTCCCTATTCACTATCGTTTAAAAACAATTAAGTACTTAAAACAATTTAACAGTTAATAATGACTGAAAGTAATGTAAGTAAAATACACAAAGTAATTTTCAACATCATATTCTTATTAGAAATAAATCAAAAGAATACGTTACCCAAGTACTTGCGGAATAGTACTTGGGATTGAAATGACAAAGTTTGGGGTGACTCCTCTCTAAGCTCAGGCTAAGTCTGAGCACAACTCTTAGAACCCACTGAGCTAGCTCAAGGATAAAGTCGTATTTGGAGGAGTGAAAAGTTGGCTTGTGTGTTTGTGTGTTTTTACAATTCACAAGCTTAAAACTTTTCACTCATCTTCTTATGCTATTTATACAAGTATGATTATTAACTTTAACCTAGAAGACAAAAACATGGATCACAGCAAACACGAATATTGATATATTCGGTTACTGTTCACCTTTCTATTTATAGTAGGCGGCGAAGCTTCTTTCCTTGACAGAGAATCGCCGCTTACTATAAATGGGAAGATATGATCTTGATAGATTGAGACTATGTATAAACTGGACAAACACTGGGGGACTTAGTTTTATCTGGGTAAAACTTTCCCGCCTTGTCCAGCTTATTCTTCAGTCTTTATAGCCTTCAGTTTCTTCCTTCTATTTGTCTTCAGTGTAAACAGTTGGAGAGGAGTCTAAGGGATTCAGTGAGTTATTGTCATCACTCACTGAATCCACCATCTTCTTCTTGACTTAGTCTTCACCCTTTAAGTTCCGCCTTGCAGAGTGGAGAGACTTCTTCTTCGCCTCATACTAAGTATCCTGAAGATGACTCACTGAGAGACTATGCGCTCAGTGACCTGATTGTGTTTAACGAATTAAACACTTAGGTTATTTTCTATTCAAATCCTAGTTTAAGGGGTTTGGGTATTTACTGAACCCAACAGATTTTCACCTAAAACCTTCAACAAATGAATTTGATTGAAAATTTCTATCAAATTATCACTTCTACAAATATTGCCGTTTTTTTTACAAAATAAGCAAACCCAAACACCAGTTCCAAAAGTAATTATTTCAAGCAGCTTATAAGTACTTATTTTTAAGCAGCAGCTAAGAAAAAAAAAAAAAAAAAAAAAAAGGCAAAAGATGATGACCATCTATTAAAAAAAAGTAATTATTTCAAGCAGCTTATAAGTACTTATTTCAAGCAGCTTATAAAATTCAACTTTTGTTTGTGCTGCATATCCTTATGCTACTGGTCTGTACCATCTATTCTATCTGCAATGATGTATGTATGTGTGAGTTGTGTTTAATTTCCAACAAAAGATGATGACCAGGATGATGTTGGGGAGATGATGATTTGAGGAGATGATGAAAGATGAAGGGGTAAAATATAAGTGTGTTATAAAAGTATAAATGTGTATGGACTAAAATACCCTCGACTACAAACAAAAATCAGACATTGACTTAGTCAAAGGACTAATCTGGCATTTAATGGCCAAGGTTTGGACCTATGGCGATGAAAAGGGCGAGTTTTGTCCCATCGCGATGCGTCCTGCCAACTTTAGGGACCAACGGTGTATTTTAGTCTTATTATAAATAATCTTTAATTTATATTTTAATATTTAATATATTTTTCAATATTATTTTCTTTTTCCTAACTCAAATCAAAATCCAAATTCTAAACCAAATTTAAATCCAAATTCAAATTCTAATTATAAACCCATCTATAAACCAAACGGGCTCTTATATCTTGTTTTGAATGCTTTTACTGGTAAGTGTGCAAATGAAATAAAAAAATTGTGATTTCCTTTTTGATAATTTTTAAAAGCGTGATTTTAATAAGTAATTTAACATATATATTTTTCACCTTATTTCCTTTTTGATCATTTACCAATTTAAGCTAAACGAAATACATGAACTTCTTAACTTGGTAAACATAAGCTAATTCAAATATTTAATATGGGCTTATAAGCTTATATATATACACGGTATGTTTGACGAAATAGGCAGGAGCTTGGGCTTGGGCTAGGGCTAGGGCTAGGGCTAGGGCTAGGGCTAGGGCTGAAGTTGAAGCTTATATTATAAGCTGAAATTGAAATTTGCATTTTCATAAACTTGTTTGGTAAATTAGCTTAAGCTCAAGGTTGCAAAATACGCTAGGCGCTAGTCGGGCCGACCACTACCTAGCGCCTAGGCGGATTGAACTTTTCTATATAAAAAAATTAATAATTATATGTATTTGGTATAAAATATGCATACTTTATATATTTTTAATAATTTTATTAATGATTTTATTATTTTTAATTATATATCTTTTGTATATGTTGCAAAATTTATATTATGTGTGATTTTGATTAAGTTTTGGTCTTTTATTAAGCCCAATAATTATTTGGTGGGCCTATTTTATAAGTTTTGGGCTATAAATACATATACTAGTATTATTAGGGTTACATTAATATCAATAACACCCGCTTTTCTCTCATCACCCTCCTCTTCACCCCTCCTTTTCTCGCTGTTCAAGAAATAATCTCCCGCCCAAATTAAACAAAATCAACAAAATCAAAATTCTAAAAATGTGTTCCAATTAGTGCTCATTTGAAGTTACTTGTGTGAAAAGATGCGAGAATTTAAAAAACAGACCCTAGATCTCAAGTTAGAAAAGCGTTGACCGGCGTTGACAGACCCGCCGCCTAGGCCGATTTGAACCTGCCTAGGCGGTTTTTTGACCGCCTTTTGACCAAAATGCCTAATTTGGCCGATTTGCTAAAAATCGGGACGGTGGGTGACCGACTAGCTTAGCGCCGCCTATATATACATATTTATCTATTTTATATACGAATACTCGCCTATATATATACATATAAAGCAAAAACTGTTTTACCTAAATATTTACAATATGACTAGTCCCGCGTGTACATGCGAGGTTATGAAATACAATATAGCTTCGTGATAGTGTATTTGCTTTCTGCTTTTGGTTTCTTATTCATAATTTACAATCAAGCCCTTTGGGGTTGAACAGGAACATGTATGGGTGGTTTTCTCCAGCCAAGGACACCACTCGTCGACTGCAAGGACATACTCAACTTATATAGTGCTCAAGACAGGAACATAATCTAGCAAAACTAATGCTCATCAGTAGGGAAAAAAAAAAAATACGAAGGAGCTTAGTGTCACGTCCAGCCAAGTCCAAGACATTATTTCCCAAGGTTACGTCAGGTATACACAATACTTGATTAAAGCAGACCGACACATTAAGGAGCCGAAAGGAATCAAGACCCATTAAGGAGACTGAAGGATCGTGAAGCATGATGCATGAAGACCGAGAGTTTCTGTATTGAACTCCATATCAACAGAAACGACAACCAAATCAAGCCAACACATTAAACAAAAGCCTTTAATGATCCCAAGTTGGATTTACAACAAGAGCCTTTACAATCCGAAGTTGGATCATCACAAAACATCCACCGAACCTACATCCTTGGAAAATTTACAAAAGCAAAGTAACTGTTGCATGAAACCATGGTCAAAATTACTCACAAGAGCTGTCTAATTGAATGGCCTTGTTGCTTCACGATGCCGCCACCTGATAGTGTAACAGTTAGAAAGCAAATATAACCAGTTACAGAGTAACTTAGTGTTCAGAAGAAATAATGACTAGCCTACTGTATCAGAGCAACTAGCCTTTGTAAGGGGTTGGAAATGAGAATGTTTGCACATAACTCCATTGAGTTTTGCAATGAGGTTGTTCACATGGATCAAACTAATGACTTCTAAATCATATCGGGTTAACCTACTACCAGATGCTATAATCTCATACTTGTAAAGACATTTTCTATGAGCAATAGCAAAAGCTTGCCCCAAGGGTGCATACCAGGAAAGCCTTTTTATGCAAGAATTTGAAAAAGCAACTGTACTAAACTTGATGCAGAAAACTTCATGTTCTTGTCAATGTACCACGTATTATGTACTTTATGCACAAGTTACACAACATCATACATAACCAACCCAAAAATTACCAAACAAACAAAGATATGCATATGCAGCAAGCTCTACAGCACTTCTTAAAAAACCCGACAATCTCGATCATAGAATCATGCAAAACCCTTAAACAAATAAACCAAATTCACTCTCAATTACTAGTTCACAATTTTATCAACAACCCAAATCACATATCCAAATTTGCTGCATCAATTGCCTTAAAACACCCACAACATATCAATTATTCAGTCAAAGTATTGAACCAATGTCATCATAATCCAACTCTTTTTGCTTTAAATTCACTCATTAGAGTTTATTCTAAATCATTAAACCCTGAAAAAAGTTTTTATTTTTATAAAACTATATTGAATACTAATCAAAAGCCTGATAATTATACTTTAACTTTTTTGATTAAGTCATGTGTGCAGTGTGATGTGAAGCTTAATGTGTATAAACATTTGGGTTTATGTGTTCATGGGGTTGTGATAAAATATGGGTATGATAATGACCCACATGTGCTAAGTGGGTTAATTAGTATGTATGCTGAAATGGGTTTTCTTAATGGGTTAAAATATTTGTTTTTGGGCATTGGGGAAGGTGATTTAGTGAGTCAGACAGCTATGGTGGTTGGGTGTGCGAAATTGGGTGATATTGGTTTTGCGCGAAAACTGTTTGATGAAATGCCTGTCAGGGATGTGGTGGCGTGGAATGCGATGATAACGGGGTATGTTCAGTGTGGGGAGGCAGTAAAAGGGTTGGAGTTGTTTGGTGAGATGGAAATGATGGGTTTGAAAGTTAATGAGTCGTCGATGGTTGCTGTGTTGTCTGCGTGTACTAGGTTGGGAGCTTTGGATACGGGGCGATGGGCGCATAGGTATATTGAGAGTAAGAGGTTGAAAGTGGATGTGATGTTAGGTAGTGCGCTTGTGGATATGTATGCAAAGTGTGGGGATATTAAGATGGCAATGGATGTGTTTATGGGAATGGAGGAAAAGACTGTGTATACGTGGAGTAGTGCCATGGGAGGATTAGCGATGAATGGTTATGGTAAGAAGTGTGTTAAGCTTTTTAGCCTTATGCAACAAGACGGGTTAAAGCCGAATGAGGTTACATTTACATCGCTGTTAAAGGGTTGTAGTGTTGCGGGGTTAGTGGAAGAGGGTGTTAAGTTTTTTGGAATGATTAAAGAGTATGGGATTGAACCACAAGCTGAGCATTATGGATGTATGGTTGATTTATATGGTCAAACCGGACGGTTAAATGAAGCCTTAAACGTAATTAATAGCATGCCATTTACACCTCATGCAGGTGCTTGGGGTGCTTTACTTAAAGCGTCCAAGCTTTCTAACAATGTTGAAATGGCTGAGCTTGCTTCTAAAAAGATGATCGAATTAGAGGCTAAGAACGATGGTGCGTATGTGGAGTTGTCAAATGTTTATGCAGATTTTAATGAGTGGGATAGTGTTGATGGTGTGAGACATAAAATGAAGTCTGAAAGGGTCATAAAGGTCCCTGGTCTTAGTGTAATAGAAACCCACGCTTGATGGAGCTAATTTATTGTTTACTTAACCCCCAAGAGCTGAGCATGAGCAATGCACAAACCATAAAAGACTTGACACATTTAATAAAATTAAATTCTTGGTGTGAAAAGCTTTTGGAAAAACCTATTACTCCAATGGTAAAAGCTTTTAACAATAACTTTTTGGAATGAAAATGCAAGAGTAGTTGTGGCCTGAATGTATACCTCGATTTAAATAATGTTATAGTACAAAGCTTCAAAGACTTGAAGAGCTAGAAGTCTTTGAGAAAAGCTTTTGAAAAAGCTCATGTATGCAATGCAAAAAAGTCTTTCAAAGACTTGACCAAATAGTGAAAAGCTTTAGAAAAAGCGATGCATTGCACATGCTCAGGCCTTCTCTATGCACAAAATCACCCCATCACCTGATAACAAATATGCACTTGTTACAGATTACACACGTTTCATGTGATTCCTTCACCAAAAGGACCGCTGTACAGCTAGTTGGTACGGAACAATGTCTGAGAAAATTGATTATTGCCTTAATTTCATATTATGACTAGTTACTAACCCCGCGTGTACATGCGAGGTTATGAAATACAATATATCTTCGTGATAGTGTTTTTGCTTTCTGCTTTTGGTTTCCTTTTTCATAATTTACAATCAAGCCCTTTGGGGTTGAGCAGGAACATGTATGGGTGGTTTTCTCCAGCCAAGGACACCACTCGTCGACTGCAAGGACATACTCAACTTATATAGTGCTCAAGACAGGAACATAATCTAGCAAAACTAATGCTCATCAGTAGAAAAAAAAAATACGAAGGCGCTTGGTGTCACGTCCAGCCAAGTCCAAGACATTATTTCCCAAGGTTACGTCAGGTATACACAATACTTGATTAAAGCAAGCCGACACATTAAGGAGCCGAAAGGAATCGAGACCCATTAAGGAGACTGAAGGGGATCGTGAAGCATGATGCATGAAGACCGAGAGTCTCTGTATTGAACTCCATATCAACATAAACGACAACCAAATCAAGCCAACACATTAAACAAAAGCCTTTAATGATCCCAAGTTGGATTTACAACAAGAGCCTTTACAATCCGAAGTTGGATCATTACAAAACATCCACCGAACCCACATCTTTGGGAAATTTACACAAGCGAAGTAACAGTTACTCACAAGAGCTGTCTAATTGAATGGCCTTGTTGCTTCACGATGCCGCCACCTGATAGTGTAACAGTTAGAAAGCAAATATAATCAGTTACAGAGTAACTTAGTGTTCAGAAGAAATAATGACTAGCCTACTGTATCAGAGCAACTATATAGCCTTTGTAAGGGGTTGGAAATGAGAATGTTTGCACATAACTCCATTGAGTTTTGCAATGAGGTTGTTCACATGGATCAAACTAATGACTTCTAAATCATATCGGGTTAACCTACTACCAGATGCTATAATCTCATACTTGTAAAGACATTTTCTATGAGCAATAGCAAAAGGTTTCCCCAAGGGTGCATACCAGGAAAGCCTTTTATGCAAGAATTTGAAAAAGCAACTGTACTACACAACTTGAAGATACCTAACAGGTCTAAATGGGTACACTTTCAAAGTGGGTCAAACAGGTTCACTTAACCCCTCCCAACATTTGTTTCTTCTTTGTGTTTCACTTTAATTTCATAAAGTATCACAGTAGTGTATTAGATATGATTGAAAAAATTACTATTGAAAACTGATCAATTCTTTTGTACATAATCGATTTAAGAAGTTCGAAATAGTTGAATATACTTTTGCCATCTTTTAAGATAAGTTTAGCATGTTCCCTTTGTAACTATGTTTACCTTTTAAACCCTTTTCAGTGAAATTTGAACCCAAATTGACAGGTTCCCATGTAAATGGGTTTTAAATTTTTAATGCTTTCTCTTCACAAATCCTAATGAAATAGTTATGCAATGTGAGAAGTTCTGTTTTATAATATGCACATAGGATGCTGCACAAAATTTCTACGAATAGTTAGTAGTCTTAATAGATTCAAATATTGGAGAGCTTACTTCAGTGGAAGACTGTATTGGCACTTGAGGAAGATCAGCAGCATGAACATCTAACAGACTCTGATGCTTACTGTAGTGTTCTGCTCTGCGACATGCATGTTTAATTCTTCCTCCAACATTCTCTCCACTTCTGTCTCAGTCTCTGGTTGTTTCCCAACAGATACCAGTCAGGTGGAGGTTCTGGTCCAGTACAGAGCATGGTCCGGTATACCAAATATAAGGAATTGCATAAAACACGTGCTAGTCCCGCACATATCATGATCCGGTGTGCTAAGTGTCAACATATGTTGTGTGCATTAACAAAGCGTTAGAATATATTAGAAACATCAAAGCATGTATAGGGGCTGCATCGGTAGGTAATACGGTTGCCAAGTCTACACCGGTGGTCATTATAATCCGCATCAGTGTATGTTGCACGTGTTTATCTACATCGGTGAGTATCAATAACATTGCATATATCAAGACACTAATACACAAACATAAAAACGTTGAACAACACAAGGTAAATATGAACCAGTAGCTGCTGCTATGGTGGATGTCACAAACAATCACAAAGTGTGAAGTGATATATATATCCAATGGAAACTAGTAAGATTACAAAGCGGTCCGGAGTCTAAAATGTCAAAAGCACTCCTGGGGTATCTAAAGCCCAAGACATAAGACAAGCTACATAAGCAAAACAAACCAACTACAAACTGAAACTGAATCAAACGGCCGAAGAAGCTCCTGATTCGGAGGTAGTGGTATGGCCAAAGGTCTCGGTGGATGGAGTAGAAAAACGATCAAGAGTTCGGGTGTCTGAACCACCCGATGAAGTCACTGTTGTGGAAGGTTCCTTACGTGGAGGGATAATCTTGTCAGGTTCAAGCTTGGCAATGTCTTCAAGGGTATTCGCGGCATTCTGGGAAACTTTGTTAAAAAAGGGAAACACTCTCGTAGGAAAAGCAGCCACAGCATCTTCACACTTTTTTTTGGCTCCTGGAACAAAGTTAGAAACCCTTTGAGAAATTTCTTGAAACTGAGTCTCTGAACGACCCATTTGCAGACCTAGCTCAACTCCAGTGCTAACAGCCAAAGATAACACACTCGCAAGTGCTTGATTGAATTCCCCACTTCCGAGAAACCTCCGAACAAGCTTCTCAAAATCATCATGCAAGAAGGAAGTGACACTGCTCCGGATCTTCTTAATGTCTCTTTCATGTCCAGCAATAATGTCCTTACACTTATGTGTCTCAGACTCTTGTTCGGAGAGTTTATGCTTTAATTCTTTCAAGTCGGCCTTTTGAAGCTCAGCCTCCGATCTAGCCTTCACAAGCTCGTCATTAGCTCGTGTGGAGGCCCTCCGAGCCTTAGTAAGCTCGTTTTCAAACCTTGTTTTCTCGGCAACAAATGCATCTCTTTCAGTCTTATGCTTCTCGATTTTCCTGACCTGGCTATGACACAACTTACTAACCTCCACATGTTTAGCTTTAAGAGTGTTTAGTTCGGAGGTTAGCCTGGCTACTTCCATATTGGCACGCACAGCAATCTTAGTCTGTTCTCTATGATCATTGTTTTGTGGTTTGAGGATGCGCGTTTGCTTCCTACAACGTTCCGAAAGACGGTCACTTTGCTCAACTAAGTTAGTATATCGGGTGTTCAGCTCACCCACATGAGAAAGCATTAAGCATGTCAAGACACTCATCCGATCTGACAGCTCCTTCGGAGAAAGTTTTGCTACCCGGAGACGCTCAGCCGGCGTAGGCACTCGATCAATGACGGTCTTACAAACTTTGGGATCCTTGAAGATTTCTTTATTCAAAAGCCCAAGGTTCACAGCATGAACCCCATCCCATTCCTCCTTGGTGTACTTCAGAGGTGGATCACTCGTACCCTCACCATAAGGGTACGGCATATAGTAAGGACCAGGACGAAGGGGGAGGAGCTCCTTCTCCCATTCGTCTCCATCGGTAGCATGATCCTGGGTGTTTACCTCAGTAAGACGACGAGTGTCTGTAGCGGATTATGCACATGTATAAAGAAGAATGAGAAAACGCAAAATAAAAACTTGGAGAAAATAAAAGTCTAAGAACGTAACAGGGAAAATAAGTTTACCATGAGTGTCATCAACTTGCTCACCTCCATCACTAGCTGGTTGTTCACTTGACCCTACTCCGGAGTTTTTCTTGGCCACCTTTTTCTTTTTGGTTGCATCGGTAGATACCTCCGGCCGAGTAGAAGCTTTTCGCTTGGCTGCATTCTTAGCCTTTGCAACCAACCCAAGGTCATCCCGGGTGGCAATGATCTCCTCCAGTTTAGGTTCCGGTATAGCCGTTCCTTCGGGAGCAGGTGGTGTGGTTGGATCAACAACTCGTTGCAAAATTGAAGTGTCTTGATCATGTGGCTCTTCTTTAGCTCGGTACCATCCAAAGAGGGCCAAATTATGAAGTCACAGATACCCATAACTGCAAAAAGGGAACCTCCGTCAGAGACATCCGAACAAACTATATCATAATTTAAAACACTTAGAAAAATAACCCCCCCCCCCCCCCCCCCCCCCCCCCCGCGGGGTACTAGTGTTATCGTGGCGTCTCAACACCGGATCACACAGTGGGTTACGCCATACTTCACTAAGTCCAGACCATACTAGCACTAGCACCCCCTCCGGACATCACGAAGCTTTATAATATGAGCACTCAATCGGTTGACGTCATCCTGAGGTAGGGACGTCATCCGCAACACATGAATCTGGATGTCTCCGGGGCATGTACTCCGGAATAGCCCTCCGATCTATCAAGAAAATTTTGTTCTTCCAAAGTTTCAACCCAGACCTTTTATCTTATCGTCCATGCACACCAGTGCAGGATTGCAGGCGCTCTCCGTTTGGCGAAGGAGAACCAATGCCCTTGTTTGGAAAGGGTCTGAAACACCCGAAATAAAGTAACAGTGGGCTCTATATTTAGATCTCGACAAAGGATCTCAAACGTAATCACTTTGTTCAACCTAAACGGAACTAGTTGAAAAATATGTACCTTAAAATATTTAATAACTGCTAGAAGGAAGGAAGAAAAGGGGATCCTAACACCCAAAGAATCAAAAATCCTATGGTATACACCGATTGCATTCTCCGGTAAGTTTATCATTCGGAAGTCCGAATCAGATCAGGTAAACGAGGATTTAGCTCTAAGGGAATATTATATGTGGCAATTAAAGTCCAAAGTTCGGAGTCATTTAATTTAGAGGTATATACATCCATATCTTTCTTATCCATAAAAAAAAGAAGGGAATTAACAAATACCTCAAGATGGGGGTGCTCGGGTGACATGGGTAAAATATGCTCCAAAGGAAGGATCCGAACGAAACCCTTTGGTTTGTAATTAAAGATCCGAACGAAACCTTTTGGTTTGTAATTAAAGATCCGAACGAAACCCTTTGGCTTGTGATACTAGTCTAAGTAAAACCCCCGAATGAAACCTTTTGGTTCGTGATACTAGTCGAGTCAAACCTCCGAATGAAACCTTTTGGTTTGTGATGATAGCTTAGAACGAGACCCTCCGATCGAAACCTTTGCGTTTTGATGATAGCCGAAAAAGGACTCTGAATGAAACCTAGCGGCGGAGTAGGTGAAAGTTTGTGTAAAAATGAGAATGAAGTAAAAGAAAAGGTAAAAGCGGTATGTATAGGGCTCCGGGGAACCCAAGGGTTGTAATTAGGGGCGGAGACAGGGAGGGGGGGGGGGGAGACAAGTGACCCCCTAGCGAAAAAAACTGTAGTGTAAATTTTCTAAAATATCTAGCTTTTTTGTAATTTGCCCATCCTAAAAACCAATTTGTAGTGTAGTTTCTAAAAATTATTAAAGTGTACCACCTCGAGCAAAATTTTCTGGCTTCGCCCCTCGTTGTGATGCTTGGGTGACGTAGGCATGACAAGCCCGTGACGTATAAGTCCTATGGCGAGACATGTCACCAGATACACAGGGCCGAAAAAGCGCCACGTCGACACAACAAAAATCTAAGACATTTTTTACAAAATTTTCCCGAGGTAAAAATAACTTTGAAAATATATATTAGCATTTTTGAAATGTGTTCCCAACCTCCAAACGAGTCGCTTGAATGACCAGACAAACTTTTTTTCTTTTTGATTCTAGTACCTACTCTTTGACAATACGTTGATACTAGAATGGGGGACATGATGATGAGGTATGGTTTCCTCCGGATACTCCGGAGGAGATAATCACAATTAGTCCCTAATATTCTAAGACAAAGTCACTCCACGATGGAACACTCCGCCATAGTAGATGAGGTGACGACCGTCCGGAGGCAACGACGATGTAGCAGTAGTGTCTGCATCGGAGTACTGGAGCTAGTACACTCGTAGGTGACATGCACCGTACGATGACATGCATTGTACGTATAGTACAGAAGCTTGGTCCACAACCAATACTTGGAGCATGGCGACAACTTGGACCCCGAAGTCAAGCCTGATGCTCATTAGCGATTTGTGCGCTACTTGGAGCATGGCGACAACTTGGACCCCGAAGTCAAGCCTGATGCTCATTAGCGATTTGTGCGCGGCCTCTAGAAGACAACTTAGCTTCCACAATAATCGTGTCGTGGAGCCAAGTCCAGGGAATATAAAAGGAGACGTTTATACAGATGAACAAGACACATACACACTCCGATACTTTTCCCTACTCTCAACTCTCTCTATTATTCACTTATACAAAGTACTTACTCTCACATCAGAGCTTTTTCTCGAATTAAAACCCTGGGGCAAGCTAACGGTATTCTTTCTTATTTCAGCCTAAGAGACGAAGGAGTAGCTAATCTCCTCGAACACATATATATAACTAAGCCTAAATAATGATTTTTTTTTTTTTTTTTTTTTTTTTTTTGGTACCAAATTAACAATCATATCTCTTTAAGGAAGACAACTGCATTCCTTATAACGAAGCCAGCAGTGTGTGGTGAAAATTCAACATTATAAGTTATTAGCAATAGCGAAAAGAAGCAATAACCATGACCGTCAATACTTTATACCAGTATAATATCCGCATCAAGGATAAGAAATTTGGCACTAAGAGTTGTGTGGAATAAATCAAGCAGTTGCGGACCACTTATCTCCTTTTTGTAAATAGATGGAGAAAAAGAGAGATTCACTTCTTCCAGACAATCAAATCCCTCTATGGACAAATGCATAGAGCCTAAGCCTATAGGCACATAATATCTACCTCCATTAAGGTCAATATTGACTAATGCTGTCAGATTTTTAAGTTAAGGGGCAACCACGTTAAAAACCTCTAGAAATGCGATAACATTTGTAATTGTGGATCTAAAAGTTGTGGAGAGCAAATACCGAAGGTCTCCAATAGAAACATGGAACATTTATGTAAAGTGAGGTTCTTTAAGTTCGCACACTTGGAGAAAAGGTTAAGATTCTTGATATAGTTATTACCTAATCGAGTATTCCTCAAATTCAAAGTTTCTAAAGCCTGAAAATCCCAATCTTCATTTTTGGTAAGCATGTGCAGTGAAAATATCTGGAATGTTGAATGTTTGCAAGGGTGAGATGTTTAAGAGTGTGAGAACTAAAAAAACATTGTGATAGCTTACGGACTTCCTTACCAAACCATTCAATAGTCATTTCCCTAACATTGTGTGAGTATGCGTAGTTTACAATACTCCTAACAACAAATTAGGTGTTTGCGCCGGTGAATCAAGCACAAGTGCGGGAACCTCTGAAGGATTGTTACGATGAGACAGAGCATCCTTCACAATTTGGCAAACAGAGGCAAACTTCCAAACAAGTTACCGTCAAAGTTAAGATGGGGCACTCTAGTCCAGGTGTTTTTCCATTTTCGGGACAAAATAGTAGTCTGAATTACATCTTTCATGTCAAGGAAAGAGAAAATGTAATAAATAATGTCATCTGGCAAGTCGCTAATCCTATCTTTAGCTGCGATGATATTCGCTGTATCATGTACCACATCCATAAAATGTAATGTGTTTAGTCTGCAACCCTTTAAAGTGGCTCTAATCAGAAGCTGAAGCTTTCTTCTATCTTTGTTGTGTATGCTTTCTTGTTATTTGGCATTCGAAGCGCCAGAAGATTTTTAAACACATATCAGTAAAATTATTTAACAAAATAATAGTACTGTAATTAGTTTTACAGGAAAACTTTAAAATGTATATAGTGTAGAAGGATAGAGATGAAGTTGTTAAGTTCTACAAAGAGCAAATTGCTTGATTTCTATCATTCTTTAATTTCCTTACATAAAAATCGTTCAAGCTAACTAATCCATATCTAATAATTTTGATGGCTATAATTGCATGCTATTCTTTACTCTTTAATCCTTGCATCCCCAGCTTGAAAACAGTTATACATACAGAGTAACCCCAAAAAAGGCTGTGATGCAAATTTAAGTTGTTAGTAAAGGCGTACTAATGACAACCTAAAATGATATACACCTATACCCAAACTAAAGCGGTTGAGTAGGTTAGAATATACCCGAAAAAAACTTACAAAGAAATGAGACCATTAGGATATAGCATCCTTAGTCAAGCAAAGCGCGGGTATTAGAGCTTTGAAAATTAACAATCTTAGGAAATACTTTAATTATATTCCCAATTTCCAGCAGATATACGGATGCTATATTGATGTTCGCTCTATTCTTAAATTTAAATGTTAGCTAAACATTGACATATACACTGCAAAAGTACAAAAGATAATGAACCGATATCCATATGTATATACATAACCAATTCATTTACTCCCATTTGTTTGCGCTGCTCTAAAATAACCTAGAGACTGTGGCTTTAGGGGGTGTTTAAATTAGCTTATTTGTAGGTCTTATGGGCTTATTTTATCGAGTCTTAAGTCAATTTTGGGCTTATTTAATCAAATCATAAGTCAATTTTGGGCTTATGTTTATTTTCAATAAGCAGCTTATAGCTTACGATGAACAACCTCATAAGTTTTTGTCTAGTGTTTCGATTAGCTTGCGAGAATAAGTTAATAAGCTAAGGTGTATTGATTAGCTTAACTAATAACATATCCAAAATGAGCTTATAATCCCACACCCTCCCATATAACCCACACAAAATGATAGTTTATTAGAAATCCCCAATATAAGCTAGTAAGCCCACTAAATAAGCTAAATAAAACAGCCCCTAAGAAAGAGGTTATTGCCTTTCCAAATCGTCAATAAGCACTACTAAATAAGCTAAATTAAACATCCTCTAAGAAAGAGGTTATTGCCTTTTCAAATCGTCAATAAACACTACAAATAAGCTAATCCAAACATCCTTTCGACACTAAAGATAACCGTCTAGCCTAATCTTATACGCCCAGACTTATAAGCTTATCCAAACACTAGAATAAACTTATTATTGCTATAGATAAGCTAATCAGCCCACTATATAAGGTAAAACAAAAAGCCCTAAAAATAAGCTAACCCAAACACCACTTAGACATTACCATACGGATCTAGCATAATATGTAAATACGCCACTACCAAACTGAGCCCGAGTACTGCCAAGCTCGAGCTCGACTACTTTCGAATAAATTCGAGTAGATTTCGACGATCTCGTCTCATTCACACCCCTGATAATAACAGTGTGGCCTAATATGTAAACACAATTACAATTAATTAACTCATAGTGTATTAGTTTGCAATAATCAAACTCAACGAAATGTATAAAATATAAAAATAGGGTGTACAATTAAGATTAATTAGCAGAAATGAAACATTAATTAAGCATTTAAAATAAAAATGATAAAAAATGGAGATAAAATAGGAACTTGCTATCAGTGAAGGAACATAAATGCAATGATCGATAAGCGAATAAAATGTTTTATCGGCATCGTCGTAGTAAGAAATTTGATATGGGGAATGAATACGATTATTTGAGTGATGGGGGTGTTTGGCAATGACAACTGAAACTGCTGGTATTTTATTATTGTACAAAAATCAGTTTCTAGTAAAGTCACTCTTCGTCTTTGGAGTTTGGACAATTCTATTACGAGTATTATTATTATTATTATTATTATTATTATATATACTAAGGGTTTTTCTAACTTGTGCCCACCGAAAGTACACAGGGACCTACTGAAAAGTACATAGGGATCCACATAAAAGTACAGACAATTGTACTTTTATGTAGGTCCCTGTGTACTTTCAGTGTACTTTTTGTGTGCTTAACTTGTGCCCTTAGGGCACAAGTTAGAAAAACCCATATACTAAATAGCGTACATATTTGTATGCAAAAGCAAGTGCATCAAAAGCAAGTGCATTAATTGCCAACTTTCATAACTTGGCAGAAATAGTCCCTGAGGTTTAAGTGGCGCTGCAAAGTAAGTTCAAACATTAAATGCAAAGTTTCACAACTTGGCAAAAACAGTCCTTGAGGTCTAAGCGTCGTTGCAAAGTAAGTCCAAACATTAAATGCAAAGTTTCACAACTTGGCAAAAATAGTCCCTAAGGTTTAAGTATCGCTGCAAAGTAAGTCCTTTGAAGCTAATCCCGCTGCATCGCGCGGGTTTCCACACTCGTATATATACTAAAAGGCAGGACAAAAGTTTTGCACAAAATAGCATTAAATGCTATCTATTTCCAAATGGCAAGAATAGTCCCTGAGATTTAGTTATCGTCTAAAAGGCAGGACAAAAGTTTTGCACAAAATAGCATTAAATGCTATCTATTTCCAAATGGCAAGAATAGTCCCTGAGATTTAGTTATCGTTGCAAATTAAGTCCTTTGTAACTTTCTAGCATTAATTACTATCTATAGCAATTTGACAAAAATAGTCCTTAAGGTTTAAGTGTCCTTTGCAAACTAAGTCCTTGGTAGCATTAATTAGTATGTATAGCCATTTAACGAAAATAGTCCCTAAGGTTTAATCGTCTTTGCAAACTAGGTCCTTTGAAGACTAACGATGTAACATATATAAACTTTAAAGGACCGCTACGTAAAAATATAACGGGACCACAACACTTCCGCAGCAACGCGCGGGATCACCCGCTCGTATATACTAATTGGCGGGGAGGAAAACAGTGCAAAGCACGCATTAATTGCAAAGTTTCATAACTTGGCAGAAATAGTCCCTGAGGTTCAAGTGGCGCTGCAAAGTAAGTCCAAACATTAAATGCAAAGTTTCACAACTTGGCAAAAACAGTCCCTAAGGTTTAAGGGGCGTTGCAAGGTAAGTCCTGTAAAATTAATTGCTAACTATAGCAACTTGGCAAAATTAGTCCCTAAGGTTTAAGTGTCGCTACAAAGTAAGTCCTTTGAAGCCAATCCCGCTGCATCGCGCGGGTTTCCACACTCGTAAAGTATAAAGCTCAACAAAAGTGTTTAATAACCGATCAAATTAAACATGATGTACAACACTTTAAACCACATAATTTTCAGACTTACAACAAAATAAGCATAGTATATAACACTTAAACGCACATATTAGAGAAAAAAAAAAAACACACCATATTAATGCTATTAAAGTGGTCAATGTTTTTTAATTACTACAACCCTCTGTTAGCTGTACATTTATTAAGATTGATTTGGTCTTATCATGTTGATTAGTGATTTATTGTAATTGATATAATCCTAGCATAATATTAGCTGGAGATTAGGACTCATTTAGTAGTTCCCTAGAATACTCTTGTATTATAAGCATATATATATCTCTCAAGTGTAATCAGTAAAGACATCAATCAATAAAGAATATATCATCTTTCATGGTTTCAGAGCAACACTCAAAAACACCAATCCGCTGCTCCCTCTTATCTCCTTCATCTCACTACCTCTTCTTCATCTCCTGTTTCTTTCTAACCCTACCATCTTCCTAACCCACGACATCTACTGCTCCCCTCACCACATCTCCCAAACTCTCCATCATGACTGTCATCGACCCTCCTCCACCACATACTATTCTCCTCTCCGATAAATTAATGGCTATCACCAACCTAAACAACATCATCCTGGTTCAACTAGATGTGGATGAGATGAATTACTCATCATGGGTGTATTTCTTCACCCATTTTTGTCGCGGAAATCTCCTATTCGATCACCTTGAAACCAAGGGTGGCCAAGACACACCGAGTACCTCTTCACCTCCGGATGCGGAATGGCTAAAAATCGACTCGATCCTCCTTTCTTGGATCTTTGTGACTATCTCCAAAACCCTTCAACAAAGGTTAGTTGTTGCAAACCCTAAAACGGCTCAAGAAGCATGGGCAACCCTAGCCGCCATTTTTTCCGACAACAAACGGACTCGCTCCATTGCTTTGAAAGCGGAGCTACGTTCCTTGAAACTAGGTGATATGGGCATTGATGCCTATTTTCGAAAAATTGAATCAATCGCAACGATCTTAAATACCCTTGGCTTACGTTTAGATGATGATGATGTCGTCACCTTTGCATTGGAAGGGTTACCCGCAAGGTACGATAACGTGGCCACCATCATTGCCCATCGGGATCCCTTTCCCGATCTCAAAACCGTTAGATCCATGCTTACCACGGAGGAGATGCGGTTAAAGGCTCGTGTTCAAGACCCGTTGTTCGATTCAACATCATCATCACCAATGGTGTTATTAGCCAACACCGGTTCCAACTCCCGACGATCATCTTCCTTCTCGAAAAAAGTCCACAAGCCTTGTTTAAATTGGAATAAAGGGTCGTGTAGGTTCGGTGCTTCATGTAAATTTTTGCACAATGGTATACATGGGAGTGGCTCCCAACAGTTTCAAGCTTCCACCAATAATTTGTCACCCAATGATTTACAAACTTTACAATCACTTTTGGCTAAAATGGGATGCCATGCATCCAATGGTAACACTGTGGTACCTGGTCAAATTGTTTGTTCAAAACCTACGACCCATGTAGCATCATATAACAGTCCACCTAGTTTTGGACCCTCATATGGACCCTCAGCAGCTGTGACCCCCCCCCCCCCCCCCCCGTCCGTGAACCCTGTCGCTTTTTACACCAGACCACCCAGTTATGGACCTACAGCAGTTGCGCCAGTTCAGTTTGTGACAGGCCAGACTCCGGTTCAGTTTGTGAACCCTCAGCAGGTTCAGTTCTCTCCAGCAGTTCAACAATCGACGGTTCAACAGTTCGCCCCAGCGATTCAACAGTTCGCTCCAGCAGGTCAGAAATCAACAGTTCACCATTTTGCACCAGCAGGTCAGAATGGGCAGTCCACTCCAGCGACTCTTTTTGGACAGTCCGGTATACTTGGACCTGCACCCGGTACCTTTGGGGTGACAGGTCAGATTGCGCAGGGAGGATCTTTAGGGGCTATCTCAGGTCATGAGACTATTCTACCACATGCATTTGCCACTCCCACCCTTCATGAACCCGCTCCTGGAAACTGGAATATGGATACAGGTGCGTCTTCTCATTTAAATGACTCGGTCAATAATCTTAGCGACGTTTTTAATTCAAGTATTTATTCATCTGTTGCAGTTGGTGACGGGCACACCATTCCCGTCACCAACTCTGGCCATAGCATTTTACCAACACCTTTTCGCCCCCTTCACCTAAATAACGTTCTTATCACCCCTCATATTGTTAAAAACTTAATTTCTGTGTGTCAGTTTGTATGTGAAAATTATTGCACTGTTGAATTTGATCCTTTTCGGTTTTTCTGTTAAGGACTTTCAAACCCGTCAAGTGCTGCTCCGCTGTGATAGCACTGGCGACCTCTACCCTGTCACCAAGCCTTCTCTCATTCCCCAAGCCTACCTCACAAGTCAGTATACGTGGCATCAACGTCTTGGTCATCCAGGAAGTGAAGTGTTGCGTAGTGTTATTTCTAATAATTCCATTTCATGTAATAAAGAGAAATCTCCCGTGCTCTGTCATGCTTGTCAGCTTGGCAAACACGTGCGACTTCCATTTCTTAGTTCATCTACTTTAGTTCAAGGTTGTTTTGATATTGTTCACTCGGATTTATGGACTTCTCCAATCCCGAGCCTGTCTGGTTTCAAATATTATGTTATATTTCTGGATCATTATTCTCAGTTTTTATGGGTTTATCCGTTGACTAACAAATCTGACGTTTTGTCAAAATTTACATTATTTCGCACCTTTGTCAAAAATCAATTTAATCGTGATATCAAGTCTTTTCAGTGCGACCATGGTGGTGAATTTGATAAGCATGCTTTTCATAAATTATTTAACAACAATGGGATACACTTTCGTTTCTCCTGTCCCCGCACCTCCCAACAAAATGGAAAATCTGAACGCATGATTCGAACCATTAATAACGTTATTCGCACCTTGCTTTTTCAAGCACACCTACCCCCAAACTACTGGGTTGAAGCCCTCAACATGGTCGTTTATCTATTAAATATTTTACCCTCCCGTGCAATTGACAATGAAATTCCCTTTACACGTATGTTTGGCACCCCACCTGACTACCGTATCTTATGTGTTTTTGGGTGCCTTTGTTACCCTCACATTGATGCCGACCACAAACTCGCGCCACGTGCCACTCCATCCATATATTTGGGGCATGCCACTAATCATCGTGGCTACCGTTGTTTAGACCTAAACACTAACAAAATAATCATATCACGACATGTCACCTTTGATGAGTCGGTTTTTCCATTTGGCTCCACCACAACCACTGTAAAACCATCTTATGATTTCTTGGATGATTCCCCTAACCTCATTTCCAGCATCATAAAACTCACCCCAACACCAACTCCACCCTCACAATCATCTATTCCTGAACCACCAACCCCACCTACCTCCCCCATTTCACCCTTATTCGACTCTCCACCTTCTCCCACTGTGGCATCCCCAGACATACCTCCCTCCCCACAAATCACCAACCCTCCTATACAGCCCCTCGCCCCCGTTTCCACCTCCCAAACTCCCCCCTCTATAGCTAACCCTACACCGACCATGACGTCAGTTCATCCCATGGTTACACGTTCTCGTGTCGGGACTACCCGTCCCAATCCTCGTTAAGCTTGTCATGTGTCTTTGGTTTCTCCTTTACCCAGATCATATACTGTTGCTTTCCATGACCCGAATTGGTTAAATGCTATGTATGATGAATTTAATGCTCTTATTAAAAACAACACTTGGATTCTTGTACCCCGTCCTACTGACGCCAACATTGTTCGCTGTATGTGGTTATTTCGTCACAAGTACTTGGCGGATGGTACTCTCAGTCGCTACAAGGCTCGCCTTGTCGCGAATGGCAGCTCTCAGATAGAGGGGGTTGATGTTGATGAGACCTTTAGCCCGGTTGTTAAACCGGGCACTATACTCACAGTTCTCAGTTTGGCTGCTTCCAGACATTGGCCGATTCACCAGCTTGATGTTAAGAATGTCTTTTTGCACGGGGATTTATCTGAGACTGTTTACATGCACCAGCCCCCTGGTTTTCGTGATACTGAGCATCCAGATTATGTATGTTTGTTACGCCGATCTTTGTATGGGTTGAAACAAGCACCTCGGGCTGGGTTTCAACGATTTGCAACCTATGTTCTTGGGATTGGTTTTACACACAGTCGCTGTGACTCCTCCTTGTTTATCTATCATCAGGGGACTGATACTGCTTATCTTTTATTATATGTTGATGATATTGTACTGACAGCTTCTTCTGATAGCTTACTACAGCATATTATTGCATCTTTACATACGGAGTTCTCTATGACAGATTTGGGATCACTTAATTATTTTCTGGGTATATCTGTTACACGTGACTCTTCCGGAATGTTTTTATCTCAACGCAAGTATGCTACAGAGATTCTTGAGCGTGCTCGCATGGTTGATTGTAATTCCAGTCGGACTCCGGTTGACATTGAGTCTAAACTGGGGGATGATGGTCCTTTGGTATCTGATCCCACATTATATCGGAGTCTTGCAGGGTCACTTCAGTATCTCACATTTACTCGCCCTGATATCTCTTATGCCGTGCAGCAGGTGTGTCTTCATATGCATGATCCGAGAGAGCCCCATTTCTCTGCGCTCAAACGGATTTTGCGCTACATTCAAGGTACTTTGGATTACGGGTTATAGTTGTACTCTTCTTCCACTACATCATTGGTTGCATATTCTGATGCTGATTGGGCTGGCTGTCCAACTACTCGGAGGTCCACTTCTGGCTATTGTGCCTTTCTTGGCAACAATTTACTCTCATGGTCCGCCAAGCGCCAACCGACACTTTCTCGTTCTAGTGCAGAGGTGGAATATCGTGGGGTTGCCAATGCTGTTGCTGAAACGTGTTGGTTGCGGAATCTTCTTCGAGAGCTACATACTCCGGTATCTTCTGCAACACTAGTCTACTGCGATAATGTTAGTGTTGTCTACATGTCCTCGAATCCAGTTCAGCATCAACGGACCAAGCATATTGAGATTAACATTCATTTTTTTCGGGATTTGGTGGCTACTGGTCAAGTCAGAATCCTTCATGTACCTTCTCGCTATCAGTTTGCGGATATTTTCACTAAGGGATTGCCTTCAGCTTTGTTTGAAGAATTTCGATCCAGTTTGAGTGTTCGGGGTCCTCCCGCTCAAACTGTGGGGGAGTGTTAGCTGTACATTTATTAAGATTGATTTGGTCTTATCATGTTGATTAGTGATTTATTGTAATTGATATAATCCTAGCATAATATTAGCTGGAGATTAGGACTCATTTAGTAGTTCCCTAGAATACTCTTGTATTATAAGCATATATATATCTCTCAAGTGTAATCAGTAAAGACATCAATCAATAAAGAATATATCATCTTTCACCCTCCGTTAAAACCGATCCATATTGAGATTTGTGCCATCAAAATCTTTTCCCTCCAAAAAAAAACCCTGCATGCTTTTCCCTCCATTAAAACCTGAAAATCAACAAACTATAATTTAGACTAAAAACCAAGGATATATAAAAACAGTTACAATTCTCATGATTCCTGATTTACATCCGGTTACCTTAATTTTCTCAATATGCTATACTATAAAAACCCACTCAATCAACAATCAGTCATCACTTCACCCATTATATTGTGTTTAAAGATATAATGACGATTGTATGGTGTTTCTTTTAAACAAGCAATATTATGGTAAATAAATTTTTCAAACACAATTAGTTGGTAAAAAAAACTCAAGTTTTATGTTAGATTAGTATTGTGAACTTTGTTCACGTTCAAATGGATTTCTTTTAGGCGGTTGTGCAAGCACAAATTTCGCTCCTTCATTTATCGATGGTAACGATCCGTACAATTTTGTTTTTTATGGCGTCCCCAAAGCACATCGGGTCTTAAAGGACCAATCACTGTGTCATATTTGTGGAGCCAAGCGGTTTAAATATGAATTCCCAACATTTTGTTGCATGATGGGAAAGACAGAGTTAGCAGACCCATATGTTTCACAAGAGTTGAAATATCTATTCACATCGCAGTGTCAGTTAGGCAAGATGTTTCCGGACAACATCCGTGCGTACAACACAAGCTTTTCATTCGCGTCAATGGGTGTCAATTTGGACAGTGTCACGACTAATATGACATCTGGAGTATATACTTTCCGTATTCATGGTGGAACATATCACAGGCTCGATCAGCTGGTTCCAAGGGAAGGAATACCTCGATACTTGCAGTTGTAATTCTTTGACGACAATGATGGGATTTCACGCAGACTCCAGTGGCCAAATCTTGATAGAAATGTCGTTAAAATATTAACATGTGTTCTAGCCACAAACCCATATATGACAAGGTTTAAGAGACTTGCAGACCTGGGACCACTCGACAAATACATAGTTACCTTGAACGCATCAGTGGAACTTGACCAAAGGGTTTACAACCGTCTAACCACATCAGAGGTTTGATTTACTCTAAATTTCTCAATCAGTTATACATGTAGCACATGTACATATTTTTTTCCCAGCATATTTAGGTATATAAAATGTACAGGTTGTTGGCATATGGGTTGAAGGTAATAATGACATAACTGCATACAAGAGGAGCATTGTTGTATGTGGGAGGTCTCAATACCCTGAACAAATTCAGCCTCACTACGGTTCTTATGATCCATTGTCATATGTTTTGTTCCATCCAAATGGTAAGGCTGGATAGCATACTAAAATACCAAGGCGGGGAGAATCCATCAGTGAAAATGTTAATGATAACGAAGTTATTGATGAGGATTTAGTAGGTGAAATTCCATTACAATATAAACTTATACGATTTTCATAATGGTAAGTGATTATTGAAATTCCATTACAATCAAAACACCATCATCATGCAGAGGAAAACACAGGAAAGAATAGGAAGACGGTAACTATGCGGGACTACTATTGTTACAAGTTCCAGATCCGCTCAAACAATAACCTCGTGTTGATGGGGGAGATTGTTTCAACAGTTTATGGTGGATACATATGTAAAGCTTGAGACGCCGCGCTTGCTTTTTTGTGTATGAAACCAAACCAAGATAAGAGCGGATTTGTACCAAGGCATAGTGGAATGTGTCAACGCCGGTGAGGCACAACCGAATAGAGTTGGACAACGTGTTCTGTTACCCGCATCTTTCATCGGATGACCGCATGACATGAAACGACGATTTTTAGATGCAATGACGTTAGTCCAAGAAGACGGAAACCCTAACATATTTCTTACCATGACGTGCAACCCTAATTGGCCTGAAATTCAGTAAGAGTTATTGTCAGGTCAGAAGGCGCAGGACTGACCAGACCTTATCGCAAGAGTGTTTTGTGCGAAACTGAAGGATCTTAAGGAACTCCTATTCAAATTAAATCTTCTTGGCGTTGTTAAGTCACATGCGTATGTCATCGAGTTTCAAAAGCGTGGCTTGCCGCATGCACATTTTCTGTTGATAATGGCTCCGTAACACAAGATGACGAGTCCAGACCATTTTGACAAGGTTGTATGCGCCGTAATCCCAGATCCGCAAAAACACCCTCAAATGCATGAATTGGTTGTAAAGCACATGATGCACGGTCCTTGCGGCTGTTTACGGCCATCAAGCCTTGCATGCAAGGCGAGCCTAAACAATGTCGTTTCAACTATCCTCAACAATTCAATGAAGAAACGAAATATTCCAAAGACTCATATCCTTTATATCGGAGGCGAAACAACGGAAGAGTGGTTATTGTATGAAATAAACCTTTGATAATCTATTGGTGGTTCGGTATAACCCAAAGCTCCTAATGATGTTCAACTGACACATAAACGTTGAGGTATGCTCGAGCATTGTTTCGGTAAAATATATTTTCAAGTACGTCTACAAGGGTCATGACAAACAAGTCGTCCACGTCGATCCAGAAGCAGAAGGTGTTGTAATAAACGATATAAAGAGATTCCAAGATGCACGTTATGTGTCTCCCCCCGAAGCAATATGGAGGATTTTTGGTTTCTCTTTATCTCACATGCAACCTTACGTCATGGCATTGTAGATTCATCTCCCTAACCAACAAATGGTTAGGTTTAGAGATGATGAATAGATGACAGATATCATCGATAGGGAGAGAGATAAAAGATCGATGTTGACTGCCTTTTTCGAGAAGAACAAAACGGACGTGAGTGCGAGGAAATATCAGTACCGAGATTTTCCAAAGAATTACACATGGAATACCAGTTCGCGAAAATGGAATAACCGGAAAAAAGGATGAATGAAAGGTCGATTGGTTTCTGCTAACCCCGCTGAAGGAGAGCAGTTCTACCTTTGTGTACTTCTTTCACATTTTCCTGGGCCTACGGGTTGGGATGATCTTTACACTGCCAAAGGGGTAAGACACTCGACATTTCAAAGAGCTGCTCTCGAAATAGGGTTAATACAATCTGACAACCTATTATCAGAAACACTTGTTGAGGCCTCACTAAAAGAGTTTCCACCCGCTCTCCGGAGGCTATTCGCCACTCTATTGATTTTTTGTGAGCCGGGAGATGTACGTAGGTTATGGAATGACCATTATGACTCGCTTTCCAAAGATTTTAAGCGTCGATATCAAAATGGACATCTTGTGCGCAATATGGTCCTCAAAGACATCAACGTTTATATGCAATCTATGGGTAAGAGTGTTGCTGATTTTGATCTTCCTGAGCTGAACCCCGATCTCAGCATGCAATCCGGAGGTTTTTGAGAAGTGGAAGAGGAGTACTCAATTCTTGTGGAAGAAGAAAACCTTCGCGCCCGCGAGACTTTAAACCCCGGCCAACAAGCCGCGTATAATGAGATTATGAAGCACGTAAATGCTGATTCTCTTGGTGTATTCTTTATAGATGGACAGGGGGACTGGGAAAACATATCTTTACAAGGCCTTGCTTGTCGAGGTTCGATCGTGTGGTTACCTGGCAGTCGCAACCGTATTGCCCGGTGTTGCGGCTAATAACATGCCGGGTGGGAGAACTGCTCATTCACATTTTAAAATTCCCTTAAATCTTGATAACAACTCTGTTTGCAGCATCAAAAAACAGAGCGGGACAACTCAACTTCTTCGTTGTGCCAAAATAATAATATGGGATGAAGCATCGATGGCCAAAAGGCAAGCGGTAGAGGCTGTAGACCGAACCATGCAAGACATCATAGGGGTAAGACTACCGTTTGATGGTAAAATAATTTTTCTTGGAGGAGATTTTAGACAGGTTTTGCCAGTAACAAGACGTGGCACTCGAGCACAGATCGTTGACTCGAGCTTACGTATGTCGCCTATTTGGTGTTTGATTAAAAAGATGTCTCTAACTCTAAATATGAGAGCTCTAACAGATCCATGGTTTTCGGATTTTCTACTTCGTGTCGGTAACGGAGACGAGGAAACGGTTGATGGAAACTATACCCGGATACCCGATGACATGGCATACCCTTCACAAACGAATACAAATCAAAATATGCTTTGATTGATGCATTTTTTCTATCTTTGGGAACAAATAGGGGTTCTTCGGATGATATCATCTCGAGGGCAATATTATCAACAAAAAACGAGAACGTTGACGACATTAACGAGAAGTTGATAGACCGTTTTCCCGGAGTGGAAAAAATCTACTGCAGTTTCGACAAAGCAGAAGACGAAACAAATAACTATTATCCGATGGAATTCTTAAACTCGCTAACTGTTAGTGGTTTGCCCCCTCATGTTCTTCGGCTTCAAAGTTGAGTGCCCGATTATACTTTTACCCAATATCGATCCCTCAAATGGATTATGCAATGGGACGAGATTGATATGCAAATGTTTAGAGACGAACATGATCGATGCAGATATAGTTGTCGGCCAACACGCTGGAAAGAGAGTCTTCATGCCTAGAATTTCGTCATGTCCGTCCGAAAGTGACATGTTCCCGTTTAAGCTAAAAAGAAATCAGTTCCCTGTCCGCCTTAGCTTTGCCATGACTATAAATAAGGCGCAATGACAGACGATTCCAAACGTGGGTGTTTATCTACCAGATTCAGTATTATCTCATGGTCAGCTTTATGTGGCGTTGTCGAGAGGGATTTCACGTGAAACCACAAAGGTGTTACTAAAACCCTCCAAAAAAATCTCTAACTACGGAGTGTACGTGTCAAACGTTGTGTATCGAGAAGTCCTACGTGAAGAGTAGAATGCACGTGTGTATTTGATCTGTGACACTGTTTCGACACGCTACTAGATATTTTACGCCGATAAAACTTATTTTAGGGTACCCGCCCGCCGCATCGCGCGGGTACCCTACTAGTTAACTTTTAAACATTAAACTTTTTTTAACCAGTTACAAAAAGTGAATAATCATTTGAAGATATTCTAAAATAAAAATGTGGACAACACATTTTAAAACAGAAAGATGAACAATAATCTTAAGATTAAAAAAAAATTACCTTTATATAATCACAATTATTAATTTATGGTAACTTCTCTATTAATATTCAATTATTCATTAATGAGCAATTAATTTGAAACATCTCGAAAAGATAACATGAACAAATAATTGGGGACGCAAAGAGTATCTATAGATAAATATTACGAAGGAAAAGTTTGGCATAACACTCTGTTCCCGAGTTTTTATTGAGAAAAAAAAAGACGTAGAGAGGAAATTGAAAAATAATCATATTCTCGAGATTTTTTTGAGAGGAGAAAAATGAAGAAAACTATGACAAATTTCCCTTCTAATATTCTTCTCAAATTAGATTGATTTGAAAAGAAGAGATATTTTAGCCTTAATTTTGTTTTATCTCTTTTTTTATGAGAACACAAAACTAAAACTCATTTTTTTTTCATTCTCTTCTTCTTATCTCTATTCCTTATCTTTTCCATTTCTCTTCTTTACGCTTTACGCTTGAGAAGAGAGTGTAATAGTTTGCTCAGACGTAGGTGCTACGTGTGCAAATATATTTATTTTGTGACAACAATCAAAGTTATCCTTTATGTATGGTGTAACGATAAATCATAAACTCTTTGTTAACATAGGATAGTGATTATTTACGACAAAAAATCAACAAAACCTTAAAAACCTCACAATATTCCAAAAAAACAAATTTAGATAATTTTTAAAACTGACATAAAAAATGGCTTTTATTTGCAACTTGACTTAACTATGTAACATATTGGTAAAACTATGACTTTTTTATAAGTGCCAAGATTACCTCTACATATAATTTAATATATTAAATATGTTTGTAAAGGACTGTCAACGCATACAGCTACCGTATTAGCCTCTGCACACTAGCATGACACTACCAAAACTATACCTTTTCTAGAACTACATCATTACAAAGTATTACGAAAGAATTGCGAAATGAACCACTCTTTATTTTTTACTACCTAAACAAAATAAGTGTATAATCCAAAAATCTACAACTATTACGAAGCGTATAAGCATCCACATACTGAAAACGTTTCATGCAAATCTTTGAGACTCAGAATCATGCAAATATATAATACACAAAATAAAGATCCCTTAATATTATATAAAATGTATCCATGAAGATTACAAAAGGCGATTAGTGATCCAAAAGTAAGGATCGTAAGTCCTCTTTGCTTGTGCCTTTATTTGATCCTCCCAGGTTACTATTTTCTTATTTCTTATCTCTATTTCTACGATAAAGTCTTGGATAGGATCTTATTGGTTGTCTCTTGCTTCTATCAACGTTTTTATAGCATTTTCATCTTTTTTGTTTTCTAGTTTTAACAGTTTTTATCCATTTGCCACAATGCTCAATCAAAAGACATTCTATGGCATTTTTGCATTTGTTGCACTTCTCCTAAATTTATTGAGAGACGTCCGCATATAGGCACACATTTGGTGTGTGTGTGGATGATGAAGGCACCATTGATGCTGATGGTGTTGGTAATAGAGTTTTTATCTTGTGTTGTTGTTTGTGATGGTGTTTTTGTTTGAATAAGAGGTAGACGAGGACGTAATTGGTTAAACTTTGCTTAAAATTGTCGGAACAAGAGGAGGAGGGGGAGGAGGATGATGATAATGATCTTTAAAGTGGGAAATGACGGTTTCTTAGTTTATATAACATAACATGGAGTTAACCCAAACGATGTGACTGGTAACAATAGTTGAGTGTCTATTTTGTCGCCAAAACCTATTGTGGATATCTAAAAGATGATCATAATTGTGAAACGCATGTTTAGGACTTTGAAACGATACTACCATTTATGGGGAATTGATTTGCACTCATTTTTTTATTGGGACAAATCACTTTAATCATCACATAGTTGTACAACTCTTAAATCTTTCTTTTTATGCTTGTATAGCTGTGTGTGCATATCCAAAAAGAGATTGTGCATATCAACTCCACTTTAGTGTGAAGCGCGTAGGAAATTTTTATACACTATATAATTCAATCTGATTTTTACCCTAAATAACATGGAACTTGTGTTTTATTACATGTTCTATCTTAAGTTACCGTCGTTATTCCTTTACCCAAATTACTTTTAAAGATGTTTCTTCAATATATTATAGTTAAGGGAAAAATGTTCACCCTCTTTGACCAAGTCAATCAATTACTGCAAGGGAATCCTTGCTCATTACAGCTGTTAACAAGGGAAGCCTTGTCATTACATGTGTCTTTAAAGGTATCATACTTCCTTGACAACATAAAGAGACTTATCAGTTCTTGGTTGTCATTCACTATCTTTTCCATCGGATGAGTTCAAAGAAATCGTACAACTCTCTGTAGTTTATGTGTTCACCTTACGCTCTTTTAATTGCTTCAATCGTGCTTCCGTTGTTAGAGATTTAAACTAAGATCGATCCAACAAGCTTGAAGGAAGAAATGAGATGCAAAATCAATCAATGTGGAAGATTGAACAAGCTTGAGAGATGAATTATAATAGAATACTAAGAATTACAATGTAGACTAAGGTAGATATATTGCTTCAACTATAGAAAAATGTAACAACTAATTCGTTACAAATTTGTTTATGCTCCAAATTTCAATGCAGATACAACTATCATTTTAATTAACAATCTTTTGTGTTGTATGTGATATTCTTCTTTTTTAAATTTTTTGGCAAATTGTTAAACAACAAGTTAATAGAAGCAAAAAAACATAACGGACCAAATACAAATTGAAACATAGGGTGCACACTCCCAGTTAGGGGTGTTATCGGGTCGGGTTGTCGGGTTATCGGGTTTATCGGGTCGGGTTGATTCGGGTTTTGGTGTCTCAAAATTTGACCCTAACCCGACCCTATAAGCTATCGGGTTATCGGGTTTCGGGTCCAAACGGGTCGGGTTGATTCGGGTTAGGTTGTCGGGTTGTTATTGGGTTGTGGCAAGTTGGCTTGGACTTAACATAAAATAAAGCACATTTTAATAAAATTGGCTTGTGAGACATTATGCACATTTTGGTAACTAGATGTGATTTTTGTGTTAAATTAGTTTCTTGTGTCTAAGCTAATAGCAGTAATATGTGATTTTATTAAATCATGTGGTATGAATTATTTGATACAGTGACCATGCATAAGAATCTGTGACATGAAAAGAAAAATGCAGTAGCCTTAGAAAGAAACATAAACATATCACATTACTTGACTTCAAAAACAAGTGCAGGAAGAAAACAGAAGTGTGGTAAGGAAAAATAAATAAATGTAGCATTCTAGATAAAAAAAAAAATTAACAATGTTCTTTACAGGAATGAAAGTAAAAAAATAACAATAACAAGTGAATTTGTAAGCTAGATAAAAAAAAGAAAATTGCCCAGCTTGCATGTCCCCATTCATATTTCATTCAATGAAACAATAACAAGATGCTACAGTAGGCATATGCCATTTAAACAAAAAAAAATTTTGGCAACAGCTAGCCAATTCAAGGTACAATTCACAATTCAAAACTATAGGTTAGATTTTATTTGGCCTAAAACAAAGAAAAAATAGAAAGCCTTATACATTATCGGGTTATCGGGTTGAACCCGAACCCGATAAGATATAAAAAAAATAACCCTAACCCGACCCTATAAGATTATCGGGTTTTTCGGGTTGACCCGATAGACCCGATAAGCCGAGTTGAACCCGAATAAACCCGACCCTATAAGACTTTATCGGGTTCGGGTCGGGTCAACCCATTTGACACCCCTACTCCCAGTTCACAAACAAACATCTATCCAACCAATCTGTTTAGGTTTATTACAAGGAAAACATCATTCAAGGAACATAAAAACAAGAAATGCAAGCCAACTATTATAGCGATTCGTTAAAAATGACAACAAGCCTTTCCTTATCCTCGATCTCTTTGTCTAGACGCTTGGTTTCATCCAATATTACATTTTTTCCTGTTCTTCCTGATCGAGTGCACGAACAAAAAACCTATTTTAGTTGCATACTCCATGTTTGGAAGTGGTTCATCACCGGATTGATGGCGCTTAGTGGGGGTGACTGAGAATTGTTGGATGACATCTTTTTATTGAAAGGATATAGGTTTTGTAAATGATATTTGCATTGATTTAAATATATATTGGAGAAGGAAATGAGCTATCTAAGATAATAAAAGCCCAATATAAGAAAAGTAAGAAAAAGGTGAGGATAAAATAACAGCGAGGAAAATGCTATTTGTATATGCGGATTCAGATAAGTAAACAATAAAGTACCAGTAAAATAAATATCAACGGATTCCAACAATAAAATACCAGTAAAATAAATGTCAACGGATTCCCAATATCTTAGTATTACAAATATTTCATAAGTTACAACTTTGTAAAACATGACATCTGTAATATCTTCGTAATACAACCATTGAATGAATTGCAATTTATTACGACAATACATTCGCAACATCTTTGTACATTATCTTTATCACTATTTTCTTTTAAAGAGGAATAAGGTGATGAGGATGATGTACCCCCCCCCCCCCCCTTTTAGATTTGGATTCGAAGTCCTTTACAAAAGCCAATGAGGAATGAAATTCGTTCAGACTGGGTAGAGGAAAAAACATCATCCATCGGTAAGCTACCATTGATCGAATCAGCAAAGTGTCTTTGTAGTGACGTTTGGAATAAAACAATAAGCGAGCAAATAGGCGATAACATATGCGAATTTTGGGAAAATGTGTTAAACAATGTAGGTGCTCATGAGTGTGTAAGAAAAAGATATTTGAATTTGAGGATATGTGTTGAACAATGTAGGTACTTGTGAGTGTGTGGGAAAAATATATATTTGAATTTAGGGAAATGTGTGTAAATAGTAAAGACTATATAGGTAGTGGTAGGTGTGTGGAGACAAAATCAAACTAATATTATCTTGACCATTCAAATTTTTTTTATCCGTGTGCTCTCTAATCCAATGATTGTTATTCTCTCGATTGGTGTGCTCTCTAGTGATTGGTGTCCAATGGACCACTTTTATTTTCCAAACATTACATTTCTTTATTTTATTTTGAGAAAAATGCATATTTTGGTAACATTCTTTGCACCTTTTTTAAATTTATGTAACCTTCTTTCGATTTCAACAATTATAGAAATATTATTCAATTGTTTCTTCAATTTAGTCAATATGAATGGTAAAATTATAAATTCTTCTAATTTTCACCCAATTTACATATCTTGTGTCCACGTCATTTTTTTCTTTCCACCTCAACACTCCAAGTGTATGCATTTCATTATAACATGTAATGGGTAAATTGTTTTTCCATCTAAAGACTTTTTATATATTACAATTGTTAGTCAATATTCTCCACCAAGGGGTGTTATCAGGTCGGGTTGATTCGGGTTTTGGATTAGAAAAAAGTGACCCGCAACCCGGACCTATAAGGAATCGGATTATCGGGTTCGGATTGGACTCGGGTCGGGTTATATCAGGCCGGGTCATTCAGGTTGACTTTTATAATTCAACTAACAATTGTTTTAGCCTAAACATTTACTATAAATATTCAAAATTTGATACCCCAACTAGAAATGAAAATAGCTCTAGGCGTAGCATATGACCACATAATTTCCCAGAAGCCACAATGAATATAGTTGCCACTTGCCACTAGTAGTAAAACTATGACACTTTAGAATTCTAGATAGAGTTGCCAACATATGTGTTCTGTTGTGTTTCGAAAGCTTTAAATTTATAATACTAGTTCTACCGATTCCTTAATACACAAAACGAATGGGTAAAGTATAACCCCCTTTTATAGTAAAGGTTTAGGCAAGACCAGGTCATCCCAAGGGAGGGAAGTCTTTCTCTATTCAGCGTTGCATAATAAAGTTAGATTTCAATGATTGTCACTTATCACTAAAACCATTTTTGTTGGAATTAAGAGTTTTGAAAGTTTCACCAATTGATTAAGTATATGTTTGTTTTAGGCCAAGCAACATGAGATAAACCATAGAATAGAATGTAATGTGCACACAGACAAAGCGTAAGAGCAATAAATGACAGGTAATCATGATAACCATTATATCTACTGGACATAAGAAGGAATCCTTTCGGCCTATAATCCTTAATATATCAAGTGCATAAAGTGTAGTTTGGTGATGAAATGTAAATAGTATATTTCCCCTAATCAAGTCGTTAGACGTGAGATAGCCCTTTAAAATATCATAATCCGGGGTATCAAGTGTTTTACTATCCAATTCTCACAAGCATAGCAATGACTCGTTATAGACAAATGATTCATAATCAACCAACACAATTGTATCTTTCGACCTACTACAATTGCAATGACTAACCAAACAATAGATGGTAAACCGAATCATAATATATCAAATACACAATTTATATAATCAACATCATTTATTCAATTCTCACGTTCATACCACATGGCTATTGTTACACCCCGTGCCCGCTTAGACCAAAAACTTTGACTTTTGACGCTGAAACGCTTGACTTTATCAAACATTTCATTACTCTCTTGACCATTAACAATAATCTGTTAACATAGAGACCTTGAGACCACTTTCAGATGAAACTAGACTTAATTACCTTCAAAATGATGGGTGGCATGACCCGTGACTACTTACGGATTAAAAGATACGTAAATTAGAAATTCGTCGAAAACCTGTTAGAGGCCTCCATCTGATCGGCTTGCCCGCGCAGCCGAATCGGCTGGAGCTGTTTTTACCATCCATCCTATCGGCTGATTATCATGCCGATCGGCTGGAGCCTTCTGATTAGCCCAACTCGATTCAAAACGTTTTTCCGAAACCCATAATTCCCGAACTCGTTAGACTACGAAACTTTCCAAATTTCATAAACACTTCATTGACTTCATTTCCACACAAAACATTATACAAATGACCCTTGGAATAGTACTTTACATTTTGATGGGTTTTGTGCCAAAACTTGTTTCGACCCATTTCACTACAATTCACCTTTACCACTTCAACTGCACACCAAACTTTACCAAAACCATTAGGATAACATAATAAACTTATTCCATAATGACATGACCCATTTACAACCCAAAATGGGTATATATACACTTATTTGACTAATAACACTTAAATCATACTTGACATACCATTTGACCACCGATTCATTAAGACAAGCTTGACATACATTTTGACACTTGACTACCATTTACAAACCATTGAAGGACCAACGGGGGTACAACATCGGCATTGAGCTCGGTATCTACCTAAGCTCCTATTTCCTTACCAAAACCTTCTAAACTTGCACTTCCATCATTAGGCTATAATTAATCCATTACCTTCTTAGCACATAACCCACAAAACATTAGACACTTAAACCGTAAGCACGAATGCTTAGTAAGTAAAGCAGATATAACTTAACATCATAATTTATTCACACATTACACATGATAACAACCATTAATCCAATACAACATTAACCATAAACACATACCTTAACTACTTAAATCCTTAACCTTACTTTTTCCTTAATCCATTCTTGTGTATCACATAACTAGCCTTATACTTTCACATAAACACCATATTCCAAGCCATTCATTATCCTTGACAAAACAAATCAAATAACACATAATGCATAGAATTCATTATAACTCTACATTATAACCGGTTTACTTACATTGATTCCAAACTAAGCTAACATTCATTATTTCACCATCATCATCCTCCATCATCATCATCATCATCATCATACTTCCTAAACCATAACCATCAATATCAAGACTTATTAACACAATACATCATGATCGAGGGTTTACATAACCCATCAAACATACTCACTCTCCTTTCTAATTCATCATATGATCATACCTTGATCATATGATGAAAACCCTCTTACTCAAGAGTATAACCTTATTAGAATCAAAGATGGGAAGTACTTACTTAGGGAGAGATCATAGTTATGACTTAACCCTTGAAAAAGAACTCATCTCTTAATCTCTTCATCCAAGCTTTATTCTACCTCCCTTTTGTCCCTCATAAACCGGATCACAAACACCCCTAGAATGATAAGGAAATCTCTAGAATTTCCTAGATATTATTAGTTAGTCACAAGTTTGGTCCTTTGGCACAATTAACCCCTTAAGTCTTTTTCCTTCTACTTTAGCCACATATAAACTTATAACACTTTAAGTATATGACAACTTAAACCCCTGAAGTCTTATTTCATTCTAGTTGTGTCACATAATACTTTCATAGCCATATAACACATTCGTTGTCACACATTCGTTAACTATAAGGTTGACTGTTGGTTTTGACTAGTCAATCACGTTAATGTCTGATAACACTCATTTTGTACATATTTTAGTCACGTTATTCGTATGTTTGTGCATACTATTTGGTTGTATTTATGAGCATTTTATGCTTAAAAGGTACAAAATATGTATTCAGGTTCAGGTACAACCATGCCTAAGGAAATAATGGAAAAGACGAAGAAAAGTCGTCAAAACAAGAGAATTAGTACAAAGAAAGATTCCATCCATAACAAAGACCTCGGGAAGACTTGTTCAAGTTATAAAGGTTCCCTCGCATGAAGAAAAGACCAAGAGTTCACTAAAATAAGGAAGAGATGTTTACAAAGTTCATTATGGCACATTTTTCCAACCCAAGGTTCAAGAATAATACTTAAAGCCAAAACCAACCTTGGGCTGTCAACTTCAACCACCGGGTTGGAGTGGACAGAAAGGTCCCAACCGCCGAGTTGAGAATCCCAACCGCCCGGTTGGACCCAACAGAATGTTCCCAACCTCCAAGTTGAGAACTCTAGCAGTGGGTTGCTGCAGAAAGTGTCTTCCAAAGTTGCATTTAAGTGTGGAATTAAGTGCCATTAACCTCTAGTCCGATCAAGTCCCCTCCATAACTAATATTTCAGCCCTTTTTATGACACTTTGTGCCCATGAAACATGCTTGGTGACCAAGGATTATTCAACTATAAATAAGAGTGTTTGGTTAAGTGTTTTAATCATCAAATCATCATTTGATCATAATAAGACATGGAAAAATTTCCCTTACACCATAAGGGCAGATTTTCTACAACTCTCTAAACCCGAAAGACCCTATTCACCCTGCCATTCATAGAGGACGAATCCAAGTACAACTAAGAAGTGTTGGAGTGATTCTCTAGTGCGGTTAGAACATGTGCCGGTTGATTGAAGGCTCGTAGGATTGCTATAATTCATATTCTTTACTCATTGTAATTGCTACTTGAGTAAACATTATTATTATCAAGATGTTGAACTTTATATTTCATTTTTTGGTTTCTTTGTGTTTCATGTGATGTATTTGATAATGATAATATCTTAATGCTTGTTTGGTTATTAGGAGAAATTGTGATAAAATGATGTTTGAATTATATTAGTGTTTGTTTGGTTTATGATGAAAAACATTATATTTGGTTAAATTGGAACTAGTCCTTGTTTATTGTTTTGGTTGATCATTGTTGAGTTTAGAGGCCGAATGGATTCTCAATAGTGATTAGTTTCAATTCATTAGTCGACGAATGATTTTGGTCTTGTACCTTGTGACGATTGTCCAAGAAACTTAATAAACAAAACAAGTAAAGGTTTAATTGAGATTAAGGTCGAAAGGAGTCTCTTGAATATGTGTTTCATTATCTTTCAAGTAAATGGAACTTCACAAATTAATAACATCAAAGTCTATAGGTCGAAAGGATTCTTTGTTGTTGTTGGTTTAGGCATAGGCTCATGACATGACCATTTGATTGAGGCTTATGCATAATTAATTTATAAAACACTAGACTATTATTATTGGCAAAGGGTCCATAATGAAGTCTGGATGGGGTGCTTATTTCCAAAATTGTGACTTAAACTTTGTGACAAAAGCTGAGTAAATTTCACTAACATGTTCCAAAGTTTTACAGCACTACGAGTATAATTATGTTCTAAAATGATTAATACATGCATATATAAGTAAGATTATAAGTATAGATGAGTGTAGGAATACTTATAAAAAAGTGGTGAAAGATGAACAAAGACCCAAAGAAAACTTAACTAAAAACCCAAATTGCAAAACCAAAACTCTAGATTCCAATTCAAACCCTTAGACTATCTTTATCAACAATCTATTTGTCACACCCCCAAATTACCTGTTTTACAGCGGAATGGAATACCTTGGGGAGGACTGTCATAGCATCAAAGTTACAGTTATATAGAACGACCTAAAGTGTCGTTTTGAAAATATCGTTTGATTCATTAAAATAATCAGAGTTTACAAAGATTAGGTCCCAAAAGATTTTCAATATATCAAAACGAGTTTGTTACAATCAAACGATAGTTAAGTGCATAAAATATAGGTGAGACGCGTCGACATCGCGACTCTATGATAAGTCCACATGCATGCCATGAAGTGAATGCCTTAGATACCTGAGATAAAACATGCTAAAAGTGTCAACACAATGGTTGAGTGAGTTCATAGAGTTTCGTTAACAAGTAAAGCTTTTAAAGAGCGTTCATGCAACAAAGGCAAAGTTTTTGGTCATTTAGAATAGTCCACAAAGCAAAGGCATTGTAAATCCACTCAGTTCCAAGTTCCGCCCATACAAAACTTGCAACCTGTGTGTTCACAACCCACTGCCAAAATATGTATGTCTAATAGTCAAGTGCACATTATCATAATGGTTCACAAAGCAAAGGAATTGTGAATCCACTCAGTTCCAAGTTCCGCCCATACAAAACTTGCAACCTGTGTGTTCACAACCCATTGCACAAAAATATAGCGTGTCTAGTAGTCGAGTATAAGTGGTCATAATAGTTCACAATATAGTACCACGTATATAATAATGTATGCCAGGAAAAGCCCCTAGAATAAATAATATGCGTCCCGTAACATAGTGGACGAGAGGTTGGCCGACCTCTAATAGCGCTATCCATACTACCTACTAATAGGAGACTAGCAATGCGAATGTACGAACAGTACATCATACAACTATTATATACAATTAAGAACACTTCGAACATGGGAGAATTTGCACTGCTCCGAACAGGGGAGACTTAGATTGAAAATGCTCCGTTCCCATAGGGAGACATTCTGCTCCGGACCGGGGAGGCTTTATAGTGATGCTCCGAACAAAGGAGACTTTATAGTGATTGTAAAACCTGAAAATTTAAAATCCGAATAAAGACTAAAATACCCTTGGAACAAAAAAATTATAAAATACGTAAAATATATTTATAACACTTAAAGAAATAAAAAGATTAACTTGCAAATATTTAAAAACCTAACTAAAGTATATTGCGTAATTGTTTTGGTACGACGAAGAGTTAATGTTTCGTGATTTTGGGTCGTGTTCTTTTGTTTCGAATGAGCCAAGGGCCGAAGCCCATGGTGTCGTGTGTATGGTGTGACCGGTTGGACCAAACCCAAACCCAACCCAATTACTTTCCTAGTTTAACTCAAATACTACAACTATAAATACATCACATATTCATTAAATTGGAACCCTAGTTATTTTGCTCTCTCTTTTTCTTTTTCTCCCTATTCGGCCGAGACTCACACAAACACCTTTGGTGTCGATTTTGCTCAACCAAGTTAAGGTATATTGTTTATTTGTCTTCCTTTAACGTACCTTGCATGTATATGTCAAGTTATATATTGTTTCGTCGCTTTTTGTTCTTTTTCTTTTGTGGCCGAGGGGTGTAAAACAAAACCAAGACAAACCCTAACTTATTTAACCTAGTAAATAATAAGAGACATGTAACGTAAGATGTAATAACGAATCGAGTCATGTTTGTGTTGATTTGATTTGGGCCGAACCACATTAAATAGGACCGAACCATGTTTAATTTTCGAGTAATGAATATAACTTAATAACTTGAGTAAGTAAAGTATTTAGATGAGTTAAAACATGTGTATCAACCCTAATAACCGAAACCCTAATTTGAATTGAATTACATATGAGTTTTTGAAGATGCATTAATTAAGTAAAGGTTATGTTAAACATAAACCCTAGTTTTGATATATTAAATTATTAAGTTATGATAAACCCTAATAGAGTAAATGCGTAGTTAATACGAGCAATAAGTAAATTGTGTGTCACATAAAATCATAAACATTTACGTTGAAAAATAAAAAGGAAAGAGTATTATGTGACGAGTTAGGTTAAGTAATTAGTCATTAAAAGACTAAACATATAGGCACATATACATTAATGAGACATTAAAGAATGAAAACCCTAAACGTTAATAAAAGATATATGAAACCCTAAATTACTATATTGATATTAAAACATTTAATTATGGAAACCCTAAAATATTAAAAGACCATTGTGACGATTTCGGAATCATTAATATATATACGACATTAATGTATATAGGTTCTGTGAAGAAGGAGTAATTCTTTGCTTCCCTGTTTCGACTTTTGATCTTTTGCTTTCGAATAAGGTACGGATATTCTGACCTTTTCAGTAAAGGTTTCGTATAAGTTTTCTTTCGTTTTCATATTAGGATTTCCTAAACCTTTGCTATGAACCCTAATGTGTCTATTTGAGCTGTTGCTTATCTGAACTTTGATTTTTGAATCATAAACCATTTGATTTTGAACTATATGATACGAAGACTTTGATTTTGAAAACATGATTAAACGTTTGATAAAATATGATCTATGTCAGTTATGACATTCTTATTTGACCTCTGATAGTTTGACACCCGAGCCAATTATTAACTAGTCATGGGGGTTCCATGTCCGTGTCAGCAAATGCACTTCTGACATGACTCTAGGGCAGTAGAGTGATGTTCTGCCACGTCCCTTATCTGTTATCTGTATGAGCTCAATTTGAATTATATTATGAATATTTGTCTGTGGGGCGTATGGATGCATCCTAGATCTGTTATATGCCATATATTATCTGTTATCTGTATATGTTATCTGATGATTGATGCTGCGTGCATGCACGTCCTTCATAACTCTGGTAGGTCTCCCCTACAAATATGTTGCCTTATGTGATTATGATATGTTTCTGATATGGCATATGTTCTGGGCTTCGAGGTAGTTAAGCTATAAAACTTATTCTGATATTCTGAATTATCTTTTGAAAAGACTATGATTTCACTATCTTTCTTTTACTTTGTTTCGTATTCGATTTCGTTTCGTATTCTTTTTGTTTGTATATCTGTTCACTGGGCTTCTGAAGCTCAGCCGCACTTTTCTTTTCTTCCGCGGCAGGTATCTAAGCATTGGAGCTGGGTATTGCTTTGGGATGAGTGCTGAGTGGACTTACCTTAGAGATTTAGCTTTGATATTATGATACCATTTAGACTTATGTTTTAGACATTTCTTTTGGAGTTATTTTTCCGCTGGGACCTATGTATTGAAGTCTTCTGACTTGGATTATTTCCATATTTATGTTAAAGATTTCTTTTGGTTTATATGTTTGCTTTGATATGACACCATTACTTGTGATTCCTTTACCCTTGTGGGGTCGGGGCGTTACAATTTATGGCATCAGAGCCCAGGTTTACGACTTGTAGTCAGGACCTGTGACATATGGAGCCTAGGTTTCGAGACTTTAGAGCTTAGGATTTGACCTGTGAGGATTTGGGTAGACTTTAGGATTCCTTCGTACTTCCATTTCGTATCTTACCTTTGTTCTTTTGCTAATCGTTTAGATGGTTCGAACTCGTACTACTGGTGGCGCGGATGGAGACGATGATGCTGTTAACATGGATGATGCGATTGCGAATGCTCTCAACTCTCTTTTCCCTGGTTTGACTACACCTGAGATGATGGAACAGGTGATCAACAATATTCGGAATCGGACTGGTGAACCTTCGGGAAGCGGTGGAGGTGCTCAACCCGTCGGCATTCATACTTGGCTCGAGCGTTTCGGTAAGCTGAAGCCTCTTTCGTTTAGCACTGCTGCTACTCCTACTGAGGCCGAGGACTGGATCACTCATATTGAGAAGCTGTTTGAAGTACTGGGTTGTGGAGATGGATTTAAGACTCGTTTGGCTTCATTCAAATTGGAAGGTGATGCTTTGAGTTGGTGGAAAGCATTGAAACAAGCAAGAGGAGGTGACGCTTTTGCTGTGACTTGTACTTGGACTGAGTTTCGGACTATCTTCTATAACCGTTACTTCCCTGATGCTGAGCAGCAAAGGTATGAGAGGGACTATCAGGCAATCTACCAGTTTGATCATGAGAACTCTAACGAGTACATGAGTAGGTTTATGAGGTTGGTGAGTTTTGTTGGAGTGATTGCTGGAGATGGTAGGCGTCAAGCTAAGCACTTCAAGTGGGGACTGAAGAAGTGGGTGTTGGACCGATTGCTTAATATTGAGTATGAGAATGTGTCGGCCTGCAATGACGCAGCTCGTAACATTGAGATCTTTCATGAGGTTTCGGGTTCTAACAAGCGTAATCGCGATGGTGATCGGATTCAAGGTAGGACTCAAGGCAATGACTATAAGGGAAACTCTGGTAGGAATTATGATTCAAGAGGTCAAGGGGATAGGAGTTATGATCAGCGGGGTCAGTCGGGAAGGAATATTGACACTGGACGTTCTGAGACGAGGGGTCAAGATAATAGAAATGCTGGTAGGAATGGAAGTGATCGTCAGAACCAAGGAAACAATAACCAGCGTTATAACAGGGATCAGCCAGCTAGAGGAACGAATCAGGGTCGTGCGTCAGGATCTTCTAGTCAACAGAGGACAGCTGAGGTTTTGCCACCCCCACCTATTTGTACTACTTGTGGAAAAGCTCATCCAGGGCAGTGTTTCAAGGCCACTGGTGGATGTTTTGGTTGTGGTTCCACTACTCACAAGATTAAGGATTGCCCTAAGAAGAATCCGGCAGTTCCTGGAAACTACATCAAGCCGCCAACTACTACTGGACGTGTCTATGCTACTACTCGTAATCAGGCGGAGCGAACTTCAGGTACCATTACGGGCACTCTTTTCATTGATGATTTTGTTGTCTTCGTTTTATTTGATACTGGCGCCACACACTCTATTATATCTATCACATCTGCTAAGAAACTTAATATGAAGCCCAAACCGTTAACAAATCACTTATCGATTTCTACGCCTATGAAAAATCATGTGATCATTGATCGTAAATATGTTAAGTGTCCTCTTCGTTTTGATGATCGTATTCGCTTTGCAAATCTGTATCCTCTCAATATGGTCGACTTTGATATCATTCTAGGCATGGATTGGTTGGCTTACCATAGAGCTTCAATCGACTGCCATGCTAGAACGGTGATCTTTGGAGACGTAAAACATCCTGAATTCGTTTATCATGGTTCTCAACCCCTTAAATCTGTTAAGCTCATTTCCGCTATGAAGGCACGGATCATGATTGCTCATGGGTGCCAAGGTTTTCTAGCATCTGTTAAGGACACATCTTTGGAGAGTCCTAACATTGATAGTCTTTCGGTTGTTTGCGAATTTGCTGACGTATTTCCTGATGAACTACCTGGACTTCCCCCAGCTCGAGAAGTTGAGTTTAGCATTGAGTTAATTCCTGGTGCTGAACCGATTTCGAAGGCTCCGTATTGTATGGCACCTGTAGAATTGAAGGAGTTGAAGGAACAGCTGCAAGAGATGATAGAAAGTGGATTTATTCGCCCTAGTGTTTCTCCATGGGGTGCACCTGTTTTGTTTGTGAAGAAGAAGGATGGAAGCATGCGCCTATGTATCGACTATCATGAACTCAATCGTATTACTATTCGTAACCGTTATCCTTTGCCGCGTATAGATGATTTGTTTGATCAACTGCAAGGAGCTAAGTTCTTTTCGAAGATTGACCTGAGGTCTGGCTACCATCAGTTACGTGTGAAGGAGCAAGATGTTCCTAAGACCGCGTTTCGTACCAGATATGGTCATTACGAATTTCTCGTTATGCCTTTTGGTTTGACCAATGCGCCTGCTGTGTTTATGGACTTGATGAATCGTGTTTTCCATGAGTTTCTCGACAAGTTCGTTATTGTTTTCATCAATGACATTTTGGTTTACTCTAAGTCTGAAGAAGAGCATGAAGAACATCTTCGTATAGTTTTGGAAATTTTGAGGAAGAAGAAGTTGTACGCCAAATTTTCGAAGTGCGAATTTTGGTTGAGACAAGTTGCTTTTCTTGGTCATATCGTATCAGCTGATGGTATAACCATGGATCCGTCTAAAGTTGAGGCTATCACTAAATGGCCAAGACCTACGACAGTGACTGAGGTCAGGAGTTTTCTTGGACTTGCTGGTTACTACAGACGTTTTGTTGAAGGTTTCTCTCGTCTAGCTTTGCCTTTAACCCAACTGATGAGGAAAGGTGAAAAGTTTGTATGGACGGATGAACGAGAGAAGAGTTTTGAAGAATTGAAACGGAGATTGGTGTCGGCTCCTATTTTGACTCTTCCAACTGGTTCAGGAGGATTTCAAATCTACAGCGATGCATCTAAGAAAGGATTAGGCTGTGTTTTGATGCAACATGGAAAGGTAATAGCTTATGCTTCGAGGCAGCTAAAACCTTATGAGGAGAATTACCCAACTCATGATCTTGAGTTAGCTGCGGTGGTGTTTGCGTTGAACATCTGGAGACATTACTTGTATGGAGAGGCGTGTGATATATTCACTGATCATAAGAGTCTCAAGTATATTTTCACTCAGAAGGAACTTAACATGAGACAAAGAAGATGGTTAGAACTTCTTAAGGATTATGACACCAACATTCAGTACCATCCAGGTAAGGCTAACGTAGTTGCTGACGCACTTAGCCGGAAATCAGGCATTCTTGCGAGTATCAAGATTGAGCCTAGGATTTTGCGTGACTTAGAGAGTTTGGATGTTGAGATGTGTGTACGAGGTTTTGATGGATACTGGGCTAGTATGAAGGTGGAGTCGAACCTTATACTGCAAATTAAAGAAGCTCAGAAAGATGACGGCGAGCTGTGGGCCGTAGCGCAAAATGTTGAGGAAAGTAAGCAGACGGAGTTTAAGGTTGATAATGACGGTATTGTATGGTATGGAGATAGACTTTGTGTTCCCAATGATCAGGTACTTCGTGAGAAAGTTATGACAGAAGCTCATAGTTCTCCTTTCACTATTCATCCTGGTTCTACCAAGATGTATAGGGATTTGAAGCAGTACTTTTGGTGGAACGGCGTGAAGCAAGATGTGGCGACGTTTGTGTCGAAGTGTATGATTTGTCAGCAGGTTAAGATTGAACATCAGAGGGCTAGTGGTTTGTTACAGCCATTGGAGATTCCAACATGGAAGTGGGATAAGATATCTATGGATTTTGTGACCGGATTACCTCTTACTAGGAAGAAGCATGATGCGATTTGGGTGGTTGTTGATCGACTAACCAAATCTGCTCATTTCTTACCAATTAGGAAGGATTATGGTATTGGTAAATTGGCGGAGATTTTTCAGCAAGAGATCGTTAGACTTCATGGTACTCCGACATCTATTGTGTCCGATAGAGATCCGCGTTTTACTTCTCGTTTCTGGAAGGGTTTGCAGAAAGCTTGGGGTACTCGACTTAATTTTAGTACGGCATTTCATCCTCAAACAGATGGTCAGTCAGAGAGGACTATACAGACCTTAGAAGATATGCTAAGGGCTTGTGCTTTAGAATGGACTGGCAGTTGGGACGAATATTTGTGTTTGGTAGAGTTTGCTTATAACAACAGTTGGCATGCTAGCATTAAGGCGGCACCGTTTGAACTTCTTTATGGAAGGAAATGTAGAGCACCTATTTGTTGGGATGAAGTAGGTGAGCGTTTGATCGAAGGACCGGAAATGATCGAGATCACTAATGAGAAAGTAGCTGTGGCTAGAGAGAAATTGAAGGAAGCTAGGTCTCGTCAGAAAAGTTATGCTGATAAGCATCGTCGTGATGTAGAATTTTGGGTTGGAGATCGTGTGTTTTTGAAAGTTTCGCCGTTTAGAGGTGTGAAACGTTTTGGAATCAAGGGCAAGCTTAGTCCTCGATTTATTGGACCGTTTGAGATTTTGGAACGTATAGGAGAAGTTTCGTATCGTTTAGCACTTCCGCCTCAGTTATCGCATGTTCATGACGTTTTTCATGTATCACTCCTTAGGGGATATAACTATCATCTGTTACACGTTGCTTCTTATCCGTTTGATCAAATTCAATCCGATATGTCTTTATCTGAAGAACCAGAAGCTATTCTGGAAAGACAAGAAAGAGTTATGAGAAATAAAGTGATTCCATTCGTTAAGATTCTTTGGAAGAATCATCCTGAACGTGAGGCTACTTGGGAAACCGAGGAGTCGATGCGTGCAAGTTATCCTCATTTCTTTGAATAATTTGGTATGTTCTCATTTCGTTTCGTTTTCGTTTTCGTTTTCATTTTCATTTCGTTTCATTCAATTTTCGAGGACGAAAATTTTTCTTTAGAGGGGAAGAATTGTAAAACCTGAAAATTTAAAATCCGAATAAAGACTAAAATACCCTTGGAACAAAAAAATTATAAAATACGTAAAATATATTTATAACACTTAAAGAAATAAAAAGATTAACTTGCAAATATTTAAAAACCTAACTAAAGTATATTGCGTAATTGTTTTGGTACGATGAAGAGTTAATGTTTCGTGATTTTGGGTCGTGTTCTTTTGTTTCGAATGAGCCAAGGGCCGAAGCCCATGGTGTCGTGTGTATGGTGTGACCGGTTGGACCAAACCCAAACCCAACCCAATTACTTTCCTAGTTTAACTCAAATACTACAACTATAAATACATCACATATTCATTAAATTGGAACCCTAGTTATTTTGCTCTCTCTTTTTCTTTTTCTCCCTATTCGGCCGAGACTCACACAAACACCTTTGGTGTCGATTTTGCTCAACCAAGTTAAGGTATATTGTTTATTTGTCTTCCTTTAATGTACCTTGCATGTATATGTCAAGTTATATATTGTTTCGTCGCTTTTTGTTCTTTTTCTTTTGTGGCCGAGGGGTGTAAAACAAAACCAAGACAAACCCTAACTTATTTAACCTAGTAAATAATAAGAGACATGTAACGTAAGATGTAATAACGAATCGAGTCATGTTTGTGTTGATTTGATTTGGGCCGAACCACATTAAATAGGACCGAACCATGTTTAATTTTCGAGTAATGAATATAACTTAATAACTTGAGTAAGTAAAGTATTTAGATGAGTTAAAACATGTGTATCAACCCTAATAACCGAAACCCTAATTTGAATTGAATTACATATGAGTTTTTGAAGATGCATTAATTAAGTAAAGGTTATGTTAAACATAAACCCTAGTTTTGATATATTAAATTATTAAGTTATGATAAACCCTAATAGAGTAAATGCGTAGTTAATACGAGCAATAAGTAAATTGTGTGTCACATAAAATCATAAACATTTACGTTGAAAAATAAAAAGGAAAGAGTATTATGTGACGAGTTAGGTTAAGTAATTAGTCATTAAAAGACTAAACATATAGGCACATATACATTAATGAGACATTAAAGAATGAAAACCCTAAACGTTAATAAAAGATATATGAAACCCTAAATTACTATATTGATATTAAAACATTTAATTATGGAAACCCTAAAATATTAAAAGACCATTGTGACGATTTCGGAATCATTAATATATATACGACATTAATGTATATAGGTTCTGTGAAGAAGGAGTAATTCTTTGCTTCCCTGTTTCGACTTTTGATCTTTTGCTTTCGAATAAGGTACGGATATTCTGACCTTTTCAGTAAAGGTTTCGTATAAGTTTTCTTTCGTTTTCATATTAGGATTTCCTAAACCTTTGCTATGAACCCTAATGTGTCTATTTGAGCTGTTGCTTATCTGAACTTTGATTTTTGAATCATAAACCATTTGATTTTGAACTATATGATACGAAGACTTTGATTTTGAAAACATGATTAAACGTTTGATAAAATATGATCTATGTCAGTTATGACATTCTTATTTGACCTCTGATAGTTTGACACCCGAGCCAATTATTAACTAGTCATGGGGGTTCCATGTCCGTGTCAGCAAATGCACTTCTGACATGACTCTAGGGCAGTAGAGTGATGTTCTGCCACGTCCCTTATCTGTTATCTGTATGAGCTCAATTTGAATTATATTATGAATATTTGTCTGTGGGGCGTATGGATGCATCCTAGATCTGTTATATGCCATATATTATCTGTTATCTGTATATGTTATCTGATGATTGATGCTGCGTGCATGCACGTCCTTCATAACTCTGGTAGGTCTCCCCTACAAATATGTTGCCTTATGTGATTATGATATGTTTCTGATATGGCATATGTTCTGGGCTTCGAGGTAGTTAAGCTATAAAACTTATTCTGATATTCTGAATTATCTTTTGAAAAGACTATGATTTCACTATCTTTCTTTTACTTTGTTTCGTATTCGATTTCGTTTCGTATTCTTTTTGTTTGTATATCTGTTCACTGGGCTTCTGAAGCTCAGCCGCACTTTTCTTTTCTTCCGCGGCAGGTATCTAAGCATTGGAGCTGGGTATTGCTTTGGGATGAGTGCTGAGTGGACTTACCTTAGAGATTTAGCTTTGATATTATGATACCATTTAGACTTATGTTTTAGACATTTCTTTTGGAGTTATTTTTCCGCTGGGACCTATGTATTGAAGTCTTCTGACTTGGATTATTTCCATATTTATGTTAAAGATTTCTTTTGGTTTATATGTTTGCTTTGATATGACACCATTACTTGTGATTCCTTTACCCTTGTGGGGTCGGGGCGTTACAGTGATGCTCCGAACATGAGAGACTTTAGGTCAATGTCATAACACGTACGGTTCAATAAGTTCAAACAAGTCATAAGTTTGTATTTAAGTTCAAGAGTTCCGTTCAAAAGTTCGTAATTAAGTTCAAAGATTTAAGTCGAGTTCAAAAGTTCAGAACAGTCAAAGAGCTCGAAACATATCAAAAGGTTCAAAATAGTCAAAGGGCTCAATATTATGTCAAACAAGTTGAAAATAGTCCAAAGGTTCAATGTAAAGTCAAGCAAGTTCAAAATAGTCAAAAGGTTCAATATTAAGTTAAAAGAAATTAATTATATGTCAAAATGTTCAAATCAAGTTAAAAGATATTTATTATATGTCAAAAGAATTAAATCAAGTTAAAAGAGATTTATTATATGTCAAAAGAATTAATCAAGTTAAAGGTGATTAATTATATGTCAAAAGAATTAATCAAGTTAAAGGTGATTAATTATATGTCAAAAGAATTAAATCAAGTTGAAAGAGATTAATTATATGTCAAAAAGAATTAATTCAAGTTAAAATAGATTAATCATATGTCAAAGGAATTAAATCGAGTTAAAAGTGATTAATTATATGTCAAAAGACTTAAATCAAGTTAAAGTGTTCAAATCTATGCCAATATGTTTCTATCAAGTTAAAAGAGTTTAACTATATGTCAAAAGGTTCATATCCAGTCCAAAGTGTTCACTTATATGTTAAAGGGTCCAATTCAATTTAAAAGAGCTCAAATATACATGTTGAAGGGTCCAAACTCAAGGAAAGTGATTCAAATAATAGCGTTCATAACATAGTGATCAATTTAGTTCGGACACAATCTACTTACTAGCATAAGTAGTGAAACAAAAGGGTAACAAGTTCATGATAGATCTAACAATATAGTTTAAGTTCATATAAGTGTAAAGTAAAAGCATGAAGTTGAGCATGTATCTCCCCCGAAGAGTTTGTAAAACAATTAAAACGAGTAAAAGTGGGGCTACGAACTCACCTGTTGCAATAGCTATGATGACAAAGTGGATGCACAGAATTGAGACGCAACTCTCTAACCGCGACCTATTATGAATGATATGCTCTAATATAAGTCATGAAACAATGTCGTGCATGCAAACTCATATGATATCCATACCACTTGTACACTTTTGAAATATAAAGTTTATCGTCGAAATATAAGTTTATGACATCTCGTCATATTATAAAATACTTTACAAGTATTTACATCGAAACAACATCCTGCCATAGTCGTTTAGTGATTTATTGGTAAATATAATGTTTTCGTCGTAAAATGACACTTTTCATACGTTGAAAATATGCCCAAAATGGCCTCGTAAAACTAGTCGTGAAATATTGTACGTTAAGGGTTAGTGATGAAACTCGGCGTTTTTGAAAACCTTGCAACAATGTCTAGAAGTCGTATCATTTAACTTTTGACCATACGGGTCTCGATCAATGAGAAAAATGGCTCTCAACATGACGTATTACAAAAACTGTTTTTAGACTTAGGTTTATTTTGCTATTAGAAGCTGTCAAAATAAATAGAGTTTTGTCGGGTTTCAAACGTGTATATCTTGGTCGTTATAAGCTTGTTTTCTACGTTCTTTATATCCACGGTTTCGTATTAACATATACTAATATATTTTCAGTAGGTCGGCTCCTACAGATCACATCTAACGCCCCGTTTTGTCCGTCGAAATTCGTGCAACAGCACATATATTTTCAGAAAATAGTTTTTCGTCGTTAAATTTGGAAAAATCGTAACTTCTTCGTTATAACTCCGTTTTAACCCGTTCAAGTGGCCACGTTTTCGTTTTAAAGTATATTTTCTGAATATCTAGCCCAAATATTTTTATCAACTGTCGAAATTTCCAGAATTCAAAAATAATATCAGACCTCTAAATAAAGTTGTCGAAATGAGTTTTTCTCTCGCAAAACCTATTCTAACCAATTCAAAACAACTCCGAATCTACTCTAATCCTACCATACACCTTCTTAGGGTGTCATGGGTTCCTAGACATCATCAAAAATGATATGTTATAAGGGATAATTATAGGATGATATATACTAATTATAAGTACTAAAAAAAACATTAAAAGTGGTATAGATACTCATATAACTTGCATGTTTTCTTTCAAGCATAATAAAAATAACTCATGAATGATCAAGAAAGATTGGTAGAATATATGAAAAGCTTACTTGAATGGTGAAGGGATTTTTATTGCAAATACATAACCAACCTAGAGGTTTATATTTCAAAACCTTAAGATATATAACTAATAGAGATTGATAATCATTTGGATCATGAAAAATATTGTGTTTCTTGTTCTTCTTCATTTTGGCCGACCACCACAAGGAAAAAGAGAGTGTTCTTGCATTATTTTCACCTTTCAATATGTGTAATCTATGTGTTTTGACTTTTTGGAACTCTTTTATTCAACAAATATCTTATACATACATATAATGGATAGGTGTATACTTGGTAAGATTTTTATCAATCTTTGTTGTGTCATCTAATTTGGTCGACCAAAGTTACAAAAGAAATGAGGGTAGTGTATTTTGATGGTATAAAGGTATAAAAGATTAAGTATAGTGTGTATTCGATGAGTAAAAGTAATTATTTAGTGTAGCGTTGGCTAGAAATAAATTTTAACGGAACAAAATAAAATATATCGAAGTCGTAAAAAATTATAAAAATACTTTTCTTACAAGAATTGAGTGAAATAATAATTATCGAGTAGCATTTACGAAAACAGTCTTAAATATTTATATATAACAATTTATATACAAAATAAATTGAAAGCATCGGGTAACTAATAATATATTTTTTTTATAGACTTAAAATGAGTATAAAAATATATTAGGATTATTTTTGGAAGTGTCGGATCAATGTTCAAAATAATCTTTACGCGATAGCGTTTATTTAATAAGAAAATAAACGTTTAATGTAAAATGCAAAACCATGCACGAACCGATATGAAATGATGAATATTGAGTTTGAGAAATGACCGGAAATTGATAATTGTGACACTATTACAACTCAATCTCTTAATAAAATATTATTTTCTTTTTTCTCCACCTACACAACCAATACATACAACCAATCTATATTTTTTCATCGTTTATCAACAACCCAACCAATCTATACTAAATATTAAAAATTAAAAAAAAAAAAAAAAAAAGAAGAAAAAAGCCACAAAGGCAGATTGTGGGTTGGGAATCTTGGGTTGCCAAGTGATCTAGATTGCAATGAAGATTGCATACACGTTTATAAAAGTATTATATTTGTATGTATTTTTAATGGGTTGGGTTGTCAACCCTCATAATAAACATAGTCTTACACCTTCTTGTAAAAGCTTTAACTAATTTTGAAATGCTCTTGAATGTGTGTGAGTGTGGTGCCATTTAGGAGAGAAGAGAAAGATAGTGTGGTTGTCACTTTGTAAGTGTAAGAAGTTCACAAGATGTATAGTATATATAGGAATAGATTTGGCATGTTGAATGGTCCATGCACTAGTCACAAGTGAGTGTAACACCAGATATGGCAAAGAGGGTCACATGACTCCTCTAGGGTCGTGGGTTTTGATGGGAGAGGGCAAGGGTGGATTTTCAAGATGTGGTGTCTTTCTATACTATCATACATAAGGTAAGGTTGTGGTTTTGAGGTAAAATGGAGATGTTTGCACATACTTTTAAGTATGGCTGATTTTATACACTTAGGAGAAGGTTTATATTTTGATTTTTGGTAAATATAAGTGTGTATATGTATATATAATGCAATGGTGGTGAATTGGTTAAGTGTTGCATGCATGCATGAGACTTTATGCAAGTTTAAACGATTTACATAAAATAAAAAATTGAAATGCTTAGACTAATAAACATGATTGTAAAAGTCTTATAACATGTGTTTGATGTAGACTTAACTTAGTCTAGTACTTGCTTACGTTAAATGTCGTTTTTGGTTTACCCGATTTAAGTTAACGGTTTTACGTAAAAGTAATGAACGCATGTATATACGACTTATATTATGCTCATAATATACTTATTGTGAGTAGGCTACACTTAGTCTAGTGTCGGTACATGTTCAATGACGTTCTACGTTGTATGCGGGATAACCTCCCGATTGTGAGTTAAACGTACACGTAAGCATTCAAAATGAATAAATTCATGTTATTAGGTAAGGGTACTGGCAAAGCTCTCGGTTTGCCATTCGGTTGGGAGAATGCCGATCGGCATGAGTGGTGCCTCGAATTCAGCTTGAGGCGGCATGGATGAAGCAATTGTAAAATCGGCAAACATTGCCGAATTGGTATGAAAGAAAATGTGAACGTTGGGACATTAAATGGGGTAGCATGGTTGAGGTATAATTATAAAAATAGTTGAGGTATGGGTTAGGCATGGTTGCCACTAAAAATCTATTGTTAGGTATGATATTGGTATGAGATGAGATGGAAGGATATTATTGATGGGTGATTAGGCATGAAAAAAAGGCTTAGGCATGGTTGCCATTACCCTAACTATTAATCTGAAAAAATGTGAGTTGTCACAAAATTATGAATTTGTTTAAATTCATGTTGATTACAAGACAATTTAATTAGCTTTTAACAATAAATTATTATGAATTTATGACCAATTTTTTACATATCTTTACCATTTAAATAATCAAGAGTGATAATGATTTTTATTTTATGTTTGATGTTTTATATTGATATAAGAAAAACACATTTTTCCTTAAATGATCTTTCTATCATGATTTTTTACAGGTTTTTTTTTTTTTTTTTTTTTTTTTTTTTTAAACAAATGTACGACAATATCCCGTTTACTAGACCATTTTGGAATCTAGTCTTATAATAAAATGGTTAATGTGTTACTTGAGAAAAAGGTGACAATCTATATATAACATTAATAACATACAATTCAATAATGGGTTGTTTTGCAAGTTTAAGAACCGTAAAATAAAATGGTAAACTTGGCACTTGAGAAAAAGGCAACCAAAAATAAAAGAGGAGTAATACACCTACTCAAATTGATCCACAAAAGAATCTCACACGCTGAGGTAGCGCCGGATGATTGGTTTCTTATGGGAGATACTCCCACAAAAAACCAATCATCTTGCGCCACCTCAACGTGTGAGATTCTTTTATGGATGAATTTGAGTGAATGTAGCATTAGTGAAAACAAAAAAGCGTTAATTCCTTTAGATTTGTACTTGGGTTGCTAACTAAACAAAAGACCACTCCCACAAAAAAAAATTATCTCGCGCCACCTCAGCGTGTGATATTCTTTTGTGGATGAATTTGAGTGTATGTAGCATTACTGAAAATAAAAAGCGTTAATTCCTTTAGATTTGTACTTGGGTTGCTAACAAAACAAAAGATCATATGAAGTGACTTTTTACTCAAAACTCTCATAGTAATTAGTATTTTAATATTATCAATTTCACAAAAAGACAAAAAAGTTGTTATTCATTTAATAGTAACATTTCTTGCAAATGTTAATATTAGAAACAAAAATTACAAATTTTTTCCTTACGGCAGTCAAATGTTGTTTGGTGCAAAAGGATAATAATCGGTAGCCTGAACCGACTCACAGTCAGTCAGCTGCATTTCTATAATACGGGAGGCATACATGACTCAGCACTTGTGGCTATGGAGATGCCAAGGAACGAACACTTGACCTTGTCCTTCTTAGTTGCAAAGATGACTCCACTCTACACACCATTATCTTAGTCATAAGTTGTGTGATGATCTCTTCTTAAACTTTCTCTCGTTGATGTATGCCAAATGGGTACATGTAAAGCTTGAATAAAAATGAAAAAATGCTGTTTTTTACCACATTAACAAAACCCATTCAAACAATATAGATTATTTGGTGCCATAAGGCATCAAAAACTATGTAATCAACACAAACGACAATTACTACAAGTCAAATGCCGTGACAGTGATATCACGTAATCAGCACATAACAACCCAAAGATATCTTCGTCAAAACTATGAAGCGAGCGCTTTAGAAATGTGATGGTTCCGTGATCATGTTGCTCTCTACCCAACATTACTTGAGGATGTGGCCATCTGATAACAATGTCACAGTTAGATGACAAGTATATACCAAGTATAAAACATTTGACAACCCCACAATCCCACATTGTTTTAAGAAAAGTCAGCATTTAGCTGATGCTTTCATGAGAAAATATATAGTCACCTTAACGGTTACTTTAAGGTTCACCCAAATAAGAAAATTTCCTTGAACAACAGCTACAAAAGGATTGCTCAAAGGTTCATTGCATTAAAACCAATTACGTAAAACATGAAAAAGAAATACGAAGGCATCTAAATGGTGAGTGGCTAGTAAATAAAGTAACAGTCGTTATGCATCCAATCCTTCATGAGAAAGTTATACATCCAGCCATTCAAGGTAATCGAAAGCTTACATTAGCTGACGACGTTCTTGATGTTGTAGGAAGTTCAGCAGCACGAACTTCGGGCAGACTGTGAATGTTATTGGAATGGAGGGGCCTCTCAACGTTCCTTCTAAGTCCCAACTGACTTTCAATCTTTAACCATTGGCTACCATCAATTTGGGTGAGGATCAGGCTCTTCAACTCTTTATACTGAAATAAAAAGCGAACCTTCATGTCTACCCTCATACTCTCGGGTATCAAGTTCAGGGCTGATTTGATTTCACAACCAATTGAACGGATGACTTGATAGTCTGGATTCCCACTTTCAACCTGCAATTTTAATTGTTCCATTCTGCACTTAATCATATGTGACAGCAATTTCTCATTTATTGATTTCTGCTCTGTAATAACTTCATCTTGCGCTTGTATTCTTTCCTCTAACCTGGCAACCTTAGACTTTGGTTTGTAATATAACTGCTCCAATGGTCTCTTCAGTCACATCACAATAGAAGCAGATTAGTAAAGAAAGTATGTCCTTTCTAAATCTGTATGTATTCTCTAAAATTAACATATATAATTCTTTTTTAAGGCCTAGACATTAAGATAATAGTTTTCCATGTTTATTATCCCATAGTTCAGGCCACCGTCTAAAGTTAACGAACTATATGAACGTTCATTAACTTTATAATAAGTTATATTTGCACGTTCGTACAGATATTTGAAATGTCCAACTGGTTTTATATCTCAACAGTGAAAAGTGCATATCACAACACTTAAATGGAAGTACTTGAATTAGATTAATCACTCAATAAATTTGTGTTCTTATTCATGCTGAAGCGTTTTCTTTCTGAATCTAATTGTATGTGCCACAATTAATACGCATGATTTATCCATTGTCAATGCAAACATGCAAAACAAATAAACTTAAGCTACTATACACTTCTATTAAGATGTGTAGCTTCACAATTAAATAAACTACCAAATGTCACAAAGGAGTGAAGGACATGGATATGATTATGTTAAATACCTACCTGAGGTAAGTCCATGATGAAAGTGGCATTTGGAGAGTTCTCAAGCAAATAGTCTTTGACTTGAATGGGTTGTGTTGGTATAGGGTCCTTTTCCTTTAAATGAGTTGTATCTATCTTCAAATACTTCAAGTTATTGAATGGACAAGGATTTTGCGAGAGTTGATCCAGGCATGAATGAAGAGTCTTGGTAAAACAAATACACATAAAAATATAAAATATGAGAACAGAAACTTTCAACATTATAGATACAGTTGAAGTTTAGATTAGTACTTATACATTTGTGTATTTTTTTAAATGGACTAGAAGAAAGTAGCATTCCTTACTCTATTGGACCTACGTTGTTGACCTCGTCTTTTAACGAGAGTAAGATAAAAGTACTTAGCAGTCATAGTGTAGTTTAGTAACAACAAGGATACCAAGTAAAGTAACCATGACATGATTATATACCTGAAAGATGTTTAGATCAAGGACAAGAAACTTGGCATTCTGGAGTTTCTGGAATGTATCAAGTAGTTGGGGAAAATGAGTCTCCCTTGTGCCTTTTAACATTGACAAATTTGCTTTCTCTAGATTGTCGAAGCCCTGTGTAGACAACTGAAGAAAATTAAAGCGATCATCTTGATCTGAAGTGCAGAGTGAGGTTGTCAGATTCTTCAGTAGAGGAGCAACCACATTCAAAGCCTTTGGGAGATGGTAAGCACTTGTAAATGTAAGACTAGCAAGTTGTGGAGCGCAGATACTAAACGTCTCCAAGCCATACATCTTGAACCTAAGTAAAGTAAGCTCTTTTAAGTTCACACACTTTGAAAAAAGGTTGATGTTCTTACCTATACACTCGTCTAATCGAAAATCCGCTAAATACAAAGTTTCTAAAGCCGGAAAGTCCCAAGCTGATTTTGGTACTGAATATGTTCCATAACCATCTCCGTGGTAATACCAACAATTGACTTCAAGCGTGAGATGTTTGAGAGTGTGACAACCAAATAGACACCATGGCAATTTGTGATGTTTTCCAGTGAACCATTTGATAGTCAGTTGTCTAACATTATGAGAGAATGCATAGTCTACAATACTAACAACGAAACGGCTGGCTGCCATTGTATATTTGAGTTCAAGTGCCGAAACTTCTGTATGATTGTTGCGGTTAGATAGTGCATGCTTCACAAATCTGGTAAACTTATGAACAATACGGAAGTTATTAATATCAAAGTTAAGATGGGTCATTGAAGTCCAAACATACTTCCATCTTTTAGACAATGTACTAGTCTGAACCACATATTTCATATCAAGGGAAGAGAGAATCCGATGAATAATGTCATTTGGTAATTTGCTGATTCTATCTTCTTGTACAAAATCCAAGTGTTCCCTCTTCGACTCGATCCAAAAATGCACACTGCCTTGATTTGCCACTCGCTTCAACATTGTTTTTGCATTGAATTGCCTGCGGGTTTTTATCTAATATCGAAACAAGAAATAAACAATGTCACTCTATATAAAAAAATACACTAGCAATTCAAAGTACTCATAACTCATATTTGCAGATGCAGCCACAGGGATGTTGCATCTGTAGTGCTTATAAGTAGGTAGGTCTCCGCCCTTGAATAATGACTCACGAATTTTGAGTAGAACTTATTTTCATATTGAAATAAAAGACATTAAGGTTTGAAGTTTTATAAACTTCTTTGTAAATTGCTATCATTACCAATTCTTATGCAACTAGCTAGTCTGATTCAGTAGTTGCATACATGCTATTATGACCCATATCCAGAGTATTAGTTGGCGATTCGGGATAGAGGGTCAAAACAATCTAGTCCAATAAATACGTGTTTAAGGAATCCTGTGATCAGCCGTGTCACCCATAACTCATTTTAACCATTTATCTAAACAGGTTTGCAAGGCTACCTATTTAACCCATTACAACCCTGATAAATTATTATCTTTAATTTTGCTGAATCTAAAAAGGTTTCCGGGTCAACATGTTTAAGCCACCACCGATGTGGGACACAACCTCTTTAATAAACGGATCAAGTGGGTCCACCCGAACACTACCCAAAACTGGTAACGCTCGTGTTTCATGTTGTATCAGGAATATAATCGTCACTCTTAACTCGATAGCTTATAAACACATAAATAAGCAAAATCTCAAACACTCAAAATTGGTTATCTATACTACTTTATAATGCATTTAAGCATTCTAAAATTAGAAGGCTTAAAAATTCAGACTTTTTTACTTGCTTATTATGAAAAGAGTTTTTCTAACCAAAAATTAAGATAAGGAGCTCCAATCATGAGATGACATGTGTCACTTCTTAACAAACTACAAGACTAACTTCTAGCAAACTCCAAACCTAACTCCTAACCACTAAAAATTAAGATAAAGAGCTTCAATTGTAAAATGACATGTGTCATTTCTCAACTAAAAATTCATCTTTATTTTTAAATTAAAATATCTTTTTATCTACTTATTTTTTTTATAATCTAATTTCATCATATTTTTTAAAATTTTATGCTCTTTAATTCAACATCCATTTTGATATATTTTTGAGTTTTTAGTTTTTATATTTTTAATGGGTTTATTTTATTTTAATTCAAATTTTTACAACTTTAACCTTTATTTCATTTATTTCAATCAATATAATCTTGATTCGTCAAAATCATATACTTTTGGGGTAGTGTTTGAAACGTAAGAGATTGCGATATGCGGGAATAATGATGTTGCGGGAAAGCTACGGGAAAGTTACGGGTAACCCAAACAAACACTTACAACTAACACATATACATTCGAAGTGTTGTGAAACGAATTCACTAAACGGGTAAGCAAACACATATAACTATACTTATCGCCGCTGCTGTGCGCGGTACCCTGGCTAGTATACATCGATGAATTCAACACTTTATAAACTTAAAAATAACTACATGCAATCTAAAACTTTAGCTGCTAATTTTTATGCAAGTATCTAATACATTTGCATGAGTAGGGAACTTACATTTCAGAAATCAGTGAATGGAAACAAGTGCAATATTACCAATGGGCCATTTGCAAATTTAACTTTTCATAGTTTGGTAAATCTGAAAGAGTATATTACTCGTATTTGTTTCTGGTTATCAGGTTTGTAAGACAAGTGTTTGGACTTACCTTATTTTTCTGCTTCTAATTCGACATATAAATAAAAACTTAAATTATAATAAATCAATCAAATCCATTTTTTATTGAAACTTCTAAGTTATAAATGAGAGTAAAAAAATCTTAACTCATTTAAAAACATCTTGGATTAAGTAGCTCATTATTAAAGTTTAAAGATTAAAAGTTAAAACTTAAAACCACTTATTTACGTAAATAATTTTATTAGGATGCTTATGGCAATTTAATAAATGAAAATATTTAAATAATATATATTGACGTAAATATGAATTTTCTAAAGATGCAAATTAATCCGTTCTTAACATGTTAGAGTAATATACAATGTTTAAGGAGTAGTACTTCAGGGGGGATTCACGCAAGTGCTGGGTGTAACCCGTGCTACACTCTTAATCATCGGCGAAGCGTAAAAAGATTAGCTCTTCAGCAATGCTATTTCACCTATCAATTTTCAACCCCTACTAGCTCCACCTAAATCGCCCATTTGCTTTTGGTTTCATCCATTACGACTCGTAAGTATGTAGTGGGTGTTTGTAGTTCAACCCACTCTCATCCGTTTGGATAAATAATAAAGCCCAAATAAGCTCAATGCTTATAAACATTACACATATGAAACGAGGGTTATGCATATAGGCTGAATTTTCCGGCTCTGCTTATAACACAATACAACTAATGACTACTAATTAAACTAAGGATAAATTTTTAAAAATGATAACCGTTATGTCCCGGTTAAACCAAGAAAAATTTTTATCACCAAGTTCAAGAAATAGGAAAGAAAAAAAATAGCTGATATTCAAGGGGCATACTATTTGATGCCGAAAGCCATAATAAAGTACATAAAGTAACACAAAAGACATTTACCACATGTCAACCGTCCGGATAGTTATACCCCAAAAATCTCCAGCATACTAATAAAAAACGCTGTAAAGGTGTGCACAGTATCAAGCTCAAAAGTCAAAACTTCTTGTGAGAGATTTGTGAGCTGTGAAGATTAAGCGATCATGTTGCTTCCTGCCCGTCAGCTTGAGGATGTGGTCACCTGATGATGCAACAGTTAGAAAGCAGAGATACACCAGCTACCAATCATGAAAACATTTTACTACGTACTAAATAAGGAATATCTTTCCTTTTAAGATTTCTATTGCATTTTGCTGATTTAGTCACCTTATCGGTTACTTCAAGGTTCATCCAAGTAAGAAAATTGACCTTGAACAACTACAGAAGTTCCACAAAGGTTCATTGTAGTAAAATGAGTTACGATAAAATTGAAAAATGAAATGATAACTCAAATTTGTCTTGAGATAGTTTACATGGTGCTAGCTAGTAGCTAACAAAGTACTAATAATAAGTGCCAATCTGTTGCACAATCTTGTGGAGATACCATATAGACTGGTACATCTGATTAAGGTAAAGGAATACTTACATTCGCTGGAGGCTGTTCAGCAGCATGAACATCCGACAGACTTTAAATGTTATTGGAGTGAGTGCTCTCAGAATGCCTTATATACCCGAGCTCACTTTCAATCTTTGCCCACTGGCTATCATTAATTCGGGTAAGGAATAGGTTCTTCACCTCTTCATACTGAGAAGAAAACTGTGCCTCCATGGCTACCCTCAAACTCTCGGGTATCAACTCCATGACTGAATTGATTTCATTCCTCATTAAGCGGATTACTTCATAGTCTGGATTCCCACTCTCAACCTGGACCTTCAATTCTGAAATTTTGCATTTAATGATATATAATATCAGTTTTTCATGCTGCAACTTTGCTGCCTCCAACATTGCCTTCTGCTCTGTGATAACTTCATCTTGCATTTGTATTTTTTCCTTCAAAAGCTTCTTTTCATCCGACTCCAACTTGGCCACTTTGTTAGCCATTGTGTCATCAGGTACCTGCTGCCTTGTTCTCTTTTGTGGAACCTTGAATTCAAGCAAACTTGTTACTCAAAAGAACTTATCCGTGATGAAAGGGGTTTCTTGCTAAATCAGAATGCACCAACTACAATTAACGTATATGATTTTTCACGGATCATGCAAACATGTATAGTAAAGAAATAAATGCTACTCATTAACTTCATAAGAAAGTGATATGGCTCAGATTATACAGTGGTGTAAAAAATTTAAAAAATATACATAAAAAGATGGTAAAAGGTGCATGCTTATATGTATGTAGTAATAATAATCAACAGCTGGAACTAAAGCCCACAATTAGAAGAGCCAAATTTAGAAAAGGTTTATGCTTATAAGTCTGAAAAGATGGAGCGTATACTTATTTACATTGTATGCTCTGATATGGCTCAGATTCATACAGCGATGTAAATACCTGAGGTAAATCCATGATGAAAGTGACATTTGGAGAGTTCTCAAGTAAAAAGTTCCTGACTTGAACGGGTATTGTTGGTACAGGGTCTGTATGCTTCAGTCGCGCTGTATCTATCTTCAAACCCATCAACTTATCGAATGGACAAGGTTCACGAGAGAGTTGATCCAGGCATAATGAGAGAGTCTTGGCACAAAATACACACAGGTAAGAAAGCAGAAGGAATCAATACTATCTCATGCATACACAAAAGAACAAGATGCATAAAGATACATGCAAACATTGTTCGCGAGTAATTGGTTATAATTAAGACACACGAAAGTGGGAGCCTTACTGTCTAGTTTATAGATGTATACTGGTTTTGAAAAATTAGTATTGAAATTTTTATGTGGTAAGGGTTTCGTATTGGAATTAGATGCAAATATTTTGTTTACCTTCAGGCAATTATATAAATGATTCTATAAACAGAGGTTAGATATATTATGTTTTTACGTTCAGGTTGATTCAAAAATTCAGTTGGGCTTCTGTGGGAGAGCAACTTAAGGACTCATATCAATCTACTGTTTTTGTTTGTTTTTATCACAAAATCACAGTGTAATCCACAACCAAACAATAACCCATATAAAACCAGGTCACTACACCATGCGTAACTAGATCATAAATTCTATCAGGAGCTTAAGAATTTGATTTTGCTTCTAGGAGAAAATTTTTAAAGCTAAGTAAATTATATATGCATTGCTAGGTCATCATATTGGTTGACTAGACATTATTAGTTGAAAAAAACTAAAGTTAAGAAATTACTAAAACAGGACAATAGACAAGCACTTGGTTTCCATATATACTAAAAGTGATACTACTGATACACTACAATTATAATAAAAGAAATACTGTGACAAGTGGTCAGTTGACCTTTTTGGGTTATCCGTGCGACTCTTCGGTTCAAGACTAAGTAGGCATATTTGATAACATTGATTGTAAGCATAATAAGAAAAAGCAATCACAGTTGGTATATGCATACCTCAATAATGTCAACATCCAAAATAAGAAATTTCGTACTGCGGAGGTTCTGGAACATGCTGAGTAGCACGGGAACATATTTCTCCCTTCTGCAACTGGGTTTTGAAATGGACAGAGTCACTCTTTCTAGAGACTCAAAACCCTCAGTCGACAAGTTAAATCCAGAAGTATTACCCCCAACTACTGATGCAGTAAAATTCTTAAGTTGAGGGGCAACGACACTGAAAACCTTTGGAAATGAAACTACATCTGTAACTGTGAGATTTAAAAGTTGTGGAGCACATACATTGAAAATCTTCATAGAGCACATTGAACAACTGTGTATAGTAAGGTCCTTTAAGTTCACGCACGTGGAAAAAAGATTAGGGATCTCATCATCTCTACAACCAAACCAAAAACAGCTCAAATTTAGAGTTTCTAAAGTTGGGATATCCCAAGCTATGTTGCAGTCCTGGTACGTATAGAAAGATCCATTATAGGACGAAAGGGTCAGATGTTTAAGAGTGGAAGAACTGAAAAGACATTGAGGGAGACGATTATGTTTATTTGTGGACGAGGTCATAGTCAGTTTCCTAACATTATGCGAGTATGCATATTTTAAAATACATCTAACAAAAAACTGGGTGGGTATCCCTGTGAATTTGAGATCAACAGTTGAAACGTCTGTTTTATTGTTGCGATGAGATAGTACATGTTTCACAAATTTCGCAAACCGGGGTACCGTAAAGAATGTGCAACTATCAAAGTTAAGATGAGGCATTAAAGTCCAAATGTGTCTCCATCTGCGAGACAAAGCACTAGTCTGAACTGCATATTTCATGTTAACGAAAGAGAGAACGTGATGAATAATCTCATCTGGCAGGTTGCTTATTCTGTCTTCTTCTGCCATGATATATGCTCTACCAGGCATTTTGTACCAAATCCATCTACTCAATGTGAATTTACACACGCGACATAGTCAACAACCACCCTTTGATGTTTATGCTTCGATCTTGATATTCGTTTAGAGTGCCTGAGTTATTAGAACTTATCTCAGTGAACATTATTTAACTTAGAATAGATACATAATTCTACATTCAAATATAAAACATGTCCAGCTATTATTTCCTGTGTGTTTTTTTTTTTTTTGGGTAACTGTGGTTTCTGACCTTTTGGCCGACTAAGATATTTATCTAGACCTTATATCGAACAGTTTATCTGCAAAGTACAGATTAGTCTAAAATGACAGCCGCAAACTTAAAATAATAGCCTCTCGACACGATGTTCATTTAGACATTTTATCAAACGGCTGATATGCAATGTAGTCGAGAACATACCCACATATACATCAATAAGATTTTAAATAAGCTTTAAAAAAAACCCGACAGGTAATGACGGACTTACCTGATTCTATAGAATGATGTTCGCCTGATTAACGAGCCATAGATCGCGACATATATATCTTGTTACTGAGGCACAATATGAAAAACTGATTCAACCGGTTATTTTAATTTGGGGGGAAATGAGAGTCCCCAAATGTATATTTACAATTATAGTCCATCATGTTTTGAGTGTTGTTATTTACATCCGTTCTTTCTTCAACTATCATGGATTATGAAATACTATGTCACTACTCCTTTTTATTTTTTACTCAGCATTTTCTTTATATATCAATGTAAATGAAGAAATTACAGAAAATAGTGAGTATGGATCAAATGAGAAATATAATTAAGATGAGAAGGATGAAAAGAAACTACAACCACAAATTTAAGATGCATCTACAAAATAGATGCATCTCTCTTATTTAAAATATGTGGCTAGTATTTCTTCTCACTCTTCTCATTTCAATAACTCTTCTCACTAGATCCATTCCCAATATTGTAAAGGGGAAAGAGGGTGGGGAGCGAGAAATCCTATGTCTCTATACTTGTTGACAATGGTCTTGGAATCATTCACTCTTTTGTGGGAAATAAATATCAAAAACTCTAATATTTTTCAGTATCATTTGGCTACAAAAAAATAATCGACTATAGGTTTTAGAACAAACTTATCCATGGGTAAAACGTGCAAACAAATAACATAAGAGAGAGAGAGAGAGAGAGAGAGAGAGAGAGAGAAAAAAAATTAAAAAAAAAAAAAAAAAAAAAAAAAAAAAAAAAAAAATTATATTTGTAAGTAGAGTTTATTTCATGAGTGAATAATGATAATTGATTATTCATTATAGCATAAATAATAATACAAATGCTAAACTACTATAAGGGCATAAATAATATATATATAGAGGCACAAAGAAATGATTCATCTGGATTACAGTTATTTTAATTTTGTATGATAGAAGTTGTATGGTACTATTTCAATATTTCTTTTGTAGTATGCATTTTGGTCACATATCCATATTATCCAATTGTTTTGAAGCTGATGCATTACTTGGGCATACTAGTATCTGGTTATCATGAAAATATATATAGCAATAATTATTTCATGTTTTGATCAAATGAAAATATAACTTATTGGATGCAAAGAAGTCAAACTCAGTGACAACAAGTTTCTCATCACAAATCCATGATGTTTACATTTAATCTCAACACAGTGACAATAATTGACGTTCACCAAATCGATTATTACATCATACAGTGACGAAAATGAGAAAGAAATGACAACTACTGAACTTATAGGCATAGATTTATGATGGCTATGCCTCAGATCCTGCATGAGTTTAATTGAAATTCTGCCAGAACGCTTCTTTTTCTCGCCTCAGCACCTCAAGGAGCTCATGCATTTGTGATTTTGCACCCAGCATTCTCTTCTCTTCTTCCTCCAACTTTGCCTCCTTAGCCGGTGCACCATTATGGATCGGACAACTCATTCTCTTTTGTGGCCCTTCAATAAAAGTAAACTGTTAAGTAATCAAAAGAAGCATGTTCATATCCATGACGATCGGGTTTACTTTCTTTTCTCCTCTTTTTTTTTTTGTAAGGCAAAAATCCACAAATTAAGACTTGACCTCATAACATCTTGGTTGATGGGCCACCCTACATCAAGTTAGGCCAAAGGTCCTCCTAGATTTCCTCTGGATTCCAGGCCAGCCTTTGGTGAAAGGGTTTTCTTACTAGATCTGAATGGTAAGTAGATCCAGGTTGTGTTGCTTTCCCAAAAAATATACTAAGGTTGTATATGTTTTTTAAGACCTATAATGTCATGTCATTTCCCAAAAGGTGCTTTGGTTGAAACACACGAAATGTTTGCTTTGCGTAATAATAAAATCAAACATACGAGATGGCATCTTCTGCTTTTAACCCAAAAATATAACATGTATACAAGAAGAAGCATAAAGAAAGGTATCTAACCAGACGGTGGTGGTGGTGGTGGTCGTGGTGATAACTGCCGTTGCACTGGCGGACGGAATGATGATTGTACACCAGCGGTGTGATGGATGTTTGGGATGTGTACAAAGGGACTACCCACCGGTGATGGTGCTCTCCTGACTGGAGTTACTGATAATTGGATGCGTGGAGGTAACAAGTGCCGGTTGTTGTATGATGGGCAGAGGCAACAAGCTCCAGTGGTAGTACGATGTACAGGGGTCGGCTGAAATAGAAGAGAATATATAGCTTTATCATATTCTACTTTAAAATAATACGGTAGATAATTAAGAATATCATTTTTCAAAAGCTACATGAAAAAAATTTCATAATGAGAACAAAATACTTTTCTACCTCTAGTCTCATTAATTAAGGGGCCGTTTGGTTTGTTGATATGAATTACAATGGGTATCGGATTTGGTATGGATTGAAAGAAATAAAAATTGAATGATAGTATTAATGTTGTTTGTTTTGTAAAATGTAACTGAAAATTGCTTTTTATTTAATATTTTTATATAAAAAAAGGGCCCACTTAGTTATATTAATAAAACAAAACAAAGAAAATTGCACATGAAAAAAAAAGAGATATAATTAGTTTTAGAAAATGTGTGGTCAAAAATTATAGAGAGAGTGAGCCTTCACATGAATCACTGACAAAAGCCACCTTCTTGATGTGGAATGGTTCTATGAGTTTTGAATCATAGATTGATTTCCAAAACTTCAACCGAACAATTTATTTTAAAGTTGATTCTTAGCCAACAGTGTCAAACCATGATAACAAACACGTACTAAAAACATACATTTCTTAAAAGCACCTTTCCGCATATAAGAGAAAGAGCAAAAAAAGCTATTAGTAAAAAACATGACATAACGAAGGTATGAACAAGAACATGACGAAATTAGATTAGAAATTTAGAACCATACAGTCATGTAATATACCTACCTGAGGTAAATTCAAGATTAAACTGGCACTTGGAGAATTTTCAAGAAAGTACTTTCTGATTTGAGCATATATTGATCCTGTGCGGTCCTTTTGCTCGACATGTCTTGTATTTATCTTCAAACACCTCAAGTCATGCAAAGGACAAGGTTCGTGGGAGTGTTGATCCAGGGATGATAAGAGTCTCTTGGTACATAAAACACAAACATAATACACATAAGTATGAAAGCGGTAACCACAATTATTGTCTCAAGCGTATGCAAAAAAATAAAATGCACGTGAATACATACAAACAGTTTTCTTGAGTTATAGGTTCAAAAGCTAACAAGTTGTGCGTGTGTGTGAGAATTCACTGGCTTAATCCTTATATTTGATTATTTGTGTGCTCATGAATCCTTTACGTTAACCAGTATGTTGCCTAGAGAAAGATGGGCTTTATATTCTAACTAAGACGCTGCGATCCTTGATCCGCAACAAATGTGTATTATAGGGTCAGCACATGGAGACACAAGTACTTTACTATAACCATTGTGAGACATAAGACACTTGCACGTTGTGGGTTCCGATACAGAACCAGACAACACACTAACCTGCATAAGTTCCTAGTTCTTAAGTCATTCAGAATTTGATTATAAAGTTACAGAGGAGCCAATAAATTTGCTTTTCCTGTATATTTTGAAGCACAAAGAACAACAAAATAGTTCTCAGAGAGGGTCAAAGCAAAGAAATATACATTAGCAATGTTGAGTGATCATCATAAACACAACCAGGTTTACTGTCGATGCACATTAAATATTACATCTAAACCAAACAGGACAATCGACACGCATCTTTTTTTATTCCCAACATTAAATTGATTGTTTCTTACTATTTCCATGCATGCTGCTACATAGTAATCAAAAAACGCCTGCTGGTACATCCAAAGAACAAGGTTGGATAGTCAGCCTTTCTTAAGAAGTGTTAACGGATATTCTTCTACAAATAATATCCTATTATCATGAATGTTTTAATTATTAGTGCAGAAGGTGAGAACTACTTCTACTGATTTGACCACCAAACACATCTAAGTCTAAAATTACTCATTTCCCTTGTTGGGATGTACAGAAAGAAAAATGCATTCCTAAGTTTATTATAACAGACAAAATTATACGGAGTACTAAGAACATATTTATTGGCATCACAATAAAGCTAGTTTGAGACTAGGTGGTTGTACTTTTAGATAACAATAGCAGGCCAAACGAAATAGCAGTAGTTTTACTGAAATTGGTAAATCTTTACCTCAATGACATCCACATCAAGAGTCAAAAACTTGACACTTCGGAGTTGCTGGAGCAAATCAAGGAGCACGGGAACATATTCCTTTGTTTGATAAGCTGACGACAAGGTGATATAAACTTTCTCAAGGGAAACGAAGCCATCATTAGAAAAATTGAAACATGAAGTAGGGTATACAGACAACTTCAGATTCTCAAGTCGGGGAGCAACCACATTGATAACCTTTGCATAACTGGCGGCAGTGATTGTGAGGTTAGAAAGTTGTGGAGCACAAATATTGAAAACTTCCAGGCTTTGACTGAAATACCCATCCAAAGTGATGTCCTTTAAGTTCACACACTTAGAAAAAAGATCGAGGTTCTTATCACTACCATAACCCACACGGATATTCCTCAATATCAAAGTTTCTAGAGCCGGAAAATCCCAAGCTGACTCTGGCAAGCGAGGGGAACAACCAGAATATAAGTTATTACTGTACACAAGGGTGAGATGTTTGAGAGTGTGAGAACTAAAAATAAATTGAGGGAACTCATAAGATTTCTCAGATAACCAAACTACTTTCAAGTTTTGGACATTATGAGAGTAAGCATATCTAAGAATATTTTCAAAAGCATGTATAGCCACCCGTGTGAATATGAGAGCAACTGTAGAAACTTGTGCATGATTGTGGCGGTGTGATAGAACCTGCCTCACAAATTTGGCAAACTTTGCCCACATACGGAACCCGCGACTAGTTAAGTTGAGATGGGGCATTGAAGTCCAAATATTCCTCCATCTCCGAGACAATTTGCTAGTCCTGATAGAATCTTTAATGTCAAGGAAAGACATAATATGATGAATAATTTCATCCGGCAAGCTGCTTAGTCGATCTTCTTTTGCTTTATATATTGCTCTATGACATGCCCGATCCATTAGCCCTCCTCTTACTCCCAATCCAAAAATCTCGCTTTAGTGAAAGTATTATATGCTCGAGTATCTTTGTTGTTTAACCTTTAATCCCATTTAGCATCAGAACCCCTAAAAGGTTTGACATATATCAGAAATTGTCTAATAAGGATAAATGAACAATATACCCGTTGTTGTACAAAGTAGCATGATTGAATAGAGTAAACAAAAAGGAATCTAACAAACAAAAAAGGGGTGTTCGGATGTGCTTATTTAAGAGCTTAATAGCTTATTGATGGTGTTTAGTTAAGAATCACAATGGCCTAGTCATAAGTCACATAACCTCCTTACATGGTCAAGGACGGAGCCAGGCAGGGTCTCGTGGGTGCCCGAGACACCTATGCATTTTTCGATGTACTATTAATTTTAAGAAGAAAACATCGATTTTTCCCAGATGCATCTTAAATGACCCGGGTTCATCGAAATGTGTTTTTAGTTTTATTTAGTTAGCATCTTAAACTCTATTATATTACGGTCAAAAAGATTTTATGCACTCGGTCATATTTCTTTCTGGTTCCGTCTCTGTACATGGTACACACCGGGGTAGCCAAGGAAAGGCAGAAAATAATCATGGGATACATAGGTTAGGCCACGTAAATCTGAGTTAAAAACTCCCCCTCCTCGGGTAACCTAAACAGGATATGGTGTTTGGATAAGCCAAACGGATCTTTTCATAAAATATTTTTATAAAAAGACATGTGGATTTATAACATTTGCTAAAAATAATTTGTGCCTCTTCTAAAGGTTTTAAAGTGGTACTTATTATTATGAACAAAAAACGATACAACACTTATAAACAAAATGAATTGTAAAATAATTCAAATCCTAATACATGCAGATGGTTATTAACTTATTATGAACAAGATTGCATAAATTTAATAAATAGTGTACAAATTATGCAATAAAGCTATATAAAGATAGGATTTGAATTGGATCTAGAAAGAAGCTGCTTACCGAATGAATACAAGTGCAGCGTTGGATCGATGGAGTAGAAAGAACCACTTTTTAGTGAATGAATAATAGGAGTGCAATGTTGATGTGAGTTGAAATACATCTAGAAAAAAGCATTTTATTTTAAGTGATTGTTGGAAGAAATTATTAGAAATGGCAAATTAGGCGGTATAGTTTCCCGGGTCTTGAAAATTTGGGCATTTGAAATTTGGGTTTTCAAAACTTTTTACAATCTCTCCGGTCTACACTCATACATAACGCCTCCTTGTTTTTATTTGGTTTATTTCCTTTTTTTTTTTTTTCTTCAATGGTTAACTTTATTTCAATTTTTATATGACGAACATATTGTCACTGTGCTTAAGTTTAAAAAAGCTGGAGTCGGCAAAACACAGGCCACGGTCTAAATGGACTCGGACCTGAATAGGCACGGGCTTAAACGGACAGGACCTAAACAGGCTATGTTATCTGATTCGCTTTAGAAAAGATCTAAAATGACGAAATAAATCTCTCAAACATAACACATTATTTAGGGCCCGTTTGGTTTGTTGCTAGGAATGACAATGGGTATCGGATTTGGAATGAGGTGGAATGATAATGGGTATGAAAAACTGTATCATTACGATTGTTTATGTTTGGTTGATAAAACATGGTATGAAAAAGTGTATAGATATTTGAATTTTGTAGTGGAAAAAAAAGGGGGCCCATGGGAATGGATTTCATAGACATCAAATTGGTGTGTAATGAATCTATGACTATGATATACCCATTTCATTACCGGGCCCACAAAATAAAACAAAACAAACACAGACTATGACTTTGAAAGTCATAGTCTCATTCCCATTCAACCAAACCAAACGGACCCAATATATTTAAAAATTAAATATATTATATATATAAGCTTTTCTTTAAAAACAATTGTAATGTTTTTTAATTGAGATAAAATATGTGCGCGTTAATACACATTTAACTCTTAAATGGGTCATACATGGCTATTTCAAACAAAGAAAAAGACTAAGGGGTCGTTTGGTTTGTTGCTAAGAATCACAATGGGTATCGGATTTGGTATGAGATAGAAAGACAATAGATATGAAAAAGTGTATCATTACGATTGTTTATGTTTGGATAATAAAATATGGTATGAGAAAGTATATAGATATTTGAATTTGTAGTGGAAAAAAAAGGGACTCACGGAATGGATTTCATAGGTATCAAGGGCCCGTTTGGTTTATGGGTATTGGTGGGTATGGATTGAAAGAAACATGAAATAACTTGTTTGGTATTATTTTGATTCATTGGGCTCACCATTTTGAATGATAGATTCAATCATACCTATACTAGTGCCTTTGTTGGTGGTAACAGCCCAGAACAGGGTAAGATAATCAGTAGCAACTGTAATACCACTAGGTGGTTACCGGATATCACTTGGAATCGTGTAATCACTTTCCAAAGTAAACTATTCGACCCTAATGCCTGGGTATCACGAATATCTATTTGGGATAAGACCAAATGTATGTTATTGATTTAGGCACAAATCAATAACACTTTGTTTTCAAGTGTTTATGCGTTCAGTTTGTTTCTCCTGGTATTAGTATGTTTCTCAGTATATTCATGCTGATGAAAACCATCTCTATTTATAGTAGAGAATACTCACTCCTAGTTAATGGACATTATGGATGATTAACGGCCAATTAATCACTCATAATAAGCCTCCATTATCATAGGAATAGTGGTTACATGACCAACTAAACGTGGTCATAAAGCAGTCATAACAACCAATTGAATGAGTCAAAGCTGTTACAAATTAATCACTGCAACACTACCAGCAAAAACCATTACACTAGCAGCAGGAACCATTACACTAGCAGCAGGAACCATAACAGTAACACTACCAGTAGGAACCATCAGTTACTACACTAGCTGTAGTAACCAATACACTAGCAGTACAAACCACTACTGAGTCGAGTCAGGGTGTTCAGGGACCTCATGGGTGTACACTCCGTACCTCCTAACCCAAAACCCGGTGTGAACTAATCTCACAAGTGCACTAAATTTACCAACAATCCTCCCCAAATTTAGTTCACTTCCTTTTCAAGAAAAACAAACATCTAACCAAACATGTGCATAAATGAAAATATCTTAGTACATTACACGTTCAAATATTCGAGAGTCAGGGTGTTCTAAGAATTGAACCCTTCAACCCATTTGAATACCTAAAGATAAAATACACACAAGTTTTCAAACACTTAAAATCTCCTGACACTATACAAGCCATGTGTCCATATCCAAATTCATAAATGTTGTAAGAGCCAAAAGTCCATAGCTCCATGAAGCAGCAAAACTTCAACATTTACATAGGTGGTTCCTCTTTATTCATGCTCCTGCCAGGCACTTTTTCAAAGAAAATTAACCATTAAGAAGTAAAGACTTCATCCTCCTTTCAGCAGGTTCTGAGCACAACCTTGGGATGTAAATAAAACATGTGCTCCAGTCCACTGAATGTTCAACTTTACACATTGAACTCAGCTCCCAAGTTTCCTTAGGAGGGAGTTGGGTGTCCTAGCATTCAGTGACTAAGTTGGACTTAAACCCATCCCTTTAGCAGACTTTATAACCAAGTCTCTAGCCAATCCCTTCGTCAAGTGATCAGCTATATTTTGTTGAGATCTAACAAACTCTATAGATACCACCCCATTCATGATAAGCTCACGAATCATGCTATGTCTGACACCTAAGTGTCTAGACTTCCCATTGTACATCTGGCTATAAGCCTTTGCCAATGTAGCTGCACTATCACAACGGATATAAATAGGTGCTATAGGTTTAGGCCACAATGGAATCTCAAAAAGCAAGCTTTTCAACCATTCAGCTTCTTTACCAGCAGTTGCTAAGCCCACAAATTCAGATTCCATTGTATAACTGGTGATGCAAGTTTGCTTCTTGGATGCCCAAGAAATTGCACATCCACCCAGTAGGAATACCCAGCCACTGGTAGACGAATTGTCTTCAGTGTTACTGATCCAACTTGCATCAGTGTATCCTTCCAACATTGAAGGATAACCAGTATATGAGAGACTATAATCCATAGTTCTCTTCAAATACTTCAGTACCCTCTGAACTGCTTGCCAGTGATGAGCACTAGGATTACTAGTATACCTGCTGAATTTTCCTACTGCAAAACCAATATCAGGTCTTGTACAAGTCATGGCATACATCAGGCAGCCAATTATCCTAGAATACTCAAGTTGAGATACAGCCTTGCCATTATTAGGCATTAGCTTCTCACAAGTATCTATAGGTGTACTCACTGGAGTACAATCAAAGTAATTGAATTTCCTCAACACCTTCTCAATATAATGAGACTGAGAGATAGAAATTCTTTTACTTTCATGTTTAATCCTTATACCAATGATAACATCAGCCTCCCCCATGTCCTTCATGGAGAACCTTGATGACAAAAATTCCTTTGTCAGGTCAACCTGATTTTGGTCAATGGCAAAGATCAACATGTCATCAACATATAGACAAATGATGACTCCTTTACCAGATTCATCAAATTTGCTATATACACATTTGTCAGCTTGGTTAAGAACATAACCACTAGACAAAACCATTTCATCAAATTTTTGATGCCATTGCTTAGGTGCCTGCTTTAGTCCATAAAGAGACTTAATCAGTTTACACACCTTGTTTTCATTGCCAGGCATGATGAAGCCCTGAGGTTGGTTCATATAAACCTCCTCATCCAATTCACCATTTAAGAAAGCTGTTTTCACATCCATCTGATGAATAATCAAATTGTGAATAGATGCCAAAGCAATCAGCAGTCTTATGGTACTGATACGAGCCACAGGGGCATAAGTATCAAAATAGTCTATCCCTAACTTTTGTTTAAAGCCCTGAATGACTAGTCTAGCCTTGAACTTTTCAATAGTTCCATCTACCTTCATTTTCCTTTTGAAAATCCATTTGCAGCCCAAAGGTTTACAACCAGGTGGTAGATCAACCAACACCCAAGTGTTGTTGCCCTTGATGGAATCCATCTCATCATTGATTGCTTCTTTCCAGAAAGCAATATCCTGGGACTTCATTGCTTCTTCAAATGTCTTGGGATCATCCTCAACAATGAAGCAATAGGAGTATTGGTCAGAGACCTCATCCCTTGTTCCTTCAACTAAGTATAGTTGAAACTCAGGTCCAAATGACTTTGGAGTCTTGACCCTTTTGCTCTTTCTAAGCATAGGTTCAGGTTGTTGAACCACAACCTCATCAGGGACCTCTGATGGCACTTCATCAGGGACCTCTGAAACACCAGTGTCATGAGTTCCATTAGGAGTCCTCTGACTTGGTCTAGGGACTGATGAGAATCTATTTTCATCAAAGTTTGCATCCCTTGATTCAATTATGGAGTTAATTGAAACATATTCATTAGGTTCAATGACATAGAGCCTAAAAGCCTTGGAATGCTCAGCATATCCAACAAAGATGCAGTTAATGCCTCTTTCACCCAAAGTTTTCATCTTTGGATCAGGGAGTCTTACAACAGCCCTACAACGCCAAACCCTAAGATAGTTCAGGTTGGGTTTCCTTTTAGTACAGAGTTCATAAGGGGTAACCTTGTTCCTTTTGTTGGGAACCCTATTTAATAAATAGCAAGCTGTTAACATAGCTTCACCCCAGAACCCTTGACTCAGTCCTGAATAGGACAACATGGAACTAGCCATCTCCTTTAGCACCCTGTTTTTCCTTTCAGAAATACCATTTTGCTGAAGAGTATAGGGAGCAGTCGTTTCATGGATTATACCAACAGACTGAAAATACAAAGTATCCATGTACTCACCTCCCCTATCAGTCCTTAATCTTTTGATCAGGGACCCAAGTTGTAATTCAACTTCAGTTTTAAACACTTTGAATTTATCTAATGCTTCATCCTTAGTATGCAACAGATAGACATAACAAAACCTATAAGCATCATCAATAAATGTCACAAAGTACTTCTTATTCCCCAAAGAGGGAGTGACATGCAAATCACACAAGTCACTGTGTATTAGCTCCAAGAGCTTAGTCTCACGCTTAACACCCTGAAAAGGTTTCTTGGTTATCTTGGTCAACATGCAAGTTTTACACTTTTCAGTGTCCATGTCAAATGTTGGGATTAACCCATCCTTAGACATATCTTGCATCCTTTTATAGTGTACATGGCCAAGTCTAGCATGCCAAAGGGTAGAGTCAGTCAGGTCAGTGGTGGTTACAAAGGCTGAATTAACACTATCAGTGACAATTTTAAGCTTGAACATTTGATTACACAAATAGCCAAAACTAATAAAAACATCACTCTTAGACAAGACAAATTTATCAGATTCAATAACTTGTTTATATCCATGATTATTCAAAACACTACTTGAAATCAAGTTTTTCCTTATATCAGGAACATGAATAACATTAAACAAAGTTACAATCTTTCCAGAACTAAAATTAAGATCTACATAACCACGACCATGCACCAAGGCTGTTGACTCATTTCCCATGTGAAGAATAGAACCATCATTCAGTGACTCATAAGTCTTGAACCAGCTTCTATCTTTACACACATAAACTGTTGCACTAGAGTCAACCCACCACGCAACATCATCATCCTGCACATAATAAGATTCAGATACATATGTAACATGATAAACCTGAAAAGACTTATTAAACATATTCTGACCTTTCAGTGAGTTGGTAGAACCACCACTCCCTGAACCATTAGTGCCTGATACATTGGCTTTACCACCAACCTTAACACCCTTACAATCCCTTTTAATGTGACCAGTTTTACCACATTTCCAACAAGTAGGTGTTGCCTTCTTGTTAGGATCTGCCCCTGTGTTGTCATGATGTTTACGTTTGCCTTTGTTGTCATTGTACCTGGTGGAGTTATTATGCTCCATCATATTGACAACAGATGCACCAGTAGCTATCACACCCCCAAATTACATGTTTTGCAGCGGAATGGAATACCTGGGGGATGACTGTCATAGCATCAAAGTTACAGTTATATCGAACGACCTAAAGTGTCGTTTTGAAAATATCATTTGATTAAGTAAAATAATCAGAGTTTACAAAACATATGTCCCAAAAGATTTCCAATGTACCAAAATGAGTTTGTTACAATCAAATGATAGTTAAGTGCATAAAATATACGTGAGACGCGTCGTCACCGCGACTCTATGATAAGTCCACATGCATGCCATGAAGTGAATGCCTTAGATACCTGAGATAAAACATGCTAAAATGAGTTCATAGAGTTTGTTTAACATGTAAAGCTTTTAAAGAACGTTCATGCAGCAAAGACAAAGTTTTTGGTCATTGAGAATAGTCCACCAAGCAAAGGCATTGATATCCACTCAGTTCCAAGTTCCGCCCATACAAAACTTGCAACCTGTGTGTTCACAACCCACTGCCAAAAGTAGTATGTCTAGTAGTCAAGTATACGTTGTCATAATAGTTCACCATATAGCACTACGTATATAATAAATAAAGACTGCTCCGAACAAGGGAGACTTTATAGTGTTGCTCCGAACATGGGAGACTTTGTATTGCTGCTCCGAACATGGGAGACTTTGTATTGCTGCTCCGAACATGGGAGACTTTGTATTGTTGCTCCGTCGACAGGGGAGGCTTTGTATTGCTGCTCCGTTCACATAGGGAGACTTTGCACGCTCCACCAATAAGGCGAGACTTTGTATTGCTCCATTCACATAGGGAGACTTTGCAGGCTCCACCAATAAGGCGAGACTTTGTATTGCTCCGTTCACATAGGGAGACTTTGCACGCTCCACCAATAAGGCGAGACTTTAGGTCATAGTACGTACGGTATATTAAGCTCAAAATAAGTCATAAGTTCGTAATTAAGTTCAAGAGTTTAAGTCGAGTTCAAAAGTTCAAAACAGTCAAAGAGCTCTAAACATATCAAAAGGTTCAAAATAGTCAAAGGGTTCAAAATCAAGTCAAACAAGTTCAAAATATATCAAAAGGGTCCTTTACAAGTTAAAAGAGTTCAACTATATGGCAAAAGGTTCTAATCAAGTTCAAAGTGTTCAAATATATGTTAAAAGGTCCAAATCAACTTAAAAGAGTTCAAATATATATGTCGAAGGGTTCACAATCAAGGAAAGTAGTTCAAATAATTGTGTTCATAACATAGTGATCAATTTAGTTCGGGCATAATCTACTTACTAGCATAAGTAGTGAAACAAGAGTTATTTAAGTTCATATAAGTGTAAAGTAAAAGCAAGTAGTTGAGCATGTATCTCCCCCGAAGAGTTTATAAAACAATTAAACGAGTAAAAGTGGGGCTACGAACTCACCTGATGCAATGATTATGATGACAAAGTAGATACACTGAAATGAGGTGCGATCTCTATCTGCAACCTAATATGAATGATATGTTCTAATGTAAGCCATGAAACAATGTCGTGCATGCAAACTCATATGATATCCATACCACTTGTACATTTTTGAAAATAAAGTTTATCGCCGAAATATACGTTTATGACATCTCGTTATGTTATAAAATACTGTACAAGTACTTACGTTGAAACAACATCCTACAATAGTCGTTAAGTGATAAATCAAGAAAATATAGTTTTTCGTCGCAAAATAATGTACTTTGATAATTCGTGAAAGTGGCTAAGTGGCCTCGAAAAGCTAGTTGTAAAATAGTGAATATCGAGTGTTAGGAAACAAACTCAATGATTTTATCCATACGAGTTCCGATCATAAAGAAAAATAATGGTGAAGTGAGGTAGTTGAGCTAAAAATGTAGTTTATGGGTAGTTTTCGGGAAAGTTTGAGTGGTCGTATTTTACTCGTTAGAACTCCGTTTGAGGAATGGCTGGTCATTTTGGAAAATAGGCCGGGTGAACTAACTTTTACTCAGAGATACTATTTTACCAAAACCAACTCGATCGTTAAGAAAAACGGCTCCAAACAAGGGTACCCGAAAAGACAGTTTCAACACTTAGAAATATTTTAGTAAAAAAGCTGATGGACATAAGTTGTGAACGTCGGTTTTCAAATGCTTGTATCTCGGTCATTATAAGCTAGTTTTCTACGATCTATATATCCTTAGTTTCGTGTTAATGTATACTAATATATTTTTGATAAGTAGACTCATTTAGATTATGTTTAAAACTCGATTTTGCCCCTTAAAATTCCCTTGACAGCTTGTATTTTTTTTTCCAGAAAACTAGTTTTCGTCGTTAAACTTGAAAATAGCGTAACTTCTTCGTTATAAATCCGTTTTAACCCGTTCAAGCGACCACGGTTTCGTTTTAAAGTCTATTTTCTGAAAATATAAACCAAAATAATCCATGACGTGTTGAAATTTCCAGATTTTACAAAAATGGACAGCCCTTAATTATATATTGTCGAAAATGATTTTTCTAGTGTAATACTTGTTCTAAACCTTTCCAATCAACACCAAATTTTTTCTAAACCTACCATACACCTTCTTAGGGTGTCATGGGTTCCTAAACTTCACCAACAATGATAGGGTTCATGTGAATAATTATATGATGATTAAAACTTATAATATGTAATAAAAACAAGTAAAAGTGGCATGAATATATATAATACTTGCATATATTTGTACTAGAATGATAAAATAGCTCAAGTATGATTATGAAAGAGTAGTAAAAATTATTTAGAACTTACTTGAGTGATTGAAGAGTTTTTGGAACTAGAAACTTAATTAATCTTTAGGTTTTTATTTCAAAACCTTGAAATAGATTGCTAAATGAACTAGAAAAATACTTGAGCTTGAAAATCTTATGGTTTCTCCTCTTGTTCTTGCTTGGCCGGTTCTCAACAAAGAAAATAAGAGGATTTTTGCTAGTTTCACCTTTTAGAATGTGTTTCTATGTGTTTTTATTTTGTAAAATTATGCATATTACTACTAAATATCTAACCCATGGGTAAAATGGTCATTTATGTAGACAAAACCAAATTGATTTCTCTTGTGTCAAAAGGGGGGGGTGGCTTTTGGATGAGGGTAAAGTAAGTTATGTTTTTTTTATAATTAATGTATTTAAAGTTAAGTATATTGTATATTTGGTACATATAATTAATTATTAAGTGTAGCGTTAACTAGAAATCGGTTTTAACGGAACAAAATAAAATATATCGAAGTCATAAAAATCATAAAAATGCATTTCCCGCAAGTATTGAGTGAATAAATAATTATCGAATAGAATTTACGAAAACCGTCGTAAGTATATATATATATATATATATATATATATATATATATATATATATATATATATATATATATATATATATATAAAATAATAATAATAATATATATACAAAATATTTTCAAAACATCGGGTAAACTAATAATATAATTTTTATAGTCTTAAAATGAGTATAAAAATATATCAGGATAATTTTTTGAAGTGTCGGATCAATTATTCCAAATAAATGATCGTACGATAGCGTTTATTTAAAAAAAATATACGTTACTGAAATATGCAAACCCATGCATGAACTAATATGAAAATGATGTTACGGATGATATGTAGACTAACTCTAGTCTATATGAATTGTTCTTAATGATGTTACATGAATACGCAGCTAAACCCTTACGGTTACGCGAATTTGATACTCGTAAACCTAGTTTACGAAAAATGATGAATAAAAATCATGAATATAAATTTTTCTCCGGGAATGAATAGTGTTTTGCGAATAGTAAAATTTTGAAATAACCTCTCAAAATATCAAATCGACTTCAAAAATGATGAATAGTAATATGATGAATAGTAACCGATGAATAGTAAATTCCCGAGATGAATAGTAATTTTTTTTAAGTTTGCAAAATGACCGGAAATTGAGAATTGTGACATTCTTCCCCTGTTAAAGGAATCACGTCCTCGTGATTCAATTATTGATAACTATAGTCCGAACATCGACAAGGGTTCTAAAAGTTTATGCTCGTGTGTATAGTCTAAGTGATTATGTCAATGCTCATGCATATGGGTTCCTTGTCCAACTAGGTACGTTCTCGTGCTATCGTGACCATTTCCCATTCTAAAGACATGCTCTCTTATGGATAGGTTTGATGAGGCAAGCTTTCCCATTCTCGAGCAAAACCCTCAAAAGACTTTTAGGTAACCGATTTGTACTTAATCTCACAACTCATCAAACAAGAACTGTCATGAGATTAGGCTAAATCGGTTTGAGTAACAACTTGACTCTTAGCTTGATTTTCGCAACTCATCAGACAAGAACTGTCACTAGAATCAAGCTAGGAAACAAGTGGTTTTGAGGAAAGTCTTTTGAAAATTTGGCTCAATTATGGAATTGCTTACACATATAAGTATGATACTCCCTTCATTGCATGATTCTTCCTGAATTAGACATAGGTGATCAGGCTATGTATAATTTAGGAGTAACTATGCAATGTTTGGACTAATCGACTCATATGATGTTTGGTGTTGAGTCAACTGATAATGTGCGTATAAAACCACATGTATAATGAGTATGCACTTATAATGATATGATGGGATGCTATGATGATGTAGTTATAGTATAGGGTCAATGATGCAACCTAGTTCTCTATAACCGTTGCTCTGATACCAATCTGTCACACCCCCAAATTACCTATTTTGTAGTGGAATGGAATACCTGGGGGATGACTGTCATAGCATCAAAGTTACAGTTATATCGAACGACCTAAAGTGTCGTTTTGAAAATATCGTTTGATTAAGTAAAATAATCAGAGTTTACAAAACATAGGTCCCAAAAGATTTCCAATGTACCAAAATGAGTTTGTTACAATCAAACGATAGTTAAGTGCATAAAATATACGTGAGACACGTCGTCACCGCTACTCTATGATAAGTCCACATGCATGCCATGAAGTGAATGCCTTAGATACCTGAGATAAAACATGCTAAAAGTGTCAACACAATGGTTGAGTGAGTTCATAGAGTTGGTTTAACATGTAAAGCTTTTAAAGAACGTTCATGCAGCAAATGCAAAGTTTTTGGTCATTGAGAATAGTCCACCAAGCAAAGGCATTATAAATCCACTCAGTTCCAAGTTCCGCCCATACAAAACTTGCAACCTGTATTGTTAGGTCACTAGTTTTACAACACAAGCTTACTAGAAAGAGATAGAGAGGCGATTGAACAAGATTCACACACACACACACGATATAATAGAGACGGTTATGCGTAGAGTGTAATGAAGAGAATAACTTGAACAACCAACCCTCAAGTGAGGGTTATACAAGACTATTTATAGGCAAGGAGCTAGGGCAACACTCCTACTCCTTCCCTTTTCCTTATTGGACATGGGCCTAAGCTTATGGGCCTTCTACATAAGCTTGACCTTAAACAAACATAAAGGCCATAATAAGCTACCTATTACAAATGAGTAACTAACACTTGAATTAAGGTTTAGGAGTGATTCCAACAATCTCCCCCTCAAGTGTTGGTAATGAAAAACGGTGAAGGCGTTGATGTAATAGTAGCTTTGACGTCTTCTGACATTCTTCTTTCTTGTGAGAAGAAATGCCTTGATTCGAACAATCTCCCCAGTGTAGAGAGATAGTTTTCTTTGAACAGTTATGCTTTGACGTCATCTCTCAGTGAGGTCATCTCTCAAAGTGTTTGTGAATGAAAAACATGTTTGAACACTTCAAGAGTTTTAGATTTTCAGAAATACTCCCCCTCCACATGTGCTTAGGAGTTTTTACGGAAATCTGCACAGTGAGGAAAGAGCGCGCACTTTATGAATTGATCAACTCAAGATAGACAATCCCCCGCGAGACACGGTTACGTTGCATAATTAAAGAGTTACATTGTCAGCTTTTAGGTGACAACTAGTTCTAATAACTACCTTGAAGGTGTAGACAAGCCTCGAAAGGTTGTCATACCCGTCAGAGTTCATGTCTACCAAGAGTTTCTCGAATGGTACTTTCTACTTGGACAAGTCCTTTGCGAGACACGTTTACATTACTAGCGAACTAGCTTGAAATTATTACCCATCCCGGACAAGTCTTTTCGAGTTACTAACAGTTTAGTACCGTCAATTCGTTGGTTAAGTCTATTACACAAAGATTCATTTGCATTTTCACAACATATTTCTTATCACATAATTTTCTCCCCCTCAAAAATGGCATATAAAATGTTATTTTTGAAAGTTTGAGAATAAATATGACCATTTCGAGTGTTGCGGGAAGATGACCACTATGAACAATTTGTGAACAAAGTTTTAACTCAAGTACTCCCCCTCAACAAGTGATATAAACGGTTGAGGTTTTGAAAATCATACGGGGAAGTACTTGTCCTTTTGAGCAAAACCTTGAAAAATGAAAGGTTTGATAGGTTTTACTCAAAAGTAAGAAGCTTTCGCTCCATTTATAAGGATTGTGGCACTGAAGCGTACCACAGGGTCCTTTCTTGACAATTACGGGTTGTACACTGTTATGTGTGCACAAGCCATAGACATATATAATCACACATCCAAATTTATAATGAAAAAAAAACAGTTCAAGGGGTACCAGGAAGTCCAGTGATGTTGCCAGGAGTGCGAACAGGGCGTTGATAGCCGGTGATGTTCATCCTGGGTCGACCACCAACAAAGCTTTCCATTGTTCTGAACTGATCTCGTCGATACAACCTTTCATCAATCATTCTGATGATCCTCCTCACATCCCTTCGATTCTGAGAATTCCATCGCTTAGGAGACCCAATATTTAGATGTATATCCTTCAACCGATAAGCCAATCCGTCCCTAACCATCTTCAAAGTGTGATCCCCAAACTTGTGAAGATCGCTGCACGCCATCAAGCAATTGCGTTGAAGTTCACTGCGATAAACGACACCGAACGGTTTGCTGACGAGCGTGTATTGTGGAAGCTGGTTGATGTCGGGAAGATCAAGCTGTGGTGGAGTGAAGTTGACACGGGTCTGATAAGATTCAACTGCAAGCTGGAGATCTTCTACACGTTCATTGATGACTATGCGTCTGATGAAGATGAGCAGTGACTTGATGAATTCACGTTGTACTTCAGTTGAAAATTGACTCATGCGACCCTGTACTTTGGCAAGGTACATGTCTTCAATGTCGTTGATAGACAAATTCTCAAAGTCAGCTTCAGAGAATGCATAATCCCGTTCATCTTGCCTTTTGACCACAATCTTCTTGAGAAAAGTGCAGTCCCATTTGATCGAAAGATCAACGTGTTTGATGGCAATGATATCCTTAGTACTGAACACTGCATGTTGAAACTTCTGAACCTGGCAGCTTCTGTAGTAGATTCTTCGGCGTTCCGGCCAATGATGAATCCCGTACATTGCATCTCGGTCGTATGCTTCCACTTTGTTGGAGAACAAGTGATTAGCTATTTCCTCGATAGCTATGCAGTTTGAGTATATGGCTGCTGGGAATGGAAGTGTCAAAGATGTAGCGTATTTCCTTGAGCCATCGCCACCGTGTAGAAGAAATTCCAAGTCTTTGTTGAAGAAATATCTGAATGGAATCCTAGGTTCATCTGGTTGGCCAATTATTGGTAGAGGTTTAGACCAGTCAGTGTAATATGGAGGGTTGTCCCGTTTGGTGAAGTCGATGTTTGCTTCTGGGTTGAGCCAATCCATGTTGTTAGACATAGCTCGTGCTATGTTATCAAGGTGATATTCAACCTCAATAGCACTTTCCGAGCTGTCTTTTAGGAATTGAAATGCTTCATTCTTGATTCGCTTCAACTCGGATTTCGTCATCTTCTTCACTTGGAACTTTTCTTGCAGAATCTTAGCATGCTCCAATGTATTACTGTCTACCAGATCTTGACCTTCAGCAGGGTAGGGAGTTGAGTTAACAAGTGTAGAGAACCATTCAAATTCCTCTGGTTTATCGTCATCTAGCCATGATACGACGTCAATCATGGGCGCCTTCTTCTTCTTTTGTTTAGACCTAGATGAGGATTCTGGTTTTTGAACTTGTTTGGGAGAGGTGGGTTGTTGTAGGGGCTCACGGACTTCCTCATCGTCACCACCCGTATACTCAAAGTGATCAACGGTTTTCTGAGTCTCGGGCGGTAACTCAGAATCATCCTGAGGTTTATCAGTAGAAGAACGAGGAGGAGACCTTTGTTGTGCTGAAGTCCGTTTGGGTGGAAGTTGCATAGAAGATGATTCACCAGACTTCTTTGGGCGTTTGGGCTCGTTGTCTTTATCCTTATCCTTGTCATCATCGTCTCTTGGACGTTTCGGCCTTTCAGCTTCTTCTCTACATGTTGATTTTAGTTGATATTCTAGCAATGCTTCAAGCAATTTACCTTCGTGTGAGGCAAGTGTTGCAGATCGTTTGGACAGTTGAGCTACCAGTCGGTCAACTAATTCAGCATTTGAAAAGATTATGGGATCAACAGGATTGATGCTCACGTGCATTGGTGTTGATTTCATAGTTTTCTTGGCCAGATGAAGTAGATTCGGATAGAGTTGTTTGGTGAATAACTCCTTGGTAACTTTAGGAACAAAGTCAAGAAGGTAATTGTGAGTGTAACCTTTGATCATTTCGTCCATTTTCCCTTGGAGATCATCTTTCATGAGCTTCTGTACATACTTCCTTTCAACTTGCATCTTGTCGATATCATCATGAATATACTGTATCTGATCAACGTAGAAATTCATCTTCCTGTAGAGCATGTCTTTCTTTCTGACTTGTTTGACAGCATTCCCAATTCTTTTATGAGCATGAGAAATCCAAGATCGAGTTGGCTTCTTCACTGATTTGGATGTTGATTTTGTTGATCTTTTTGACGGTGGTGGTGAAGAATGAGATGATGAATCTGATGATGAGGAGACATGAGGAGGCTCAGGGTCCTTTGGAGGTGTAGAAGTATCCTCCTTGGAACGAATTGGACTGTTGAGAAGATAATCATCATAATTCTCTTCGTTATCTTGTCCAGATTTAGCTTTTACTTCCGTCTGAGCCTGGGCTTCTTCATCAGTCTTTTCTTTCTCAATCTTATCCTTTTCTGGTTCCTCAATGTTATAATCAGTAGACTCCTCCACAAGCTTTTGTTGTTGCACAAGAGTGGTGGCACCAGTTCCCTTATCGGGTCGATTAACCGCATCAGGATCTGGTGAAGAGTGGACACCACCACTCGACCCTCCGGGGCCACGCATTTGATCTTGTTTAAATTCTTTAGCCTTTTGAAGGTGTCTAACGATTTTAAACTTCTTCCTGTAGGATTTATCCAGTTGCTCTTCATCACTTTCAGAGCTTTCTTCATATGGCACTAGAACAGGAGTCTTCCCTTTTCCTAGGTCAGCTGGAGGACTAGGAGGTTTTGCTACTGAGGGAGGTGGTTCGGTTGCAGATTCAGAGTAGTGGACCTCCTCATCTGATTGTGTATCTTCAGAGCTTTCGTCCAGTAGCTTTCTTGGTGGTTCAGGTGTAGGAATAGGAACAGCTTCCTGAGAGGGAACTTTCTTCTTTGGAGTAGGTTTCCTCTTTGGGACCTTCCTTAGACTCTCTGTGCTTACTGCACTTCCAGCACTTCCTCTTCTGGTTCTCCGAGTGGGTGTTCCAGAAGGCTTTTCATCGAGATGACCAACTTTGCCTTCTCTTACTGCTACCCGATACCTTTTGTACGTTTCAAGCTTCTTAATTTCGTTAGTCAGTAGGTGATCAGGTAACACATCACCCTGTTTCTTTTTTGACGATTCCTTGATTCTGACTGATAGGATAGGCTCAGTCAACATGTCGTGATTATCGGGGTCATTGAGCCTCTTGGGGATATCAGGATAAAGTCCAAGTGCTCTCTGGATCAACAGTTTTGTGTATATGACATAGGGAATCTTTGAGCCAAGATTTTTAAGAAACGTCATCATGTCATCCCATATCAGAGCTTCAATTTCGATGTCCTTCTTGTTGATTAATGACCAGAAGATTTGCAGTTCCATGAGCTTGGGATGCTCATAGCCACTGTCACGACCAGAGACCGATTTGGTGATGATGATGTAGAGGGTTCTCCATGGTTGAGGAATGTTCTTAAGCTCCACATGAGAATGCTTAGAGACAATTCCTCAAGCTTCATCATAGCCAATATCAATCAAGAATTGAAGAACTGTCTCCTCAGTAGGTGTGGCATAGAATTCGGTTGGCACGATTTCTGGAATGAGAAGAACAGCCCGTAAGTCTGCATGAGTGATGGTGACTTGTTTGTGATTGATAGTCACAGTCACTGCACTTTGACCCTTGATCCTTTGCATTGAATTCCAGAATTGTTGAATGTAGATCTCCGGTACTGTAGCAGAGTGTGAGAGCATGTTCTGGTAGGGATGATTCTTAAGAATATCCACAGCAATGAGACAAGAAGATTCTGAGCATGTGAGGGTTTCAAAGTCAACCCTAAGGTTGTTCTTTCCAATCTTTCTCGGATAGCCATTAGGGAAGATGTCAGCAATTGTGAGAACTTCTGGTGCATCCACATTCATTTGAGCAGCCATGTCGTGATCTGAAATAACATTAGCCAAAAGAACCAACATATCGAAAGACATAATGTTAGTCAACAGAAGGTTTTATTGTCTAATTATTGAATATACAGTGTCAAAGATTGTTACGAGTCCAAAGTCACTTGTTTGTTCAATAGTCCAATGTCGTCGTGATAAGTTTCGTGAGTTAGTTAACTTTAAGTTTTAAAGTTTATGTTATCACTTATTTAACACAACATATTAAACGATTAAGTTTATTAGTGACATTATTGGTTTCGTGACGTTATGATTCATTTATTTACAAGTTTGCACGCGTAACAATTCATAACGAAGGTTTGATCAAGGCTTATGCGTAAACAGGAGAAGTATACGCGTAGACGCAAGCTTATGCTTAGGATCCTTACTTACGCGTAAGAGATATTACGCGTAGGAAAAGATGACCTTATGCGTAGAGCTTACGCGTAGGCGTATATAAAACCTTACGCGTAAGGCTTACTCGTAAGAGTAGACCTTATGCGTAGAGTCACTGTTTACGCATATCCTTCACAGGATACGCGTAGTCCCATTGTAGAACCTTACGCGTAACAGTTACGCGTAAAATTTCTCTTACGCATAACTTTCTACGCGTAAGGTGATCCTTATTCGTAGAGTAACAAAGACCTTGATTCTGAGTTTTAAGCGCAACAAGCCTGAAATAAAATCATCATATCATCAATCTTAACACATATATTCATTTTAAAACAGATCATAGCATGAAAGCATATCAAACAGTTACGCGTAGAAAACCTTACGCGTAAGCCTAAAATACCCTAATAGTTCAAGAATTACGCATAACAGTTCTAGCCATGGAAATTGCACCAAACGCTTTCTGGTAGGTCTTAGGTGTTGTGAGAGTCTAATAACCAAGTTTTAACATCCAACACGCAGTGAATCAAAAATACCCAAACTCAAGAACATTAAACCCTAATTCCTAATTCTGACTTAATTAGTGTTTCTGGGTTGTTATAGGGCCTGGATATCATCAATTCAACATGATATTAACCTCACAAAGCAATCTTTTTGACCAAAAACATACACATTTGAAAACACCCAAAACCACGCATAAACCCTAATTTTGAAATCCCATCAATTCGTGTTTCTGGGTGGATTTTGAGGATAAAACTAGTATCATTGATGTTAAAGACACGTTTTGACACAATCTTTTTAACCACAAACACACACCAATGATTGTGTGTTCATACGCTTATGCGTAGAACACATAATCACACATATCTAGCGTTTTAGCTGTAGGATTTGCATAAAATTCAAAACATTTGCTTGTAATAACGTTAAGATTATGAAAACACTTACACTTTGATGATAAAAAACACAGATTTCTTGAACGATTTCTATGCGTAGGATTAGTTTGGTTAAGTGTAATAAATGTGAAGTGAAATGTTAGGTGGAAGAGTTTTTATTAAAATGACTTTAACCTTTTGGCAGTTTTGGTCCCTCCACATTTTCTTTTTTCATCCAAAGCCTTTTAACTTCCATTTTGGTTATCAAACAAAAGATTTTAGGAACTAACTTTGACGTCACTCCCCCTCGACTTAAGAAAATGATGAAAGGTTATAAATTTTAGTCCGAGGAGTGTTAATGAACCAGAAAAAATTACCACCATTGTTGAAAGAAACAACCGGGATTGGATAACATGCAAGTACACAGATATTTTGAAACAGTTAAGTATTTATTTCTCCCCCTCAACACTTGATCGTAAAAATACTGAATTTTGAAAGATTTGAGTGTTGACGGAAGATATGTACTTGACATGTTTAAAGAAAAATAGATAGAAGAATATTTTTGTTGTTTTATCAGGTTTTATATTTTTGTATTTTGTTTTTGAAAAATATTTACAAAAGATATGTTGGTGTTTGACAGGTTTTTAAGACTGTTTTAGGAGGTCATCCATTTCCTCTTGAGTCAAACACCTCATACCAATCCGGTGGACCAACTCATTAAACCTAGCGGGAGGCAAGGCTTTGGTGAGAAGACCTGCCAATTGGTATTCTATACCCACGAAGTATAATTCAACTGTACCCTGTTCCACGTGGTCCTTGATGAAATGATAAAGAAGATCGATGTGCTTTGATTTCGAGTGCTGAACTGAGTTGCACGAGATCGCAATGGCACTCCGATTGTCGCAGTACATTGGGATTCTGTCAAATACGTAACCATAGTCTTTGAGTTGTGTTCTCATCCAGATGACTTGAGCACAACATGCGGACATGGCTACATATTCTTCTTCGGTTGATTACAGTGATGTATAATCCTGCTTCTTTGATTGCCAAGACACCAGTTTATCACCAAGAAATTGTAGTGCTCCTGAAGTACTTTTCCTTGAGTCTAAGCATCCTGCGTGGTCAGCGTCTGAAAAAGGGATTAGTTCAAAACCAGAATCCTTCGGATACCAGATCCCCAAGTTAATGGTTCCCTTGATGTATCGGAGGATTCTTTTAGCCTCAGAGAGGTGGGTTTCAGTTGGTCGCGACTGATAACGGGAGCATAGATAAACGGAAAATACAATATCAGGTCTGCTAGCTGTTAGATACATGAGAGACCCAATAATACTTCGGTATTTGGTAGGGTCAACTAATTTTCCATGTAAATCAGCGTCTAGCTTCTTGGTATGAGTCATTGGTGTGGCATAAGTGTCACAGGTTTTCATTCTAAATTTGTTTAACAATTCAAGGGCATATTTGGACTGACTCAAGAAAATACCACAGGGTGATTGATGAACTTGCAGTCCTAGAAAGAACGTAAGTTCACCCACCATGGACATTTCAAAATTTTTCTTCATTAGTTTTGCAAAAGCGATTGAAAACTTTTTATGTGTAGACGCAAAAATGATGTCATCCACGTAAATTTGAACAATTAAGATATGTGCCACGTGATATTGTATAAAAAGATTAGGGTCAACCGAACCTTTGGTGAAATTATTAGCAATGATGAAAGATGATAGCTTATCGTACCATGCCCGAGGAGCTTGTTTGAGACCATAAAGAGCTTTGTTCAGTATGTAGACATAGTTCGGGAACTCAGGATCAACGAATCCTTCGGGTTGGCTGACATAAACCGTTTCTTTCAGTTGTCCGTTGAGAAACGCAGTTTTGACATCCATCTGAAAGACCGTCATATTCATATGAGCCGAGAACGCGAGAAATATCCGAACAGCCTCAAGACGAGCAACCGGAGCAAAAGATTCTTCAAAGTCTATTCCCTCTTCATGACGATAACCCTTAGCAACTAGACGTGACTTGTTTCGGATTATGTTCCCTTCAGCATCCAATTTGTTTTTCCAAATCCATTTGAGACCAATGACGTAGACCCCTGTTGGTCTTTCAACCAGTTCCCATACTTCAAGATGTTTGAATTGGTTGAGTTCTTCTTGCATGGATTCAATCCAGTTGTCTTTTGTCATTGCGTCTTTAATGTTTTTAGGCTCAGATTGGCAGACAGTGAGTGCATAAATGCAATGTTCACCATCTGTGTGAAGACGTTGTCTCGTAACGACTGGTTGATTCGGGTTGCCAATAATATTTGCCAGAGGATGGTCTTTTGTCCATCGATGTGTAGAGGGTTGATGTTGGTATACATTGTGCAGATTCTAAGGATTCAAATGGTTTGTTGATGATTCCGCGACATCAGGTGCAGCAGTCTCATTAGCAAACGGGTTAAAAAACGCATTTGGATCAAAATTTGCAGGTGGGGATACTTCATTAAGAATATCATCAACCGGTTCATCATTGTTGGAAGTGGTTTTGTTGGAATCACTCCTAAACAGTATTTCAAGTATTTATATTTCATATGTAATAGGTAGCTTTATTATGGCCTTTATGTTTGTTTAAGGTCAAGCTTATGTAGAAGGCCCATAAGCTTAGGCCCAAGATCAATAAGGAATAGGGAAGGAGAAGGAGTGTTGCCCTAGCTCCTTGCCTATATAAACAATGTAATAACCCTCACTTGAGGGTTGGTTGTTCAAGTTTTCTTTCTTTCACATACATCTTCACATAACCGTATGCTTACTATCGTGTGTGTGTGTTAGAGCTTGTTCAATCGCCTCATCTCCTTTCTATATTACTTGTGTTTGTAAAACTAGTGACCTAACAGTGGTATCAATCGCCAAATAGTTGGGTGTACTGGTTTGTTTTTGAAGTTTTTGGTTTTTGGGTCTTACGCGTAAAGATAACGCATTCTTTTGCTCTATTAAAAACTTGTTTTTTTACACTTTTTAATCCAAGATTCTTGTACTTTCTACGTTTTAAGGTGTTAAAATACTTGTTTTTGGCAAAAAGTTTCAAACTTTATGCGTGGATCATTGTTTTTGAACTAGTTTTTATTCGTGGGTATATTTCGACGCATAACTGTTTTGAGAGCTTTGGATCATCAAGTTTCACACTTTTGTGTTATTTTGGTGTTATTGAAGCTATTTCATCACACAAAAACTGGTTTAGAAACATCTTTGGGCAAAATCAAAATTACGAGTAATCCTACGCGTACTGAAACCCTAAAATTACGCGTAAGATTTTCCGTGGTTTGATCTTCATTTTCCTGGTTTATTCCGTGTTTTCTTACTTGGATAAGTCTGAAAATACGTCGACTTTGGATATCTTTTGCACTGTGATAGTGTAAAAGATCATTTGGGCAAAAACCCTAAAATTACGCATAAGCTTACGCGTAGAAATCCTACGCATAAGATTCACTTTACGCGTAAACTAAGTTCTACGCATAAGGTAATCCTACGCCTAAGTTTCTACGCCTAACTTTTGTCTACGCATAACTTTAGTGTTTTTCCTACTTACGCGTAAGCTAAAACCTACGCGTAACTCCTCATTGTTACGCGTAATTTTTGGTGTTTTTACGCATAAGTGCTACTTGGTTCTTGTCTTTTCTACGCCTAAGGACACTTCATCAACAAAAGTTCATTCGACTACAAAGATCCATTTTTACTACACAAGTTTATCATCATGTCTCAACCACCATACTCTAACTATTTCCCTCACACTTATAATCATCAACAACAACAACAATTAACTCCACAACATCAACAATGGAATCAACAACAAGCTATTTATCAACAACAATTTAATCAGCAACATACTCCACAAATTGGTGCAATTCCACAACCACAAATGGTTCAACCACCACCAAGCCTTCAAGTTCAACCCTACACAAATGATTTCAATCAACATCCATCAAAGAACACTATGAAGGAACCCACTTGGTTTGCAAAGATGTGTGAAGCTTTAAGCAGCCAACAATCAATTCATGAAGCTGGATCACTTGATAGACCTCCAATGCTCACTCCAGGAAACTACGATCAATGGGTGATAAGGTTCTTTAGATTTTGTGATCTGAAGAAGCCACATGTTTTTAATGCGCATTGTTACTCCTCAATGCGCATCCAAAATCGAATGCGCAT